>CM060918.1:295988468-296613468 GCA_030737875.1 Allium sativum | reverse complement strand
TTGAGCATGACTAAGACCACCGAAGCCGGTGCCGGCACCAGGAACAACGACACCGAAGCTATCAGAGAAAGACGACGAGAATCAGTACAAAAAATCGATTTTGATTCATGAACTACATAGATTAAAGATGTAAATCTATGCAGAGTCAACCAATCTACTAATACCTATTGATTTTATATGGAAACTGTGATTTGATCAAGGATTGAAATTAGGGTTTTGGATTGGGAGTAGAAGAAATTACGGCGGTGAAAAATGAATAAGGAAATAAGGTAAAATGCTTTATATATTTAATGGAGAAGCAGACCCCTCGTATCCCCAACCCGGTTAGCCACTGTGCAAATGATTCAATGGACCACTCGACTTGGCCCAATATAGCAGAAGAGGCTCGGTGAACTATTGGTATTTCGCCCATATGTGCAATAACTTGAGCGAGGACAAGCCATGTTGACTACTCGCAAAGACCACGGTCCGAGCAAAATGTTTCAACATTGAGCAAAAGTGAAGTACTTCAAGAGAAAGTTGTGAAAATCCCAAGCACACACATAGGAAAAAGTCAATCAAATAATTTCCAATTTAAGGCAAAGAAAGGTCTGATAATTTACCTAAGAAACCATCTGCAATACAGCCTGATGTTAGAGACTGGAAAGTATGCAGAAATAATTGGAAACTTAAATATGTATTTATACCTGACTCAAAAGGTCAGAAGACACGATTCTTGAAGTAATATGACCATATAGACAGATGCAGCTATTGGTTCTCACCCTTTCAGAAATAGATAGATGTATAATTTCGAAGCACATTCCATCCTTGATAAAACATACTTCAAGGGGGCAAAATGTTGGCTCATTTTGTGACCAAGCCACAGAAAGTCTAATACTCACAAACAAGGGTAGTTCAATGGTTAGGATGGTCATCAATCGACGAGCGATAGACCGCTTTCGATACCAAGTTGGAGTACTAAACCCATGGGCTCAGTCCCTGGCTCGACTCGTGGGCTAGCTCATGAGCCATTCATGTCACCACCCACTCGTGCTAGTGCTCCATAACCTACTCGTGCTAGTGCTACACGATCCAATCTTGCTAGTACTCCACAACCCGACTCGTGTGTCAGGGTCACGATCCGACCCTACGGCCAACATGGCTATTTGACCCATTCAACTTGCTTCTCCCACGAGCCGAATCTCCCGCATCTGATGACACATGTTTATAATGGCTACATTGACCACTTCTCAACTTACTCACGAATCGCTCCGAGATTTCCGGGATGCATGCCACTTGTCTTCATGAACTGCCTGCAGCAATTGTCTATAAATAGCCCAACACTTGGCTTTTTTGGCACTTAAGAGTTCTCCTCCCTCCATTATTTTATTTTATTCATCTCTAATCAGATTTAAATCTAATTTACTAAGTTTTATTTGATCGATATTGAGTGATTAATCGTTATAAGTGTGAGATTGATTGGAGAACTTCATTGTACTTATACTCATACATATAATCAAAATTGTACAAAGCGGACGTAGGCTCATTAATGCCGAACCACAATAAATTTTGTCTGTTTGCTGCATTTCATTTTGTTTCTAGTTATAATTCTCTATGAATCAAGATGATTTGGGTGTTAGAACCACTTTTTGGTCTAACAGATATGTTACAAACTCATTTGCTTTAGTAGTACTAAAAAATTATGTTACTACAAATTTATCATTTTCACCACTTTCAAATATTTCAAAATATTGCATATTGAATAAAATTTCTAGCAATACTACACTGTCATTTTCTTTTATAAGTGAAAAACAAAGATATAAAACATTTTAAGCTTCTTCGTAATCCATATACATTGATCTAAAATAAGATATTGCAAATGAACTCTACTAACATGTAAATATTTCTTACTCCATAAATGCACATGTGCGTAGTCTACATAGTTACCCATGTTTGTAGCACGGATCTTACACAAGTATATAGAAAGATATTCGTATATATGTTTATTATCGCTTGGACATACCATTGGTAGTTTTCATACTGCCCCAGTTTAAGTAAAAGAATTTAAACTTAAAGATTTTACTTACCAGAACTATTGTTCTGACTCCCTCCCTTCCCTTAACAACATGAGTTAGGTAGGGTGGTCTAGAGGTGCAAGCTTGACGATGGTGGACTTGGGGTGAATGTAGCTATTTTATTTTATTATTATCTTATTATATAACATTTAATTGCAACATAGTATTTATGACATTGCGACTACAATGTATTTCGACATTATTATGGCTTTGTGAAATGTAGTACATCTTGTTTACTATTATAATTTGTCCATTCCGCAACAAGTTCTGATTTTGTTGTAATTTGGCTTTGTTGAATTTATTTCTTGCAGAAACCAATGACACATTTAGAGAAGCTCTAAGTTTCGCTCTAGGTGATTTGTTATATATAAGCTTCGAAAGGAATATTGGATGTGCTTTTTAAAGAATCTTTTGCTTTGAAGGCATAGCTTCAAAGGCTTTGGGTGCCTTAAAGGAAACTTGGTTTGGGTGCCTTAAAGGCATAATCTAAGTTCTGATTTTGTTATAGTTTGGCTTTACGAAATTTATATCTTATGGAATCCAATGATCTATTTTGAGCATCTCTAAGTTTCGATGGGTCTTTTCTGGATCAAGATTTAGGCTCGCTTTAGGTGAGTTATTAAACGAAGGCTTCAAAAGGTAATACATAATGCAACTCTATTTCATCTAGAATTCTTTGCTTTTACGGCATGGCTTCTAAGGCTTTGGGTGCCTTAAAGGGAACTTGCACTACAACAAAAACACCATATTGCAACTTTAATTTTACAACGGTGGTAAAAGCACCATTGCAATAAATGTTTTTTTCTAACTTTTTCCAAGAAAAGTTGTAATAAACTTATTTTTAACAACTGTGTTAATTTGACAGTTGTAATAAAAGCCTATCACAACTTTTATTTTTTGACTATTGTAATATATGACTATATTTTAATATAATTAACGACTAATAATAATAATTTAATACATTTATATTGATTATTTATAATTAATAACTAATAATTACTATCAGTAATCAATTAGGAAGTAATAATCAATCATCAATCTGTAATATTTAATACTTAGCAATTAAGAAGAATAGTTAAAGAAATATAGTTAATATACATAATTACTATTAAATGGTTAATAATTAAAATATAATAATTAATGCTAATCATGAATAACCAATGTCTGCTATTAATAATTAAGAAGTAAAGATTAATAATTAAGAAAAAGAGATTAATAACTAAGATTATATTTAATAATTAATTTATAATAACGAACGATTAATAAGAAATCTTTAAAAATTGTGCCATGGTTTAAATTGTGGAAAAGTATACATGTTGATTTGTATATTATTTGTGTGTTTAATCTGTAAGTAAAGATTCATGTTTATTATTGGGTTAAATATAGCATGAAAATTAGTTAAAGTGTTGTGGGAAAATGGGCTTAACTATTATAACAGGCTAATACAAAAGCTAGGGGTAAAATTGGAATTAGCAAGGAATTAAAAACCCTAGCCGTATGGAATTAACCCAATAAAAAAATAATGAGGCCTTCGTTTCCAAATTCATGTTCTGCTCATTCAAAATAAAAAGAAACAAAATAATGGCCGAACCCTATGAAATGGAAAGTTGGGGCAAATCGAATTCAGATCATCTCACCAGCTCCAATGACTCGTAGCAAATGGGATTCATGGTTCGCGAGAGATCTACAGCGGATTCAGACGGACTGGCAGATCTCGAAGCCCAAAACCGAGGATCTGGAGAGGATAACGTTGCGAAAACCCTTGGTGAGTGTATTCCTCTTTTAATTAGCAATAAGACCTTGATAGGCAGCCATATGCATATATGTTTTTTTGTGGTTCTAGTAAATGCAGGTACCCCTGTCTAATGTGTGATTATTTGGGTTGATTGCTGATTTTGTGAGTGATGTTGTATTGATCTAACTGGTGTGTTGTAAATACAGTAATGATTGTTTATCACCAATTGTTGTTGGTTCGTATGTAAGAAAATGTTTAATAAAAATCTGTTAGGAAATAGTTTGTTTAAAAAGTACATCGTCATGTATTAATATAATCATGGCAATGGGAAATTAATAGGGCTTCTATAATTCAAACTACCGATGCTTAAGATAAGTATATGTAATCATCATTGTCATTTGATAATACAAGTATTTGATGCTTGGTTGTTGTGAATGATGCATTGTTGAATGATAATATGGCTGGTTAAATTTAGTATGACTTTCTGCATAAATAATTGATTGATTTCAGATTTTGTATAACTTGATGTAATAACTTGTAAAAATCTGAAATGAAATGGTAACTCAAGAAAAGTTATTAAGGGAGAGGCAAGTGCAAATATTCCTGAGAGTATGTTTATTCATTTAAATGGCAGATAGTTGAACTCAGGGAATAATATATATGTATTGCATATGGGTGTAAATTTTGTTGTGCATATATTTATGCTTATTGAATAACCTGATTTGATAAGTCCAAAATGTGAAATACAATAGAAATTGTGTATTGATGGGTTTAACTGCCAAATGTTTAGTAAAATAAATTGCCCAGTAAAGACTGAGGTTGATTATATGATATGATTATATACATATGAGGGTTTTGAATATAGTATGAAATATAGTTTGTTGATTCATATGATTGATAAAATACATTTAAGTTGATATATAGTTTGAGAACCTGCCATGAACATACATGTCTATTTGAAGTTATATATAAGTTCAGTCCGTTGACAAGTAAAGTGTGTTTTGTATTAAGAACACTTCATTTGCTATGACGCTATTAGATAGTTTGATATAAATATGTTGTGTTTGATGAACACCTCGCCTACTTTGTTTATTTAGTTGGTTTAATTTATATACCAAAATTGCATGGTGGAAATATGTCCTGCTACATCATTGCCTCAACAGTTTGGTATATATGCATATTATATTGTGAATACATAATCTGGTATATATGTAGATATTGTTTAAGTAATTTAATACATAGGTATATTTTGGAAATGAATATATTTGATATATATGCTATGAGAAAATTTCAAATTATTACAAAAATGTCTGATCCTGTAGGAAGAGGATTCAGAGGAACATGGAAGCCCAATGGCATTGGCATCTGCAATAGCTGATACAATAAAATCACGAACGGAGGCACACTTAAATAAGATTAAAGCTGCTATATCAGCAAAGCCAATTGCGATGAGAGCAGAATATGCACACTGCCCTAACCTGATAATCAAAGACACTCCTGGTTTTGTTGTTAAGGTGCATAACCTTTCTACTCCTTTTTGATTTACATATATATTCCTTTATGAATTTTTAAATGGTGCATAATTCAGGAACTGGTATTTATTTCCAATTTTCCATACTTATTTGATATTTGAATTGCAAACTATTGAAAAGCTTAAAACGTGTGTATTATTTATGGCCCTTTTGTATTTTGCAGCACCTTTAAAATCCCTTTTATATTCATGACTCAGCTTAAATCCCTTTTGTAGCACATTTATTTACTTGGTTGAACGTAGAATACATAAGCTGGAATACTTCGTGTAATAGTTTGATTGCTATGCTAATGAACTGAATTGGTTAGATATATAAGAAAAAACACTATATTGTTTTACCAATTGTGTTCAGTTTAAGTATATTTTTTTTATTCAAACTCACTATCCGGATTTTGAATACCAAAGGGTAACAACATAATATAATCAACCATTTATATGGATATAGCTGTTGCTTGTTTTATACTCATAGTTGAAGAAGGGATTGGTATTAAATAAGTAATACATGCATAAATGCATCAAACCATTGTTTAATTCATTTTGTATTTCAGATACTAGGTACTGAGGTAAATGATCAGAGCGCTTCCTTAACTTTTGTCCTGCAACTTTGGGACTGTTGTTTGGTTAGCGTTTTCTCCCTTCTTTTTACATATATGTTTATATAACATACGATGAGTAAATTAGTTTAGACATTGCAGAAAAAGCAGAGACTCCCATCTTAGGAAGTTTCAACTCCTCATCCAGTTTGGAAGAAAAGTACATATCCACCATTTTATGTTTACAACAAGCTAAAGGTTATGTTTATGTATATGCACGTTTTGTGATTGTGCAGGTGGTGTGTCTTGTGGTGGTGGGGATGTTGAGGAAGTGCAAAGATGAAACAGGCTGATAGTTGAAGCAGAGTTTTTGGATGGTACTGATTTGTAATCATTATTTGTAATAAAGAATTGATATATTACCGTGATGATGTATGATTCATTAGTTTTTTATTTCAAATATAAAGTTGTAACGTTTTTTATATGAATGGATCCGTTTCTTTGAATTTATATCAATTTGTTTTCTGTTTATTCAGCTTTTGTTGCATTTGCAAAATTTATTCAGTTAAATTTATAATAAAGTGTATTACAAATCAACAGGAATATATGTAATAATAACGAAGTCACAACGGTGCATAAAAGTTGTAGTAGGTATTACTACAACGGTTCATAAAAGTTGTAATAAAGTTTATTACAACAGTGAATAACAGTTGTAAAATATACAAAACCACAACGGTGCTGCAACGGTGCAAAAAAGGTGTAAAAGATATTTATCTATTACAACTTCTTAATACACGACGGTTGTTTCACCGTTGTAAAAGCTATATTACAATGGTGTTCCGCCGTTGTAATATGGTCAGTTTGTTGTAGTGTTGTAACAACTTGCCTGGAATGGACCTAAATTCCAACCTGGAAAAGGCTCATCGGAACTTAGAGCCATTTTAAATGAATCATTGGTTCCTATAAGGAATACGTAAACAGAGCCAACTAAAAATGAAATCAGAATCTCACAACGAAAGGAATAAAGTATAATAATAGAAAACAAATGTACAAATAAATAAAAACCATAACAATGTTGATTACATTAAGTCTCAAATGTCATAAAAGGTACATCAGTAATAATAATATCTCTTGGATGTAATAATACCACCGAACATGGTAATAATAATTATAGAACCTCCTTTGTCAGGCTCCAATCTCCGTGATGCATCAATCAAGCGTTCCCACCTACTAACCAATTTATTTGTTTAGAGGAGGGATGTCAGAACAATAAGTTTTAGTGAATGACAATAACATAAGTTTAAAGAATGTATGTTTCCTATACATGGCAGTATAAATTCATCAAATTATGTTTATGAAAATTCAATACACAAATATATGTACATATATATATATATATTACATAAAATATCTCACATTAAACTGATCCCTTGTGGATGTTGGATTTGGTGAATGGTTTTGGTCTCGCTTATACTAAAAGTTGGGCTTAACCTGTAACGACCCGGATTTTCGGCGACTTTGGTTATCGACATAAACACGATGTCGATAACCAAAACATCGAAAAATCCTGGTAATTATTGAAAGAAATTAGAGGGTGAGAATAGATAAGATAGAAACTTAGAATAGAAGAAGAAGAAGAACACAACATCAGAGTAACACGAACCTCACAGCGGAACGAATAACATATAATAGATAACATAACTTTGAAATATAACAGTTATGTATACAATAGCACTTATCAGAGTACAACACTTACAACACAGCGGAAATAACTATAGCTATATGATCTTGAAGCCTCCTGCTCCAAGCTCTCCAAGTATATCTGTAAAACCCGACTACTTGACTGCCCGTACAAATTTAGGCACCCAAGAGTTTAGGGAAAACAACAAAGTAAACTCTGGGTCAGTCATGGGACTGGTGTGAGTAAAATAGTTTAACACAGTTTAACATATATATGATATCTCATAAGACCACGCCGTGAATACGGAACGGGTTTTTCCCTTATGAGAATCCAACATCTTTGACAAGCAATATCATTCTGATATTATAATAATGTCTAAGTACAAATATATATCAATCTAGCAGAAACGCTTTCATCTCACGTTCTACATATATAGTATACAATCAAAATCGCAAGCACGTATTGGATAATGGATTTCCAACTATGACAAGGTATGGAACCACCTTCTGCTAGTGTACCTCTAGAGAGTAATACACTGGGTTCAACAAGAACATCTTGCAACCCGGCCACACATGACCGACCACTCATTTCGCTTGAGTGTATCGAATGTATATCACCAACGGTTGGGATCAGCAACCGTTTCCTGAATGGGACAGCATCAACAATAGATTTTTAGAAATAAATGAAACTCTAGATCAGGTGATTATACACCCTAATAGGTGCGACCTACATAGCCGTGCTACCTGCCCGATTTCTGTCATTTACCGGTTGATGAGGCTAGAAGCTATGCTTTATCATCACATCAGATTCCCTTCGAATGTCACATCGTCAAATCCATCAAATCACCGATTGACGTCTACAACGGTACATTACGTGTTAGCTAAAGAAGTTTCCTTCTCCGCTTTCACTCTTGGTACGGTTGAAGAAATCAATGTACGTGACCTTTCTGGAAATACTCTGTCAGACATTCATCTTCATTCACTTAGAATGTCACATTGTCATACCCGCCAAATCACAAATTGATTTCCTCAAAAATACAACGGGTATACAGCTAAGAGAAACGAATTCCTCCGCCACCACTTATATATGTTGTATATAACGGTGTTGTATACACAATTATATGATTTTTGTTTGATGATAACAACCAAATATATTTCTATTATAAATGTGTTTGGTACTGTACTGTTATATATATACATCACAGCAATGAATATAATATTTATATTCAAATAAAATACGACTGTACAGAAATTCAAATATTAACACAGTATTTTATTTAAATAGAATATTTTATTTCAATATTCAAACAGTACAACTATTTGTAACTCCACTATTTATACATTCACAGAATATTTGTACTTGTATATAAACTGAATAAAATAGACAAGCTCGTTTGACAACAATAAAATGATATTTTATTTCAATCAAACTTGTTTATTACAGACATCAGTACATTTCATATATACACAGCTCCTCACTGCAACACTCATACATTCATTCAGTTTACATTTCAGTATACAAACTTTTATACATTCTTTTTACACACGCTGCTTCATCTTCTGTCTTGTATCTTCAGTCTTCTGTCTTCACAGCATCTTCACTGTCAGTCCAGTCACCACCTCCTTACCTGTCACATAAAACAGAAACACACAGTACACTGCAACAAGAATAATTTTCTAAATTCTAGCAAATATATTGTTTATTTTTGAAAAATTATTTGCCTCAGAATTTCGGTGTGTTTCTCATCATTTTTCTGACTCGACCTGATTTTCATAACCAACCGACTGTGTCTAGACAGCTTGTGATATTCACAGTGAAACACTGTAAATACCACAAGGCAGACAACATATATATTTCAATGCAGGGACAGGAAAATTTTGTCTGATGGCTGCATATACACACATGTATAAATACACGTGTGCACTGCCTCGCCAATCAGTGTATACAGCCGTGGAGCAGTCACATGGACCAAGCTCGACACAGTGCACAACTCAACACATTTCAAGACAGTGATGCTATCAACAAATTCAAGTCAACCAAAGTCGAGACAGCTCAACACAATTGGTCGAGCCATGCTAAGCAAAACAAGCACAAGTTCAAAATGGAATTTGGTGTACACAGCAAGTATGGACCAACATAGTTCAAGACAAGTGCAAATGGTTCAAGTCACACAGCAAGGTCAAGGGTGCAAAATTGTATACAGTCAACAGAGCAACATGTTCATGTACTTAAGCTAAGCATGGTGATTCAGTATTGAAACAAAGACAACAAGTCAAGTATAAAAAGTACATGTTCACAAGAGCAAACATTCAAGTCCAGGAACAATAGTAAGTTGCACATGTACATGACTTAAAGAGAAGCATGGAGTGGACAGTGACAATCATGGCAGCAGCAAAAGAGCCAGGTTTGAGGAAATGCAAATGAATGTAACATGGTACAAGTATACACAGTCAAGAATACATGGTCGAGCACAAAACTGTTTAATGTGCAAACATGATCAAGTCCAGATGTGCTCAAGTGTTTGTGGTGGTGCATGTATCAGATCAAACTCAAATGTGCAAATAGACAATGCATTTCAGATTTTCAAGCAAGCTCTAGCCCAAATGAAAGTGCCGAGCAAAGATTACATGGAACATGGAACTACCACAAACATGGCAGTGACAAGCTACAGCAAATCAGTATACAAGATCATCCAAGCAACATAGTGATGCACAAAACCTAGTGCATGAGTCAACATTGGAGCAACAACATACAAAAGGAGATTCAGCTTTGCGGAAATTAATCCAGAAAATCAATATGAAAAAGCGTGTACATGTATGTTCAGTGGCAAATGAACATTGATCAAGACTAGGTCCACAACAAATCGAGTATGCATTGGTGAAGCACAATTTTTGGCAAGAGAAAATCAAAATCATGCAGAAAATCATCTCTGCTAAATCTGTTTTGTTTTTGGTAAGAAATATCATGCAGGGGAAACAATTTTTCCAGTCTTTGCATCTCGACAAAATCAATTCAAGGTGGATACAAAGGCAGCAAATAACTTTCAGAAACAAATCAATTCAAATATTTTCCAGAAATTAAGTAGTACAGTCTTTTGAAAATACAAAAATGACAATATATGGAAAATTTATTTTCCAAATTTACTGCTGTGTCATAGGTGATTGAAGCTGATTCAAGTAACAAGTCAATGAGTCAATTTTGAAGCAAGAAATCACTTGGGGGACACACGATCATTTACATATACAAATTTCCAGAATGATGCATAAGAACCAAGGAGATTAATCAGTTTATTTCTTACCAGAAATGTTCGAGAGTTTTTAACAGTGGGCCAAGGAGTTTTAATTTGCAGAAAATCATATTTGGAAAGAGTTTAATTTCCTCCAGAATTGCCACATTCAAATCAGAGCCGAGCCTGTTTTTTTTTAAAGGGAAATTTCTTTTTCGACAGTAAAACTGAAAATCATACAAGGCAATACATTCAATACCGAGAATTCAAAAGGGGCCACGCAAAATTCAAATTCAATCAAACCATTTCAAAAGTGGAAACCGCACGAATCAGGGGCAATATCAGATCGAGTCAATATTAGCGAAATCAGAGTAAAGTTAGGGTTTTCTATAACCCTATATTAGCACACCATTTCATCATCGGCAAATATAGAAGATCGAATCCCACAAAATAAGATTGAATCATTTATCAAGAAATCAGAGTTTTTAGGGTTTCGAAATTACCCTACAAATTAACACCAAATTCATCATCGGCAGTCAAGGGGGAAAAACCAACAAAACATCGGCATCAAAAATCAACCACAATTTCGAGAGCAACAAAGATTCAAAATCAATTTTTACTCACAGTTTTTTTTCGATCGCTAGATAGAGGGACCAAGTCGAACGACGAAGGATCATCTAACTCAAGCACCAGAGATTAATTCCAGAAGCCAAATTTCAACAATCAAACAACCGCATCAATTCGATTTGGAGACAATAGGAGAAACCCTAGCCGCTATTAATTTTCTCCAGAGAAACAAAATCGGGGCAAAGCAAATGAGAGTGGACACAAACAAATGGGCCGGCCATGTTTAAATGGATAAGGGGATGACCCTTTTAATTTTATCTCCTAGGGTTTCTATTTAGTTTGTTTTTATTTTGGTATTGTTTTTTTTTTTTTTTTTGTTTTGTAAATCAAACCGAAACAGTTCCAGAGTCTGTAATCTCTAGGGGGAATCAGTCAAGGAGTTGACTGTCAGTTTCAGAGTCTGTAAATCTGAGTTACGAGTTACAGGTTTTGTAATTCGGGAAATCTGATCTAGGGGTTTAGATCAGTCTAGGGGATTTAGCGTAAGGTTAGAATAGGAGCAGGGTTTGCAAGTGTACATGGTCTTGTATGCGGGAACTGTTCTATCACCTAGTAGAAACCTTAGAAATGCAGCAGTAGGCAGGGTTTTGCCGAAGCTGGGTACATCTGTGTGTGATTTATTTTCTGCATTTCAGTTTCTGCTATTTTCTGTGATCAGTTTATTATTATATATCTCGTTAAGTTTTTAATTCAGTTAAAAACTGTGAAAAACCCTATTCACCCCCCCTCTAGGGTTATTCTAGATCCAACAATATACGTTTGAAGAGATCAACTTACGCGATCCATTGGATATACTCTGTCAGTTCCACACGTTTCTTGTTTCACAGAAATCCGATTTAAAACGAACCTTGTACATTCAGTTGAAGTTCGAATCGCCAAATTACGAACTGCAGCGCCATTTCAAGATCGGTTTTAATTATAATATAATTATACGTTCAAACTGTCGTCGATTGAATATATTTGTCAATATGATTCAACTCTACGCTGAATTAAATCTTGGGGATGACCCTGTTCACCTTATATTGTGATTTCCAATATTTTTGATTATTTCTGAATTAAATATATTATTTAATTTAATTAAATATTCCATATTATTTAATTAACGACGATTAAATTCCCTATATCACTATTTTAAACAATTAAATAAATAAATTATACCCCTGGAAAATGCGGGTCATTACATAACCTTTCTTCCTTGTGTAATAATTATAATGGCCCATGGCACTTAGACCTTCCACATTAACCCGACTAGCTTGTAGATGTTGGATATGTCTTTCACTTCTGAGCAGGCTTCAACTATAAGCTGGGATTAACCTCGTGTCTATGTGTCATTAATACTAATAAAAGCCAATTATACTCATGCATATACCAATTTCATATAAGGATATTTAATTTCTAATTTCCTAAATTAAACATATTTAGTCCGCAATTATCACACATTTATAATACGTTAATTACGCTATATATAGTAATAAATAAAACGTAAACCAAGCGCTCATAAGAAACACCCTAAACCGTTGAAATGTCAATCCTAACATTAAAACAGGGTTTATAAGTTTATCTCCCCAACTTCCTCAACATGGAATAAACAAGTATATTCACATTCAATCAACAAAAAGGAAATAACAAACATATACATAAAACCCCGTAACCAAGGTTTAAAATATTATTTCAATAATAAAAGAAAGACAAGGTGCAATAAAATATTATTTCAATAGTAAAAGAAAGATAAGATGCATTGCGGGGTATCCTCCACTCTTGAATAACTTTTACCTTCGCGGCGTCTATGGCCAATCCACTTCCCGAAACTATATGTCCAAGAAATTTGACTTTCCCTTTCCAAAAGTGATATTTCAAAAACTTAGCCTTAAGTTGATTCTTCCTCAAAATTCTTAAGACCTTACTTAGGTGATCCTCATTCTCTTTGAAGTCTTAAAAGAATATGAGAATGTCATTTACGAATACTACAACTATCTTGTTGAGAATGCCACTGAATACTCTACTCAATGGATCCACAAAGAAGGCGGGGGCATACGTAAAATAAAACGACATCACCTCCCACTAAATAATCTATTAGGTGTCCTGAACACCATCTTAGGTTTACTTTCCTCAGAGATTCCGATTAGACTTATTAATATTATTTTACATATAGGCCCAAGCCCATATGTGCATATCCTTTAGCCCAACTCTTTTCATTTCACAATCTTATAACAACAACTCATAATATACAGGTAGGAGTTATTAATGATATTTGCCATTGTGGGACAAATAATATTTCATTCTTCCCTAATACAGACTATAGTAATGATGCTCTCTATTTAATTTCTATCAAAGTTAATTTTCAAACAATTTAGCCTCACAACTGTATGTCTCAATTTCATACTTGGACAAAATTAGCACATCATTAGTTGAAAAAAGTTGTACTTTATTGTTTAATGTAGGCCTATTATACTGGACAAATTGTTTGGAATGGCCTGTTGACTGTAACGTTAATCCATGGTTACTTCTAGTGATGGTCTGTTAATGTAACACTCACTCCAATTTATGTAGATCAAGTTCATGAAATAAAAGAATTTCACCCAAGAAAGACGTAGAAAAAAAAGTTTATTTTAAGTAATAGGTTTTTCACATAATTTTTGGACAAGCTTAACCTAAGCAAGCTTCACTTAAGAAAGCTTCTACCCTTTCGGATTGTAATTACATTTTATGTTCAATAGAAACTTGAACATTCAATGGGGAATGTTCTTGCTATATCAAGTCTATATATTTCTCTAATGTAGATGTGATACAGTCAGAGGGCCTGTGGATAGTTGAATGTATGTTTTTATAGTCAGTCTAATAATGTTGATGTGATATCAAGTTAAAAAAATTCCTCCACTTTGTCCATTAATTTAATTTTTTTAAAACTTCTTAAATAATTCAATTTTTTCTCATACAGTGACTCTTTTTGTAACAACCCGGAAAATTAGAACCAATTTAAAATTTTTATATTGGCAATTTTAGTGAATTTTGAATATTTAAAAAGAATCATTTTAAATAATAATGACGAGAAATTTATTTTGAATAGAATTAGAACGTATATATTTATTTGAATCGATGTTAGAATATATGTGTTTATTTTAATTATGAAGGAATTGGAAAATTACGTGGTAGTTTGAAAATTCGATTTGAAATTTCAAATGAATATACAGGATTCAAAATAAACCGGGCTTTAGCAAAACCAGAAATATTAGAATCTATTTGAAAATATCTTTCCAATGAATTTGAAAATTTGAAATTTCATAGCGGGATTAAAAAGTTACGCCCAGTTAAAAATTCAGAATAGTTGCTATGGAAATATGGCCCTTAAAAATAGCCATTTTGCAAACGACTTCCGTTTTCGATGAAACCACTTTTGTTGGATCCGGAATGTCAAGTTATCGCTAGATTCCAATTTTCATAATTTTTAAATCAATATGTGAATGTAGTGAAGTTAAACGTATTTTGACAGTTTCAGTCAATTTGGAATGACAGAAAATGGCCAATTTTCATCCAGTCTCCAAATTCGACGAAATTAGTTTTGTTAGGACCGTATCATCAAAACATAGCTAGATTTATTTTTCGGGAATTTTTAGAGTTCGTATGTGGCCCCGTTAAATTAAAATGTATGTTAAAATCAATATTGACTATAATATTGATTTATATTTTAAATTTAATGAAAACTGATCATAACGGCCAAATAGGCTTTCGAATCATATCCTGTTGTGTTCGTAATGGGGTTAGTTAGCTGGGATAACAGTCTTTGGGTCTCGTTTGGAGTTTGAATAAAAAAGTCAACTTTTTGAAAATAAATAAATTAATTATATAATTATATAATATCCTCCCCAACCCTAATCACCTTCAGATCAAACTCGTGACTCCCTTCTTCAAAAAGAATTCTGGTCGCCTTCCTCCGATCTGCGCCACCGCCCCTCACCGGAGCGCCGCCCCACTGTCGGCTTACCACCACGCCCTCCTTCCATCTCTCCACCTTCCTCCTTCGTCTCCTACTCCTCTCCTCTCTCGACTGAAGGTCGCACCCCCTCTATCGCCAGGCGCCGCCGTGGATGGTTCTCCCACCCCCTCAGTCGACCGACGTCGCCTCTCCAGTGCCCTCCTCCTCTCTACCCCCTTCTAACTTGTACCACAACCCCCTTTCTCCATCTCAAACCGTAGAAAACCCCTCCGACCCTCCACCTAACTCCGGCGCGACACTTCCTCCCCCACCCTCTTAAAAAAAACACTGTAAGTTCTTTTTTTTCATTTATTTAATAAAAATCAGATTTTTATATATATTATATCTTAGGAAAAATCAGATTTTTATGTATATTATAGCTTAGAAAAAATTGGATTTTTAATTAACAAAAGATTAGATTTTTAAATATAAAAATTAGATTTTTTTTTAATTGGGTAAATATAGGATTTTTATTCATATGAAAGTCATGGTTTTTATTTTTTTATAAAAATATGATTTTTATTATTTGAA
Source organism: Allium sativum (assembly GCA_030737875.1). Lineage (NCBI taxonomy): Eukaryota > Viridiplantae > Streptophyta > Magnoliopsida > Asparagales > Amaryllidaceae > Allium > Allium sativum. Next base: position 296,597,577 of record CM060918.1, on the reverse strand, counting down.
TGGAATTATTAAGATTTGATTTTTATAATGAAGTAGCGAAATAAAAATATGATTTTTATATAATAGAGAATATAAAAATATTATTTTTATATATGTAGCGAAATAAAAATATAATTTTTATCGTATGCATAGCGAATATAAAGGTTTGATCTTTATAATGAGGTAGCAATGTTAAAAACATGATTTTTAACATATACTGCGTGAAACAGATCTCTTTGGAAACACGGCGAATATTTTCTACATACGAAGAGTCGCGGCATTTGGTTTAGCTCCTAGGTAAGAACTTCTCACTTTAATTTTATTTTCTAGTTAAAATATATACTAGGATGCAGATGGTGCTTAGCAGCACCCGACACCTGTCATCCACAAACCATGGACGACTTGTTTGATTTGATTGTGTTGTGAAAATTGATTGTGATGTGAAATGGGATAAATAAAATAATCATGTATTGAAATAAATATTTTATCGTTAAAAATATAATTTTTAACATGTATATGAATAAAATAAATATTCATTTACAAATCGAACGATTTGTTTATGAACACCCATTTGATTGATATTGATTGGGACGATAAATTTTATACATCGCCCAACTGCACAAATAAATTCCGTGTTTGTGGATTGAAACCCCACATGGGTGTTGCGATGATATTTGACATACACTAATTCCAACCGTTTAGTTGTATGTCGATCGATTGGTTGACAAACTGTGGTAGGCGTTAAATATTTATATTTAATGCTTATGCAGTATAGAATACACTCTGGATGATGGTTGATTGTTTATCATTGTTGTTCTATACATGTGTTGTATGAAATCGATATAATCAACATTATACGGTAATTGACTGTGTCTGATTCCAGTTCAGAAAGAATGAATATTTCAAAATAACGAATATTTTAAAATAATGAATATTTTAAAATAATATTCAGTAAAAGATCAAAAATCTGATTTTGATGTCCGATTTGGGATGGACACGAATATATTTAAATATATATAGCCATGTTGATTAGATATATGCCACTTTGACGCGAACAATATTTATATCAATTTTATTCATTTTTATAATGAATATGAAAATGAAGTGATTTCAATATCTAATGTTTTGAAAATATTATCATTTATATATTAATGATATGGAATATTCAATTTTGATTTGAAATTGAATATGAAGTTGAAATCGTTCTGAAAACAAATTTAAAACGATTTATAAAATACGTTTTAAATGGAAATCGACATAATATATATATTTAATGGCCTGAATAGAACACGCCGTACCGCGGCGGTTCGCGAATTTCAACCAATGACTTCGAATGGACATTACGGGAGATCCAACCGTCGGATTCTCCTAAAACCGGAGCCGTTGGGTTCAAGTCGAAAAGAGCTTTCCAACGAATATTAGAGATTTGAAATACAACGGTAGGATTTGGATTATGTCCGAATCAAATTTGGAAAAGGTCGCTGTAAGTGCAGTTCGATGGCCGTTTATGGAAATCGACTGTACGGGCCTTTATAAAATTATTAAAAATATCAATAATTTGTGTAAAATCATAATAAATTATTTGGAAAAAATTGGGATGAAAAATCCTATATTTGAAAAGATAAAATATTTTTTTATCGAAATGAACTAGTTATGAACTAGAATTATAATCCAGTATTTTTAAACATAAAAATTAGATTTGAAATGGTTTTAAAAATAACAAGAATTTCCAATATATAAATTGAAATGGATTTGAATCAAAATTATCTTCTGAATATTTCGATATTGTATTCCGTGATTATATGGACATTGTGGAGGAATTTGGAAGATATATATATATCATTATTCCCAATATGATATTTGTTGGTTTCAGAATTTGATATTGAATATAATTCGATATATTTTCTATTTAGAGCCTTGTATTTAATATCAAATTGGTTTTTGGGTTTGTTATGAATGGTGTTTTAAATAACACTTGTTTTTTAGCCCGATTAACAATAGAATGAGATTTAGAGTTTGTCGTGAGTGGTATCTTTAATAATATTGTTCTTAAACCCAGTGGAGTTAAGAAAATTAGAAACTAACTGGAGATTAGCTAAGTTGAGTGGTTTCTTGGGTATTGATCTGATGTTGGTTTCGGCCTTCGGGATTAATACTTAGGGAATTGTTCTCTTGCTAATTTACGATTAGAGACTGATGGAATGGGGTTTTCAGTAACACTGTTCTTAAACCCCATGTGGAAAGAATAAATCTTTTAATTAAGATGTAGAGAAAAATTACCAATTAATTAACATTTAATTGGAATTGTAATGGAATGTGAATTCGGTTTATTGTGAACTATTTTTTTAACGACATTCGTTCTTTAACCCGATTTATAGTGAAATGAGATTTGGAACTTATAAATCCTTTTATTAAAGATTTAGTGGAGATCTTCTGAAGGAAAGTTTTCCAACTTAATATATTGTAATGGAATGGAATCCGATTTGATAATAATCAAAGTGAGTTTATGTGGAGGAAGGTTGTTAATACATATGGAATTTAAAAGGCTTTGTCGTTATTCCATTTATATTATTGGTTGGATATGGAAGTTCATATCGATTATATATATTGATCTGTATTATGTGAATATTCCATTGTTATTGGAATGTGATTTTGGGTTTATCGTGAGTTGTATTTTGAAAGGCATTAGTTCTTTAACTCGGTTAAAGATAAGATTAATTTCTTAACTTTGAATAATCATTAAGTAATGATTTTTGGAAATTAAAACTGATTTAGAGTTTTAATGAATCTTTAAATAGATTGAAAGGTGAATCTGATAACTAAAATTATCAAATTCAAGAAATGATCGAGAATGGAGTATCACCAGTTTTGCTCCAAGCGATAGTTAAATCTTTAATTAGATTTGAACCTCAAACGGTAATTAATTTTACCGATAACACCGTGGTGTTAGATATGAAGTATTACCAGTTTTACTTCATGGGATGAATAGGTTAGGATTGGGAAATTAAATAAATGATTACTTCGGTAAGGTGCATTAATCTCGACTAGTTTGGATAAACCATAATTTGGTTTGGATTGATATCCAAAGGAAGATTAAAGAATAAATTTAAAGAATTTATCTTTGATAAAATTAATGGGAACTTTTCCCAAAGGATATGAATATTTAAATAAAAGAATATTCAAAATTGGAATGAGCCATATGTTGTGTTTTATAGCACTTGTTTATTATATATGCGAGTTATTCGGAAAGGCCGGATTCATACCCATTCTGAATAACTGATTCGACGATAAGTCGACGATGAAGACTGTGGTTGAATACCGGAGGTCTTCACATCGTTTGGATGATTACTGATGTCTTGATTGGGCTGTACACCCAAGACAAGGTAATAAGTGGTGATCGTTCCAGACATACTTAGAGATCGATCGGATATGCGAGGAGCTCTCTTCTGTATTGGACATACGGGACAAGGAATAAGGTGCCTCTGATTTCGTTCAGACCCAGAACGAACTTGTAAAAGGATGTGTGTTTGACATCGAATTTCATTCTGTGTGATTGATAGACATCAGTTGCATAGCATGAATTGCCTGTGTGGCATGCTGAGATGCAGAGGATCAAGGCTTCTGTTGAAAAGCAGAGTCTTGTGGTTGATGATCAAAGCACAACTTTAACATAGCATAGCTTTGTGTATAGCGTTAATTCGCGAGCCTCACACCCCGGTGTGAACTACAAACGAGAGAGGACATCAGGGAGGACATGCGTTTCCTTCTAGCTAGGAGTGGTGTCTGGGTTTTACACACCCAGATGTTTTACTTATGTGGATGACGGATAGCGAGGCGCCTCAGATATATCGGCACTGCGGGGCCGATGGATAGTATGGTCTTTATACAGACCAGATTGATGCCCCATAGGGCGGGGAAATGTAGCGATTAGGAATTTTAATCCACATCGAGTGGACCGGCCCTGACGATCCAAGGTGCAGTTGCGGCTGTTCCTGAGACACGGGCCAGAGCGTCTCGAAGCAGTAAAGATGATCCCTTGCCTTGGTTTACAGATGGAAATCCAAATTCCAATACGACATTTTATGGTTTTAGTTGTATACTATGGCGACATAGTGGCATGGGGCGCTAATGTCGTCTATGATTGATACATTTATATTTGAAGTTGTTTTTTTTATCACTTTACACTATAATAGTATCAAAATGATTTGTCTTAAACGTACTATAAGATAAAACTCTATCCTTCGGCTTGCGTTGCATTGTGTGATGGGACCTGAGTCTTATAATAGCTTCATTTTTTTCAAAAAGCATTGCGCTGTTTTGTTATATGCACTCGTATTCTCGGGAGAAAACCCGTTCCGTGTTATATGGCGTAGTCCCTTGATTTACTTTATTTTAAAAGTAAAGATTTAAATAACTATTTTAGTTCTCACACCAGTCACATGACTGACCTAGAGTTTATTGTTTTAACCTTAACTCTGGGTGTCCCTATTTTCCATACGAGCAGCTAGTAGTTTTGGTTTTGCAGATTTATATTCACAGGATCCTGATTTACAGCTGGAATGATATTCGGAAAGCTCTGTATCCGTATATTCTTTTCAGTTGTGTTTTGTATTATTTTCCACTGCATTGTAATTTTAAATCTCTGATATTTTATCAAATGTATATTATTTGTTCATACTCTGTATGTTCTTATACTCTGATGTAAACTATTGTAATAAGCAATGAAATGTTCTTCTGTTTGTGTACTGATTTGTCGTGTTCTCAACTCAATCCGGGCTTTCCATCACGGGGAAGTTCGGGTCATTTCACTTTTGCACATGCAAAGCTTGACCAGCTTTTTGGCTCATGTTACTTTGTCATCCTTACTCCATTAATGCTCTTATTAGGTGGAATTTGATGTTTAATTTATCACTAAGCCTCCATAATGACTAGAAAAGTGATGCAAATTTACAGGGTATGCAATAATATGATTTTTTTTAATCAATATTTATTTTGTGGAAGTTGAGGAACTCATAGAGTTGAACTAACCCGTTGACCATGTTATAGGAATGATCTAACACAAATCAAAACTCACTACAACATTATTTTGTATTGTCTGTTCTCACCACAACATTATTCTGCAATGACTGTTCTTTCTTCTCTTTTTTCTCTTCCCCTAACAATGTACCCACTTTAAAACTTATTAGAGCTTAGCAGTTTATTCATTTTCATTGTGCAGTAAGATGGTTTTGATGAAATATGATGTGCTTTCATTTTCATTCATCTTATAGTCGTCTATTAGAAATACATTGCCTCTTCATGGAGAAATCCCTCGAAGGGTTAAATGGGATCAAGCCCAATTGTCAGCAATCTCATGTCAGTGGTAAGTTATCTCGCAATTTATAACAAGAACTACAGCAATTTTATCTTTATTGTTACTTTTGAATTTTTTGAAAATGATCAACCAACATTTCTAAATACAAATAGCCTAACCATAATAGATTAGTTTGTTATTTAATGTTAGAATTTAAATATTACCTTAAATATCTTAATTTTTTCTTTTCAAATATATGTTAATTTCCGTTGCTATAGAATCCACGAGTACAAAAAAAGAAAGAAAAAATGGCTAAAAATGTATTCAGTTGAAAAGATAGATGGTAACTAAGATTAGATTTTTCTTCTGCGGTGATAATTAGATGGCTGTTACTTTTTGATTGGAACTTAATTCTTTGTATTTTATATGTTGAAAAAAAAAATCTAGATGTAAGCCGGATCAGACGGAGTAAGAACTAAGAAATGGCATGGTGGAGTTATATTCCATGAAGGTTGGACTAGAAGGTGGAGGTGGCAAAAAGAGTTGGTTAAAGATTCAGGAAACCATCTAATACATAGCAACATTTAATACTGCAATCTATCATCTTCAATTTATTGCTTAAATAAGCGAGCAGTGTTGTTATGTTTTATGTGTAAAGGTGGATTATCTCTTGAAAAAGTCATAACACATAAACTATTCCTTTAATAAATCGAAACGGTATGTTCTAATCCTTATTTTGTGATTGTAGACATGACCCACAAAGTGCAGGATGTAGTTTTAAGCATGTGTAAACCTCAGATCCTACAAAGCTTTAATTCTAAATTCTTTTTTTAATGCAATTAAATAAGACTCGCTAATTAAGGTTGGATGGGATTAAGTAGTGTCTATTATCAAAAGACACGACATTAACAACTTTTAATCGTTCATGGACTATCACGTATTGTACTAATTAGACTGCTTTGTGTGAGTATACACGTGCATTGTATTGGCTAATGCGTTGAAGTAGAATCAGTTCATCTCATAACTACTATGATACAAATAATGCTATTTTGGACTATTTTTATTCATTAGAAGTTTAGCAAATTTATATGTTATGTCATATTTGCTTTTACTCAGGATATATAACTGCCTCATAACTGAGTGTGCACATTCAAAAGCCCCACAGACCTTGCAACAAATATAAATAGCTCAATTTTCTTCATCACATTTTAGTGGACTAACAGAAAATAATATCACAAACAAGTTTTCTTGATCATGTCTGTTCCACGCAATATATCGGAAAAAGTAAAAAATAAAAAATAAAAATAAAAATAAAAAATAGAAAATAAAAAGAAGAAGAAGAAGAACATTGTAAGTGGATCACCAAGAATAGCTTAGCTAAGCAAATTAGTGAACATTTTTGAAATATGAGTGTTCAGCTACACCTTTATTTTCGATATCCATATATCACTTATTAAAAAGTTTCATCTGATGGGAATTCGATCCTGGTTTTAATAATTTATGTTAGTATTATGTTTATTACGAACTGGTTTTTTGTTTGACTAATTTTATAATGAATTATAAGCGATATGTTCGATATCTGTGTTTTTAGAACAAACAGATACACCAAGTTTGTAATTAAAATAAATCAATGCTAGTATATATAATTCTTATCATCTGTTAAAAAAAATATTGATAAGATAACATACTCACATATTACATTTATATGATGTTTGATATCTTGATTAGCCACTGTGCTTTCATGAAAATGACATTTCAGATTGGTTTTCATTAATATGGTTGTTTCATGTTGAAGAAAAATAGAGATTCATGTGTTAGCGTAATTAATATTCTACTAAATGGCAATATAGTCTTTTGTTTTATGTTTTGCCTATATATAAAGGCCTCTTGTGTTATTTTAGGGTCAAGGGTTTTGACTTCTATCAGCCTCCACTTTCAATGTAATTTGTTTTTTTATTAATGTTATCATGGTATCAAAGCCTACTCTTCTCTGTTGGTATTTTTTTTAATCTTTGAAGAAAGTTCAAAGTCCATCGCAAATCTTCTCTGTTGACTATTCTTCTCTGTTTCCCATAGCAAATCTGAAGCTACAGGAGTTTCCAAACCTGAAGTTCATAACCGCCGTTCCTTTGAGTTTCCAAACCTGAAGTTCATAACCTCCGTTCCTTTGCAACCATCGTCGATCCCACTTGAATCCCAAAGCCGTTCGTCATCAATCACAGAAGCCATCGTCGTTTCTTTGCAGCCAGAATACCACCGTTCCCAATCCTATACCGCCAATATCCAAATCCGTCGTTCCCTTGCTGCCAGCGTCCAGACCCGAAGCCCAGAATACCACCGTTCCCAAATCCATCCTTCCTCTCAGATCCGAGAATCCCAAAGCCTTCGTTCCTGACCAAAGACGAGAATCCCAAAGCCTTCGTTCCTCTCATACCCAAAGCACCAACGAAGCCCAGACCTGAACCCGATTTCATTGAACCCGAACCCGTTTTCCCTGAACCTGATTTCCCTGAACCCGTTTTACCTGAACCCGAATTTCTTTTTGGATTTGTTGAATTTGTTTTCTCTGTGACCCAAATTTTCTTTTGGGTTTGTTAAACCTGAAGTTAAAGTCTTTGAACCCAAATTTCCTGAAGTTATTGACCTGAAGTTGAAGTTAAACCTGATTGTTTTTTTTCTCTGTGTCGAATTGGAAAGTTGGCTGTTTGTTCTTTGAATTTTGTTATTAAAATGGAAGTAAGTAGAGATAATTCGCTTCAAGTAGATGGTAAAAATTATGCATATTCGAATTCTGTCTATTCTTCCTTAGATCCATCAATGATTGAACAATTTCAGAATTATGTGTATTGGAATTCTGTCTATTCTGCTTTAGATCCATCAATGATTGAACAATTTCAGAAGTTCCTTGCATCTCAGCCACATGCCATATCAGCTTCGTCTCAAATAGGTTTGTCATCTAGTTCATCAGGTATATCTTCTTCTACCTGGATTTTAGATTCTGGTGCTTCGAATCACATGTCTCCTAATTTCTCCGATTTCACTTCTTTGGCTCCTAAAGTTTCTGTACCTGTCATGAGTGCTAGTGGTACATCTATGCCCGTGCAAGGTGTTGGTTCAGTCATTACACCATCTTTGTCATTATCTAATGTCTATCATATTCCTAGACTTGCATTAAATCTTGCTTCTGTTGGTCAAATTTGTGATAATGGCTACTTGGTTTCTTTTTCTTCTTCTGAATGTTATGTTCAGGATCCAACTTCTCAGAAATGATTGGGACCGGCCATAGAGAAGGAGGACTTTATGTATTGGATCAGCTCAAAGATCCTAAGATTTCAGAGATTGCAGCTTTTGTTCCAGGTGTGGATGTTTCGTCTTTTCGTTTGAGTCAATCATCTTCTATGTTTTATTTGTGGCATTCTCGTCTGGGCCATGTTCTAAGTCTCGATTGCAATTCTTAGCGTCTACAGGAGTTTTGGGAGAATTGAAAACTCATGACATTTCTGATTGTAGTGGTTGTAAACTTGCAAAATTCTCTACTTTACCTTTTCCCCAAAGTAATACAGTTTCTACTGCACCTTTTGATCTTATTCACTCTGATGTTTGGGGACCCTCTCCTGTTTCTACAAAGGGAGGCTCTCGTTATTATGTCTCTTTTATTGATGACTACACTCGTTATTGTTGGATTTATCTTATGAAACGTCGTTCAGAATTTTTTGGCATCTATAATGAGTTTCGATCTCTTATTAAAGCTCAGCATGGAGCTGTTATTAAATGTTTCAGATCTGACTTAGGGGGAGAATATACTCCTCATGCTTTTAAGGAACTTCTTGCTTTAGATGGCACAATTTATCAGACTTCTTGCACTGATACTCCTGAACAAAATGGGGTTGATGAAAGGAAACATAGACATATTCTTGAGACTGCTCGATCTCTTTTATTATCTGCTAGTGTTCCAAGTGAATTTTGGGGAGAGGCAACTCTTACTTCTGTTTATTTGATTAATAGAATTCCTACTTCTCATAATTCTGGCTTGTCCCCCTATGAAAAGTTGTATGGTTGTCAACCAGATTATTCTTCTCTTCGTGTTTTTGGTTCCACATGCTTTGTTCTTCTTCCTCATGTCCAACGGAGTAAGCTAACTTCACGGTCTGCTATATGTGTTTTTCTTGGTTATGGTGCAGGACAAAAAGGATATCGTTGTTTTGATCCAGTCAGTCACAAGCTATATGTTTCTCGTCATGTTGTTTTTCTTGAACATATTCCTTATTCTACTATTCCTGATCGTACTCACAATATATCTATGTCTGATATTGTTCATATTGATCCTTTCACTGCTGATGATGATGAGCTACTTCCTGCTGAAAATCCAGACACTTCCATTCACCCAATCACCTTCTGAGACAGTAGATACTAGTGAACGTCGATATCCTATCAGAAATCGTCAGTCTACTAGGCGACCTGATTTTGAATATTCTTGTCTTTCCAGTTCATTTTCATTTCTTGCTTCTATACATTGTCTCTCTGAGCCTTCGTCTTTCAAAGATGCGGTTCGTGATCCTCTTTGGCAACGTGCTATGGCTGAGGAGCTGACTGCTCTTCATCAGACTCATACTTGGGATTTAGTACCTCTTCCTGCAGGAAAACGTGCTATTGGTTCTCGTTGGATCTATAAGATTAAAACTAAAGCTGATGGATCTATTGAAAGGTATAAAGCTCGCTTGGTTGCTAAAGGTTATTCTCAAGAATATGGTATGGATTATGAGGAGACTTTTGCTCCTGTTGCAAAAATGACTACAGTTCGAACTCTTATTGCGGTTGCTTCTGTTCGCCACTGGAATGTTACTCAAATGGATGTTAAAAATACCTTTTTGAATGGAGATCTTCATGAAGAAGTCTATATGGTTCCTCCTCCTGGTATTGATCATCAACCTGGTGAAGTCTGCAAACTTAGGAAAGCTCTTTATGGTCTCAAACAGGCTCCCCGTGCTTGGTTTGAGAAATTCTCTACTGTGATTACTTCTCTTGGTTTTTGCCCAAGTAACCATGATTCTGCTTTGTTTGTCAAGTGTACCTCGGCTGGTCGAATTTTGCTTTCTCTTTATGTTGATGATATGATTATTACAGGCGATGATGTTGGAATTAACTTGTTGAAGTCTGAGTTCACTCGATGTTTTGCTATGAAAGACTTAGGTCCCCTTCGTTACTTCTTGGGTATTGAAGTTGCTTCTTCTCCAAAAGGTTATCTTCTTTCTCAATCTAAGTATATTTCTGACATTTTTTAGCGCGCTCGTCTCTCAGATAATAAGACTGTTGATACTCCAATTGAGCTCAATGCTCGATACTCTATTACTGTTGGATCTCCATTGCCAGATCCTAGTCTTTATAGAACGATTGTTGGAAGTTTGGTTTATCTCACTATCACTCGCCCAAACATTGCATATGCTGTTCACATAGTCAGTCAGTTTGTTACTTCTCCTACTACAGTTCATTGGGCTGCTGTTATTCGCATTTTGAGATATCTCCGTGGCACTCAGTTTTAGACTCTTTTGCTTTCTTCTACTTCATCTTCAGAGTTATGTGCTTACTCTGACACAGATTGGGCTGGTGATCCTACTGATCGCAAATCCACTACTGGCTTTTGTATTTTTCTAGGAGATTCTCTAATCTCTTGGAAAAGTAAGAAGCAGGATGTTATATCTCGGTCTTCAACAGAGGCAGAATATCGTGCTATGGCTTCTACTACTTGTGAAATTGTTTGGCTACGATGGTTGCTTGCTGATATGGGTGTTTTCTTGCGACGACCAACTCCTTTGTACTGTGATAATAAAAGTGCTATTCAGATTGCTCATAACTCCGTCTTTCACGAAAGGACCAAGCATATTGAGATTGACTGCCATATTACTCGCCACCATCTTCAGAATGACACATTGACATTGCCATTTGTCTCTTCCTCCTTGCAACTTGCAGATTTGTTCACTAAATCTTTGTCATCTTCACGCTTCCGGTTTTTGACTGACAAACTCTCGATGCTCATTGTTATCGCATCATGAGTTTGAGGGGGGATGTTAGCGTAATTAATATTCTACTAAAGGACAATATAGTCTTTTGTTTTATGTTTTGCCTATATATAAATGCCTCTTGTGTTATTTTAGGGTCAAGGGTTTTGACTTCTATCAGCCTCCACTCTCAATGTAATTTGTTTTTTTATTAATGTTATCATCATGCACTATAACATTGACCAATGTACTACAACTTTTTAATATACGACATTTGTTTTGATTTTAATTTGGGCTCATGCACTTCATATTAAGATATATTTTACGGGATAAGTGTTTAGGACATTATTTCCTAACCTTACTCACTTTTTGAGGCCTAGGTGCCTTACCAGTTACCACGGCCTTACCATAGGCAAGCAAAAGGAGTAGGTTTTCTTGAGTGACCCTTTCTAAGACTCCATTTAAGAACGAACTATTTTGTGCTTACAAATAGTTTTGTGTATGGATGAATAAGTTTGAAATTAAGTAAAAATTCAATTGCAGAAGTAGAAAATATCATAAAATATGTATGTGATGTCAATCACTGAGATCACTGAGGATATATAAGTTTATACAGATTATGTGTTTGTACAATTTGACCAACCTAACAGGATCCGTTATATTGCATTTATGGTATTCTTGGACAATTTGCTATAAATTTTCTCCCTATGAAATAATCATCCTAACCTTGAGTTTGTGAGAATTATTATAATTTTTCTCCAATTCATCTTTACGTGTTTGTTGATTAAGAAAATAGGAAGCAACCCGCGAAGAGGACATATACATGGCAAAGTTGGAAGAAGAGGCTGAGCAGTATGAATAGATGGTTGAATTTATGGAAATGGCTGCAAAGATCGTAAGCAGTGAAGATCAGCCTATGCAGGAGTGCAACCTTCTGTCTGATGCATGCAAAAGTGTGATTGGAGCATGCAGAACTTCATGTCGCATAATCACCTTCAAAGAGAAAAAGCGGGAAGGCCGTGGATATGACGACCCTGCAAAGATAGTCAAGGGGTCCCATGATAATGTCGAGGCTGAACTTTGCAAGATATGTCATGGTATTTTGAAGCTCTTGGAAACTTACCTCATTCGTTCTTCCATTGTTGTGGAGTTTTAAATTTTCTATCTCAAAATGAAGGGAGATTATTACGGGTACCTTACTGAGTTTTGGAGTGGTGATGGAAGGGAAGATGTTGTTGAGAACACCCCTACTGCTTATAAATCAACACAGGATATTGCTCCTGTTGAGATGCCTTCTACCAATCCTATAGGGTTTCTGAAGAGGCCGTTTCAGAGCTTGAATGTTTAGGAGAAGAATTGTACCAGGAGCACATTGATCATTCGACTTCTCTATGATTACTTCGCTTTGGAAACTAGATTGAGGCTGCCTTAAAAAGAGAGGGCTAGTGATGACAAAATTAATCAACGCCATCAGCCTGTAATATGTGTGTGCAGATCTGATGCTTTGATCTATTTTGGTGTAGTAGTCAATTATGCCTTGCTTGGTCGTTTATTTGTAGTTGTCTATTAAGCTGTGATTTTAACATTAAAAAATGTTTGTAAGGATTACCTTTGGTACTGAGAAATTATAACAACTTATATTTGGCATCTCACTCATTTACCATGAATTGCTTACTAATTAGATGATGATTCAAAAGTTGGAATATGGAGAAACATGTTATCTTCATATCCCGGTTATCAAATATGTACAATAAATGGGCATGTACCGTTTTCTCTTTTTTCAGTCAAAAACCCAATGTCGGCTAATGTTACACATATAAATACAGACCATTTGTACAATCTTTTACTACTGAAAATTAATACAAAGTATTACATCACTTCATTGTTATTTCGTATATGATATCAGAGCTGAAGCGTGCTAACAGCATCAAAATTCGATCCAACAATTGATTCTCTACAAATCTATCGAAAGATAGATCATCCATCAGAAAATTCTCATCACATGGATGCCTCTCATCCAAGATTTGCATCTCATCATTTGAGAGTTGAGGCAGTGAGTCCAAAAACTGTGCCTCGCCTACATTTATAGCTGCATCAGTTTTCAAACATCACAGCTTGGCGGCAAAGTGTCTCAAGAACTCAGTTTCGATCAAAAAATCTGAAGAAATCAATCATCTGAAGTTAAAAGCCGTCCAAGAATTGCCAATCAGACATACAGTATATCAAAATCTCATCAACATCCTCATTTTAGCAATTCTGTTTGCGTTTTAAATTCAGTCTGAAGAAATCTTGCAGAAGGTTTCAATTCAAGAATAAAGAGTTCAGAGAAGCAGTCATTTCTGAAACTACAACTCTTCTCATCACATTATGTGAATCATGGTTGAAACAAATCCACTAAATCCAAATTCTCCAAGATCATCAGCAAGATTAAATCAGACCAGCGCTGAAAGCACTGAAGAGCTTATCAAATCCATCATTAAGCCGCAAAGTAATGTCATTTCAATCCAACTAGATGGATCCAACTATCTTCTATGGAAATTGCAAGTTGAAACAGCAGCAAAAGGTTATGGATTAGAAGATTATCTATATGGATCACAAACTGTTCCAGCAAAGTACACCAAAGTTGCCGACAACAACCTAATTCCTAATCAAGAACATGCATCATATCAAAGACAATACAATATTGTTAGTGCATGGCTAATGTCTACTGTAAGTTCATCAATAATGCCACAGTTAATTGGTGTTAAATCATCACATGATATTGGGACAGCTCTTGAAAGATCTTTCACAAGTCAGTCATTAACAAGAGTGTTAAACTACAAGAAACAACTTCAAAATATAAAGAAGGAAAACTTAAGTATGAATGACTACTTGATGAAAGTTAAGAATCTATGTGATCAACTGACATGCACTGGAAATAAGATTGAAGAAAAAGAACAAGTATTATACATAGTTGGAGGACTGGAGGATGAATATGAAGCTGTAGTGGCATTTATAACATCAATAGAACCTGCACCCTCATTACAGAGTGTACATTCTACGCTTTTATCTCATGAAGGCAGACCTTTGCAAAGGAAAGATCAAGTGACTGATCCCTCAATCAACTACACTACTACAGAAAAGAACAAAAATCAACAAACTAATTCAAGAAATCCAAACACTTACCAGAGAGGAGGTCAGTCATACGTGGAAGAGCTGGAAGATGGAACTCCAACAACAGGCCATAAGTGCCAGATTTGTGAAAAAATGGGTCACATGGCCAATAGATGTTAAATCAGGTTTGATAACAACTACACACTGTAAATCAACAAGGAAATAGCAACAACAGAAATAACAATCATAACGCCAACATGGTCAACAGTCAATCATATGCTAAAAACAATCAATCCCTGCTACTACAGAGGATATTCAAGACGAATCATGGTATCCAGATTCAGGAGCCACTCCTCATGTTACAAACAATTTAAACAATCTGAATCTCGGCAATCGTGAGTACAAAGGTAAACAATCTTTAATTATGGGTAATGGAAATTCTATAGTCATCTCTCACATTGGATATGCTAGTATTAATAGTGCTAAACAAATTTACTTAAATAATTTACTATGTGCACCACATATAAGAAAGAACTTGATCAGCGTGTCACAGTGTGCTAAAGACAACAAAGTTTCATTTGAATCTTACCCAAATCACTATGTAGTTAAGGACATGCTAGAAATATTTTATTGTAGGGTAGGGAACAAAACGGCTTATACAAGTTTCATTCTCGAAATCCCAGAAAAATGATTCAAAAAAAATTACTATAATGTGACTGAATTAAAGTCTAAGAATGACTGTATGACATTTGAGTTGTGGCACTGTAAGCTTGGTCACCCAAGCTCAAAAAATTATGAGAGAAATCTAGCTAATATTGACATTTTTGTTACTATTCCAAATCATTATGCGTGCACATATTGTCAAATGGGAAAGATTCATAAATTGCCATTTCCAAATTCTGAAACTAAATACTTGAACCCATTAGAATTAATTGTTGTTGACCTATGGGGTCTAGCACCAATTAACACTGACTATGGATACAAGTGTTATGTTTCATTCATTGATGCTCATTCAAGATATGTTTGGATATATTTCTTGAAATCAAAATCTGATACTTATAATGCAGTTATGCAGTTCATAGCTAATGCTGAAAATCAGTTAAGTCATAAAGTCAAAACTATTCAAAGTGATGGTGGTAAGGAGTTTTTACCCTTAAAAGATTATTTTCATAAAAGAGGCATTACACACAGATTAACTTGTCCCCACACTTCTGAACAGAATGGATTAATTGAGAGAAAATATAGACAAATTGTTGAAACAGGGCTGACATTGCTGGCATATGCATCATTGCGTTTAAAATTCTGGCCAGATGCATTTGCTACAGCTGTTCATCTAATAAACAGGTTACCCACTAAGGTGCTTGACATGAAATGTCTTATAGAAGTTTTAAATCAAATCAAGCCAAATTATAATGAGTTAAAAGTATTTGGATGTCTATGTTTTCCTCACATTAGACCATTTAATAAACACAAGCTTAATTATAGATCTACTGCATGTACATTTTTGGGTTATGCCAACAATTATAAAGGCTATAAGTGTTTGGACAGCAATGGAAAATTTTATATTTCTAGACATGTCATTTTTAATGAGGAATTGTTTCATTCAGAAGTGACACATGCAAAACCACTAAGAAAATTTACAATCCAAGAATTTCTGTTCCACAATTCCCTGAACAGACAGATGAAGTTATGCATGTGCCACTATCTGATAATAGCACTAAACAAACACAAAGCACACAAACTACAAGCATTACACAACATTCTTCCTCTAGAAGTGCATCAGATCATGAAAATGAAAATAGTGGCAGCAGTAACAATAACAACTTGCAACATGATGATGAGAGCAATGAAGAAAATAACAATCCTGAAAGCACTCAAGCTAAAGAAAACAGGGAAGTTCCTTAATCTCAAAATCAACATCATATGATGACAAGAGCTAAAAGTGGTATATTAAAACCAAAAACCTTTTATACTGAGTTTGATGACACTGAACCATCCACTTATCAACAAGCAAAGTTGAATGATAAGTGGAGGTTAGCTATGCAGGAGGAACTAGATGCTTTATCTAAGAAACAAACTTGGCATCTTGTTCAAACACCCAAAAATAATAACATCATTGGGTGTAGATGGGCATATAGAATAAAAAGAAATGCTGATGGTACAATTTCCAAATACAAGGCTAGACTTGTAGCAAAAGGTTATTCACAACAGTGGGGAATTGATTTCAGTGAAACATTCTCACCTGTTGTGAAGCCAACACAATTAGAATTATTTTAACAATAGCCTTGTATAAAAATTGGACCATCATGCAACTTGATGCTAATAATGCCTTTTTAAATGGTGATTTATAGGAAGAGGTGTATATGGAACTACCACCAGGACTAAAAGAAAATTCAGACAACAACATGGTGTGCAAGTTAGACAAGGCTATTTATGGATTAAACAGGCACCTAGGGTCTGGTTCAACAAGCTAAAGGAAACACTATCAAAGTTTGGATACAACTCAGCAAAATCAGATAACTCATTGTTCACAAAGTTCTCAGCCAATACAGTGACCTATGTTCTAATTTATGTAGATGATTTCATAATCACAATCAATTGCAATAATGAAATCAAAAACATCACCAACCAATTGAACAGTGAGCTTTCAGTTAAAGACTTGGGTGAACTATCTTATTTTCTAGGGATTGAAGTCAGCAGAAATAAGAACAATGACCTTCAACTGAGTCAAAGAAAATACATTGCAGAAGTTCTAGCAAGGCCAGACATGAACAAAGCCAATTCTCTGCCTACACCAATGATAACTAACTTACACTTGAGTAAGGAAAAAGGCGAACCCACTTGCAATGAAAGATTATACAGAAGCATAATAGGAACCTTACAATATGTCACTATAACTAGACCATACATATCCTATAGTGTGAACAAGGCAAGTCAGTTTATGCAAAAGCCATTGAGTGATCATTGGAAAGCTGTTAAAAGGATTTTAAGGTACTTAAAAGGCACAATCAGTCAGGGATTAATACTGAAAACTAGCAGCAATTTAGATATTAATGCCTATGCAGATGCTAATTTGGCAAATGATCATAATGACAGAAAATCCACAAGTGGTTACTGCATATACTTTGGTAAAAATCCAATATCATGGTGTGCTAAGAAGCAAAATACTGTCTCTGGATCTAGTACAGAAGAAGAATACCATAGCATTGCAAGTACAACAGCAGAGATAATGTGGATTCAGTCATTATTAAGTGAGCTAAAAATCAATTCAAATGCAAAGGCAATAGTGTAGTGTGACAACATGAGTGCTATAGCCCTAACAACAAATCCTGTGTTGCATTCTAGAACAAAGCACCTTGAACTTGACATATATTTCGTAAGGAAATTAGTTCAAAGAAATAAACTCGAAGTTAATCACATACCTTCAACTTACCAAATAGCAGATATCCTAACCAAGCCATTGTCCAGAACCAGATATGAAGGTCTGAGAGACAAGCTGTGCGTTACTATAATCAAAAGCCCTCAACTTCAAAGTAGCGGAAGCAAAGTTCAAACCCTAGGAGAAAATTCCAACAAATCTGCGGCTTTAAGTCATGAATCAGCAGCAAAGTATCAACCGTTGTACATATCCGTCAAAAACACCTCAAATCTCATCAATATGAATAGATCCAACTTTAGAAATTTCAAATCGTCGGCTACCAACGTTGAAGGTGAAAAGAAGGCTATGGTGTGGAGACCAAGACATAAAGAGAATAAGAGCTATGTGAGAATGGAAGAAGACAAAGGCGAAAGCAAAGTCATGGCGATTAAGAGCAGCAGCCGTTTTTTGGCTTTCAAACCCTAGTTACAATAATAGGGTTTGCAGGGGGGTATGGAGAAACACGCTATCTTCATATCCCATTTATGAAATATGTACAATAAATGGGCCTGTACCCATTTCTCATTTTTCAGTCAGAAGTCCAATGTCGGCTAATGTTACACATATAAATACAGACCATTTGTACAATCTTTTACTACTGAGAATTAATACAGAGCATTACATTACCTCATTGTTATTTCGTAAATGGAATTCCAGTTCTTCCCAACTAGATTTGCTTTTAGACTACTATTTCTGAGGTAGATTAAATTTCAACTCTGATTTTTTTGTATATGGTTTATAGCTGTGATATGGAATATCAGAGATGACGTGACTCTTCTTATCATTCAAAACATCCAGAATATATACAAGTGCTTTGCTTATGTGGCAGCATGTCTAATATGAAGGACATTTGTTAGGAATATTTTTTAAGAGAAGAAAAAGGAATTTTTGAGAAGATTATTTTAATGGGGAGGAACTTTTCATTGATTTTCTTTTGATTACAAATTTGATTGCATACCTACATCAACTTGATTGCCTTGCTTTTATAATGCACTGCATTCTCTAGAGTATTCTAGGAATGCCTTACCTAGAACATCTAAAATAGGAATTCTAGATTTTGCCCTTTATTCAATTCATTAATACAATTGCTAATTTAACAATACAATTATTTGTTTCCTGAAAAGCCAAGATTATTTCCAACATTCCCCCGTAAGCTTGGTTTTTGAACTCCAAGAAGATCTCGCAATCTTTTAAAATTATCAGCCTTCAATGCTTTTGTGAAAATATCAGCAACTTGATTATTTGTTTTGCAAATATTCAGCTGCACTTCTTCATTTTCAATTGCTTCTCGAATGAAATGATGTTTGATGGCTATATGCTTTGTTCTTCCATGATGGACTGGATTCTGCTTCACTTTGTAGATCCATTTTACTCCAATTGTTTCTTTATCTTTTGGCTTATCAACCAACATCCATGTTTTGTTCCTTTCAAGTGCATCAATCTCTTCTTGCATTGCCTTCCTCCAAGCATCTTCTTTAACCGCTTCTTCAAAATTTTCTGGTTCCATTGCACAATAGTTGCACCTAGCAAAAATATCATCCAAACTCCTCATTTTTATTGGGGTTGAGCTTGGAGATGATGAATTATGGCTTGTTGTGGATGAAGTGCTAGATGGAGAACTTGGTGTAGATGAATCACATTGGTTATTTGCAAGTGTAGTTGGATTTTGTTCTAAAATTATTGCTGGAACAGTTTTATCCTTCACTTTCTCCTTTTGCCAATTCCAAGATGTCTTCTCATCAAATGCAACATCTCTACTGATGATTACTTTCTTTGTCTTCAAGTTGTAAAGTCTATAGCCCTTTGACACAGAACTATAGCCAATAAAAATGCATCTTTCACTTGCTTCTTGAAGTTTTGTCCTTTTTTCTTTAGGAATTTGAGCATAGCAAATACTCCCAAAGACTCTAAGATGATTCACTGAAGGCTTTCTTCCACTCCACGCTTCAAACGGCGTCATGTTCCATACAGCTTTTGTTGGACATCTATTCAGCATATACACAGCTGTATTTACAGCCTCGGGCCAAAATTCTTTAGGCATCCCTTTCTCAAACAACATTGATTTAACCATCTCCATCACTGTTTGATTCTTCCTTTCGGATACACCGTTTTGCTGAGGTGTATACCTAACGGTTAGTTGCCTCTCCACACCTTCTTCTTCACAAAATTTATGAAAATCATTGGAGTTATACTCCTTTCCCCTGTCACTTCTCAAAACTTTTATGGACCTGCCACTTTGTTTCTCAACAAAAGCTTTAAACTTCTTAAATATAACAAACACTTCAGATTTTTGTCTCATAAAATAAACCCATGTCATGCGGGTCAAATCATCAATGAATAAAATAAAGTACCTGTTTTGAGCATGAGATAATGTGCTCATAGGACCGCATACATCCGTGTGTACTAATTCCAACACTTCTTTGGCTCTCCTTGATCCTTCTTTTGGAAACGGTTGCCGATGATGTTTGCCAAGTACGCAGCCTTCACATACTCCATGTTCTTCTTTTTTTATTGTTGGCAACCCGTACACCATCTTCTTTTATGAAAGCAATGCGAGACTATTGTAGTTTAAGTGCCCAAGTCTCTTATGCCATAAACAAGTGTCGTCTTCTTTTTTTGCCATGAAGCTATGATTTTTCTCATAATTGAGATGAAGGGGAAAGCTTCTGTTTTGTGTCATTTTTATTACAGCAACAACTTTTCCTTTTGAATCAAAAATTTTACATTCTCGATTCTCAAATTGAAGAGAATAATCATGCTCTAAAAGTTGTCCAATGCTCAACAAATTCTCATCTAATTTAGGAACATAAAAGGTATCATGAATAACTTTACCTCCTTGCTTTTTTCCAACTCCAATGCTGCCTTTGCCTTCAACTTCAACATACTCTCCATTGCCAAGTTTAACTTTCGAACCAAATGAAGAATCTATGTCAATGAATGCACTTTTGTCTCCTGTCATATGATTGCTACATCCGCTGTCCAGGTACCATATATTCTTATATTCTTCAGTTGCCTTTTGACAAGCAAAGAACAAGCTCCCTTCCATATCTTCCGCTCCGGCAAATGCTGTGTTATGTGGCTTACCAAGGCGACAGTCCTTTTGAATGTGCCCAAACCTTTTGCAATTATGACATTGTGGCTTTCCTTTGTTCCAGCAGTCCTTTTCTTCATGAGAGCTTTTTTGGCAAATTCCACACCATTTATTTGTTCCTTCATCTCTTCCTCTTCCGCCATAGGTGCCTCGACCTCTTCCGCGTGAATTTCTTCCTCTTCCTTTGCCAAATCTGCCACTTCTAGAAGACTCGCCATTATTTTGTTTTATTGTTTTGTCATTGTTGCATTGAGTGGTGAGTTTGGACTGAAATGCGTTTTCAACCGTCTTTTCCATACGGCGTAACAACCTTTGCTCGTAGGATCTAAGTGAACCCATCAAGCCTTGAACGGTCATGTTTGACAAATCTTTGGTTTCTTCTATAACAGCCACCATAGGATCAAATTTTTCAGTTAAGCTTATCAAAATTTTATCAACGATTCTACGATCGTCGATTATATCTCCATGAGACTTCATTTGATTCACTAATTCGGACAACCTATTAAAATACTCATTCAAACTTTCATTTTCTTTCATTTTTTCATTTTCAAAATCTCTCTTTAGAGACTGAAGTTTGACAGTTCTCACCTTTGAATCCCCTTCAAACTCTTGTTGCAAGATTTCCCATGCTTCCTTGGCTGTTTTTGCTCTCATAATTCTTGGGAATATGGTGTTTGACACTCCTCTTTGAATCATTCCAAGAACTCCAGCATCTGTGATTCTTTTCTTTTTTAATACTTCAGTTTGAGCTGCTGTACGTTCTGCCGCAGCTGTTGAGTCTTCATATCCTTGCTTGATGAACTCCAAGACATCCAAGGAGATGAACAAAGTCTCCATTTTTACTGCCCAAAAATCATAATTTTCTCCTTCAAATAAAGGAACTTGGACATTGCTATAGGTGGAGTTGATGCTTGCTGAAGTATTGCTTGGAGAAGCCATTACTTTGCACTTTTTTTTTTTTAATTGCAAGGATCTAGGGCTCTGATACCACTGTTAGGAATATTTTTTAAGAGAAGAAGAAGGAATTTTTGAGAAGATTATTTTAATGGGGAGGAACTTTTCATTGATTTTCTTTTGATTACAAATTTGATTGCATACCTACATCAACTTGATTGCCTTGCTTTTATAATGCACTGCATTCTCTAGAGTATTCTAGGAATGCCTTACCTAGAACATCTAAAATAGGAATTCTAGATTTTGCCCTTTATTCAATTCATTAATACAATTGCTAATTTAACAATACAATTATTTGTTTCCTGAAAAGCCAAGATTATTTCCAACAACATTCTATTTTTACTTCATTTATATTGTGCAAAGTGGAAGGGATAATGTTGCGCGAAGGTAGAAGCAACGTAATCTCAGAGATTAGGAATGCACTGGAAGTCTGGATCTAATGTGAAGGGGTGATAGATTGATTCTTTGAGGGCACAACTGGCAAGCAAAATCAAATTTGCTTTTTCATTTAACAAGCTTAAAACAGAAGGATGCCTTTATGGTCGATCACCCATTAGTTTCAAGGCTTTGAGGATTTGCATGATAGGCATGGAGATATGCATCCTGATGTAGATAACATGTCTTAAGATGAATTACTGGCTTTGGAAGAAAGGATAGGAAATGTTAGTACTGCACCAAGTGAAGAGAAAATTACGAAGAACTTGAAGCAGCGAAAACACGTTCATATTAAAAAAAAATTAGGACCTGAAACTGAACCATGTTGCATTTGTCAGGAAGACTACATGGAAGGCGAAAGATCCGAGAAGACTTGACTGTAGCCACGACTTCCATGTAGTATGCATTAAACAATGGCTGAAGCAGAATAATATTTGACCCATTTGCAAAACAACTTCCTTAATCATATAAAAATGTTCTGAAAAAAGAATCAGAACCTACTATTATATAAACTATGTTTCTACTATTATTACCCTGCACATTTTTTCAGATTCTTCTAAAAAATTGGTACCTGGAAACTATGATACTTTGTGAAGGATTTAAAAAAAAAGAGAAAAAAAAGATATTGTTGAATGCTGCGTAATAACTAACTTTGAGTTTCTTTTAGTCCAATTTAACTACTTGCAAATAGATCAAAGATCGCGGATTATGATTATGGTATATGGTTAGCAACTGGGTCTGTTATTTAGAACAATAAGAATAGCTAATGAATATTGATTAATATTTGATTTATTCAGATTAATTGCCATCATCATGTTTGAAATTTAAATGGTATTAAATACGTAAATAATGAATACTAACACGGTTGTCAATGATTCCTTGAAAATTTCAAAATGGATCGTCATACATTTTAAAAAATTAGATAAATATATGCGGATACGGGTGATGATACAAAAACATTCAAAAAAAATATTTTGATTTTTTTCAAGATTATAGTTTATTTTATATATTTTAGCAAAATAAAAAAATATGTATTAATTATCTTATTAAATTATTATTTTATATTACTTTTACTTAACACATATTAACCTATAAATTATTTTACTGTCGTCATTTTTATTAATTTCACTCTTATGATTAATGTGGATATACGATATCGAAAATTGATTTCGAATATGAATGCAGTTATTTTTGTTGGATTTTATCTAAATGTTCGTAGTGTCAGGCTTAACTACTGACACATTTAAATATCTACATATAACCAATATTTGTATCTTTTCGTAGTACGTCTTTCGTCACAGTACTCATTTTTGGTGAAAGAAAATAAAAAAATTAAAGTAATTTTCTATCTTTCATTAGGAAATATGTTTACCATGGTTGGTCGACTAATGTTGACTTTTTTAATACTAACACAACAATTACATACCATGATCTATGCTTTAATAAATATTTACGCTTCATTTCTTCTACATGTTAACCTTACTTGATTAAAAGGTTTATGATCCATTTAGTTTGTTTTAAATATGTATTGTAAAAGGTAAGAAAAGCATCAACGAGAGTGAACAACTTCTACCTATAACAAACAAGGTTTCTAATGTCGAAAACTGATTGTTGCACATAGATAACAATTAAACCCATTAAGGTATAATCATATAACAAATAAGAACTACACATGTTGAAAACTCAAGTAACGAAAATATCCGATGACAAGTCTACATAAAATAAAATAAGCTATGACTTTTGCATGTGTTGAAAAGTCGATGTTACTGATTGATTAATAACCATGTATAATAGACAAACCTTTATATCTGTGATATTAACATTTATTTTTAAGATTATGTACGTAATAGTTTTATGTGCAAATATAATTACTAACATTGCCCGTATGCGCAGCACGGGCCACGCACTTGTTAGTTATTAATATGTCAACCTAACTGTAGATGAAACGTAAAAAAACGATTCCTCCTAAACCATTTAGCCAAATCCTTCATGTGTGGCCACTCTACGGATCGTAAACCACCATTTTGATCCAATGAGATTGATTTCAGCACCTAATTCGAACCCAATAAAAAGTTATATCCCAAGCAGTAAACTCAAGGGAAAATGGTCATAATTGAATTCTGTTAAAATCATGGACATCTTTCACATCTCCATGAACAACAAATTAAAATCTGATAATGATCCGACTAATAAGGAATAAAATGTAATTATTTTACAATTGGCTGATAGGTAAAATACGGGTTGTTACATTCTCCCCCTTTTAGGAATTTCGCCTTCGAAATTCCTAGCAAACACGAGCAAACAAGACATTCCACATGCCTACCATCCACAAGCGGCTAATCTATTATGCAACCTAGCATCCAACAACTCATGCATCCAAAAATCCTATCCTAACGTGCGGAACTCCTAACGGTGCAAGACATAATGGTTCAAGTAAGATACGATATATGTGACATACCACTCAAAGAGTTCGGGATGAGTTGACCTCATACTCTCTTCTATTTCTCACGTGCAATCATCATCGTCCTCAGCCCATTGTACCTTGAATAGCATAACAACCTTCCTCCTTAGTTGTTTCATGTCATTCCCTACGACGTGGAGCGGTTTATGAGGTTTAGATACTTCGGGCTTGACTTCAAAATCTTCAAACCATCAGGAGATACCGTAACATTCGAGTCATGCACAAACTTCCATAGAAACGATACATGAAATACATTATGCACACTTTCCATCTTCTCAAGTAAATCCAAAATATAAGTGAGTTTTCCAATACGCTCAACACTCGGAAATAGCCCAAAAATCTTGGCGCTAACTTTCATTCTTTTCCAAAACAACCATATTTCGAAGAGGCGAAATCTTAACCAATACCAAATCTCCGAATTAGATTTCTAAGTCCTTCTATCGCTTAGCTTTTTTGACGATCCTAGGCTGCTTTCATTCGCTGCTGAAAGACTTCACTTTTATCTATATCTTTTCTTATCATTTCTGGCCCAAATACTAACTTCTCACCAGTTTCTAACCAACAAGATGGAGAATAACATGACCTGACGTAAAATGCCTCATACAGTGCCATTCCAATACTCTACTAGTGGTTGTTGTTGTAAGCAAACTCGACTAAATGTAGATGATCTTCCCACGATCCTCCAAAATCCAAATTAAGAAGCTCTGAGAAGGTCCGGCCATATGTATAGGGATGATAAGTTGTACTCAAACATAGCTCAGTTCCCAATGTCTCTTGTAAACTCTTATAGAGCCCACTTGTGAATAATGGATCTCGATCGCCAACAATACTCTTTGGAATTCTATGGAATCGAATTATTCACTTAACATATAACTCAATCATTTTCCATGTTATCCTAGTTGACCTGACAAGAATAAACCTTGCGCTCTTGGTTAAACGATCCACAACAACCCAAATACTATCATTCGTTGTCCTTGTCCTAAGTAATCCATCAATGAAATCCATCGATACTTGCTCCCATTTCCACATATGAACATCCAATGGCTATAAAAGTCCACTTGGCTTCTTTTTCTCAGCTTTAATTAGCTGACAATTCATACATTTCGAGGTATACTTGCTGACATCCCTCTTTATACCTTCCCAGCAGTAGGTTTGTTTCATATCTCGATACATTTTATTGCCACCAAGATGAATAATCAATTTAAAGTGATGACATTCTCTCAAAACCCCATGTCTCAGTCCATTTATGTTAGGAACAATCATTCGTCCATTCTTATGAAGCCAGCTATCTCGATCGACATCGAAATCCTTGATCTCCTATTGTTCTACTTTCATGTCTAACCTTCGAACGATTTCCGTAAGGTTATCTTCTTGCTTCTGGCTTTCGCCAATCCTTTCGGTTAGAGCCGATTTAACTGATAAGCTTGCTAATATCCCGACTTCTAGTTCACAATGTGGTCTAAAATAAAATACGGCCAAATACTCGATATGTTTCCATTCCGAAACAATGGCTCCTAAACAAGCATGTCTTTGACTTAACTCATTGGCTATAGAATTAGCTTTTTTAGGAGTATAGGCTATATCAAAGTCATATGACGCCAAAAAATCTAACCATCGTTGCTGCTGAAAATTCAAATCCTTTTGGGAGAAAAGATATTTTAACGACTTATGATCCTAAACAAAACAAATCTAGTTCCTAACAAATAGTGTCTCCAAATCTTCAAAGTAAATTCTACCACCGCTAATGCCAAATTGTAAGTCGGGTAATTTCTTTCGCATGGCTTCAGTTGTCGACTCGCGTAAGCTACAAAACTATCCTTTTGCATTACCATTGCTCCAAGTCCAGTGCCAAATAAATCGATATATACTATTTTCTCATCATTTCCACTCGGAATAATCAAAACATGGGCACTCATCAGTCTCCCTTTTAGAATTCCAAAGGCTTGCTCACTCTTCGCATCCCACGCGAAGACTTGGTTTTTCTACATTTATCCGGTTAATGGTGCGGCTATCTTAGAGAAATCCGTGATAAATCACGGATAGTATCCAACTAAACAAAGGAACCTCTTCACATCTGTTGCATTTTTGGGTCAATCCCAATCTTGTATTGCTGCTACCTTAGCCGGATCCACCACTATTCCTTGTCCTGACAAGACATGACCCAAAAATCTCACTTCTTCCTTCTAGAAGTGACATTTCCAAAACTTAACCCTAAACTGATGTTTTCGTAAGACTTCCAAAACAATTCTCAAGTGCATTTTGTGTTCCTTCTCAGTCCTGGAATAAACCAATATATCGTCCACGAACACAAGTACAAACTTATTCAACTGATCTCTTAAGACTCGATTCAGGTGATCCACAAAATATGCTGGTGCATTAGTCAATCCAAACGGCATCACTAGCTACTCATAAAATTCATATGGTGTTCTAAAAGCTGTCTTCGGCACAATATCCATAGCTACTCTTAGCTAATGAAATCCCTTTGCCAAATCCAATTGGGAAAACAGCTTTACTTCGAGAAGCTGATCAAACAAGTCATCGATTCTTGGAAATGGATATTTGTTCTTCTTGGTCATCATATTTATCTCACAATAATCCACACATAATTGTAACGATCCATTAGCCTTTGTTGCAAACACGACTGGTGTACCCCATTTGGATACGCTTCCCCGAATGAATTCCTTACTTTTCACTTGCACCTCTGACTCCCGCTTTTCCTTAGGGGCCATCTACCTAAGAGGCATAACAATAAGTCTGGCTCCATCCACTCAATCAATTTGAAACTCATTCTCTCGATGCGGCGACAACCAGCTAACTTCATCAAACACATCAGAAAACTCTTGTACGATTGGTGCAGATGAGAACCCATTCCGTGGAATCACAAGTGAGTATATAAAACAAAGCAGAACTCCATCCTCTAGTAAATAACATATCACTATCGTTTTCCTTTCCACATTCCCGATCGTTACCTCAAACGATTATCGCAATCCGCTTTAGCCGAATACTTCTTGAACCAATCCATACCAAAAATAATCCCAAACCTAGCGGAATTCAAAACAAAGCAATCGCACACAAAAGAGTAACCATGACTCGATAAAACTAAACCACGACAAAGCATACAAAGACTAGGCGAACCCCCTACTGGATTAGTCATAACTAATGGTCTATCAAAAATTTCAAGTTCTAAACAAATTTGCAAACAAGCCCATTACAAAATAAAGAATGTGATGCTTCAATATCAAACAAAAATCGAACTGAAGCATCTCTGGTAGAAAGCGTACCTTCCACAACAACTTTTTTCCCTTTCTCCTCGGCAATATGACCCCTCGAGAAGACGATACAGCATCCAAAGCATACGCCCTCACAACCTGTTTATCCTTCGGTGGTTCCGGACAATTTTTCTTCATATTCTCGGGATTATCACAGTTAAAGCACTTCCTTTCCACCTTAGCATTCTTACAATCCTTGTAAATATGTCCCTTATATTGACAATTATGACAAGTAACTTCACCCTTGAGTTTCTTCTGGCCATTCTTCCCTTGTTGTTGCTATTTCCTTTTTCCATTCCACTTTTTTTTATTATCACCACCTTGCTATGTTTACGAATCCTCCTTTCTATTCTCAACAACAGCCTCAACCTTATGCGGAAACAAGCTTTCCTTCCTTAAAGCCTTTCAACTAACTTCTCAAAAGAGTCGTCAATATGGTCAATCAGTTGCTTTCCAATGTTCACATCTAATCCCAAGATAAGTTTCTCGTTCATCTGGTAAGGAGTCTCAATATATGAATGAGCATAGGTAGATATAGCTTCAAACTCAGCCACATGCTATAACATTGGTCGACCTCCTTGCTTAAGCTCAACAAACTTCTTAAACAACATCGATTTCTGGACCGTACAAATAAACTTATCCTCAAACTTAATTCCAAACCGATCCCAAGTGATCTGGTCCTTTGTTGTCTCCAAAGTAATAGAGTTCCATCAATCCATCACTCGGCCTTGCACCTGCCTCGATGCAACACTCTTCTTAGTTGCATCATCAATTCCTAAGTCTCCAAAGATTCGAACATAGGTATCCAACCAATTCTGAACTTCAACAGTCGGTTCTATACCAACAAATGGCTTGCCATCCATAGAAATATAATTCTTGCACAGCTTAGCAAAATCCACTGCCCTAGTTGCCTGCATAAGAACAACACCATCTACTGTCGCACCTAGAGTGGGCATCCTCCTCTTGATCCCTGCCATCATGGCCTCAAACACAGCAGGATAAGCGAGCATAACAGCTGCAACTCCACACTGGCTATCGTCACCTACCCATCTAATCGTCGGCATATCCCTAGCAGCGTGTCTCGAAGTTAATCGACTCATTCTTACTCTGAAACAAGAGGCAATTCACATTAGAGAAAGCCCCATTGGTGTTTAAATGTTAACTAACCTACTATACTATATACACATACAATATAGTAATAATCCAAATAAAATTACAAATACATCTCTCTTACGCGTTTACATTTGCAAACTTAGGTAAAATCTATTTACTTCGCTCTGATACAAAATATGATGACTGCCTCGTACCTCCTGCACTGAACAAAGGAAAAGTGCATTGTGTGACGTGCCAGGCCGATACGGGGACAATCATAAGGGTAGAATAACTCAAAATGAAACCTATTGTATAACTCACAATGCATGAATAATATATAATAATAAAGTATACATCAGGATATAATGGTGAAGCATAACTAAATAGAAATTCAAATCTCCATAAAACCATAGGACATCAAGTAAAGTACATCTCAGTACATGAATCTCGGAATACAATATGTCTCACTACATCCCTTAGAGTCTCAACGAACATCAACATACAATGGAAATAGAAAAGAAATATATGTATATTAGGTAGTAATAGTAATTACTACGCCAGTCTCCTGCTCGTCATCTCGCAGCATCAACGACACCAAACCTGCTACCGGCTACTCAGCTTGCTTATCAACAACATTGATGAACAGCCAAAGGTAATAAAAGGGAAACATAAAATCATGAGTCAGACAACAGTCTTAGTGAGCGATAAAATAATTAACAACAATTACACAGGGTAATATGGGTATAGGCAGATCAACCATCCGATATGCCCAGCAATCCTTAAGATAACACGCGAAAACCATTCATCACATGCTATTATGGAATAGGAAAGAAACAAGCCCTAATCTCACTTCTCTTCGACATCCTACGATGATAGCTGACCCAGAGAAAACCGAGAAGAAAGAACACAATCAACCATAGCATCCATAATATCTAATATCCTAGCTATCACCGATTACAGCCTTGAATCCACCGTTAATCGAACTTGCTTTAAACGGTCAAAAATGGCTAATGGACAAAACCCTAGTTCTAGCCAAACTACCATAAACCATCGTGAGTCGTATATTTGCCTCACTCGACGAAGACAACTACGCTCATCATGACTGCTTAGGGTACACGATCTATTGAATCTGATCGCAATGGGCTTCCCCTCAAAACCCCTGCTTTGAGTTTGTTAGAACACTTCGATTACTGACGATTACTTGGCGCTTCAAACCTGCCAAGCCTTTCATCTTAGCGACTCAATCCATTCTCGAACCACTCCATTATCATCCATGATTGACTCACATCTTGTCAATCTATCATCGTAATGGATCGTATATCGAATCACGACTAGGGTCACCTCAATCTGACTTCGACCACTCCAGCGTGAGTTCACAATCAAAGTACTATCCATTACTGAGTTGCACATCAATTATCTGAAG
This sequence comes from Allium sativum, assembly GCA_030737875.1. Lineage (NCBI taxonomy): Eukaryota > Viridiplantae > Streptophyta > Magnoliopsida > Asparagales > Amaryllidaceae > Allium > Allium sativum. The sequence goes on along the minus strand of CM060918.1, from coordinate 296,567,073 downwards.
TACATTCATCACCAAATTTCACTAGCAACCCCTGGAAGCCTCCAAAGTCAATCTCCCAAAAACCGAATGCAACAGGCCTACCTTGGATCGGTGCTAACCCTTGATGGTTTGGTACTGACCCATATAATTATCGAATTTTCGCTAAGTGTTTAGCTTCGGTCCTCACTTGCCCCGATTGCATCCTACCGGTCCATTCTCTAATCATTTCAACGTTCGTGCCGAAGCTTCTGTCAGTCCATTATTACTCTTGAATAACCAACCTTTGATCAATCCCAAATCAGTTCTGAATGACCTGAAATTTTGTTTGTAGCCTTAACTTATCAACACAAAGCCATACCCCAAAAATCGTCACCATCTGGTCAACCTGCATGGGTCAGTGTTGACCCATCATGGATAGGTACCGGCCTATGCACTTAGCTTAATTCGACACGAAATTTTTCATGCTTCCATCTTTCATTTTCCAGAGTTCATCTGAATCCGATCATTCAATCTCCGATTTTTCTCTGTTCTTCAATCCTAGATCTACAGCAACCCATTCTAACAAACAACTCAAACAACGCTATCAATTGAATCAAAACAACATCAATTCAACAATACATAATCATACAAACATGAACAAATCCTAATTAAAATATAAACGTATCACAATTATTAGATCTATCATGATTTTGGTCTAAACATATGTATAAGCATGATTAATCTATCAATTATCTGGTTAATATGATAAAATCAGGCTTTCCTAGGGTTTCTAATCAGAAATAAACATATATGATCAGATCTAACGTAATTATAACATATACGAATGAAATTAACACAGATCTAATCCATATAACCCTCTGCTTCTGTATGAGAGATATCTATCACTCACCTAATCCTCAATTTGATGTACGTACGATGAGATCAAATCTCAACGGCATTGATAATATTCAAATTTGATGCAATTTGATGTGATCTAACTTCCCTTGATGATGATGATCTATCTTCACATGCAATTTGCTATGAACTGATATGAAAAGAACGGAGAATTAGGGTTTTAGTTTGAACTGGAGAATCACAGACGCCCAACCTAAAGTTTGAATAAAGAAAGTAACCCTAGTTCTCTCCCCAAACACCCCCATTTATATCCGTAGGTCATTACCTTAATGAGCTTGGCTAATCAGCCCATTAGTTACTAATCATCCTACCAAACTGCAACTGAAATTTAAAACAACAATTCCTCCCAAACCGCTGAGTCAAATCCTTCGTGTGACCATTCTACAGAATCGTAAACAACTATTTTGATCCAATAAAACTGATTTCAACACCTGATTCGACCTCAGTTAGTAAAATCAAGGGAAAAATCGTCATGATTGAATTCTGTAAAAATCATGGACATTCTTACATCACCATGAACAACATACTAAAATCTGATAATGATCCAACCGCTAGGGAATAAAATATAATTATTTTACGATCGATCGATACGTAAAATACGAGTCATTAAACTTCACTTATCATATATTTTATACATAAAACCTTAGTACTTTAGTGTTTTGTAAATAATAAGTTCAAAGTATCTATTTAAAAATAGATGCTTAAACCTATTAAATCTACAATACTCAAGTCTTATGTTTTTGCACGTACATATATGAATTTATAATTTACAAGAAAGTGAATCAGTCCATTATCAGAAACTGTATATTACCCAAAAGCCTAACTTCTATTATATCAATAACCAAAACCCAGTGTACACCAACTGAATGTCCATTTCTACAAAATATAATGGATTGGGAGGATTTGCTTACATTTTGTTTTCACTCAAATCCAAACCCCTTTATGTATAATAATATGAATCCACACTAACAGAATATAAAAAATAGAAAACTCATATAATTTCCCCTCACAATCACATAAGGAGAAGGATGAACAAGCTGTGTATAATTTATTTCTGGATTGTATCCTCACAATCAGTGTTTTCTAAACTTCCTCCTAAACCAATGTATAAATATAAGAATTTTATTAAAATCTTATACATACATACATATATATATTCTAATTCCATATTATTAATAAGAAAATTATCATTATGTAGGCTAGAAATATAGATTTAGGAAGAAAAGAGAATCCTAACATAAATAGTTTTCTAGAATTTAGAATAATGGTAAAGAGACAAAGTGGAGGCTTATAAGAGAATGAATGTAGGTTTTAAAGGGATGGGTTATGGGTCTTTTCATAGTTTCTAGTGTGTGTATGGACTGTAGTATTAGTTATATTTAATCTGGATAGTTCGCCTAAGCAAACTATATAAAAACACTTAATATAACTTGCCTTACTCCCACCCTCGACTAGGAGGGCGGTCGACGGTCTGTCGACCAACCCTTTTTTGGAGTGATCCACGCACCCCTCTTGGGTCGAGCGCAGGGAGATTTATTTCCTTATCGTATTAATTAATTTAATTACGTAATAGTTTCTGATTGATTTTTTCCGTTATTTATTTATTCTTGTCCACTCTTATATATATATATATATATATATACACACACACACACACACACACACACACACAAATTCAAATCTCTATGGAATATTCCATTATATTTAACTTTATTCCTGGTCTATGTCCATTCATTTTGAATTTCAAATCTTGTGTGTATACAATCATCATCTAACTTGTTTTATTAATAACTTTTTCATACATACTACGTTTTCAATAAATAAAATATGAAAGAGGACTAGAATCTCGCCATAAATACGATGTAATAATTTCGTGGCACAATTCTTAATTACCCAAAACTCTTATTTTTAGAATAGTAGTATTTTATTATGTTTTATTATTTATATTTAATTTAATTATCTACGGCTACCTAGGGTATATTTTACGGGGCGTTACAGAACTTGCTTTGGATGTTTTTTTTGAAGAATAGCTATGAAGTGGGTGGCTTTGGGGATTATGAAATTTTATTGGCTATCCTTGATTCAAAGCATCAGTTTCTCCCTGATTTAAGGATGTGAAGCCATCATAACTAGTTTCAATACTTTCTGATGTTGCGTCACCATGATATGAATGATTTCGATATAGATTTCTTGGTAGTGAGCTGCTTTGAAACATTGTGCTCTATCCTTGCTTTGAACCTTCTTGATACGAATGAGTGCTTCGATGCTACCTTCCCAAGTTACGAAGCACTTCTTTTTAGCAAAGACAAATTCAAAGTGAAGCAAATAATAGTGCAACGCTAGTCTCCTTGCATGATGAAAATAACAATTTTTATGTCGGTTCCAGCTTTTTTCTTTCATCATGACTGTTTACTTTAAAATACTGCATATTTGCCGCTTATAAGGATTGGGGGTTCCTCTTCTTCCACTTGCCTATAAATTACCTCGTTCCCTTCTTCTTCTTCTTCTTCTTCTTACCTTCATGATTATAATTCTCGAGGGAAATCAAAGCTTCTAATTAGTTTCTAGAACCTGTAATTTCTCGACCATCTGGTATTATATTTTAGGTATGTGACCTCTTTCCTATTTCCTTTCCAAATTAGTTTATTAAAATTTGGGATTTGCATGTATTTACTCGATAAAGAATTTCATTATTGATTATTTTATTTGTTTATTTGAAAATCCTTTTTGATTTCATCTAATTCGAGACACAAATGGTTGCTCGTGAAAAATGTGGTTTTTTATAAACTTTGCTTTACGTAGGAAAAATAACGAAAGTAAATAATGATTTTTCAAAAGGGGCATTTTGTAAAACTGTACAAAGATTCTATCTGATCCTTCATTTCCCGTGCAAATAAAAGCCAAACTTTTTCATCAAATTTTTTTGGATCTAGATCTATGCTTCGAAAATCAAATCTTTTGAGGATTCGAAGCATAAAGGAATAATGATATGTAAGACAAGTTTGAAAATTTTAGGCTCCGAGCCTTGAATGGTTTCACAGCACAAATCAAGATAATATAAACTTATAGTTCCTAATGACTTTATGTTTTTCAATTAAAGCAAGGTTTCAACGCATAAAATGGTGTTGTCTGACGCTAAATCTTCGTAGAGCTTGCGCTTTGATTCTAAATGATTTCAAAGAACTTAGTCGGTTTGAGGGATATGCTTCAATGGATTTTTATTTGGAATATTAGTGACCTTAAAGCACTAACTAGAGCTCAAAGCTCTAGTTTTAATGGGCTTGTACTTTGAAACTAATTAAGCATGGAAGTGCTAGGTATAGTTTAAGGATTTGGTTTTAAAACTTCAAAATCTAAACCACATAGCTTCGAAGTGCAAAATATTTAATTAAAAATAGTGGCTTCAATTGTACTAAACTAATACCTTCCACTCTGGAACCCCATGGATTAAAATATAACTCATTTTATTTTAAATTTCAATATTTAACCTTTAAATAACTTCTAGACTAAAGTATTTCCATCCTTAATAAAATAATCTTATGACCATTAATCATAAACTTAGAGTTCCTGGTTATAAAGCATATTTCCTTCAAAAAAGTTTTCAAAATATTTATGTGTTATACCTTGTTGGACTAATCTCATATTAGTTCATTTTTAAATTAATGTAACAAACTATGAGATATTGTATTAACTCTTGAATGAACTAAAACCTAACCTATTGATATAAATTTTTTAAAATTCCACAATTAATTTAAGACCCACAAAGTTTAAGACTTATGCTACCAGGTAGGAAAATGGAATCTCCTAAACGTTCAAAGAGGAAGTCTGTTAAGAGAACCAGCTCTAGTCCACAAGGCTCAAAGAATAAGAAAGATCATCCCATATATTTTGAAGTAACTACTCAAGTGGAAATAGATATTATTCTTAATCATTTTGGAAACTTTAAGATTGAGGGCATACCTGCTGGCCTTAATGAAACAATATTCTTCCACGGAAAGTTACACTGCATTTACCCTCTGTGTGTTTGTGTGTGTGTGTATATCATGAGGAATCCTTCCTTCCCTGTTTTTATTGTAAGATATTTGGATTACTTGCATTTTGCCTATATTCGTATTAAAGATGGCTTGAGATCTCTCATTGTTGGTGTGCTCCTTTATTTAGCATGTTCTTACAAGAATAATGGACTCTAAGTTCACATATTTTATCGGTTGAATCCATATCCAACTAACATTGTTTCCATTTCAATCAATAGACCCAAAAAATGAAATAATCATTTCCCTCTTTATCAAATGTTATTCCACACTCTCTAGAGCATTTTCTATTGTCCATTAATTTTTATAACAACCCTGATTTTGATCACCTTAAGGAAGGGTATATAAATTGTTTAATTATCCAAGTATGAGTTGACTATAATGAATTAACTCTCGAGAAATTAAATAAGTGTATAAAGCAATTATATGTAATAATTAATATACTAATGTAGATCTAACAATTTGATAATTGCGATACTTATTTAAATAATGATAATACAATTTAAATATGTTATATAGGAAAATCAATTCGACGATAAACAAGTTTGTAAATAAATATAAGCAACTTGAAACTATAAGGAAAATTGATACTACTTGATCAGTGTAAACCCAAATTTTAAAAATAATAGTTTAATATTATTGTTAAGCTTTTAATACCAAAAATATGTTCTATTTTTTAATTTTTCTTACTTAGGAAATTATTTAACTGAAAATTGAGAAATTGGCCATTAAACGGATACCAAATTCTTAGTGATTTGTTGAGTAGGAGTTATACAAGGTTTTAGATCACCTATGACATACATACACATATACATGTACACATAACACCACATATATGAAAGGCTAATGAAGTAATTAGCTAAAAGTTAGAGATATTAAAAAATAAGCATAAAAATCTAGAAAGAGTTTACTTTAATAAAAAATATTACCTTGAATCTTACACACCATAATCTTACTGTTGACCCACCTTTTTACAAGGCCGTCACACTTTGAATATGTGCTCTTCAAATTGCTCGTAAGTTGAGCATGGACTCACATCAACATGGAGAAGTTTGGATGAAGAAATGGAAGCCACGAGAACTTGAAGTATCAGGTGGTAGAAATCCAGATCAGTATAACAACATGATCTCGATCCAGCTATATTTTGGTTCCACATAGAGCATGATACTTTGGATCGTCCATACGAAATAACCCTACATCAACGTATTTGTGTTTACTCGGATCGACATCCGATCTTACCTTAATAGATCGACCAAACGAAACAACTTTAAATCAGTGTAGCACACCAAGCAGCGGATCAGTAGAAGATCGAAATACCCTGGACCTGTATAGAACTCTTAGAGTATCAAGATTTGGCGAACTGTGACCAACAACATGATTAGACGTAAGGAATAAATGAAAGTGCGAAATATTAGATTACTCTGGATCGACCATCTCAGATCGGCATAGACCCAGATCTAGATCGATACAGATCCAAAACATTATGGATTGGGCCGATCCAATTTTTTTCCCACTCCGAAACTAGCCTACCTCACTTCCTCCACTACTCCAGTTTTTCCGCCACTAATTCATGTTGTATTAAATTCTTGTGCACCTATAAATACATGTAGAGATAACCATTTTAAGGAGGTCCTTTTCCACTCTCCGACCCCTATAGGTTGCAGCTAGGGAGATTAACTCTATTTTCCTTCAGATTTCTTAGATAAATTCCACTGTATTTGTAATTTGTAGTATAAACAAGTGATTGCAACGAGTGAATGTAGGCCATCGAACCACTATAAAATTATTGCGGCCCTTTACTTAATGTTATATGTTTGGATTGGCTTGACTATTTCGTGGTTGCTACTTTGATTTAGGTGTTGGACTTCAGAGAACCAAAAATCAATTGATGTTTTGGCTCTCCAAGAAGGGACATATGGATAGAACTCATAATTCTGCTGACTCGGATTGCCTGGGATTTTGATCATGGTGAAAAGGAAGAAGATTGATACTTCTACTTGTAGCCACCTTGGAGGTACTGGACACGAGAGAGAGAGTAGGAGGGTTCGCCTAATGGAGAACATTCCATCGGAGACGTACTCCCGCTTATTTTCACTGCGCTTCTCTCTCTCTCTCTCTTTTAACTAAGTACACCTCTCTTCACTTATAACTTATTTAAATATAAATAAATGACCTAAATTAAGGAACAATTGAAATGCTCGGAAATAGTGGTGCGCTATATATATGCATACACACGCACACCAGTACAGAGGCACGTCCAATGGACGTGTGCATTGAAAAATCTGACTAAAGATGCTTGGAAGATAATATGTAACAGAGATCAGTTTAGTAAGTACGCAGTGTTCATCAGTTACAGTATGATGAACACCCAAAGTCATACATGTGGACATCAATCCAGTACGTAAGGCAAGCACTAGACAAAAGGGACGAATTGAAAAAAGGAGTTGTTACATGATAATAACATGTAAAACAAACCAAAACGAGGTAACGTACAAAGCCCTAATAAAACCACTGAGCTGCTACTGATAATAAACTTAATTACCCTTAATAAATAATATTTAAAACACCTAAACATATTGTGCCGACCTAAAGTTTATGCATATTTGTGTGTAAGATACATTTCATGAATTAGATCCATATTATACACCATCGTTGGGGATAAAAAAATGGGTAATCGGAAACTTTAATGTTGAATTTTGTGAACAATGGGATAATCACTTGTCTCCTATCTCTCACGCACGTCCTCAGTTACCTACATAATAAAACTGCATACATCATCAAAAAAGCTAAGAATTTTACACATCAAAAAGAAACTTTGGTAGAGTGATAAATAAACCATCCTCTTATCCTTTGTTTACTACAAAGTAGCAGCAACATGCTCACTGGCCCCTTTTATATGATTACAAAGAGGGATGCCTTCCATCTAATATATTAAAATTATCAACAAATTTAATTCACACATCACTTACAAAATTATACATATACAACTTGCAATTCACTTTTTTTTTTTTTTGAATTTTACATACTATTTCTATTGAACAAATCATATCTTGGATTCATAGTTTGGGCAGGAAATAATAGTAACCATAAGAATTGTAGTTATGACTAACCGGCTTAAATATCAGTGATTTGCTTAGGAATGTAATGTTTGCAGACTTTTTCAATATAATGAGAATCAAGTTCATCCTCTAAAAAGGAATTCCAAAAGGTGTTTACATGATTATGCAAGGAAAACATGAAAGAACAATCCTTTCTCTGGAATATACATGAAGCACGCGGTACAATTTGGGTATTCATTGAGAAGCAATATAATTATATAATCCAATGAGTTTTCATTCATTGTTACAAACAAAAAAATATAGAAGCATATACCTTAAGATGACTCTACAAACCATAGTTTCATCTACCATTAACTACCGCAATTTACCTTGGAATGCTTCCCGACAAAAATAACAAACTCATAAAAAACCTCGATGCAACAATATTGAAACGTATAAGAGAAGAAATATATGAGAAGACCTACATCGGACAATGCATAAACTTTTAACCTGTTAAATTACTAATCATAAACGATTAGAAATATTTGCGTTGTTTCAATATGGAAAAAGAACCAAAATATATTTTTTGTCTGTAGTTTTTTACCAAATATATTTCAACATTGAGTTTCACAATAATAAGCATTTAATGAGATAAAATTACACAAATAGTTAATTCAATATTTACTTTGCCCGTGTGTTTGACTGTCATAAGTTTTGTATTAGGAATACTTGTATGCATATATGTTGTTTCCCCCTCCTTTATTTTGATTTGAAACCACCATCTATCTCCAAAAAATTAGGTAGATGGCAAAGTTAAAAAGTTACAATGGATTCTACGACGTAGCGCTTAAACATTAGGTACTATTATTTACTTTAGTAAATTTCTTATGGCTTTTCATAGTCATATATTTGCTAGAAAGTTAGACGGGTTAGTGCTTAGTTTTATTGTGTAAAAAAATGGAGTAAGCATGTATAAAGAAAGAAAAAATAGGACCATCAATGCATATGGAGAGAAAACTGCGCAGGATCATGTGAAGTTGGTCACATGCGTCGCACGTAAAGGAGAATACTTTCGTAGTATAGGTTTCTAAGTCAAATTACACAGCAACTGCCTATTACCAAGCATGCCATGGTTCAAAGTAATATCTTTTCTTGAGCATTAAAATGATAAAATATTAAAAATGGAAATAAAAATTCAAGCACTTGAAACCAATAACATAATATGATAACCTTGATTAGCCTTAGCTTCTCTTAAGAGTCTCATTTCATCCAATATTGAGGAAGAACGAATGTCTTTGACCATCTTCAGCACTAATGTAATAGCTGTGATAACTCAATAAGTGCATAAAAATTCGATCTCTATTCTCAAAACCTTCAATCGTAAACATGTTTTCAAAATACAGAACCTAAATTTCCAACTTTATTCAAGCAAGATTAATCCCATGTGCTAAAATAAACAAAGAAAGAAGAAGCTAGGTGTAACTAGCAATTAATATTTTTAAAATGTGCAGACTACAAATTAACTTGAGCTAACTTTTTTCTGTTGCAACTTGTAACGTGCTAAATGCATGCAAGAATAACTGAAACTTCTTGACTATTAATGTGATAAATATTCCACTAATTAGTTATTAAACTTTTAACGATCTAAATGTAACGTTCGCTATGTAAGTGGAAGGAAAGTCGGATCACAATTTATAACATAATAAATAAAAGAAACGGTCAGAAAACTACAATTTATAACGTGTAAATTGTATACGTTTCAAAAGTGATGAATGCTAATAAGTTTTAGTTTATTATCATTCATAACAATATTTTAATAACATTTGTTTTTGTAACAGCTTGATAAAAAGTAACATAAATGTATGACCATTGTTCTAGTGTAATTTCTCAACCACAAAAATAGCTTATATATATATATTCATGTATATGTATATATATATATTAACATTATAATTTTCAACGGATCTATTGAAATACTGGCTCAATAATAAATTCTCATTCACATTTCCATTATAACTTTCATAGGAAACGACCACATTTCCACATTCACATAAGTGAGTTTATCAAAAACACTCCTAAAGGTAGGTACTCCACTCTAAATATAATATAGATCTCATTAAGAGTTTCTATTAACTTATCCTCTAATCACTTCAGGAATACAAGCTTCTTGATATAAAAAAAATAGAATGTTCAACTGCTAATACTACACAACTTGTTTTTACCCAATGAACCTAGTTCTTGGGATCTCCATTCATTAGGTCGGTTTACCATTGTGCGTGACTCAACAATCTAAGGGCAGCATTCCTATTCCTTTAGAAGTATTAAGGACTTTCTCTCTAGATGGTCCTTTCGTTAAAGGATCAGCCAAATTTTCATCACTATGTATTTGATCCACTCTAACTATACCTGAAGAGAGTAGCTCTTTAACAGTACTATGATTTCAACGTATCTATCGTCTCTTACTATTATAATAACGGTTTTGAACTTTTGCAATAGCCACGGTACTTTCGCAGTGGATCAACACATCTGGTATCGGTTTTTCCCATATGGGATTCTCGGCTAGCAGATTTCTCAAGTACTCTGCTTCTTCACTAGTTGTAGCTAGTGTTATCATCTCAGACTCCATAGTAGATTGAGACAAAATAGTGTGTTTCTTATATTTCCAAGAAATAACTCCTCTAGCAATGCTAAATATGTAGCCACTGGTCGTTTTTGAATCATCAAATAAAGTATTCCATGCTGCATTGGAATATCCTTCAAGTACAGCTGGAAACTTTTCATAATGTAATCCAAGATTCATTGTTCGTTTTAGTATCTCATGACCTTCTCAATAGCATGCCAGTACTCTATACTGGGTTTACGGGTAAACCTACACAATAATCCCACAATATAGGCAATCGAGTCTAGTAGAGTCAGTGGCATACCGAAGGTTGCCAATGATGCTCGCATAGTCAGACTGTCTTACATCTTCACCAGTGTTTTTAAATACTTCACACTAGGATCATATGGTGTACATGTAGGTTTGCAGCCAAAGTATTGGTATTTCAATAGAATCTTCTCAATATAATGAGATTGATCCAAAGAACGTCCATTTTTGGACCTAGTAATTTTAATATCAAGAATTACACTCGCCTCACCTAGATCTTTCATATCAAAGCAGATACTTAGCAAAGATTTAACATTGTTTATGGCATGAATATTTGCTCCAAAAATGAGTAGGTCATCTACATAAAGACATATAGTTGTACAAATGTCATTCTCAGATTTGTAATAAATGCATTTGTCACTTTTATTAACTTTGAAACCATGTGAAATGATTAAGTTATCAAATTTTTCATGCCATTGTTTAGGTGCTTATTTTAAACCATATAATGATTTATCCGATTTGCATACTTTATGTTCTTGACCATCTATTATAAATCCTTCAAGCTGGTCCATATAAATTTCTTCATCTAGTTCACTGTTCAAAAATGCAGTTTTAACATCCATTTGGTGTATTATTAACTTATGAATAGAAGAAAGTGAGATTAATACTGGAATGGATGTAATTCTAGTTACAAGTGAAAAAGTGTCAATGAAATTTATAGTTTCTCTTTGTTTAAAGCCTTTAGCTACTAAACGGGTTTTATATTATTGACAGTGCCATGAGTTTTTAATTTATTTTTAAGCACCCATTTACAGCATATAGATTTACAACCAGGTGGTAAATCAACTAAGTGCCAAGTCTTATTGGATCCCAAAGAATCCATCTCATAATTTGTAGCTTCTTGCCAAAAATGGGCATCTAGTGAAGTTAAGGCCTCTTGGATGTTTAACGGATCCTCCTCTATAGTGAAAGCACAAGAAATCTAAACCAAAATCTTTTGCGGCTCTTGCTCTTTTAATTCTTCTAGGTTCATTTTCAGAATGTTTATTAGGTTATGCTCTTACAAGTAATAAATTACTTTATGTCCCCCCACTATTCCTTAGTTTAAAAGGAAATTTTATTTTATAAAAGTCAACATCATTTGATTCAATCATATTATGTGTATTTATGTTATAAAATCTGCATGCTTTACTATTAATAGCATAGCCAATAAATACACATTTATATGCTCTACTTTCTAATTTTATTCTCTTAGGATCTGGAATACGAACATATGCCAAGCATCCCCAGGTTCTATAATAACACATTGGGTTTGTTATTTTTCAGAATTTCAAATGGTGAAATTTTACCTTTTGATTTAGGGTTCTATTTATTACATAACACACCGTTAATAATATATCCCGCCACCAATGTTTTGTTGCACCAAAATATAATAAAATGACAACTACTAATTCGGTAAAGGTCCTATTTTTTTCTTTCAGCTTTACCATTCATTTCAAATGAACGAGGAGCAGTTCTTTCACATATAATACCATGTAGTTTATAGAAATTCAGAATAGAACTAGATCCATATTCCGTTCCTCTATCACAACGAAGTCTTTTAATTTTCTTGTTTGATTGATTTTCAATTTAAATTTTTAATGTCTAAAACATATCAGATGCATCACTTTTATTTTTCATGAGATATACATATGTGAAATCAGAACAATCGTCAATTAAAGTGATAAAATAACGATGTCCATGTCTAGTTAAGGTGCCGTCAAGCTCACATATATCAGAATGAATTAAATCCAAGGTTTCAGATACTATATCAATAGATTTATGTGGTTTCATTGTAATTTTAGCTTGAGTACACAATTCACATTTATTAAAATCAGTTTCTAACATTTTAGGGATCATCTCTAAGGTGCTCATGTTATGAATTATGCGTTTGTTAACATGACACAATCTAGAGTGCCAAATATTAAATGCACACAACATATAAGCAGAACTAGTTACTTTATTAGATTCAACATTCAACTTAAACATACCTTGACAAACATAACCCTTTCCCACAAAATTTCCCTTATAAGTTAAAGTATACAAATCAGCCCATATAACTTGAGTAAAGCCAGCCTTATTCAGAAGAATGCTAGAAACCAGATTCTTTCTTATCTCTGGAGTATGCATCACGTCTTTCAGAATCACTGTCTTGCCAGAGATAAACTTGATTTCCACATTTCCAATCCTAGGTACTTTAGTGGTGTGAGAATCTCCCAACAGCACCTTCTGATCATCAGCGACCATGTATACTATAAACATATCATGATCATAGCAGACATGGCGAGAAGCACAAGTATCTATTCATCCAAAGTCATACCTTCGGAGATGATCTCATGACCTATTTTCTGAAGCTCATGAGACTGCATTTCTACTGACCTTTCATCTGTCATTTGATATTTAAGTAGCGACTGATAGCATACTTCTTTGCGCCTGCCTCTTCAGTATCATACTTCTTCTTCAGAGCTCCCTGATATCCTTTACTGCTTTGTCTGAATTGTAATAGTGATACAGATCGTCGCTGAGGCCATTGAGGATAAAGTTCTTTCACATGTAGTTATGCTCAATCCAAGTCTGCAACTGCTTCGATATCTCTGTCGAAACCGCCATCTGATCTGCATCGGCTTCATTTGGTTTCTCTGGCAATTGCGGTTTCTCATTGATAAAGTACTAACGACTTTTTGCATAGTCAGAAAAAACTCCTTTTTTTTGTCGTCAGGGTTTGAAATGGAGACCTTCAAACCTAAAAGGTGCAACAGTGACAAGTGGGATCGGGAACATTAATGAAGACGTGGCATTGTCGGTGTTGTTTGCAGCGGCAGAGGAAGCGGAAGCCATTAGTCGTCTGATCGTCTTCAAATTTGTTGGAAAACTAATAGCCAAGTCACGGGAAACGTCGCTCTTTTGAAGACGTTTTGGCGATCTGCTCAATGTGCAAAACAGCTCGTATGTTTCATCGTCGCCTCTAGGATAAAACAGTCTCTTCTTCGTTATCAATGCACACACGAATGGAGCCTGATTTGCAATCAAATTTAAAAAAATATTGTACCGCTCTTTTTTTCATGTAATGAACTTTTTTCAGTAAAGATAAGAACATTTTTTGCAGGTAGAGGAAGATGAAAAAATTGTTCTTTATTTTTCTTGTCTATTCTGTATCTTATATAGATAGAACACAAAAATGCAATGTTCACTATGTTAGTGGGAGGAAAGATGGATCACAATTAATACCATAATAAATAAAAGAAACGGTCAAAAAAAAAATGCAATTTATAACGTGTAAATTGTAAACGTTTTCAAAAGTGATGAATGTTAATAAGTTTTAATTTATTATCATTCTAGCAATATTTTAATACCACTTGTTTTTGTAACAATTCGGTAAAAAGTCATAAAAATATATGACCATTGTGCTAGTGTAACTGGTCAATCACAATATATGTACACATACATACATACATATATATATATATACACACACACACACATATACATACATATATATATATATATATATGCAAGCATTAAATGACATCTTGAAAAAGAAGCATCCCTTTTGTTCCCCGGAATTCCACCACGCACATATATTCATTTAAGTTAGTGGATGGCAAGAGAATGAATGGAAGGAGAGAGAGAATGTATGGTAGAAAATAGGGAGGCCAAAGGGGTGCTCCACTGTTTGAGGTGTCACTGAACTTGTCTCTTATATATCCATTATATATATGTCAATCCAATTATCTTGCAATGTGGGACTTTTCACCGTTCTATCCAAGCATTCGTTTTACTACATTGCAATAGCTACACCTTAATGTAAATAGCATCAAAATGTTATGTCATAGACTTTTACAATAGTTGCAATTTTGTTTATCTACTTTGTTGAACTGATACAATAACCTCTTTTTTTCCTTTACGGCTTCGTTATATTAGAATATGTCGGTCTTCTAACAAATCTTAAGCAACATTGGCTACTGCAAGTTTCTTAAAAATAAGTAGAAACCGAGGGAACAAAAACCTATAGGCCATCCCTTCATTAAATCATGGTCTTTTAACTATGTTAGCCTTGTTTGTAAAGTGTATAACACGAACAACCTTGCTTGAAAAGTAATTACAGGAATAGACCTGTTTTGATATAATGAAGGCGACACGAATGCAAGTTTTCAAAGTTCGCCTGTATACATTGCGGTATAAATTCCATAGCGACTTTCTTGAAATTTGATTTGGACATAACTCAATATCTATAATATGAAATCTCCATTTTTCTGCTCCATTATAAAAATATAGTTCAATAGATTCAAACATATTGTGTTTCAATGAAATCCAACGTACAACGATTCTTTCGAATGAAGTTCAAAGCGTTAAACTATGAACTATCACGACATCTAAATAGTATATATAGCTTAACCAAGCAATATAAAACAAATACCAAATTCTAAAATAAATATAAGAGAGATAAAAAGTTCGATCAAGGACATATAAGTTCGAAATATAAGAAATACAGATACACGAAATGCAATGCACTAACATCCCATCAACAAACATACATCTCCATTTTAGGCCACTGAAGTACACCGCTTTCTATTATGGCCTTGCGATCCACATTTGTTGCACCTGTTTGTTTTGGCTGTTAGATGCTCGTCTGTAACATTTTTGAGTCTCGTTGATTTTGGTTGTCTGGGTTGTCTTCTTATAGGCAGAGCCAATATTCGTGGACCGTTGTACATGTCCCAATATTTCTTTTTGCGTATAGGATGAAACTCTAGCCCGTAGGTAGATCTATAACTTTGGACAGAATACCATTCAAAAGAAAAATCTTGATGTGCTCTATTACTACCAAAATCTTATGTTGAACAAGCCGCCATCACATGAGCACACGGTATCTTCTGCAGAAGTGGGATGTTGCATGTACAGGTGCAATGAGAACCTTCTATCTCAACATCATATTCATCTCTGTAGTAGCGAATCGCTTGTCATTTATATTGATCAAATCAAACAAGCCTACATTTTCGTGCTTCACTAGCACAAACTTCAATTTTAGCTTCCCATTTTGGAGTAAGTTTTGAATTCAGACCCTCCCTTTTTTCATGCCTCATATAGTAATATTCAACTGATCTAAAGGATGTTCTTGCAATCAATGCCTTTATAGGCAAGGATTTGGCGCCTTTAGTACAACATTAAAACTTTCAAATGCCTTAATTGTCATAATATGGAAGCAGGCACCGTCATCTCTACAACGGGCCAATATTTCTTTTGAATTCCCTAGGCTTCGTTTAATCTAGTTATGCGCCTCTGGCATAGTTGCCTTGATTTCATCTCTAAGTTTTGTGTATTCAACCACTTCTGAAGCACATGGAGCAGTGTAAAACAAGCCTATTAGTCGCTTGTCTTGAAGATCGACAGCTTGAAAAGTTGTTTTAAGATGCCTTGCACGGAACCTGTGTTTGTGCGGTTCTTGCCATCTATCTTGAAAAGCGCTTGAAACCCCTTTCATTCTGTCAAATATAAATGTAAGGTGTCGATTTCGTATACTATAAATAACTCACGCATGCATGAAAAGAACTAGGACTAACTATCATGTGATTCAAATTCAACCACCCCATAAGCTAATGGAAAAAGGTGGTCGTCGGCATCTACAACGATAGCAACTAGCAATGTTTTTTGTACTTACCGTACAAATGTGTGCCGTCAATACAGAGCACGGGATGGCAGTGTACAAAACCTACAATGGAAGGACCAAATGCTCAAAAGCATGATCAAATACCCCAATATTATCATGTGATATATGTCCTACTGAATCTGGATTGCTTCTTTTTATTTCTGCAAAATACTGAGGTGAATACGAATATGATTCGGCCCAGTCACCGTATATTTTTTCCAATGCTTTATTCAAAGCTCGTTAGGCTTTCATGTAACTGATTTTGATGAAGAGTTGCTCGTCGACAAGCACTTGCACCGTCCCAGCTGAGATATCCAAATTGGCCTTTACAAAAGACATGATTTTGGATACAAGAATCGTAGAATTGGCTTGCTTGTGGTTGGAATTAATCATAAGGTTGACACAGTTATGTTCATGAGGCAACTTTCTGATTTTCCACCATCTAGTTTGTGATTTCTTCGACACTATAGCATGTATTCGCCATGGACAAGTAGCATAAACATTACGTACAACGGTATATATTGTTTTATTCAACTTGATTGGTTTGTATGAAACACCGTGCAGAATAGACCATTCCGTAAGTTAGTGGAAAAACTATTCTTTGCTTTGGAATACCATCCCAACAACAAAACCATTTTGTACGAGAAATTTTCACCAAGAAATTCCAGATTAACCACTACGGATCTGACCATCATTTTCGTCGTGCAGAGATCATCGTCCATTGGTACTTCCATTTGAACATCATCACCATCTTCTTCGGGATCTTCTGTGTTTGGAAAGTCATAGTTCAGTGGTTCATTGTTGAATTTCGTCCAGCATGTATCATAAACAGTTGTCGTGGCAACCGCCATGCTATCAATATG
Organism: Allium sativum; assembly: GCA_030737875.1. Taxonomy (NCBI): domain Eukaryota; kingdom Viridiplantae; phylum Streptophyta; class Magnoliopsida; order Asparagales; family Amaryllidaceae; genus Allium; species Allium sativum. The sequence goes on along the minus strand of CM060918.1, from coordinate 296,549,716 downwards.
TTCGGCCCATTGTGAAGGACCTGCCCCCCAGTCTTCTTTGGGTTCTTTTGTTAGTCTGATAATAAATGCATTTCGGTTACATCTTACATTTCAACGAGTAGTTAGAAAACCAAATTAATGTGCAACACAAACCTTTGGCTCATATCGACCAGCTTTGACTGAGCAGGCAATATATCCTGTTGCATCTGTTGTCCACATTCTTCTGACTGATCAGTTTGTTGTTCCTGTTATTCTTGTTGCTACTTCTCGTCCTCATTCGGATGAAAATACGAATTGGTGTACAAAGGAGAACTGAAGATGAGTGAAGGATCATGAGTTTGCAACATTTCTGTGAAATAACTTAAACTGCTACTAACGATATGAGATGTGATGATTTCTTCCACGACATCTTCCAAGATTTCTTTTGTTGTTTTTCCAACAAACAACTCAATCAATTTCTTAACAGCGGAAAATATTACTTGTACATCTTCATCGTCTGAAAGTGCTACGGCTCTTGACCCCGAATTAATAGGTCAATTAACCGACAACTCGATATCATATTCGAGAGGGTTAATTTTGGTTACTTTGAAGACCGATTCTTTCAAAGCATCAAGTGTGCAACCCTTTCGAACTCTCCTTGATTTGCAGAATCCTTCCACATAATTTCCATTTTGGTGCTTATCCACGACCAATTGACCGTCGTAGTAGTAAAGTGTAGGAATACAAGTAGACGCCATTGTTGAGTGAGTATATTTTTCTTGAAGTTATTTGAAGATAGAATTGAAGTGTTTCTGCATTGAGAAATAATGTGTTGAAGAACTATGAAATAGGGAAACCGTCTTAACAATGTCATTGTCAAATCAACTTTAATCAACTCAATACGGTCATTATCAAGTCAGAATTAGCAGTGCTTTAATCATGTCATCGATATCAAAATAAAGCAGAATCAATTGTCCTGTGTTCGTCCTGATCACAAAAAACAAGCCTTGAATTAGAATTGGCAGAGCTTTAATCATGTCATCAATTTTGAAATAAAGCATTGTCATTTGTCCTTACAACGGGTTTATCACAATGGACAAACATTAGGTAAGATTTGGCAGAAGCTTGTCAACTCAACTATTTCGAAATATTGAACCAAATTTATTCGTGTCTAGTCAAATCACCTGATTTGCGGCAGATCGTACTGTACAGAAACAGACTGACTCAGCTTTAATTTATAGCAGCTAGTTGTCAATTCATCTTTATTTCATAATGTGTACTGTACGAACCAGCAAACACACAAAGCTTTAATTCAAACTTCAGAAACCTAAAATAATTTATTAGAAAACACAAACATACGGTATTTCATATTAATCTTCCAAGTCCTACAAACACGCAAACAATAATTCAAACTAAACTTCAACTACTTACAACGACTACGACTACGGATAATATATAGAATAACTCACACTAAACTTCAGAAACTTACAATGACAACGGATAATAGAAACACTAGTGGTTACGGTTAAATTGCAAGTCCTCTAGAAGTTTTTTGAGACGTCTAATTTCTTGCTCCAGCTCTTTCGCATATGCTATGCCCCTTGGACAAAACGGTTCGTCAATCTATTCAGAAAAATTGCATCCGTACGGATAATTCGAACAAAGTAGACTTCGACGACCAATGTTTTCCCATAATCTGATACAACTTTAGCCATATATCCACAGTGGCAGCAAACTGGGTATGAGTTAACTTCTTGCTTCACCATTGTTTGAGAAGTCATTTAGAAAATATATAGAGTTAAGAAGATGTGGTTGAGTATGATTCAGAATTATGAGAGGGTTAGTGGGTACATATAGAGTTTGGAAATATACCAAAATACACAAACAAATTCCCAAAACTCGCACAAAGGCGAGTTCACAAAATGCACCCGTTTGTCTTCCCGATCAAAACAGGCCGAAACATGGCTAATCAAGTAATACTCTTTCTAAACAGACATGTATTTGTGAATTCCCCTTAAATCATTCGTTTGCTTATTTATCGGTATGGTTTTTAAACAAATCATATGAAACCAATTTGGTTTAAAATAAGTTTCACGTGAAGATCATGGCGGTTGCCAATTGGGAAGCAAGGACGCTATTAATTCCCAAGGAATCGACGGTTGACGGCAATGACTAGCTAGTATCTTCCATCAGACTTTATAAAATATTGTTTTCATGACTGTATGGATTACTGTGCAAAAACCATGCCCAGTGTTTCATTACAAGCTAATTACATCATATATACGTTAGGGCGCAAATGGTGGAAATGCATGAAATGGAACTTGGAAAAAGATTTTGTTGGAATTTAGATATAGAGAGGAAGAGAGAGATTACACGTCGAACAATTAAATGACTACATTTTTATTTCTTCACTTTTCTTCATACAACTTCATTACAAATGAGTGATTACAACCCTTTTATAATATAGTCAATCATTTAGAGTTTTCTTATTCTAAAGTTTTCTTTTATTCTCTAATTTCTATTTTCCTCAACAAATCAATTCTAGAATTCTCCATTTGATAAATATAAAATTTCTTACCACATATTTTAACCTTCCCTTAATACAATAATTAACTTTATTGTACAATTAATTTTTTTTTTTTATTTCCAACAGATTTGATAGATATGACAAGTTACAACCATGAATAGACGGACGGATTACAGAAGCTTCAAACGCCTGAACTCAAAACAAAAGCAGTCACAAGACTCACAACACACACCTTGTACACTAGCTTAATCATAGCGCACAGAGAAACAGAAGAGGAAGCTTAAATATTAGTAAAGACGCCAACCATGCTCAAGAATTCATCATCTTTCTCGAGTAAATCCATGGTTTCTGCCTGCAATATAACCTCCACATCCACACCTCCAACTTGCTGTCCCTGGTACACCCATATTTTGCCATCATGCTGATTCCCAGGTCCACTTCTAAATGCCTTCAGACTGGCCCAATCCGCGCCATACACAGAAAATTTCGAGGATGAATCAATAGACAGTCCATTCTTGTTATATTCTGCCAAACTATACAGTTTTGGTGCTTTGCTCCACTTCCTATACCCGTCCTTTATTGCTTCATCTGTCTGTGCTTTCACCGCTCGCTGCACAAGCTGTGCACCATACCTTATAGCACAATTTTCAGTCAATAGACGATTTATTGTAATTAATGTGACACCATACAAAGTGATTTATTTCGTGTTAGGAGTTTTGATTTTTAGTTGGGAATAGATGATCAAGAAAAAAAAAAAACTATACCTTATTTCATCGGACATCAAATTTTCGACCGTGGTCGCCTCTGTAGTGATGTAAACTGATGTGCACCCGAAATACTCTTGAGGCAAAGGGGGATTCATTTTCAATCTGTTGTTCGTTGCAACGCGGCAAGTTGTGAGTTGATCCGGGGGCAGGTTGCGTGCACGGGTCACCATCCGCCATAGGAAGGAAGAGAGGGCTTGAAACGAAGATATCTCACAATCCTTGGCATTGTTATTCTCGTTGGCTTTCGATTTCATAAGAGAAATCGACTGGCCGGATATTTTGAATGTTTTTTGTCGGAGGTTTGCAGGTGGGGCTTGCCTCTGGATGAATTCTTCTGCATGCTTGTAGGGTAGTTTGATTGGGGTTACACCCAGCTTTTCCATGAAGGTCCGATCATGAATAGGAGGTCGTGGAAGCAATTTTGGGTGCTCGACTTCTCCTAGGAACAGTTTGGACCAAGTGTAGCACCAGTGAAGAAAGCTGGCTCCATCCATCACAGCGTGGTTGACCGATACACCTACAACTATGGCATCAGCTAGCTCCGTCACCTAAACAATCAGATTATTGTTAGGGACACCTTACTATTGTTTACATCTTGTGGATCAGAACTTTGCGTTTTGTAATCAAATATTTGGTACACCAATGAAAAAAAAAAACAGATACCTGCATAGCAAAAAGTGGCAAGAAATGGCCATCATGGTTAACAGCGTCATTGAGAAGAAACAAAGAGCGGTTCAAGGTGCTGGAAACTTGGCTTTCACTAACATCAGCAATGTAAAAATCGTTTGCAATGGCGCGAGCAAATCGGAAACCATCACCTGCTTCCACATCCAAGAAGATGGAGATGCCATCTTCGTTTTTTTGAGTGCAAAGTCGGCCGCAGAGAGGGTAGAAGTGGTACATTGTACCACTAGTAGTGTTTTCCATGTGAGTTATGAACTCGTCATCTAGTTTGATTTTGGGGTATATGAAGCCGCATTGGATGTAGTTGTAGGAAAGAAGTTCGAGCTCCCATGGAGTTAGATTGATTAGCTTTTCTTTGTTGTTGTTCGGTATTGGCAGGTTTGATGGCTTTATCATCTTGTTTGATATGTATTCTATTGTTTGAGAAGCTGGCGCCATAACCAGTGATGTATTTCTTTTGAAAGAAGGGTATACTCTAATGAATAAGTTATTTTGTGCAGATTACACCGCATAAAGCTTACCATATATAGGCTGGAACGGAGACGAACTAAGTTGACTGTATCTCTGGCAAAAATTTATTGCTAACTAAGCGGCGATGTTCTTTATTGCTCAAGTTCTACGGTTCTAGCCCTCGGTTAATTTCTCCCTCTGTAATAAGTTAGCTCTCCCCGTATTCCATAAGATTTAGAGTATTAAATTGATGCATCCCAAGCATGCTATTAAAGATTTAAAGTAACATTATCATGCATAAAACAATGATATATACTAGCTTGGTAAATGCATTGACGTTACAAACGGCATCAACACCATGTGATATAGAATATAAAATGAAGAATATAAATTGTAAAAAAAAATGAAATAAGTACACAATATTTTAGCGGTTCGACGTATTGTGACCTACCTCAAAAGAACTGCAGTTTGTAGTTATAATGATTTTTTTTTTCTTTTCTGAAAATGGTTTTAAAAAAAAGGCTCAAGGCCCAATGCCCAATGCCCAATGCCCAAACGGATAAGAAAAAACAAGGCTTAAACCCGAGAAAAAAATGCACAAAACCAACAGTCGAACCAAAAAAAAAAAAAAAAAAAAAAAAAACAAACCCCTAGCATCAAAAATTAGGGCATGGAAGCTTGAGAAGGAGAAAAGCTAAAGCGCAATAGCTCCAAAATAACAAAATAGCTTTACTGAAATCTCTTTCGCTGGGTAGCGCATGAGGAAGAGCATCAGATCTGTTAACGTGCTTTTTGGTCAATATGTCACACGTCAAATTCACGCTCAACAACATGCTCGAAATCGAGTCACAATATAATTCATTTCTGAAATCAATATTGTTTCAAGCACTGTGGTAAACGTGTATCGGTCATTCAGAAAAGCTCGTGCGCATCGCGTCAATCACTCTAAACTTCTCACGCAACTCAACCTAGCAAAATCGAGAATTGGCAAGCCAATCCCATGTTTATCGCATCCCTGTGATGCGAAAATGCATTTTTCATATCCCTCATGGGATGCGAAAATGCATATTTCGTATCCTTCATGGGATGCGAAAATATGCATTTCGCAACCCTAGGGATATGAAATCGCACCCTCTGAGGATGTCATTTCGTATCCCTTAGGGGATACGATCCCCACCTAGTTTCACATCACTCCAGATGCTTCACACCCAAAACTTTGGATCCTAAAACTTCGCCTCCCTCTATTTTCACATCCCAACAACCTTGCCTCGCCTCCTAGGACTTAACCTCCCTCTCCTCGCCTCGCCTTGTTTCGAATCCCTTCATTGTCTCACATTCTTCTACTTCGATTCCCGTAGTTCACCGCGCACCCGGAACTTCACATCACTGGGCTTCGTCTCCTATTGCACTTCACATCCTCCAAATTCCACTTCATTCTCGTATCCCTCGGGATATGAATTTTGTTTCCCTTGGGATACGAAATTTTGTGTCCTTAAAGGATGCGAACTTCGCATCCCTCGGGATGCGAACTTCGCATCCCTCGGGATGCGAACTTCGCATCCCTCGGGATGCGAAATTCGCATCCCCGAGTGGGATACACAACCTTCTAATTCACTTCAGAGGGATGCGAAATTCCGGAAGCTGCTCTATTGGGATGCGAAATTCTGGTGTATGGTCCCCAAAACTCATCTACTCCTACATAACTCACTTCCTATAAATATCCCCTACCTCATTCTTCAAAGGGGTGAGATTTGTTGATATTCTAGAGCTCCAGAAATATCATTAATCAATGGTTGTCATATTCTTCTCCATGACCATTGGACATAGCTTGGACTTCGAAAACATTGCATACATGTTTTCCTTCAACATTTGGGCATTCAATTAGACTCACTGCATGATTTTGGACATATTTTCACATTTTCGTACATTGAAGCTATTTCTCGGACATTGTTAACCAAATCAACATACTTTTCACTCAACGAAGAAGACAAAGGACTTTTCCCTCTATTATACAACTTTGTACACTGGAATTATCTGAACTTGTACAAAACATTGTATTCGTCAATTATATAATGAATGATTGCTATGAAGTAGACATAAATGTTAGTGCCGAACCGCTATAAAAAGTTGTGTTCTCCCTGCATTTTATTACTTACACTTGAATCATTGGGTTTTTACCACACTTACACTCGAGGGTTGGCGTGCGTTGAATCGGTGAAAATTCCCCATGTTAACATTTTGACGCGCCATGTGGGGGACTCACAGCTTTAGCTTCAGTCTCAGTTCTCGACTTCAATTTTCAGCTTTAGTTCTCATCCCGACTTTGGCCTTCATATTTTGAAATTCAACTTCAACTTTCTTTCGAAAACGAGCTATGGTCCAAAGGAAACAGTTAATTCGCTCGGAAGTAGTAGGTGCGGAGGAGGATCAAGAACTCTCCTCGACTGGACACCCATCTAACTTTGTCACCCGAGATGACATCGACAGAGTCGTCAAAGATCTGATCTTACTTCTCTCTTAGAGCAATAGGAAGAACATTTCCGTCGCCAAGAGGCCAGCATGGCCACTATTCTCGCCTGACTCGAAGGATTTACAAGGCAGTCGGGCCAAGGAAACATTGTCAGAACAAACGCTAGTGTTCTGCTAGGATTAGCTTGGGACTTGGGGGCAATTACCGAAGAACAACCCCGTGTCAACGCCAATCCACAGACAACTATTGGATCGTCTTGGCTCGAGGGAAACACCCAATTCCTTTCAAGGTTCGACTTAGGCTGTCATTAATCAGATCTCAGAATCAGGCACTAGAAATGCTAGTCAAGCGCCAATGCGCACAGCTTCGGACACAGGAACTCTCATAGTTCCTAATCTTGAATTTGTAACTGTAGAGGCACCAAAAGTTAGGTTCGAGCTGGATATTTTTCTTAGCGCTCGACCTTTTGCTAACGTTGGACTTGAAATTGGGGGCACTGACGTCAATTTACATAATCCAAATCAATTTCTTGGCATGGGCAGTGAAATCCAAGTCGTCGATATCATTTGACGCTACGCCTATGCCGGGGCACCCCATGTCAGTTTGGACTGTGTTACTCGCAGCCCCTTCACTCCCGACATTAGGAACTCTCAGAACTCGCTGGACTTCAAACTGCAGGTGTTAGAAGTTTTCAACGATAGAAAGGATCCTACTATTCATCTCATGCGCTACATGCACCATATGAAAGTACATTCAGCCTCATATGGCCTCATGGCCAAGTGCTTCCCACTTTACCTTACAGACATTGTTGCTCTATGGTTCAGACAGTTGGAACTGAAATCTATCAACAGCTAGAGCGTCTTGGTTGGAAGGTTCGTTGAACAATTCAGAGTTCACATCACCCAACAAAGGAACGCCATGACTTTAAAATGAGTTAGGCAGAGACCTAGTAAGACTCTGCGCAAATTTCTTGAGCGAATCAATGCGGTAGTGGCCTCCACGGACTGGTCAGATCCGTTCATGATCCTGATGGTCGCCATCTCTAGCATTCTTGACAAGACAGACTTCAGCACATAATTGCGATGGGACCCGCCGAGGGATCTCGTCAAATTCTACTTCCAAGCCGAAAGATTTTTTAAGGAGGAGGACTCCCACGACATAAAACTTGTCCATCAAACCAACTCTACTGCAGGAGCAGGGCCTTCTACACACGCAAAAGGAAAGGACAAACCTTGGGACAACCAGAACTCACAGCCTCACTTCGAGCCAAATTTCCCAACTTACACCAAACTCAATCAAGGCTTGGAAAGGATTTATCTCGACATAGATGAAACTGCAAATTTCTAAAATCCTTCCAAGAGGGACCTGACTCCGAAGAAAGTAAGCACAGACAGGTACTACTTGTTCCATTAACTACTAGGTCATGACACCGACCACTGCATTTAATCCACGACTACGCATCAGGCATGATGAACTATAGCAGTACATCCTGAATCTAGTAACAACTGCACTAGCTTGTCTCCCCCCTACAACATCTCAGGATAGGGGAAGGCTCGGGAGCCCACAAAACATTATCATCAACTGATCTAGCTCTATGGAGCTTTATGGCTACTCTGGCTCCGACCCGTCACTTATGTTTGTTCTTATCGGTGACTCACCCTTTTGCTTTTCCTCTATGTAATCAAAGCGGCAACATTGGCCCACACACTGATGGAACCATCTTGTGGTCTCCAGTCGTGCTCGGGGTTGGATTAACGACCGTTGTACTTTCATGATATCAATAAAGATTGTCCTTTGGGCTCCGTATGTTAGAGTTTGTTTCCTAGAGCCAATCAATTTGATGTAATTAATAACATTGTTGATGTTATTATTTTATTTTGAATAAAATATTCTATTGTGTTATTTTTACTACATAATATAAATATTAACAAATAGACGTCCTTAGACTAATAATACAGAATTATATAGTTCAAGAAAGTGACTTGAACATGAGATTATATGATATATTAAGTATTATAATTCTTAAATGTCCCTAGTCAAGTTTTATTGTTTATAAAAGACAGCAATAAAACATTGAGACTAGTATGCTGACTGATTGATGATCACATCTCATTGATCATTAATATATGTGATATTAATGTTAATACATAAATACGTATTGGAGAATAGCATAGTGGACTGACCCAACATGAGAAAACTACATGGAATATAATTAACAGTATCAGAAGTTATTCTCATAGTGATAGTGATGTAGTGGTCCTCAGATCTGACATCATTATAATTTAATTCGAGGATATTTGTATTTTGATAACATCAAAAGTTATTTTTAACCGATTAGACGATAAAGGTGATTATCATATACATCTCGAATTGATTGAAAATAATGAATGATCTAGATGGAATTTAACCCTGCAATATACAAGTTTTGATATCCATCGTCCTCTTGATTTAGTGAGACTATGAAATGCATGGACATGGTCAAATATTGATTTGTTTTATATAGTCTACTCATCGATCAAGATAAAAACATTAAATTATAAAGAGGATGGTACATTCCATGCCTTGCGTTTAATCGTGGATATATTAGTTAAAAGGAGTAAATTACATTGAGAGACTGGTTATAGAAAAGGTTGTATCGAATCATTGATCTTATTATAACTTGTATAGTAGCTACGTATTACTAGATGCCATCACAGTTTTTGATTTTAAATATGATTTAAAATCATTGCCAATGTTGTAATAACCTATATGGTCCCACAACAACAATGTTTGAAAACGGAGGACCGTTCTAAACGAATAATATTTCAAACGTTGATTTATTTTGTTTTGAAATGGTCTACACCGTGGCTTTTGATTTACCTATTATTCTTGTGAACATAAAAGAAGGGCCGACCTCTTTTTATAAACATCATTCTATCAGATAGAAAAACGCACAAAAAAATGGGGAAAATAAAAAATCAATGGCGGTTGGCTAGTACTAGTCCCTTTGATTTTCGATCTCGTATGTCGTGATCGGACAAACATTCGTGGATACCTCTAGAGGTGCTCGCACCAAGCGCTAGGGTTCGATGCATCCAGATCCTCTTCAAATTCGAGAATTCATGAAATTTTGAGAGGTATAATTCTCAATTTACAAATTTCATAAAATAGATCCTGTGTATTTTGATTATAATTTCATTTAATCGACGTGATTTACACCTAAAAATTATTTCAATGGTATCAGAGCCAATTTTTATGAATTTGTATGTTGAGCTAAGATTAGGGTTTTTATATGTATGAATCATGTCGTAATTCTGGAAGTGTTATGAACATAGACGTAAGATGGATGTAACAAAATCCATTTAAATGATGAAATTGTTTTCATTGCAAATTATTTATATATGACGTAAAATCAAAAATGCATTCAGGGATATGTTGACACCAAAAATTGGCACAACACCCAAAGAAAAGATTATATAGAGAACCAATGAAGATTAATAACAAGAATAAACTAAAAATGAAGAAAAGCACACACAAATTCATAGTGGTTTAGCGTAAACGAGACTACGTCCACATTATAATCTCTTTATATATTGATCCAACTATCAAACCAAATGGTTACAATGGCAGTTTAAGAGATTACAATATTTGAAGGCTAGGGTTTATCTAACCATTCTCTGAAAAAGATCCCCTCTTCTGGGCTTAAAAGAGGTATTTATAGGTGATACGGTATTTGGCAATCTTGGACATGTGTCGTAAGATCTAGAAGAACAGTCGATGCTGAATGAATTGGTATCACCCAAAGAATTGGTATCTACCTGAATTATCGGCATGAAGTAGCACTTGATCCATCTAACTTGGGTGATATGAAAGGGAAAAGATCTGGGACGAGCAATTATTTAGGCAAGCTCTTCGGACCACAATTGAATGCAACGCGGCTGATCATGTTTGGTTACATTGGACTTCTCCTAGGCCGCGCCTGACAAGGAAAAAGAGTTTAGATGTCGGGCCTCGTCGACCAGCCCATTTCGAGTACATCAGGTATGAATCTGCTGTATTATTATACCTTGATGGACTGCCCGAAAGGCCCATCAACACTTGCCTACCAAAGTATGATAAGTTGGGAAACGGGGAATACTTTGTGATCATATTCCTGTACAAATCTTTCCATATCACACGAAGAATTTCATGAATCAGTATGATTCGTTCATTTAATGAGTCTTGTAAGTTGCAATAAATCCTATCTGCCGCTTTGGGCAATGCAAACGACTTTCAAATAATAACGATGCCTTATTGTCTTACATCTCATCGACTGGTCCTTGGCTCATCAATTCCTTTACATCAGCTGAGTCCATTCACATCAGCCGAATGTGAATAGCCACTCCTTCTTGTTATAAAAGGAAAGTTCCCTTCATCTTTTTCTTTTTACTTTCACTATTGCGAGGACCGATTTACTGCTCTATAGGAAAAAGAAGAAGGACGATCACCATCTTCCCCTAAAGTTACCTTTTTCAGGGAGAAACTGATTTCCCATCCTTATTAAAATACCGAAATATCATTCTTACATGGGATCTTTCTTTTCTTTGCTACAGTTTGAGATTGATTTGACCCATGATTGAGCTCACCAGCGCCGGATCGCAGGAGTGAGTGGCGGTGCGGTCGCCTTTGGTGATACCAATATCATTTGAGTAGGGTTTGACAACGTCAGATTTACTGATTTGATTGTATCATGGATGTCAAGGGATTTCCCAACTATTCAAAGCACTTTGTGTATCAGGGTGTCTTTGAACCCTAGGACATGTGACAGTGCTTGAGAGGGTGGTGAAAAGATGTCAATCTTTGTACGACCTGAACCGTAGTACCTGTGGTTCTTCTTCTATCGAAATTACACTGCAGAGAGGCACTAACCCTTCTTTCTTTTTTTTCCAGCTCTATAATCCCCTTGTATACCTGTGGTTAAAGCTCGAGACACCCATAAGCGAGAATTAGGCGAAGGACTATCTTTTTCCATTAGAGTGGATAGCAATTCTGAGTCGTCGGATCGATCGAAACCTGGTTGTGATAGCGAACCTCACAGTCGGTTGACGAGTCCATTACCTACCCCCAAGCGACGATCGAGCTAAATGAAGCGATACCCATTCCTATAGCACTCGGCATGCTTTCGGGCACGAAAAAATTAGAGAACCCTCCTGATGCAGAAAGATCTACGATCACACTTAAACGGTTACAATACTTGACAGCAAAACATAACATTACTTTTGACGACGTTCTTGTCCTTGAGAAAACCGATCGACCTCTTAATCCCCTGGATGGTTATATGGTTATTTCTCTTCCAATGTGCAATGTGGGAGCCATCCCCCCTTTCCCTTCATTTATTATCAACTTCCTGCGCCAGATGAATTTAGCTCCGATGCAGTTTCATCCGATAGCTTATGGCAACCTATTGTCGATCTACTGCCTGTATATGAGATACTTGGGTCCAAATTTTGATGACTTATATTTTCTTTTTCATTTTAAACACAACGAGAAGTAGTGCCCCTCTTTGCTTTATTTTGAGGCTGTTCAAGGTTGGAAGATTATTGAAGAAATTCCGAGCAAGTTGGGTGATCCAAGGTGGGAGTGGTTTTGGATTAAAGGGCAGCCAGGATGCGCTCGATACTGGCTTCAATGCAATGAGTGTTTCTGTCATTTGACACTCTTCATGTTAAAGTTTTTTATGTTGATTTCTATATTTCTTCCTTTTTGTAGGGGACGATCCTGCAAGGCCTGAGGAGTAGGTGTTTGAAGAATGCCACGGGCGACTGATCGAGCTGGACCGGAAGCAGCGGTGGTTTTGGAATTGTCTAACTGACAATAATTTACATTAATATGCTCTTCTCGACAAAAGTAGGATGATCAGCTCGTTGAAAGAGGGATCTGAATCAGCAGCACAAAGCCAGGATGCGATGCCCCTAGTCAAGAAGAAGTCGGTGGATACGCAAATGAATCGCTCAATCGTGGGATCTTCTGCTCATCTCTCACCCAGAAAGAAAAAGAAACTTGGTCCAAAGAAGTCTGCTTTCAAAAGGCGGGTTTGATAGGCTGAATGCCGAGAAGCCAAACATCGAAAGGTCGAGCATCGAGAAAGTGAGAAGGTTCCTGTCAAGAAAATCCCAAAAGCAGTGCGAGAAGAACCAACCAAGGAGGACCTTACCGAGACTCGCTTGAGAGATTCTGAAGTCGAGCGAGACTCTCCTATGGCCCATAATTTGCAGGAGGAGCATGCTACATCTCCTCTTCCTGGCTTAGAAAAACTGTAGATGCTCGACATTATCCTTCCACCACAAAGTCTAGACCCAAATCGATTTTTTGCCAACCAATCCGAGGGAATGTCATTCCCGGTCAAACAAAAAAGGTGTCGAAGGTACGATCCCATCCTCGGTATGAGGTTTATTGCACGTCACAATGTCATGTTTCTTAGGTATAAACTGAAGGTTTTCCATTCACCTATGGCTTTTCTTCTCTTCTTAGAGGACATCAACGAAGAGTTTTATGGTAATTTTTTTGCCTCCCTCCCAACGGACATCAGGCCGAATGAATCGACATTGTTGCACATTGGGAAAGGGAACGATGATGAAGATGAAAGTAGCAAGAGGAAGGAAGAGAACGAAAAGAGAGATAGAGACATCGAGAGAGAGAAAGAGGAAAAGGAGAAAAAGAAAGAGAAGGATAAAGAGAGAGAGCGAAGGAAAGGGAGAATGAGAGGAAGAATCGACCCAAGATCATGGCAAGCAAAAGAAGAAAGGCTTGTGGAAACATGATCGAGGATTGGGAGATACGGAAGAGCTGGGTAGAATTCCGAAAAAGAAGAAAAGGGACAAGTCCCCCAAGGTTCATCTTTCTCCCTATCCTCAGAAAAAGAACCCCAAGGAAGGAGAAAAAACCGAGCATTCTCGGGCAGTGTTGCATTGCCCCAGACCTTCGATTGAGCCTTCATCCATTGATCGAGCCCAAGAGTTGGAACAAGGCTTTCCCGACCTCATCTTTTTAGGGATTGTACCTTCCCCCGAGCTACATCCATTGTCGTGTAGCTTTTGCCGTCACATTCGCAACAACCTCGAATACGCTCTTTCTCAATACGACGCAATGCGCGAGTACGCCAGGAAAATAAGTGGAGTGTTGAAGGAGAAGATGACCGAGTTCGTCGGTTTAAAAAGAGATATAGCCTGCAACAAGAAAACCTTTAGATTTCTTAAAAAGAAAATTAAGGACCAGGAAGTACAGGCAGCGGCCAATAAAAAAAGCATGAAAAAGAAGTCGAGGATCTAAACATCGAGGTCCAAAAGAAAGGTCGGGAAATGTGATTCGATGAGGGGAGAGACTGAATCTTTGAAGGAGGACAGGACTCGATGGGATCTTTAGATTCAGAATATTAAAGCCACCCTTCATTCATCCGAGCTAGCCAGGAATCAGGCTGAAAAGAATGCCGCTGCAGTAATTGAGTCCGCTAACAATTTGACACTTCAGCATGATATCGATATTAAGGCCATTAAAGCCGAGCATGCACTGGAGAAGATCGAGCTAAAAAGGGGGCATGCCCGCCAGACTCTTTCATTTTTTGCAAAGTTTCTCCATCATAGGGATTTGTCGTGGATGCCGGGGTATTCCAAGTTGTTGAATGACACATGAAAGATAATTTTGTGGGAAGAGAAAGGAGCAGCGAAGGGGCATGCTATGGACGAGGCATTTTTGATGACCTAAATTTTAAATGACAAGGAACGAGCAATTGTGGCTGAGGCGAGGAGTCAAGAAAAGAGTGCGGCAGAGGCAGAATGCCGCGGAGTGAAGGGGAAGTCGATCCCCAAGAGAGAAGTTGGTTGCAGTCGGCCCATGGTACCCATTTCTCCCACACCTGTGATCATTGAAAAGATTCGTCATCTTTTCCTCCATCCGAGCCAGTCAAAGTCGCGAAAGAGCGGTTGATTGAGCCCAATGTTGGAGGTATGTTCTTTCATTGATTCTGAGTTTACCCGTTTTGCCTTGATTTGTGTTTTTTTTATGGTAGGCGCCTCGTCGGTGAAGGAGAGAGTGGAAACAGAATTTGCTGCTGGGGAGAAGGGCAGCGCTGAAGAAGTAAACAAAGTCTTGAGGGAGGAGAGGATCAACATAGCATCATCAGAGGACGATGGCATCAGAATTATAGGGCAGTCTAAGAGAGATGATCACCTATCCCTGGCTGAGATCAAAGCCCAGGGCGATAAGGAAATTTCTTCCGTGAAGCCCGAATTACTTGAAGATCGTTTGAGCAATCAGCCCTTTCGAGCCATTCCACCGACCATTCTTTCTTCAATCAGAACACCGGCTTCTGCGGATCCCGTCACTTCACAAGCCTCAACACCAGCTTCTCATTCTTTTGGAAGTATGCTTAGGGATAGAGACATTTGTTGAACACCGAGGAAGTACTGGAGATGATCAAGCAAAAAGAGTTGGCGGAAATGATTGATCAAGGATTAATGCCACCTCTTTTTAGAAGTTCTTTTATTGTATTTTTTTTCTTTAAGGCCCTTTGGGAAGTTTCATGCGAATGCGGCCCTCGCGCTTTTGTAATTATCGAACTCTATATTTCTGCAGACGATGTTTGAATTGTACCTATCTTGCAGTAATATTTTGTAATCATGCCATGGTATTCTAAATGAAAATCTGCTCATTTTGCAAATACTTGTGTCATATCTATGCAAAAAATGTCATCTGGGTTTCTTGTCTTATTTTGGCTATTGAGGATGACTCGAATGCTACCCTAGTCGAGGTTATTCATCAATCCTTTTGTCCCTGATGTTGGGGTAAGTCGCTCGAATAACGAGCTCTCAATCATACTCAAGCGGACCCAGCTCTGTCAGGAGCTGGGTGTCATTGAGTAGGGGTGGTTTTAGTCTTTTATACTCATCCTTTAGTCGGTAAGGGGTAGAGTTTTTAGGGATTGAGCGGTCTTTGGTCGGGGTGCACCATTCACGCTCTTTCGTCGTTTATACTCGCCTTCAAGCCATGAGGTTAAGAGTTGAATCCCAATAGCCGGTCAGTAAGTTAGATTGCGCGTCGACCTTACTTTGAATCAATCAGAGTAGAAGTCCAAAAACTGGTCGATCAATCAAAATATGGAATCGATATCGTCAATATGGTAGATCCCTTATTCCCCAAACGGTGTCGTCCTGCTCCGTCCCGTGCCGGCTTGTTAAAGCATCAGGGCATAAGCAATAATTGGTCGAGTTACATCCCTTAGTTTTTATGTCAACAAAACAGAGCAGGAAAGGAGACTTTTATTCATACGCTACTGCAATTAATGAAGGATTGCTTATTACAATGTTAAAAACTAATGAACCAATAAAGAAAATCCTAAGAAAGATAAAGTCGTAAATGCTCTGCATTCCACGCTCTTTGAAAATGCTCGCCATCAATAGTTATCAGCTTGAAACTTCCATTATCGAGCTTTCGTTGAATGACATTGGGTCCTTCCCATCTAGGGCACATGTGGACGGTGACCGGGAAGATTCGCTTCAAAACAAGGTCGCCTACATCAAAAGTTTTTGGATGGACCTTTTTGTTGTAATATCATGCGACCTTTCGCCTATGGGCTACTGCATGAAGGTTTGCCTCTTCTCTTTTTTCATCAATCGTGTCTAACGATGTCAAGAGAAGTGCTTTATTAGACAAGGGATCGTAGTAAGTCGTCAGACTAGATGGGACTCAAGCTCTATCGGGAGAAATGCTTCTGAACCATAGGATAAGGCGAAGGGAGTATGACCTGTAGAGGACTTATGGGTGGTACGATATGCCCACAGGGCCATAGGTAGTTCGTTGACCCATTATCCTTTAGCTCGCTCTAACCGTTTTTTCAAGATGGTTTTGATGATCTTATTTTATGCTTTGACTTGACCATTAGACTGGGGATGTGAAACTACGGTATATTTTTTCTCGATATGATACTTCTCACAAAAAACTCTGAACTCCAGACTATCGAAATGAGTTCCATTGTCTGTGATAATGTTTTGGGGTATCCCATATCGGTATATAATGTTTCTGGCGATAAAGTTGATGACCTTCTTTGTTGTGATCGTAGTCATCTGTTCAGTCTCTGCCCATTTTGTGAAATAATCTACTGCCACGATTGCGTATCTGGCACCTCCTTTCTAAATGGGCATGGTTCCATTAATGACTATCCCCCAATCAATGAATGGCCAAGGGCTAGCCATTGGGCGATCTCTATCGGGGGAGCTCGTGAGATTTGTGCAAACCTTTGGCATTTGTCACATCTGTTGGAATGATTAACGACATCTTTATTGGCAGTTAGACAGAAGTATCCGTAGCACAATATTTTCCTGGCCAGGGTTTGTCCCCCGATGTGCACTCTGCAACCTCCTCATGCATTTCCTTTAGCATCCTCTTGATATCATCATTGGCCACACACCAAAACATGGGAACAGAGAATCCTCTTATACATAGCTGACCTTGTTGAATAGCATACCTGGAAGCTTCTTGCACTAAACCTCGTCTTTCATTCTATTTTTGGGGGTAACGTGCCATGGAGGAGGAAATTTTTGATGGGAGTCATCCATGATTCCCTTTCAAGTTTAGTATCAGTCTGGTCAATCTCCATCTGCTCGATACTCGGTACATTCAGCGTTTCTATAGGAAATAGTTCTATCTCGCCCGGGTGGTCTGAACTGGCTAGTTTTGCCAACCTATCTGCCTTTTGATTCTCCCTTCTGGGAATATGGGAAATTCTATATCGGTTGAAACTTTGTAACAATTTTTCGACTTTTTTAAGGTAAGAAGTTAACCGATCTCGCTTGGTAAGTCATTCCTTACAAACTTGGCATACCAAAGGTTGTGAGTCACAAAAGATCTCGAGCAACGTTATCCTCAAGTCTCTCGCGAGTTTAAGCCCGACAATCAAAACCTCATACTCGGAATCATTGTTTGTCGCCAGAAATTCCAACCTCAAAGCATAATAAACCGACCGTCCCTCAGGAGATAATAGTACTATATTGGCTCCTGAACGCAGGTCGTTTCGGGCTCCATCCGTATATAGCTTCCAAACGACTGGTTCCAGTCCAACCTTCAAGGGATCGGGATTGTCATCCTTTTCTTCATCTTCTGGGGTAGTAAATTCTACTATGAAATCAGCTAAGGCTGCCCCCGGATTGATTTTCGTGGGATGAAAGTTAAGTCAAACTGGCTCAATTCAATGTTCCAATTAAGTAATCTCCCACTTGCTTCGGGTCGTTGCAAGACTTGTCGAAGGGGTTGGTCGGTAAATATCTTAATGGTATGGGCTTGAAAGTAGTGTTGAAGCTTTCTTGACGCAATTAATAAAATATAAGCGAGTTTCTCGATCTTTGGATAATTGCGCTTAGCCCCCGTTAATTTTTTTCTTACATGATAAACTGGATGTTGTACTCTTTCTTCTTCACGGATCAGGACCGAGCTATTCGCATGTACGGATACTGCTAAATAAACAAATAAGTCTTCGTTGTCGATAGGCTTAGAGAGAATAGGGGGTTTCTCCAAGTGATCGATCAGATTCTGGAAAGCTTCGATGCAGTCAAGAATCCAAGCAAAGTTTCTCTTTTCAAAGAAGGGTAAGCATTTATTGGTTGCCTTCTAAATAAACTGACCCATTGCTGCTACCTTACCCTCTAAACTTTGAACATCCTTAATCTGTCGAGTTTCCTGAATTCCCTTAAGGGTCGAAATCTGGTCAGGAATAATTTCGATCCCTCAAGAACTTACAATAAAACCCAGGAATTTTCCCGAAGCTACTTCGAAAGAACATTTTAAAGGATTCAATTTCATGCCATACTTCCGAAGAATGCCAAACATCCTTGAGAGGTCATTCACATGCTCGAACGATTGTTTCGACTTTACTAACATATCGTCCACATATGCCTGCATTGTTTTTCCTAACTGGTCGTGGAACATCCGATTAACAAGCCTTTGATAGGTCACCCCCGCATTATTCAGCCCGAAGGAAATTACTACATAACAATACAGCTCAAGCTATGTGATTAAGCTAGTGTTCTCTTGGTCAGGAACATGCATGGCAATCTGGTTGTATCCTGATGCATCCATAAACGAAATTAGTTCATACCTTGCGGTCGAGTCGACCAATTGATCTATCCTAGGTAATGGGAAGCTGTCCTTAGGGCAGGCTTTATTTAGGTCGGAAAAGCCAATGTAAGTCCTCCACTTACCACTAGTCTTCTTCACAAGTACCAGGTTTGCTATCAAGTCGGGATAGGTCGAATCCCGGATGAATCCATTGGCTTGCAGCTTCTTAATTTTCTCTTTCAAGGCCGCCGACCTTTCAAGGCTAAGCATTCGTCTCTTTTGCTTTATCAGAGTATATTTTGGGTCGATGCTGTGGGAATGAGTTATAATGGAAGGTGAAATCCCACACATGTTAGCGTGGGTCCATGCAAACACGTCTAGGTTTGCTCAGAGGAACTCAGTCAGTTCCCTCGTCCAGAAGGAATCAAGATGGGATCCAATCTTCAAAACCTTGGTGGGATCGTCCTCATAGATCAGAATTTCCACGGTAGCCTCATTCGGGGCTGCCTTTCTACACCCCGACTCATCGTCCTTTCGTGGGTTGATGTCTTCGACTTCATAAACGAGGAAATTACCAGGGTGTTCTCTGTAATTGCTATGCTTCTTTCCCCTCCTCAAGAGGAGAGGATTCTTCAGACTCCTTGCTACCATTGTCCTGTAACTCCTTCCATTCTGTCAAGTAACAAGCTTGACCTGTTACTTGGTCTCCTCGTACCGTCCCAATTCCGTTATCAGTTGGGAACTTTAAAAGTAAACACCAAGGAGCAATGCCAGCCCTGAACACCGCTAGGGTCGAGCGTCCCAAAAATGCGTTGTATTATGAGTTAGTATTCATCACAACAAAAGGAAGGATTCGGTATTTCCATCTATCCCCATCTTCTAATTCGATAGATAACTTAACTTGGCCGATCGTCTCACCGGAAGATCTAATAAAACCACGTATTTGTCCGGTACAGGGCTCCAGGTCCTTCAGTTCCAGCTTCATTTGGTCGTAGATTTGTTTGAATAGGATATTCACTGAGCTCCCATTGTCGACCAAAACCTTTCGGACTGTAGCTGGTCCAATAATGGTCGTTATCACCATCGGGTCGACCGTTGGAGCTTGTATGCCGACTGATTCCTGATCACGGAAGACAATATCATCGACAATCGTTTTTCTTTATTTTACGGGACTTGCAGCTTCAAGGGTATTTGTCTCTTCAATGTCGAGGTGCTTTGCGGAGTTCATATAACGTTCCATAGCTCTGACACTGTGACCTGCGGGATGTGGTCCTCCAATAATTGTGTTGATGACTATTTTCTTTCCTTTCTCCTGAGGGGTAGCCCGAGATGTAGCCTGGTTCTATTTGGGTGTTGAGGTTCCCTGCCCCTGTCTCTCGAATTTGTCTTGTATTCATCAAGTTTTCCTCCCCATATTAGCTTCTTAACGATGTCCCTGATATGTCTACACTCGTTGGTCGTATGCCCATGGATATTATGGAACATGTAGTAATTTCCAGTCGTTCGCTCCTTCTCTGTGGGTTCACGTGGGGGCGGTTTCTTATACTGAACCATGCTGCAAGTATCGAGGCAGATATTCTCCAATGTATCATTTAAAGTTGTGTAAGTCTCGAATACTTGGAACAGGGGTCGCTTTCTGGTGTTCCCCCTTGGTCCCAAGTTCCTATTGGCCTCTTACGACCCTTCACCATTTCTCTTGCCGCGGTTTCCAACATTCACCTCCACTTTTCCTGAGTCATCCCCAGATTGTTTGACCGCGACATTGTTTTGGGTCGAAGGAGTAAAGATGTTTTTCGATCCATCCTTCTATTTGTAACAACCCGTATTCTGAATAACAAGTTATAACATAAATCAAGGCAGAATTAAATGATAAAATCTGAATCAGGGGAAACGGGCTGTGCCATTGCGTCCGTCTCGGAAAAATACGCGAAATAGAGTCCGAGTTTTCGAAAATCGGAGTCCGTATGACCCAGTTAAAGCCCATAAAAGTTTTCAGAAAATTCAAATTTAAAAACAGATTTCAAATTCAGCTGGGCAGGATAGGCGGGAAAAGATCCCGCCACTCCCCAAGTCGACTTGGGAGTCGACACACCCCAAGCTGTGTCGACTGCCCAATCGACACCCCTGTCGACTTGGGTGGTCGGTCAGTCTGGCCTGGGTGCACCTAACTTGTTTCTCAAGACATGTTTGGAGGCTAGTGACGTGAATTGATGGCCCAGATCTGAATTAGGGTTAATCTTATGGCCTAAACTAACCTAATCTTCTATAAAAGGACCCTAATACCTAGCCTAAATCATCATAAATCAATCCTACAACTAAACTATGCCAAAATGTTTAATCATGGCCTCCACCCTCTTGTCATAGCCTCCATCTCCATTCATATGAGAGTTCCTAAGCTTGTTTGAGAGTTTCTAAGGCCAAAGTTCAATCTTTCTTCATCAAAGCAAGGATCTTCTTCTTATTTCTCAAGGGTTTTCATTGAAGCTTTCTATTTGGGGGTCTTTAGAGTTGCTAGTGGCTTCGTCTCAGTCATATTTATATTTTATAAGTCTTCATAGTATTGTAAGCCCTATACTACTCTTAGATTCTAACTATGAAGTTAAATATGACATGTTGCAAGTTTGAGTTTGGGCCTAAGTATGATATGTGCTTTGATTCTATCGTGTTGTGCATAGATTTATTCTATGCATGTTTGCAAAGCTATCACTTTGACCTTATGCACAGAAAGCTACGAGCTTTGATTGGAAATGTTGCACAAAGCAACATAGAAACTCTCATGAACCTTGTGTTATCTTGCATATGATGTTATATGCGAATCACTAGCTACCATCTTATGTCATTTATGACCATGTTTCACCAATTTGCTAAAGTTTGATATCATGCATGTTTTGAGGCTTATAATGTAATGATCTCTCATAAACCTTATGTTATCTTGCATATGATGTTATATGCGAATCACTTGCTATCATCCCATGTCATTTATGACCATGTTTCGTCTATTTTGCTAAAGTTGATATCATGCATGTTTTGAGGCCTATAATGTAATATGCAAGTTTATGAACACATTTGCCTCATATGCCACCATGTTTAACTTGTGGCCCAAACCTTATTAATTATGTCATGCTTCTAAGTTTCCCCTTTGAGATTTATTTGCGTTTATGCAAACTTACATGCGATGGGGTTACGTTATGGGTAAACTAAAATGACATAAAAACATGACTTGAAAAGATGACATGAAATATGACATGTGATTATGCTTGAAACATGAACTTGGACATGACTTCTAGAAAACATGAGAATGGCCAACTCGAGGTTGGGTTGAGTTTGTAGCATAAATCTACCCGGAACCGACCGGCTTAACTAGTGGCTACAAGCAATAGGACCCAATGTGAGTAGTTGGTCATGTAGCACTTGAAACCCGAGGTTAGACTAAGTTGTGGTGTAAAGCTACCCGGACCCGCCCGGCTTAACTAGTAACCACAACAAGGTCTAATGTGAGAGGTTGGGTGCATTCAATTAATCAATGCCACATGATAGGGTTAAGTCATGGACCACTTGAATACTTAACCAATTAAACGCGATGGGTTGATAGGGTTAAGTCATGAACCTTGGGTACACTTAACCAACTTGATTGGGTAGAGTTAACCACATTTAACCCGTTAGAAACCCTAGTTACGTGGTCCTTTTCACCAGTAACCCTCTTGATTGTATCATGATACCCTAGGGACTAGGCTAGGGTGGGGCACGATTACTGGGCTGACATGTAAGCGACCAAAACGACGGCTGAGTAGGTGCGCCGGTGTAGGTTCAGGCGGACTATGGTCATGCACATAGTCCGGAGTTGAAAAAGCAGACACGGGCACCAGTAGGTTTAGACTGTGCATGCTTGATTTGTGTCCGTGGTTGGCACCCTAGGGCTTGATACACCCTAGGGTGGACCTAGCACAGTTTGACTACACTTCGTGATTGGGCCGTATGACACCGACACTTGACGAGTTAGGCTTTTAGGGAGCCGATCGACTAGACCGTGTTGTTGGACCTTGATCTAGGTCATCTCGGGATATTGGGCCAAGATTGGGCCAAGGGATCATTTCTTGTTTATACTTGACATGGATTACTAGTACACACTTGGTGCGACCTAACCTTGTGTATGCGATGCCACACTTGATCTATCTTTTCACCATGCCAGTTATCACCCTATGTTTCATCTCTGCTTTACATGTCCAGTTAACTTTATTAGCTTTTATACTAATAGTAGATAGGACTTACCAGTCTTTTTGACTGACCCGTTTTCTTTCGCCTCTTTTCTTCCGTTCCCCCCCCCCCCCGGTTTACAGGGTGGGAACACTGGTACCTAGCTGGATCTTTAGCTGCTTTTTTGGATAGCTCATGTACGGTTTGGACTTGAGCATGCTATTGCTTTATTCTACTTTGGGGATAGTTACTTTATGTTTTTTTCCAGTTTTCAGTTTATGTTCTAGACTTTGTTTTGTGGGAAAATAATGACCAAGTACTTTGATGTAACTTGACTATGGTTTTGAAATGCTAGTTTTATCTGCTGCTTTAGTACTCTGTTTTACTTATATGTTCTGTCTTGTGATATCTGCATGCATGTTTACCTCGTTTAACGCCCCCCCAAAGCCAGTGCCCTTGCAAGAGTGGCATTGGCCGAGGTGGGGTGTTACATTTGGTATCAGAGCATAAGGTTTACAAGATTTGAGCAAAAAGGGTTTTTAAAACTTACCTTTTTGGAAAACTATTTTCAAAACCAATTAAGTATTTTCCAAGAAACGTCTAGTTTATTTTAAAGGGCTATTCCCCAAAAGCCATTAGCACTATCCTTTGTTTCCTCGTTCTAAATCTATCTTTTCCTTTTTTTCAGCATGGTCAATCTTAACCTTCCCGAGGGAGTAACCATTCCCGGATGGTTCCGGAGGTACTTGGAAGCTAGGGCCAACGATGCGGGCCCAACAAATACCCCCACCGTAACTGAGGTTCCTCCTCCTCCTCCTCCTCAGCATCCACAAGCAGATTTCGCAAAGGTTTGCAAAGACTTTAAGGCGATGGGTGGCAAGAATTTTATTGGGACAGAGACTTTTGTGGAGGCGAGAAATTGGTTGAAAGAAACCGAAGATCTCTTCGCTCTCTTTGATGTGGAAGACCATAGAAAGGTTTTATTGGCAGCATGGCTATTGAAAGAAGAAGCTGGTTATTGGTGGGAGGTCACCAATGCTACTAGGCCTATAGAGACTTGGGCCGACTTTAGGACGAGGTTTGGGCTTAAGTTTCTATCATCTGCTGAGGCGAATCTGCAATTGGAGAAGTTTATATCTTTGAAGCAAGGGGACATGACAGTGAGGGAGTATGTGAATAGGTTTAACCAGCTTGCTCGATTCGGTTTGGACATGGTTAATACTCCCTAGAAGAAGGCTTTACGCTTTGCACGAGGGTTGAATGAGCCATTACAAGGTTTAGCCCTGTCTCATATACCCATGGGGGCCACTTTTGAAGGCCTAGTGGACATGGCATTGCTTCAAGGAGACGATAAGAATGGCAAGAAAGAAGTCAAGACTAATGAGACTCAAACCAAGAAGACGGACTCCAAGTGGGGAGGAAATCAGAGCAATCAGAACAACAAGAACAACAAGGGCAATAAGGCCAACAACAACAAGGCAAAGGACCCAAGAAAATGCAACTTCTGTGGGATTGTTGGGCACATAGCCAAAGATTGCAGAAAGAAGAAGAAGAAGTTGGGCGAATGCTTTCACTGTGGAGAGCCTGGACACCTTAGCAAGGATTGCCCCAAGAAGCAAGGACAAGGGCAAGGGCAGACTCAGCGTGCAGGGCCTTTTGGAGGGCAAGTGCATGCTCTCAACACTGCTCCAGTTCAGGACCGAGGTAGTATTTCTGTAGAAAGCCTTGTTTATATTTCTGATTGTCCTGTTCGCACCTTATTTGATTCTGGCGCATCGCATAGTTTTATTTCTTATGATCTTGTTGAAAATTTGCACCTAAGTACTAGTCTAGTTGAGGATCCCGTTAGTGTTTCAAATCCAATTGGGGGTTCTGCCCATCTATCTATGATTTGTGTGGATTTGAAGATTTTTATCTTGACCGTAGAATTCACGTGTAATGCTTATGTTCTCGGATTCACGGGATACGTGTTGATCTTGGGCATGGATTGGTTGTCCAGTTATGGAGCCATTCTCGATTGTGAGTATAGGGTGGTGAGGCTTATGACTCGCCTCGGTAATACCCTAGAAATTTCTTATAACCCTAGAGATCCCGTCATGTTATGTTATCTTGAATCTCTTGACTCGTCCATCAATGATCTGCAATCTGTAAGGGTGGTCCGAGAATATCCTGATGTCTTTGAAGAGGTTAAGGGGTTACCCCCTAAACGAGAGATAGATTTCCGCATTTACCTTGTTGATAATGCCAAGCCAGTTTCATTGCCCGTTAGGCACATGGCCCCACGAGAAAGAAGAGAGCTCAGTAAGCAAATCAAGGAGTTGCTTGAGAAGAATTTTATTAGGCGAAGCATTTCTGAATGGGGTGCTCCTGTGGTATTCGCTACTAAGGTGGATGGTTCGCTTCGTCTATGTGTTGATTATCGAGAGTTGAACAAGCTGACAAAGAAGAATAGGCACCCATTACCGAGGATTGATGACCTCTTTGACCAGCTTGTTGGTGCTTCTGTTTTCTCTCAGCTCGATCTAGCCACCGGATTCCATCAGCTTAGAGTGGCTGAGGATAGTATTGATAAGACTGCGTTTAGGACTCCAGATGGATTCTTTGAATGGCTTGTCATGCCATTCGGTTTGACTAATGCACCCGCCTACTTCGTAGATTTGATGAGTAGGGTGTTCAGGGAGTTCCTTAACAAGTTCGTGGTTGTCTTCGTGGATGATATTCTGATCTTCTCAAAGGATGAGGAAGAACATGTTAGACACCTCAAGGAAGTGATTGGTACGCTTAGAGCTCATCAGTTGAAAGCCAAGTTCTCCAAATGCCATTTTTGGAGAAGGAAAGTTCGGTTTCTTGGACATATAGTCTCTAAGCAAGGCATAGCTATGGATCCCGCGAAAGTGGTTGCAGTTCAAGACTGGAAGACTCCTAGGAATGCAACTGAAGTAAGAAGCTTTCTCGGTCTGGAGGGCTACTATAGGAAGTTCATCAGGGACTTCGCTAAGATTTCAGCCCCTCTTACTAAGTTGACGAAGAAGAACTTAGTCTTTGCATGGGACTTAGAGTGTGAGCTTGCTTTTCAAAGGCTCAAGAGGGCCCTTACTACAGCTCTAGTTTTGGCATTACCCGATGGCGGTAAAATGTTTACCGTGTACACCGATGCATGTGGCACGGGGTTAGGTGCTGTTCTGATGCAGGAAGGAAGAGTGATATGTTATGGGGGTAGGCAACTTAAAGTTCATGAGAAGAACTATCCCACTCATGATTTGGAGTTGGCAGCGATCGTCTTTGCACTCAAATCCTGGCGCCACTATCTTCTAGGCGAAAGGTTTGAGTTATATACTGATCACAAGTCGCTCAAGTACCTCTTCTCGCAGAAGGATCTGAATCTAAGGCAGCAAAGGTGGATGGAATTCTTGGCATCTTATGACTTCGAGATAGCTTATACCCCTGGCAAGGGTAATGTTGTGGCAGATGCATTAAGCAGAAGTAGGTTGACTTTGAGTCCCTTGTTTGTTGAGATGAGGAGCCTAGAGTTCTTGGCAACCTTTGATTTCACAACAGTTGTTGAGTCGATGACGGGTTCGTTAGCATCCCTTGAGCTTAGACCTATACTTCTTGATCAGGTTGGGGCTTCGCAGAAGGAAAACCCGCAGATAGCCGAGGTCATGAACAAGTTGATTCGTGGTGAGACGTCTAGTCACCTTGCTAGATATACTATTGATGACAAGGGTTGGCTAAGGTGTGATGGAAGGCTATGCGTTCCACAAGTAGGAGACTTGGTGCATAAAGTTCTCGAAGAAGCGCATCACTCGAAGATGACTATACATCCTGGAGGAGATAAGATGTATAGAGATATGAAGCGCATTTTCTTTTGGGCTGGAATGAAGAAAGATGTGGCAGAGTATGTTTCAAGGTGCATGGTGTGCCAACAAGTGAAAGCCGAGTCGAAGAAACCTGGTGGGCTATTACATCCATTGGAGGTCCCGCAATGGAAGTGGGAAAGTATTTCTATGGATTTTGTGGATGGATTTCCTAGGTCAAGGAAAGGAAATACGAGCATATGGGTCATAGTTGACAGACTTACGAAGAGTGCTCATTTCATTCCAGTGAAGAGCAAGAGGACCGCATCATGGCTAGCATCTATTTATCTTCGAGAGATAGTGCGGTTGCATGGAGTTTGTAACACCCCACCTCCGCCAGTACCACTCTTGCAAGTGCACTGACTTTGGAGGGGCGTTTGAATCAGGTAAACATGCAAAATGATATATCAAGGCAGAACAAGAACGTATGTATATATGTAAACAGAGTAAATAACATAGATAAAACAGCGGAAGATTTAAACCATTTCAAAACAAGTTTGGTACAACATAATATCAATTTTCCCAATAAACAAGTCTAGATAAAACAACATCATCTGAAAACAGAAATACATAAGTGCTATCCCCAAAATACGTGAGAACCATAGCTAGCTTCATGTTGAAAGCGTACATGTACTGAAATCCCACAAGCAAGTAATCCAAAATCCAAGCTAGGCTCCTGTATTCCCTCCCTGAGAACCTGAGGGGGGGGGGGGACGGAAGAAAAGAGGCGAAAGAAAACAGGTCAGTCAAAAAGACTGAGTAAGCCCTACTACAATCAATGTAAACTGATAAAGTTAACTGGTATGGGCAGCAAGGGATGAACATAAGGATAACAACATACTAGCATGATGATTAACTATCAAGGTAGATAAAGGTGTCATCGCATAATCAGGATTAAGGTTTTGCACCACAGGTGTACTAGTAAACTAACATGACTTAAATCAACAAGTATTGATCTCTTGGCCCAAGCTTTGGCCCAATAACATGAAGTGACCCCAATACGGGGTCCAAAGTGTAAACAAGAAGTGATCCCCAGGCCCAAGTTTGGCCCAACATCATGAATGACCCAAACCAAGGTCCAACTAGCACGGTCTAGTCGATCGGCTCCCTATAAGCCTATCTCGTCAAGTGTCTGTGTCATACGGCCCAACTACGAAGTGTAGCTAAACTGTGCTAGGTCCACCCTAGGGTGTATCAAGTCCTAGGGTGTCAACCACCGACACAAACCAAGCACGCACAGTTTAAACCTACTGGTGCCCGTGCCTGCTTTTTCAACTCCGGACCATGTGCACGATCATGGCCCACCTGAACCCACACCGGCGCACCTACTCAGCCATCGTTTGTTCGCTTACATGGCATCCCAGTAATCGTGCCCCTCCCTAGCCTAGTCCCTAGGGTATCATGATACATTCAAGAGGGTTACTGGTGCAAAGGACCACGTAACTAGGGTTTCCTTAATGGGTTAAACGTGGTTAACCCAACTCATTCAAGTACCAAGTTGGTTAAGTGTACCCAAGGTTCATGACTTAACCCTACCAACCCATCGTGTTTAGTTGGTTAAGCATTCAAGCGGTCCATGACTTAACCCTACCATGTAGCATTAATTAATTTAATGCACCCAACCTCTCACATTAGACCTTGTTGTGGTTACTAGTTAGGCCGGGCGGGTCCGGGTAGGTTTACACCACAACTTAGTCTAACCTCGGGTCTCACGTGCAACATGACTAACTACTCACATTGGGTCCTATTGCTTGTAGCCACTAGTTAAGCCGGTCGGTTCCGGGTAGGTTTATGCTACAAGCTCAACCCAACCTCGAGTTGGCCATTCTCATGTTTTCTAAGTGTCATGTCCATCACATTACAAGTTTTCAAGCAATTGGGTAGACCTAACTTAATAGGTAAATTCCCAAGCTTATGTTTTTATGTCTTTTAAGTTTACCCAACCCCAAACGCAATCCCATCGCTTACATATCGCAATATCGCATAAAGGATAGAAAGAGGGAACTTGGCATAATCATGACATAAAGGTGTTGGAGCCACAAGTTAAACATGGTGGCATATGGGACAAAGATGTGATCATAAACTTGCATATCTTGTTATCAACTTGCAAAATATTCATAAGCATGCATAACATCATTTTAACTTGCATAGTGTTCATATGCATACATAACATGGTTTCAACTTGCATAAAGTTCATATGCATGCATAACATCATTTTAACTTGCATAGTGTTCATATGCATGCATAACATGATAGCATGAACAAAATGTTCAACCCAAACTTGCATAACATACTTGCATACCATAACATGACATACTTGCCTATAAACTTGCATATTACAACATGATAAACTTGCATATCAACTTGCATATTACAACATGGTAAACTTGCATATCAACTTACATAACATATGACAACTTGCATATCAAACTTGCATACAAAACTTGCATAACCTATGACAACTTGCATATCATACTTGCATAATAAAACTTGCATGACATATGACAACTTGCATATCATACTTGCATAATAAAACTTGCATGACATATGACAACTTGCATATCAAACTTGCATACAAAACTTGCATGACACATCATAGGAAACTTGCAAAACACATCATAGAAAACTTGCATATCATACATTTAACTTAAAAGTTCAAGTATGAAAGGAATAGGGCTTACAATGCTTATGCGGACTCAAATGAGTTTAGCAAATGTAAGAAATCCCTTATGCAACTAATTAAACCCCAAAAATGCAAGCAAACTTGATCAAAAACTCTCCCTTTATGATGCCAATAGAGAAACAAGACTTGAATGCAAGCTAATGATGATCATACAAGTCTAAAAACACTTGTATGCATGGAAAATCACTTAGGAATTGATTTAGGAATTGTATGAAGAGAGTGGAGGCCATGAGAGGTTTGATTTTGACATAGTTTAGTTGCTAGAATGAATAATGAATGATTTAGGGTAGGTTAGGGTCTTATTTATAGATCAGGCTAGTGATTTAGACCATAGGATTAAACCCTAGTTCTCATCTCAACCCTCCAAATCGAATCTGGCCCCCAAGCTCAACACATTCTCAAAAATGGTGCACTAGGCAGACCTGGGCGTCTGAGCCAAGTCGACAGCCAAGTCGACAGGGCTGTCGACCTGGTCTGACCCAGTCGACAGGGCTGTCGACTTGGGTACTATGGCGGGAATTTTCCCGCCTGGCCCAACTGGCCCAATTTTTCCAATTTCAGGTTTGAATTTGAAATCTGTTTTTACCTTGGAATTTTCTGAAAACTTCGTTGGGCCTTAATCGGGTCATACGGACTCCGATTTTCGAAAACTCGGACTCTATTTCGCGTATTTTTCCGAGACGAACGCAATGGCATAGCCCGTTTCCCTTGATTCAGATTTTAGAATTAAATTCTGCCTCGATTTACGTTATAACAGGTTATTGAAAATATGAGTTGTTACATTCTCCCCTCCTTAAAGGATTTCGTCCCCGAAATCTTCAAGTTAGGAAGAACGTATCCTACCATCCAACATCCATCTACTCAAAACATCATCCACGAGCAATCATTGTCCTTACAAGATTCTAAATGCTGGATGAACATATGCAAAGGTGTGTGTATATGTACTTATCTAATGCGAATATCATCAATGCAAATTATGTTAGTGAAATGAATCCATATGTATGCAATTCCTAACATAATGTATATCATCTATATGTGTGCACATAACATACACCCATATGCAACATCCATGTGATAACACACAATTTTCATCCATGAATAAGCATAAACACTCATGCATATGCAATATGAGGAGTGTGTGAGCCGATCTAGTGCCTAATCGTGTATAATGCATCCACGAGTAACCACTTGAAAACACTTGCAACCACTTGCAACCATCAAGCATAACATGTTTCAAACACATGTTTCAACCAAAGGGTTTCTACCTAAGATTCTCATGACAAGATTAACACGATAAACTAGATAAACAAGACAAACATGGATAGCAAAAGATGTGCTAAAGAGATCGGGAGGATAAGCAAGATATACTCTTTTTGGATTACAAGAAATCCTTTCCTAACCCAACCCATATTCCATAAAAGCCCAAAAGGTTTAGTCAACATAACGGACCCCTTCAAACCCTGACATGTATTACTAGCCAATAAGCCATACCTCCCGACAGAAGTAGGACCGAAAATGGGACCGAGAGGATATACATAAAAAGATAATATGCGAGTAAGTTCCACAGGAAAACAAGGATCAAGGATATGCTCTTAAAAAGAGATATGATGCGCGTATCTAGCATTCAGTCTTCTAAGTCACATTTCCTTGAGCTTAACTCCACTGTGCCTTGACCGTCTTTTTCTTACTCTTCTATCATTCTTGGATTAAACATAACCATGACCTCATAGATTCGTGCAAGCTCTCCAAAATTCACTAGTGAATCCTGGATCTCGTCTACTTACTATAAAGTATTCCACGCAGCAGAACTTTTCTTGGAAATACCAATCCATGTTGCCAATTGCTCTTACCAACAGGATTTTCTATAACTCATGCTTGAACGAAATGAGTCATCCGCCTGCGAATGGTAGGCTATACTTAGATTCAGTTGCTTGCCCATGACTTCCCGTAGACTATCTCAAAACTTGACTGGTGAAGATTGAGTCGTGGTTACCAACTATACTTTACGGAACATCGTGCAACCGCTTTATTTCTTGAAAGTAAACTGTCGTTAGCTATGATGCAATCCTTTCGCTCTTTACCGGAGTGAAATGAGCACTCTTCGTGAGTCTACCTACTATGACCCACATGCTCGTATTCTCTTTACCTTGATCTAGGCAGTCCATCCACGAAATCCTTCGTGACGCTTTACTACTTCCATTGCGGGGACCTCCAATGGATGTAATAGCCCACCGGTCTTTTTATGACTTGGCCTTTAACCTGTTGGCCCAACATGCACCTTTGGACAAACTCGGCCACTTCCCTGTGTGATGTGCATCTTCAAGAGCCTTCTTTCTCTCATTGCGTCCTAGCTATCCCTTGTCATCTATAGCGACGTGTCTTAACATCTCGCCTCGAATCAACTTGTCCATGATCTCGACTAACTGCGGGTCTTCTTTCTGTGAAGTCCCTACTTGATCCAGAAGGGTAGGTCTAAGCTCAAGGGACGCTAACTAACTAATTAAACTGAGAGAACTTCTTACTTCAATTGTCCTCGTCGGAGCTTTCCGGTCTTGAACCGCGACCATTTTAGCGGGATCCACCGCTAAGCCTTGCTTAGAAACTATGTGCCCAAGAAATCTAACTCCTTTTTCTCCAAAATGACATTTGGAGGACTTGGCTTTCAACTGATGCGCTCCGAGCGTATCCATCACCTCCACGAGATGCCTTGCGTGCTCTTCCTTATCCTTAGAGAAGATCAGAATATCATCTCCGAAGGCCACGACAAACTTGTTCAAGAACTCCCTGAACATCCTACTCATCAAGTCCACGAAATATGCGGGTGCATTAGTCAAACCGAATGGCATGACCAGCCATTCTAAGAATCTATCTGGAGTTCTGAACGCAGCTTTGTCTATACTATCCTCAGCTACTCTGAGCTGATGGAATCCAGTAGCAAGATCAAGAGAGAACAGATGTTCCTACAAGCTGATCAATCGGATCATCGATCCTTGGTAATGGTTGTCTATTCTTCTTGTTCAACTCACGATAATCAAAACACGGGCGAAGCGAACTGTCCACATTAGTAGCGAATACTACTAGAGCACCTTCCTCGGAAATGCTTCATCGAATGGAGTTCTTCTCAAGCAACTCCTTCACTTGCTTACTTAGCTCCCATCTCACGGGACCATGTGCCTTACAGGCCACATAACTGGCTTGGCATTATCAACCAGATAAATGCGGAAATCTATCTCTCGTTTAGGGGTAACCCCCTTCACTTCACCCAAGATATCAGGATATTCTCGAGCCACCCTCACCGATTGCAAACTATCGATAGACGAGTCGAGGGATTTAAGATAACACAACATGACGAGACTCATAGGGTTACTAGAAATTCCTAGGGTATTACCAAGGCGAGTCATGAGCCTCACAACCCTATGCTCAAAAATCAAGAATGGCTCCAAAACTGGACAACCGATCCATGGTCAAAATCAACTCATACCCCATGAAACCGAGAATACAAGCATCACACGAGAACTCTACACTAGAGATAGAGTTTTTCAAATCCACGTAGATAATAGACAAGTGGGCGAAAACCCCAATTGGATTTGAACCACACACGGGATCATAAACTAGACTAGTACTCAGGTGCAAACTTTCAACTAGATCAGATGAAATAAGGTATGCGATGCACCAAAATCAAACAAGGTACGAACAGGAAAATCAGAAATGTATACAAGGCTTTCAACAGAAATACTACCTCGATCGGGAACTGGAGCAGCATTGAGAGCATGAACTTGCCCTCTCGAAGGTCCAGCACGCTGAGTCTGACCCTGGCCTTGCCCTTGCTTCTTCGGGCAATCCTTACTGAAATGTCCAGTCTCACCACAGAAAAAGCATTCACCATTATTCCTTTTTCTCTTCCGACAATCCTTACTAAGATGCCCAACTGAACCGCAATAATGGCACTTCCTCTTGTTGTTCTTGCCCTTGTTCTTGTTCTTATTGCCTTGACTGCTCTGACCGCTTGGATTACCCTGATTTCCTTTCCACTGGGAATCAGTCTTCTTGGCTTGAGTATCATTCATCTTGATCTCCTCCTTGTCACTCCTACTCTCTTCATTAAGTAGGGCCATATTCACCAAACTCTCAAAAGTTGCCCCCAAGGGTATATGAGTCATGGCCAAACCATGTAATGGCTCGTTTAATCCTAGAGCAAAGTATAGGGCCTTCTTCTGAGCTGTGTTAACTAAGTCTAAACCGACCTGAGCCAGTTGATTAAACTGATCTATGTATTCCCTAATAGTTATGTCCCCTTGCTTCAGTGATAGGAACCTTAGTCCAAACTTTCCCCGAAAGTCTCCCCAAGTATCAATTGGCCTAGTAACGGTGGTGACCACCCACCAACGTGCAACTTCTTCCTTTAACAACCACACTGATAATAAAACCTTCCTACGGTCATCTATATTAAAGAAGGTAAAAAGATCTTCAGTTTCTTTCAAACAATTTCTGGCCTCTACATATGTCTCGGTTCCAATGAAATTCTTGCAACCCAACGCCTTAAAGTTCTTACAAATCTCCGCGAAATCCTCTCGTGGATGCTGAGGGGGAGGAGGAACATTAACTACTGGAGGAGGGGGAACATCAGCGGGGCCGGCTTCGGTCGCCCTAGCCTCAAAAAGTCTCCTATACCAAAAAGGTACGCGTACACCCTCCGGAATGGCAAAGTTATTGGCCATACTGAAAACGAAAAAAATAGATTCAAAATGGAGAAAAACGAAGGGATTTTGCTAATGGCTTTTTGGGGAATAGCCTTTAAAATAAACTAGACTTTTCTTTGGAAAATACTTTATACTTAGTTTTGAAAATAGTTTTCCCAAAAGTTTTCTAAAAAAAACCTTTTTGTTCCTTCTCGTAAACCATATGCTCTGATACCAAATGTAACACCCCACCTCCGCCAGTACCACTCTTGCAAGTGCACTGACTTTGGAGGGGCGTTTGAATCAGGTAAACATGCAAAATGATATATCAAGGCAGAACAAGAACGTATGTATATATGTAAACAGAGTAAATAACATAGATAAAACAGCGGAAGATTTAAACCATTTCAAAACAAGTCTGGTACAACATAATATCAATTTTCCCAATAAACAAGTCTAGATAAAACAACATCATCTGAAAACAGAAATACATAAGTGCTATCCCCAAAATACGTGAGAACCATAGCTAGCTTCATGTAGAAAGCGTACATGTACTGAAATCCCACAAGCAAGTAATCCAGAATCCAAGCTAGGCTCCTGTATTCCCTACCTGAGAACCTGGGGGGGGGGGGGGAAACGGAAGAAAAGAGGCGAAAGAAAACAGGTCAGTCAAAAAGACTGAGTAAGCCCTACTACAATCAATGTAAACTGATAAAGTTAACTGGTATGGGCAGCAAGGGATGAACATAAGGATAACAACATACTAGCATGATGATTAACTATCAAGGTAGATAAAGGTGTCATCGCATAATCAGGATTAAGGTTTTGCACCACAGGTGTACTAGTAAACTAACATGACTTAAATCAACAAGTATTGATCTCTTGGCCCAAGATTTGGCCCAATAACATGAAGTGACCCCAATACGTTGTCCAAAGTGTAAACAAGAAGTGATCCCCAGGCCCAAGTTTGGCCCAACATCATGAATGACCCAAACCAAGGTCCAACTAGCACGGTCTAGTCGATCGGCTCCCTATAAGCCTATCTCGTCAAGTGTCTGTGTCATACGGCCCAACTACGAAGTGTAGCTAAACTGTGCTAGGTCCACCCTAGGGTGTATCAAGTCCTAGGGTGTCAACCACCGACACAAACCAAGCACGCACGGTTTAAACCTACTAGTGCCCGTGCCTGCTTTTTCAACTCCGGACCATGTGCACGATCATGGCCCGCCTGAACCCACACCGACGCACCTACTCAGCCGTCGTTTGGTCGCTTACATGGCATCCCAGTAATCGTGCCCCTCCCTAGCCTAGTCCCTAGGGTATCATGATACATCCAAGAGGGTTACTGGTGCAAAGGACCACGTAACTAGGGTTTCCTTAATGGGTTAAACGTGGTTAACCCAACTCATTCAAGTACCAAGTTGGTTAAGTGTACCCAAGGTTCATGACTTAACCCTACCAACCCATCGTGTTTAGTTGGTTAAGCATTCAAGCGGTCCATGACTTAACCCTACCATGTAGCATTAATTAATTTAATGCACCCAACCTCTCACATTAGACCTTGTTGTGGTTACTAGTTAGGCCGGGCGGGTCCGGGTAGGTTTACACCACAACTTAGTCTAACCTCGGGTCTCACGTGCAACATGACCAACTACTCACATTGGGTCCTATTGCTTGTAGCCACTAGTTAAGCCGGTCGGTTCCGGGTAGGTTTATGCTGCAAGCTCAACCCAACCTCGAGTTGGCCATTCTCATGTTTTCTAAGTGTCATGTCCATCACATTACAAGTTTTCAAGCAATTGGGTAGACCTAACTTAATAGGTAAATTCCCAAGCTTATGTTTTTATGTCTTTTAAGTTTACCCAACCCCAAACGCAATCCCATCGCTTACATATCGCAATATCGCATAAAGGATAGAAAGAGGGAACTTGGCATAATCATGACATAAAGGTGTTGGAGCCACAAGTTAAACATGGTGGCATATGGGACAAAGATGTGATCATAAACTTGCATATCTTGTTATCAACTTGCAAAATATTCATAAGCATGCATAACATCATTTTAACTTGCATAGTGTTCATATGCATACATAACATGGTTTCAACCTGCATAAAGTTCATATGCATGCATAACATCATTTTAACTTGCATAGTGTTCATATGCATGCATAACATGATAGCATGAACAAAATGTTCAACCCAAACTTGCATAACATACTTGCATACCATAACATGACATACTTGCCTATAAACTTGCATATTACAACATGATAAACTTGCATATCAACTTGCATATTACAACATGATAAACTTGCATATCAACTTACATAACATATGACAACTTGCATATCAAACTTGCATACAAAACTTGTATAACCTATGACAACTTGCATATCATACTTGCATAATAAAACTTGCATGACATATGACAACTTGCATACCATACTTGCATAATAAAACTTGCATGACATATGACAACTTGCATATCAAACTTGCATACAAAACTTGCATGACACATCATAGGAAACTTGCATAACACATCATAGAAAACTTGCATATCATACATTTAACTTAAAAGTTCAAGTATGAAAGGAATAGGGCTTACAATGCTTATGCGGACTCAAATGAGTTTAGCAAATGTAAGAAACCCCTTATGCAACTAATTAAACCCCAAAAATGCAAGCAAACTTGATCAAAAACTCTCCCTTTATGTTGCCAATAGAGAAACAAGACTTGAATGCAAGCTAATGATGATCATACAAGTCTAAAAACACTTGTATGCATGGAAAATCACTTAGGAATTGATTTAGGAATTGTATGAAGAGAGTGGAGGCCATGTGAGGTTTGATTTTGACATAGTTTAGTTGCTAGAATGAATAATGAATGATTTAGGGTAGGTTAGGGTCTTATTTATAGATCAGGCTAGTGATTTAGACCATAGGATTAAACCCTAGTTCTCATCTCAACCCTCCAAATCGAATCTGGCCCCCAAGCTCAACACATTCTCAAAAATGGTGCACTAGGCAGACTTGGGCGTCTGAGCCAAGTCGACAGCCAAGTCGACAGGGCTGTCGACCTGGTCTGACCCAGTCGACTCCCAAGTCGACAGGGCTGTCGACTTGGGTACTGTGGCGGGAGTTTTCCCGCCTGGCCCAACTGGCCCAATTTTTCCAATTTCAGGTTTGAATTTGAAATCTGTTTTTACCTTGGAATTTTCTGAAAACTTCGTTGGGCCTTAATCGGGTCATACGGACTCCGATTTTCGAAAACTCGGACTCTATTTCACGTATTTTTCCGAGACGAACGCAATGGCATAGCCCGTTTCCCTTGATTCAGATTTTAGAATTAAATTCTGCCTCGATTTACGTTATAACAGGTTATTGAAAATACGGGTTGTTACAGAGTTCCTTCTAGCATAGTTAGCGAACGTGACCCAATCTTCACTAGCCAGTTCTGGAATAGTTTGCAAGAAGCAATGGGTACGCGATTGAATCTAAGTACAACCTATCACCCCCAGACAGATGACCAAACCGAAAGGGTGAATAGAGTGCTAGAAGATCTCTTGAGGCTTTGTGTTCTTGACTTCGGTGGTACTTGGGAAGACCACCTCCCTCTTGTAGAGTTTGCTTATAACAATAGCTATCAAGCTAGCATAGGGATGGCACCATTTGAAGCTTTGTATGGGAGGTCGTGTAGGTCACCATCTTGTTGGTGGGAGACAACGGATAGGCTTATACTTGGGCCCGATATGATACGGGACACATCCGAGAAAGTTGAATTGGTGAGAAGACGGATGAAAGCGGCCCAAGACCGACAGAAATCCTATGCTGACAAGCGAAGGACGGATTTGGAATTCGAAGTTGGGGATATGGTTTTCATGAAGGTTTCTCCTTTGCGTAATGTGGTTCGTTTTGGAGCAGTTGGGAAGCTGGCACCAAGGTTCGTAGGACCCTTCCCTATCATAGAAAGAATTGGGAAGATGGCTTATAAGGTGGAATTGCCCGAGAAGCTGGCCGGAGTGCATAATGTCTTTCATGTCTCGCATCTCCGAAAGTGCCTACATGAGTCCACTGAGGTGGTTGAACCTAGCATTCTTGAAGACGTGGAGGTAGAGAAAGAGGCAACCCTGAGGAGAGCCCCGATTCGTATCTTGGGAACGGAGATCAGGAAGCTAAGGAATCGAGAAGTCAAATTGGTGAAAGTTCAGTGGAGTGAAGCCGAAGAGGATGCAACTTGGGAAACCGAGGAGAAGATGCGTGGGCTTTATCCATTTCTTTTTGAGTGTACATTCTCGACCTCTTTTCCTTGTTAACATATCTTCCTTTTTGCTATCCATGTTTATCCTGATTATCTTGTTATCTCGTTAACCTTGTCATGAGAACCTTAGGTAGAAACCCTTTGGATGAAACATGTATTTGAAACATGTTATGCTTGATGTTTGCAAGTGGTTGCAAGTGTTTGCAAATGGATACTCGTGGATGCATGATACACATTAGGCACTAAGATCGGCTCACACACTTTCATATTGCATATGCATGAGTGCTTATACTTATTCATGGATGAAACTTGTTATGCTATCACGTGGATGCTGCATATGGATGAATGTTATGTGCACTCATATAGAGATTATAAATTATGTTAGGAATTTTCTTACATATGGACGCATTTCACTAACATACTTTGCATTAAGGAGGTTTACTGAATCAGTAACCGCCTGATTTTCGCATTAGATAAGTACACATACACACACCTTTGCATATAATCATACATCATTTAGAATTTGTTAAGGATATTGACTGCACGTGGATGATGTTTTGAGTAGATGGATGATGGATGGTAGGATACGTTCTTCCTAACTTAGAGATTTCGGGGACGAAATCCTTTAAGGTGGGGAGGATGTAACAACCCGTATTCTGAATAACAAGTTATAACATAAATCAAGGCAGAATTAATTGATAAAATCTGAATCAGGGGAAACGGGCTGTGCCATTGCGTCCATCTCGGAAAAATACGCGAAATAGAGTCTGAGTTTTCGAAAATCGGAGTCCGTATGACCCAGTTAAGGCCCATAGAAGTTTTCAGAAAATTCAAATTTAAAAACATATTTCAAATTCAGCTGGGCAGGATAGGCGGGAAAAGATCCCGCCACTCCCCAAGTCGACAGGGGTGTCGACTGGGCAGTCGACACAGCCTGGGGTGTGTCGACTTGGGTGGTCGGCCAGTCTGGCCTGGGTGCACCTGACCTGTTTCTCAAGACATGTTTGGAGGCTAGTGACGTGAATTGATGGCCCAGATCTGAATTAGGGTTAATCCTATGGCCTAAACTAACCTAATCTTTTATAAAAGACCCTAATACCTAGCCTAAATCATCATAAATCAATCCTACAACTAAACTATGCCAAAATGTTTAATCATGGCCTCCACCCTCTTGTCATAGCCTCCATCTCCATTCTTATGAGAGTTCCTAAGCTTGTTTGAGAGTTTCTAAGGACAAAGTTCAATCTTTCTTCATCAAAGCAAGGATCTTCTTCTTATTTCTCAAGGGTTTTCATTGAAGCTTGCTATTTGGGGGTCTTTAGAGTTGCTAGTGGCTTCGTCTCAGTCTTATTTATATTTTATAAGTCTTCATAGCATTGTAAGCCCTATACTACTCTTAGATTCTAACTATGAAGTTAAATATGACATGTTGCAAGTTTGAGTTTGGGCCTAAGTATGATATGTGCTTTGATTCTATCGTGTTGTGCATAGATTTATTCTATGCATGTTTGAAAAGCTATCACCTTGACCTTATGCATAGAAAGCTATGAGCTTTGATTGGAAATGTTGCATAAAGCAACATAGAAACTCTCATGAACCTTGTGTTATCTTGCATATGATGTTATATGTAACACCCCGAATTTCAATTAACACTAATGGTTAGAAATTCAAGTATAATTAATCTCAGATGGAAGAACCAGGGGAAACGGGCTGCGTCATTACATTCGTCTCGGAAAAATACGCGAAATAGAGTCCGAGTTTTCGAGAATCGGAGTCCGTATGGCCCGGTTATGGCCCAAAGAAGTTTTAGAAAATTTAAATTTAAAAAGGAGATTTGAAAAACAAGTTTGGAGCCAAAAGAGGAAAGGGGGGGAAATTCCCGCCTAGCCCCGTGTCGACAGCCATGTCGACAGGGGTGTCGACAGGGGGGTCGACAGCCCTGTCGACAGGGGAGTCGACACAGGGTGTCGGCCCTGCTGGTCTGGGTGCACCAGGTTTGTTCTTGGTTCAGTCTTGGGCTATATTCAAGAGACTTCCTAAATCTAAGGGTCCTAATCTAATCTAGGGTTAATCTAAGGGCCTAAAACACTTTCTAATCCTATAAATAAGACCCCAACCCTACCCTAATTCATTCATAATTAATCCTTGTAATTAAACTATGGCAAAATGCAACTTGATCATGGCCTCCACAAATCAATGAAGAGGGTTGCATGCTAATCACTCTCTAATCAACCTCTAATCCCTTCTTAGCATCTTAATCTTCTTCATTTGGTGTGCAAAATTGCTAGTTGTGAGTTTCTATCACTTTGATGATCTTTTGGTAAACTAATTAGATGAGATGTGATGAGATTTATGGTTTTGTATGTGGGTTAATGAGCTTTGAATCATATGATATGATGTTAGCATTAATCTTATGTTTATGCATGTTGAGCATGTAAGTTTATGCAAGTTTAATATGATGTATGTTATGTTTGCATGATGCTAAATATGCAAGTTGTGGGCTATGTAATCATATGCATGTTATGCAAGTCCATGGTGATATGCTATGCAAGTTACATGTTGGTTAATATGCAAGTTACATGTTTGTTAATATGCAAGTTACATGTTGGTTAATATGCAAGTTACATGTTTGTTAATATGCAAGTTACATGTTGGTTAATATACAAGTTACATGTTTGTTAATATGCAAGTTACATGTATGTAAATATGCAAGTTACATGTTTGTTAATATGCAAGTTACATGTAAGTAAATATGCAAGTTACATGTTTGTTAATATGCAAGTTACATGTTTGCTAATATGCAAGTTACATGTAAGTAAATATGCAAGTTACATGTTTGTTAATATGCAAGTTCATGATGACACATTATGCAAGTCTATGAGTTAATATGCAAGTTTGTTATGCAAGTGAATATGTAAGTTATGTGACATATTATATGCAAGTTATGTGACATGTTATGCAAGTGCATGTGCAAGTTATGTGTTTGTTAATATGCAAGATGGCACCTTTGAAACATGTTCATTCATATGCAAGTTGACACCTTTTATATGTGTTATATCATGAGAACGAAATTACGTGGGAACGATGGGGTAATTAAATGCATAGGTTAATAAGATTGTGTGAAATTAATATAATTATGCATAACACAAAATAGATGAACATAGTATGGGAATTTGCCTATTTAGTTAGGTGTACCCATACTATGTGTTGGGAATTTACCTATTAAGTTAGGTCTACCCCATGGGAATTTACCTATTAAGTTAGGTCTACCCATGTTAAGGAAACTTGATTAATTAGGGATAAATAATATAAAATTATGAGGGTGATTAATTAGGTGTAATTAATTGACTAAGACACGAGGTTGGACTCAGTTGTAGCGTAAATCTGCCCGGACCCAACCGGCTTAACCAGTTGCTACAAATGTTAGCCCAATGTGAGAGGTCTTAGGCACAAACCAAATACGTGATTAATGTAAAGACACGAGGTTAGACTCTGTTATGACATAAGGCTGCCCGGACCCAACCGGCTTAACCAGCGGTCATAAAAGACAGTCTAATGTGAGAGGTCTTTACAAAGGTTACGTTCTTAATTAATTAATTAAGAAACACTTAACCACATTAGCATGTAGAGGGACATGAGGGGTTAAGTGGGTGCCTTGGGTGGCATGAGAAAATCTAGTGGTTGCCTTGGGTGGCAATAGAAAATACGATTAGAATACTTAACCAAAATGGAAACATGTAATTAAACATGATTAAAGGGTTAAGTAGGGTATATTAGAAAAAGGGACAAGCTTAGGTGGGTAGCTTGTGGAGGCCCCTTTCAACCAGTAACCCATACGTATCTTTGTGGGCTCGACCCATGTCGAGGACGGGACATGCATACTGGGCTTGACTGTAAGAGGCAAACGGGTTAGCGGTGGCAACGCAAGTCCAACGGGCTTCATATGCGTGAGTGGGCCCGGGCTGGTAGGTAAGCCGTTGTTGCATCGTGTAGATATAAGCCGTGCACCGTTAGTTTTATCAGGTTGCCACGTTGGGGAATGGTACACCCCACGGTGGGGCCAGCACGGGTATCTACGTTAAGGAGCCGATCGAATGGGGAGTAGTGTGTACACCTGGTGGATTGTAGGGCCCCGTGGCGCCTACTTGGTCACCTAGGGGTACGCAAGTACTATTAAGTTAATTTTATAAGTCCATGGGTGGGATCAACTTTTAAGTTAGGAACGACTGGTGTGGTGCAGTTTAGTAATTTACCTTAGGAAGGGTAGATGCGTCTTTATCCTTTATCTTAGTTTAGTTGACTGCTTAGGGTAGCTATTCATCCCTATATGTTACCGTATATCAGTTCATGTCTTCTCTGGTTACTTTGACGATTGTATTGTTAAAGTTATAGGACTCGCTCAGACTTATGTCTGACCCAGTTGTTTTTATCTTTTTCCCAACCCTCAGGTCCTGTGGTGGATCCTAGCAGTAGTGGAGCTTGATCGGATTGCTGTTCCAGTCTTTAGGAGCTTGGGTAGATGTAAAGCTCCAGTTATCCAGTTATCTTTTCTTTTGTTTTGGCTATTGTATGAGAGTGGGATTATGTACTTCTTTATTTTGATGGATATTGTACTTGACTTTTATTGTGGGTTTATGATGTAACCAGACGTGTTTTACTTCCACTGTTATGAGATGATGTTTTAAAATTTTAAGTACTATTTATATCTGTCTTGTTGTAATTTTTCTGTTCTATACTCACTAAATACTCCACCGATGTTATGGCATTCCCATGGTGAGTGATCATAGTGGGAGTGGGGTGTTACACGTGGTATCAGAGCTTAAGGTTACCAGAACAGATAAAATTTTTGAGAAAAACTATTTTCTAAGAGTATTTTCGAAGAAAGTATTTTCAAAAGCATGTCTTTTAAGAGAAAAAGTTTTTGAAAAAGAAAAGCATAATCCCCAATAGCCATATCTTTATCTTTCGGAATCTCCTTTTTGAATCTTTCCTCTTTCGTTTCAGCATGGCTGAAGATCTTAACATCCCGGAGGGTTTAGTTATACCACTATGGTATAGGAGGTTGCAAGAGGCTAGGGCCGCGGCTGCGGGTCCAGCCAATGCTACTACACCAGAGACAACCGCTCCTCCTCCTCAGCCTAGAGTGGATAATTTTGCTAAGGTTTGCAAGGAGTTCAAGGCTATAGGAGGAAAACCTTTTCTAGGTTCAGAGACTTTCGTAGAGGCTAGAGATTGGCTTAAGGAAGTGGAAGAGTTGCTAGATATCTTTGAAGTGGAAGAGGGAAAGAAAGTCAAGTTGGCGGCTTGGTTGATGAAGGGAGAGGCCTCATTCTGGTGGGAGGTCACTAATGGAGAACGCCCTGTTGACTCTTGGGCAGATTTTAAGCAAAGGTTTGGAGCTAAGTTTCTCTCAAGGGCGGAAGAGAATCTGTTTATGGAGAAGTTCTTGAATTTGAAGCAAGGGAATCTCACGGTGAAAGAATATGTCAACAAATTCAATCAATTAGCAAGGTTTGACATAGAGTTGGTGAATACACCGGAGAAGAAGGCTTTGAGGTTCGTTAGAGGCTTGAACGAACCATTGCAAGGAATAGCTATGACTCACATTCCTATGGGGGCCACCTTTGAGAAGCTTGTCTACATGGCACTTATGCATGAGGATGATAAGAATTCTAAGGCACCAGAGAAAAAGGGGGATCAGAAGAAACCGCAACAACAACAACAAGGCAAGGGTGGAAAAGGCAATGGTGACAAGAAGAAGACAAAGAAGAAGTGCTTTAATTGTGGGACACCAGGGCACCTCAGTAAGGATTGTCGCAAAAAGAAGAAGACCGGTTGCTTTCATTGTGGTGAAGCAGGGCATCTTGTGAAAAACTGCCCAAAGAAGGGGCAGAAGACGGGGTCTACCTCAGGAGGTCAGGTGCAAGCTCTTATAGCACCACCTCAGTCAGGGGGGCAAGTTCAGGTTCTCTCAGTTCCACCGATTCAGCAGAGAGGTAGAACTATTTCCGTT
Organism: Allium sativum; assembly: GCA_030737875.1. Taxonomy (NCBI): domain Eukaryota; kingdom Viridiplantae; phylum Streptophyta; class Magnoliopsida; order Asparagales; family Amaryllidaceae; genus Allium; species Allium sativum. Next base: position 296,505,115 of record CM060918.1, on the reverse strand, counting down.
GAAAGTCTGGTTTTTCTGTTTGATCATCCAGTTCGTACTTTGTTTGACTCTGGCGCATCGCATTCTTTTATCTCATCATCGTTAGTTGAGTCACTGCACTTAGACACCAGTCTAGTTGATGATCCCTTGGTTGTTTCAAACCCAATTGGGGGCTCTATATATCCGTCTATGATATGTTTGGGTTTGAAGATTTCTATACTTAGCGTTGAGTTTAGATGTGATGCTTTTGTATTGGGCTTCACGGGCTATGGGTTGATTTTGGGCATGGACTGGTTATCCAGTAATGGTGCCGTTCTTGATTGTGAAAGGAGAGTTGTCAGGCTTATGACCCGCTTGGGTAATACTCTCGAGATCTCTTGTAATCCCATGGAATCTGTTTTGCTAAGTTATCTTGAATCACTCGATGCTTCGGTCGAGAGTTTGCGTTCTGTCAGAGTAGTCCGGGAATATCCGGATGTGTTTGAAGAAGTAAAGGATTTGCCTCCGAAGCGGGAGATAGATTTCCGAATTTATTTGGTGGATAATGCCAAACCAGTGTCTTTGCCAGTGCGCCACATGGCTCCTCGTGAGAGAAGAGAACTTCATAAGCAAGTAGGGGAGTTGCTTGAGAAGGGGTTCATAAGGCGAAGTATATCGGAGTGGGGAGCTCCAGTAGTGTTTGCCACGAAGGCGGATGGGTCCCTCAGACTTTGTGTGGATTATAGAGAACTTAATAAGCTCACGAAGAAGAATAGACACCCATTACCAAGAATATATGATCTCTTTGATCAGTTGGTTGGCGCCTCAGTGTTTTCGCAAATGGACTTAGCTACAGGGTTTCATCAGTTGAGAGTGGCGGAGGACAGTATAGAGAAGACTGCTTTCCGGACTCCGGATGGTTTTTATGAGTGGCTAGTGATGCCATTTGGGTTGACAAACGCCCCTGCATATTTTGTTGATCTCATGAGTAGAGTGTTCAGGGAGTATCTGAATAAGTTTGTAGTAGTTTTTGTGGATGACATCTTGGTCTTTTCCAAGAGTGAAGAAGAGCATGCCCTACATCTCAAGGAAGTGTTGGAGACTCTTCGAGCACATAGTCTTAAAGCTAAATTCTCTAAATGTCATTTTTGGAGAAGAAAAGTGCGATTCTTAGGGCATGTGGTCTCTAAGGAAGGGATAGCTGTGGATCCCGCAAAGATAGTATCTATCCAGGATTGGAAAGTTCCTAGAAATGCTACCGAGGTAAGAAGTTTCTTGGGGTTGGCAGGATATTACAGGAAGTTCATCAAAGACTTCGCGAAGATATCAGCCCCATTAACCCGCTTGATGAAGAAGAATCTGGTTTTCTTATGGGACGTAGATTGTGATGATGCTTTCCGACGGTTAAAGAGAGCTTTGACCACCGCTCCAGTTTTAGTGCTCCCAGATGGGAGTAAGCCGTTTGTTGTTTATACCGATGCTTGTGGAACAGGATTGGGCGCAGTCTTGATGCAAGAGGGAAGGGTAATAGCCTATGGAGGGAGACAATTGAGAGTGCATGAGAAGAATTACCCTACCCATGATCTAGAGTTGGCCGCGATTGTTTTCGCACTTAAGTCTTGGCGCCATTATCTTCTTGGTGAGAGATTCGAGTTGTTCACCGACCATAAATCATTGAAGTACTTATTCTCTCAGAAGGATTTAAACTTAAGACAGCAAAGGTGGATGGAGTTCTTAGCATCCTATGATTTCGAGATAGCATATACCCCTGGCAAGGGTAATGTGGTGGCGGACGCCTTGAGTAGAAAAAGGCTATCTTTGAGTCCATTGTTCGTGGAACAGCGAAGCTTGGAGTTTCTTTCTTTGTTTGACTTCAGACCTTCTGTTGATTTTGTACCTGGTTTGTTGGCATCCTTGGAGGTTAGACCTACTCTTTTGAGACAGATTGGCGAGGCTCAGCGAGACGACCCACAGTTGGTTGAGTTGGTAGAGAAGCTTATGAGGGGGGAGTCGTCCAACCATTTGGGTAGATACACCATAAATGATAAAGGATGGTTGCATAGAGACGGTAGACTTTGTATACCGCAAGATGAGGGTTTGAAGAAGGCTATTTTGGATGATGCACATCGTTCAAGAATGACTATTCATCCCGGTGGAGACAAAATGTACCAAGACATGAAGAGAGTTTTCTTCTGGGCCGGTATGAAGAAAGATGTGGCCGAGTATGTGGCTAGATGCTTAGTATGCCAACAAGTTAAAGCGGAGCAAAGGAAACCCGGTGGGTTGCTACACCCATTGGAAGTTCCGCAATGGAAGTGGGATAGTGTCTCGATGGATTTCATCGATGGGTTACCGAGATCGAGGAAGGGCAATACGGGAATTTGGGTTGTGGTAGACAGACTTACCAAGAGTGCCCATTTTATACCCGTGAAGAGTAAGAGGACCGCTCCATGGCTTGCTTCAGTCTATGTTAGAGAGATTGTTAGATTGCATGGTGTACCATCCAGCATTGTGAGTGATCGAGATCCTATCTTCACTAGTGAGTTTTGGAGAAGTTTGCAAGAGGCGGTAGGGACTCAGTTGTGTTTGAGCACCGCATATCATCCTCAGACGGACGGTCAGACCGAGAGGGTGAACCGTATCTTAGAAGATCTCTTGAGGCTTTGTATCTTAGATTTTGGAGGTACATGGGAAGAACATCTTCCTTTGGTGGAGTTCGCATATAATAACAGCTTCCAGTCCAGTATTGGTATGGCTCCTTTCGAAGCTCTTTATGGAAGGCCTTGTCGATCTCCTACATGTTGGTGGGAATCTACGGATAAGATCTTGCTTGGGCCAGATATGGTTAGAGAGACTTCAGAGAAGATTGATTTGATTCGAAGAAGGATGAAGGCAGCACAAGATAGACAGAAATCTTATGCGGATCGGAGAAGGACGGATCTTGAGTTTGAGGTTGGGGATATGGTTTTTGTCAAAGTATCTCCATTGAGAAATGTTGTTCGCTTTGGGTCAGTTGGGAAGTTAGCGCCGAGATTTGTTGGGCCGTTTCCTATTAAGGAAAGGATTGGACGTATGGCATATAGGGTGGAGTTGCCCGACAGACTTAGTGGTGTTCATGATGTATTCCATGTATCACATCTGAGGAAGTGCTTACATGAGACCGCGGAGGTGGTAGAGCCGAGCTTGCTTAGAGATGTAGAGGTAGAGCGTGATGCGACGATTCGATGAGCTCCTACTCGCATCCTTGGGTCAGAGACTAGGAAGTTGAGGAACAGAGAAGTTCAGCTAGTTAAAGTGCAATGGGGAGATGACGAAAGCAATGCTACTTGGGAGACGGAAGCGAAGATGCGTTCTTTGTATCCATTTCTTTTTGAGAGTATGTCTTTTAACTTCTCCTTTATTGCTTATCTAGTACTTATCTTATCTTTAGTATGTCCTCTCGTTAGTACTACTTGACCTTTAGATAGGGTAAGCCTATGGTTGAAACATGTGTTTGAAACATGTTATGATTGATGGATGCATGTGGATGAAATTGGTTGCTAGTGGTTGCTCGTGGATGCATATACACACACATTAGGCACTAGATCGGCTCAGACACTTCATGTTGCATATTGCATAAATGGATGTGGTAGATAAAATTGATGGATGTATCATGGCTGTGTTATCATATGGATGATGCATTTTTGTGTATGGTTGTGCACGCATGTAGAAATTTGTATGTGTCAATAGGGTTTCGCATACATATTGGATGCATGGCACTATCATGGTTTGCATTAAGGAGGACGACTGAATCAGTAGACCGCCTGATTTTGCATTAGTATACGGACATATACACACACTTTCTGCATATGTCATGCATCATTAGAAGTTTCTAAGGATAATGGTTGCTTGTGGTTGATGGTTTAGTAGATGGTTGTTTGGTTGGTAGGATACGTTCTTCTTAACTTAGAGATTTCGAGGGCGAAATCCTTTAAGTAGGGGAGAATGTAACACCCCGAATTTCAATTAACACTAATGGTTCGAAATTCAAGTATAATTAATCTCAGATGGAAGAACCAGGGGAAACGGGCTGCGTCATTACATTCGTCTCGGAAAAATACGCGAAATAGAGTCCGAGTTTTCGAGAATCGGAGTCCGTATGGCCTGGTTATGGCCCAAAGAAGTTTTAGAAAATTTAAATTTAAAAAGCAGATTTGAAAAACAAGTTTGGAGCCAAAAGAGGAAAGGGGGGGAAATTCCCGCCTAGCCCCGTGTCGACAGCCATGTCGACAGGGGTGTCGACAGGGGGGTCGACAGCCCTGTCGACAGGGGAGTCGACACAGGGTGTCGGCCCTGCTGGTCTGGGTGCACCAGGTTTGTTCTTGGTTCAGTCTTGGGCTATATTCTAGAGACTTCCTAAATCTAAGGGTCCTAATCTAATCTAGGGTTAATCTAAGGGCCTAAAACACTTTCTAATCCTATAAATAAGACCCCAACCCTACCCTAATTCATTCATAATTAATCCTTGTAATTAAACTATGGCAAAATGCAACTTGATCATGGCCTCCACAAATCAATGAAGAGGGTTGCATGCTAATCACTCTCTAATCAACCTCTAATCCCTTCTTAGCATCTTAATCTTCTTCATTTGGTGTGCAAAATTGCTAGTTGTGAGTTTCTATCACTTTGATGATCTTTTGGTAAACTAATTAGATGAGATGTGATGAGATTTATGGTTTTGTATGTGGGTTAATGAGCTTTGAATCATATGATATGATGTTAGCATTAATCTTATGTTTATGCATGTTGAGCATGTAAGTTTATGCAAGTTTAATATGATGTATGTTATGTTTGCATGATGCTAAATATGCAAGTTGTGGGCTATGTAATCATATGCATGTTATGCAAGTCCATGGTGATATGCTATGCAAGTTACATGTTGGTTAATATGCAAGTTACATGTTTGTTAATATGCAAGTTACATGTTGGTTAATATGCAAGTTACATGTTTGTTAGTATGCAAGTTACATGTTGGTTAATATGCAAGTTACATGTTTGTTAATATGCAAGTTACATGTATGTAAATATGCAAGTTACATGTTTGTTAATATGCAAGTTACGTGTAAGTAAATATGCAAGTTACATGTTTGTTAATATGCAAGTTACATGTTTGCTAATATGCAAGTTACATGTAAGTAAATATGCAAGTTACATGTTTGTTAATATGCAAGTTCATGATGACACATTATGCAAGTCTATGAGTTAATATGCAAGTTTGTTATGCAAGTGAATATGTAAGTTATGTGACATATTATATGCAAGTTATGTGACATGTTATGCAAGTGCATGTGCAAGTTATGTGTTTGTTAATATGCAAGATGGCACCTTTGAAACATGTTCATTCATATGCAAGTTGACACCTTTTATATGTGTTATATCATGAGAACGAAATTACGTGGGAACGATGGGGTAATTAAATGCATAGGTTAATAAGATTGTGTGAAATTAATATAATTATGCATAACACAAAATAGATGAACATAGTATGGGAATTTGCCTATTTAGTTAGGTGTACCCATACTATGTGTTGGGAATTTACCTATTGAGTTAGGTCTACCCCATGGGAATTTACCTATTAAGTTAGGTCTACCCATGTTAAGGAAACTTGATTAATTAGGGATAAATAATATAAAATTATGAGGGTGATTAATTAGGTGTAATTAATTGACTAAGACACGAGGTTGGACTCAGTTGTAGCGTAAAACTGCCCGGACCCAACCGGCTTAACCAGTTGCTACAAATGTTAGCCCAATGTGAGAGGTCTTAGGCACAAACCAAATACGTGATTAATGTAAAGACACGAGGTTAGACTCTGTTATGACATAAGGCTGCCCGGACCCAACCGGCTTAACCAGCGGTCATAAAAGACAGTCTAATGTGAGAGGTCTTTACAAAGGTTACGTTCTTAATTAATTAATTAAGAAACACTTAACCACATTAGCATGTAGAGGGACATGAGGGGTTAAGTGGGTGCCTTGGGTGGCATGAGAAAATCTAGTGGTTGTCTTGGGTGGCAATAGAAAATACGATTAGAATACTTAACCAAAATGGAAACATGTAATTAAACATGATTAAAGGGTTAAGTAGGGTATATTAGAAAAAGGGACAAGCTTAGGTGGGTAGCTTGTGGAGGCCCCTTTCAACCAGTAACCCATACGTATCTTTGTGGGCTCGACCCATGTCGAGGACGGGACACGCATACTGGGCTTGACTGTAAGAGGCAAACGGGTTAGCGGTGGCAACGCAAGTCCAACGGGCTTCATATGCGTGAGTGGGCCCGGGCTGGTAGGTAAGCCGTTGTTGCATCGTGTAGATATAAGCCGTGCACCGTTAGTTTTATCAGGTTGCCACGTTGGGGAATGGTACACCCCACGGTGGGGCCAGCACGGGTATCTACGTTAAGGAGCCGATCGAATGGGGAGTAGTGTGTACACCTGGTGGATTGTAGGGCCCCGTGGCGCCTACTTGGTCACCTAGGGGTACGCAAGTACTATTAAGTTAATTTTATAAGTCCATGGGTGGGATCAACTTTTAAGTTAGGAACGACTGGTGTGGTGCAGTTTAGTAATTTACCTTAGGAAGGGTAGATGCGTCTTTATCCTTTATCTTAGTTTAGTTGACTGCTTAGGGTAGCTATTCATCCCTATATGTTACCGTATATCAGTTCATGTCTTCTCTGGTTACTTTGACGATTGTATTGTTAAAGTTATAGGACTCGCTCAGACTTATGTCTGACCCAGTTGTTTTTATCTTTTTCCCAACCCTCAGGTCCTGTGGTGGATCCTAGCAGTAGTGGAGCTTGATCGGATTGCTGTTCCAGTCTTTAGGAGCTTGGGTAGATGTAAAGCTCCAGTTATCCAGTTATCTTTTCTTTTGTTTTGGCTATTGTATGAGAGTGGGATTATGTACTTCTTTATTTTGATGGATATTGTACTTGACTTTTATTGTGGGTTTATGATGTAACCAGACATGTTTTACTTCCACTGTTATGAGATGATGTTTTAAAATTTTAAGTACTATTTATATCTGTCTTGTTGTAATTTTTCTGTTCTATACTCACTAAATACTCCACCGATGTTATGGCATTCCCATGGTGAGTGATCATAGTGGGAGTGGGGTGTTACATTATATGCGAATCACTTGCTACCATCCTATGTCATTTATGACCATGTTTCACCAATTTGCTAAAGTTTGATATCATGCATGTTTTGAGGCTTATAATGTAATGATCTCTCATAAACCTTATGTTATCTTGCATATGATGTTATATGCGAATCACTTGCTATCATCCCATGTCATTTATGACCATGTTTCGTCTATTTTGCTAAAGTTGATATCATGCATGTTTTGAGGCCTATAATGTAATATGCAAGTTTATGAACACATTTGCCTCATATGCCACCATTTTTAACTTGTGGCCCAAACCTTATTAATTATGTCATGCTTCTAAGTTTCCCCTTTGAGATCTATTTGCGTTTATGCGAACTTACATGCGATGGGGTTACGTTATGGGTAAACTAAAATGACATAAAAACATGACTTGAAAAGATGACATGAAATATGACATGTGATTATGCTTGAAACATGAACTTGGACATGACTTCTAGAAAACATGAGAATGGCCAACTCGAGGTCGGGTTGAGTTTGTAGCATAAATCTACCCGGAACCGACCGGCTTAACTAGTGGCTACAAGCAATAGGACCCAATGTGAGTAGTTGGTCATGTAGCACTTGAAACCCGAGGTTAGACTAAGTTGTGGTGTAAAGCTACCCAGACCCGCCCGGCTTAACTAGTAACCACAACAAGGTCTAATGTGAGAGGTTGGGTGCATTAAATTAATCAATGCCACATGATAGGGTTAAGTCATGGACCACTTGAATACTTAACCAATTAAACGCGATGGGTTGATAGGGTTAAGTCATGAACCTTGGGTACACTTAACCAACTTGATTGGGTAGAGTTAACCACATTTAACCCGTTAGAAACCCTAGTTACGTGGTCCTTTTCACCAGTAACCCTCTTGATTGTATCATGATACCCTAGGGACTAGGCTAGGGTGGGGCACGATTACTGGGCTGACATGTAAGCGACCAAAACGACGGCTGAGTAGGTGCGCCGGTGTAGGTTCAGGCGGACTATGGTCGTGCACATAGTCCGGAGTTGAAAAAGCAGACACGGGCACCAGTAGGTTTTGACTGTGCGTGCTTGATTTGTGTCCGTGGTTGGCACCCAAGGGCTTGATACACCCTAGGGTGGACCTAGCACAGTTTGACTACACTTCGTGATTGGGCCGTATGACACCGACACTTGACGAGTTAGGCTTTTAGGGAGCCGATCGACTAGACCGTGTTGTTGGACCTTGATCTAGGTCATCTCGGGATATTGGGCCAAGATTGGGCCAAGGGATCATTTCTTGTTTATACTTGACATGGATTACTAGTACACACTTGGTGCGACCTAACCTTGTGTATGCGATGCCACACTTGATCTATCTTTTCACCATGCCAGTTATCACCCTATGTTTCATCTCTGCTTTACATGTCCAGTTAACTTTATTAGTTTTTATACTAATAGTAGATAGGACTTACCAGTCTTTTTGACTGACCCGTTTTCTTTCGCCTCTTTTCTTCCGTTCCCCCCCCCCCCCAGGTTTACAGGGTGGGAACACTGGTACCTAGCTGGATCTTTAGCTGCTTTTCTGGATAGCTCATGTACGGTTTGGACTTGAGCATGCTATGGCTTTATTCTACTTTGGGGATAGTTACTTTATGTTTTTTTTCCATTTTTCAGTTTATGTTCAAGACTTTGTTTTGTGGGAAAATAATGACCAAGTACTTTGATGTAACTTGACTATGGTTTTGAAATATTAGTTTTATCCGCTGTTTTACTACTCTGTTTTACTTATATGTTCTGTCTTGTGATATCTGCATGCATGTTTACCTTGTTTAACGCCCCCCCAAAGCCAGTGCCCTTGCAAGAGTGGCATTGGCCGAGGTGGGGTGTTACACTATTCTAGCTGCACATCCTCTTGCCTCAATCGGATGTGGGGCTTTTCATAGAAAGCCTTAATCGTTGTGGGCGGTTCCCAATCAAATACTTTCTGAACTCTGTTTGCTTGTGGATGCCATCGATCATGGCCATAAAAACAGTCTCATGGTTGGGGCTTCTAACTTCAGTAGCAGCTCGATTGAATCGATTAAGATAATTCCTCAGGGATTCGCCTCTTCCCATCTTAACTGCTGAAAGAGCCATGACGTGCTTCGATTTGGTCGCATGGAGGCAGAATTGAGTCAAAAATTTCTCACTCAAATATTTAAGGCTTGGGACCGACCTCGCGGGCAGGCGTACGAACCACATGAGTGTTATCCCACTTAGAAAAATGGGAAATGCTTTGCGGTTAAAAATATCGGGGGCCGCCGCTACTTTCATGTGTTAGGAGTATCTCATCAGATGTTGATGTCGGTCAGAGGTACCGTCGTACTGGTTCATTTATGGCATATTAAATCTCCTGGGGAACTCCGCTTGTAAGATGTCATCGGTGAACAGTGTATGACTTCAGTCGACTCCACAATCTTCATTCCTATGTCCGCGACTGTCGTTCATAATTTGTTGTACCATGGCGGGCCGATTTGGTGGAATGACTATTTCTGGGTCGACTTCCTCAATAGACCGGCCTCTCCTGGCTCTTTCAGCGCGTAATGCCATCTGGGCATTCCTTCTTTCTCCCCAGGTGTCACGGTCGATCACAAGATTCCAAGGGGGAAGAACAGTGGCTTGATCTCCTGAGCAGCGTTTTGATGAGCAGGAGGAGAGGTTTCCCGGTTTTGTGGAGCTATATGACCAATAGTCCCCGCCTCAGCTTGGTTGACCTGGGTTTGTTCACCTGCTGTTGGTTGGCCTCGACGTCCCTCGATACGTAGTTGTCGAATGTTCTCAGATCTTTCTAGCGATCGTCGAGACTGTCATGGGCCTCTTCTTTCTCTAGACGATAAGGAGCTCTCCGACACTCGATCTAGCTGAGGAGGGGGGGGGGGGTTGATGATCCCGAACCTCATGAATTTGGTTTCTTAACTCTTTCTATTGTCTCGTCATGCGAGTCACATCTTGCCACATCGCGGCATTCTCTTGAGCATAGGCTTTTAAGGCATCTGTAATTTCCCGGAGTCGGTTTAACACGACCATAAATTCATCACAAGTGGCGAAGGCCGAGGAAGGAGCTGGATCTATCGCCGGGGGTGATGTAGGTTGATCCAGAGCAGTTTCAGGTGCGGCTAATCCACCGGCCACTTCCGCGGAGGTTCCTACCTATTGCTTTCCAACATTGCCGGCTGATTTTCTAGCCATAGCTTAGTTAATGCATAAATGAAAGTAAGATTTTCGTCTTGGACTTGGTGATCCGAAAGTAGAGCAAAAATCTAGACTAGTCTGAGAATATCAAGTTCTCAGTGAAAGCACCAAAATGTTGACACCAAAAATTGGCACAACGCCCAAAGAAAAGATTATGTAGAGAACCAATGAAGATTAATAATAGCAATAAACTAAAAATGAAGAAAAATCACACAAATTTATAGTGATTCGGCGTAAACGAGCCTACGTCCGCTTTATAACCTCTTTATATAATGATCCAACTATTAGACCGAATAGTTATAATGGCGGTTTAAGAGATTACAACATTTGAAGGCTAGGGTTTTTCTAACCATTCTCTAATAAAAGATCCCCTCTTCTGTGCTTAAAAGGGGTATTTATAGGTGATACAGTATTTGTCCATCCTGGACACGTGTCGTAGGATCCAGAAAATAGTCGACGCTAAATGAATTGTTATCACCTAAAGAATTGGTATCTCTCTGAATTATCGGCATGAAGTAGCACTTGATCCGTCTAACTTGTGTGATATGAAAGGGAAAAGATCTGGGACGATCTACTCTTTAGGCAAGCTCCTCGGACTACAATTGAATGAAACACAACTGATCATGCTTGGTCACGTTGGACTTCTCCTGGGCCGCGCCTAATGAGGAAAAAGAGTTTAGATGTTGTGCATCGTCGACCGGCCCATTTCTAGTACATCAAGTATGAATCTATCGTATTATTATGCCTTGATGGACTGTCTGAAAGGCCCATCAACAGGATATATAATCGATATTCCCATTTTTATAAAAGGATTAACCCTACCCTGTTATCCTTTTATCAACCTGGAATATTTTAATATATTTTGTTGAATCTAAAACCATTCATATAGCCAATATGTATAGTACTGACACAGTGATCTCAATAATAAAACTATTGTCTATGTTTTCATATGTATATGTAAAATTGTTTTGGGTAATAATTTTAAGTATATATTAAATATGTAATCTATATGATAGATTACATCCCTTAATATAGCTACATGAATGATTTGAATTATTATAAAAACTTTGATCAAATTGTTTCGGAAACAACAATAGTTATATTTTTTAAATCATATGTAAAATATCATATTGTTTTACTGGATAAATATATATGTGATAACACACACACACACACACACACATATATATATATATATATGCAGAAAAGAATTAAAATTTAAAATTTTAAATACCCACTGCTGTTTAAAAAATGCCATGTTTATATATGTATAAATATGTATATATACTAGCTGTAATCTATTGACATATACATGTACCAATATGTATAAATATGTATATATACTAGCGTAACGGCACGCGCTTTGCGCGTGATGACGGCACGCGCTCCACGCGTGGATTTCCCAATCCAAAAAAAAAGATAAAAAAAATTTGATTAAAAAAAATCCAATTCATGTTAATTCATTATTTTAACTCAAAACTTATCCATGGTTTAAAATGAAAAAAGCGTTGAATGAATATGTTTAAATGCAATTGTTTTACTTCGCAAGCTTTCTTCAGTTTGAACTAAGAAAACTTTACACAATTTTGTAATATATTTAATCCCACCTCGTCGCCCTCTCTTCCAAGCACGCTCCTATAAGGTCCGCAGGGTTGCCCTCTACTGCACCCTTCTTCACCGACACCCTCTACCAAATCAACCACACCCTCTCCACCACCCCTCCCTCGCATACCTCCGTCGACCACCATATTTGGATCTCTACCACCTGCACCTGCCTCCGCAGCTTATCCGATATCAAAGCCTCCTTCCGGATCCTCTCCTTCATCTACAAATGTTACTGCTCTCCACCCTTTGAATTAGAGGAAAAAAGCATCATATTGTTTGGTGAAATAATAATAATGTATATGAAGAAAATATTTATGCAATAATGTATATGAAGCAAATATGGAAGGATCATGATTTATGTAGGAGGAGAAATGCTCCAAGCAGACGTGGAAAGCAAAAGAATTAAGGGTGAAGCATATAAGCACCAGTATTTATAAGACAATAGAGTAGATTCTAGAAGAAAACATGTATGGTATGAATGGTTGGAAATTTTCAAACTATATTACTGAAATTGTGGTAGATCAGTGGGTTTTCACTATGTTAGATATTTACTGGTTCGCTTTTGATTTAATGCTGAACCTATTAAATTAAGAAAGATGCATAATATAAGTTTATTTTAAAATTGATATTGATTGTGTCAACTTGATTGGAATCTTTCAGTTTTAAAAAAGATTGTATGTTAGTTGTAATCAATGATTTATTATTAAAGAACATGTATGTTTATGTTAACGTAGAAGGAAGGTTTTAATAAATTAATTGATTAATTTTGGGATTACGTGCTCAAAAAAGTGATTTTTAAATGTGTGAATTTATAGTCTAGATTTACCTTTATGTTATGTAATGTAGTAATCTAGACTCCACCTCATTTTATTGTTTCCCCTTGCCATTTTTTGTCTGCATTAATTGTTCATTTTTTCATGCTATTTCCCCATGTCTCTCTCCCTCCATTTATTTATTTCTATTTATATTTACATATGCTTATTCGTTTTTTCCTCACATGCATATTATTTGGAAGGTTGGCTAAAGTTTTGGACAATTAATTATTTGAATAGGTAAATTAATTATTTGAAGGGCATTTTCGTCAGTTCAGGTGTACACCAAAAAAGTGTGACACCAAACCTATTCCGATTATTAGTAAAGATATATGTATTGAATTTTTTGATTCAAATATTTATGAAGAGGATGTAATCAATTAATTGATTTGACTGATTAATTAATTACTAATGGATTTGATTGATTGATTGATTGATTTTGTAATAGAAGGAAGCAAATGAATGTTTATATTCTAGAGATATTTTGAAGTGGAAATTTGGATGTCTGCGTAAGTATTCTATTCTTTGTATATGCAGCCTTCTTGGTTAGATCAGCAACAAACAAGAAACCATGTGAGAATATCTGGTGAGGTTGTGTCTCCAGGGGCTTGCGCCCTGGAGAGGAAGATGTAGGAATTTAGGCCGAGGGTAGCTATTCCTATTTACTGTTGAAAGACGCAGTAGGTTCCTCCAGATTGTCCAAGGGTTATCGTCGTTCTTCATCGCTCTTCTGCTCCAACAATATTTGTAGTCATCTAGATATTCTTTCCCTATCTCAATAAATTTATTGGTTCATTGTATTTTGTTTATTTTTGGTTTTGATCCATTGAGTGTAAACCAAATTTGTTTTTGGTGAATCAATAAAGAGGTGGTTAGGTGGAATATTATGTGTACTGTTATTATTTCTGATCTATTACGTTGTTATTTTTAATCAACTTCATCTTCGAGTGATTGGGTGAAAAAGATACTTTATTTTGGCGTTTTGTCAAACTTCCGCTGCGCACAAAACCCCAACAGTTGGTAGCAAAGCTCAGATCATTCATAGCTTGGAGTGATTTTGAATTGAAGATTGTAGGTATTGGAGCTGATGTTGGTTTCATCGATGACTATATTTTATGGTAGATATTGGGGAGATTTGGAAGCCTATGATGGTGTATATTCCATGCCTCGATGGCCTGATTGATGGAGATGAGAAGAAGCCCTCTGATATGAATGAGGGTAGATAGAAGAAGACAAAGAATAAGGCAAGTGACGGTTTAAGAACCTAGCCCGTAGCTTGGTGGAGAGGTTAATATGGTTACTGCTGATGGTCCTAAGGTGGAGGATCATGATATTGACAAGGGTCTAGATGTTGATGATGCTCGAAGGATCCCAGAGTTGAAGAGATCATGTCAAACAGAAGATGGATGTTGAGTTGTGAAATCCACAAAGACGAGATAGAGGTCTTTGTGGTATTACAAGCACTTTTAGACCATTGGTTTTGTGCGGTGAAGCTCAGGTGGTAGACGCATCTTTTGTAGGCAGTGGGTTGTGTTTATAATTAAGGTATGGTCGTAACCCTTCAAAATCGACTGGGGTGTATCTCATTTCCTTGAAATCGAGGTTGGCTCTAATTAAGAGTAGGTGTTGTTGAAAGATCTAGGTTGACTTGTTTGTGGATTGTTGGAGATATGTGATATTTGAATCAAGGTCCAGTGTTGAATTTTTTTATTCAATTTTTTTTATGAAGAGGATGTAATCAATTAATTGATTTGATTGATTCATTAATAGACTAATTGATTTGATTGGTTGATTGATTGATTTTATCATAGAGGGAAGGAAATGAAAGTTTATATTATGGAGATATTTTGAAGGGGCAATTTGGATATTTTCCTAGATCTTCTATTCTCTATATATGCAGCCTTCTTAGTTAGATCAGCAATAAGCAATAAGCCATTTGAGAATATCTGATGAGCTTGTGTGCCTCCAGGGGCATGCGCCTTGGAGAGGAAGATGTAGGAATTTGGCCTGAGGGTAGTTATTCCTATTTACTGCTAAAAGACGTAGCTAGTTGGTGCTTCCAGATTGCCCAAGGGTTTGTCGTCGTTCTTCATCACTCTTCTGCTCCAACAATATTTGTAGTCATTTACATATATATATATATATATATTCTTTCCCTATATCAATAAGGCTATTGATTCATTATATTTGGTTTTAATACATTGAGTGTATACAAAATTTGTTTTTGGTGAATTAATAAACTGGGTGGTTTGGTGGGATATTTGTGCATTTGTATTATTTCTGATTTATTATGTTGTTATTTTCAATCAAATTCATCTTCAAGTGATCGGGTGAAAAAGATCTTGTTTTTCGGGTGTTTTGTCAAACTTCTGCTGCGCACAAAACCCCAACAGTTGGTATCGGAGCTCAGTTTATTGCATATCTTGGAGTGATTTTAGATTGTGGAAATTTGCCACAAGGGCTTCTTAACATGTTTTAATTATTTTGCAGGACACTGCTTTGAACTAATTTTTTTTATCGACAAAAATGTTGCTCCTCCCATTCTTCATTTAAACAGCCGTAAACCCTTCATCCCAAATCAACAAAAATGGCCTCCGGTTCAATCTCTATCCAAATCGATCCTCTTCAATTCGTTTATTACTTCAATCCGGAACCAAATCACCACCTACTTTCTGAAGTCTGTTGCTATTTTGACAATCTCATAAATCGATCAATGTCAAATATTAGGCGATTTTTTACGTCAAAAACATCCCGTGCTTAAAATGATTGGCGATTTTCAGTTCGTTATTGCCAGACGATTTCCAGTTCGTTATTGCCAAGCGATTTCAGTTTCTTCATCAAATTGGCAATTTTCTCGAATCTAGTAAACGAATTTTTTTCTATTGTTGTGTATCAGGTAATGCCTTTTTACATTAGTGTTTTATCATATTTTTTTGCTTTTAATTCCATATACAATAATTGGTTTTTTTTGTTGCTGTTAATGTAAATTTAATATGCCAGTATGATTTAGATCATTACTGCAACTTGTTCTTTCTTTTTTTAAAAAGATAAAAGTTTTTATCTTTATTTGAAAAAGATAAAAATACATATGTGACGGACATAAATTGAGTATATACTGCTGGTAATTGCATGTCTTGATGGTATTCGGGTTAAGCCTATGATGCAAATGTCTAATTGAAGACAAGAGGCAGCTAAGTGGACTAGTGTGCTTTGTTAATTGTTAGTTGCAAATATCTTGAAATAAACATACGTAAATATTATTGTAATTAACAATTTTTAAATTTATATTCATTCCTTAAATTCCATGGCAAATAAACACTTCAGGGCGCCATTTTTATCAGAAAAAAGATAAATGGTTTTATCTTTTTCTCAGGAAATCATATAACTTATACTTTTAATATAAAAAAGATAAATGGTTCTATCTTTTTCTCAAAAAACTATTTAATTTTATTCTTTTTAACAGAAATTTCTATAAGGCCTATATATATACAACCTTGACAAAACACATTGCCCTTCTATTGGTTATAAAAACAAAACCAATACTTATATATATATATATAAAAACATTTCCATCTTCTTGAATATTTCAATGATATTTACGTATGTCTTTGTATAAAAATAGAATACTCATCTAAAAAGGTAATCCCATTTATTTATTTTTCTTTTTTTCCATAATAAAAAGATATTAATTGTTTTTATAATTTCAATTTTGTAATTAACAATTTTTAAATGTTTAGTAGAGCATCTTATTTTATTTCCATTTTAAAAAATATGATTGCATCTATCTTTTACTAAAAGGTAAAAGATAAGTTACATTGAATATTTTATTTTATTTTAGATTTAAAAAAGATAATTGCATCTATTTTTTAGATTTAAAAATGATTACAATTGTTCTGTAAATTTACTATTTTCACTTGTTGTTTCATAAAGTCATAAAGGCATGCCGTGTTACTTGTTGTATATGATATGAGTGGTGAAAAATACCAATGATTGCCAGCAATTGATAATACCAACGAATTTATGTGATAATTTTAGGCTCTTTTGATTCAGGCGAGGATTGGCTTCGTCTTTTAAAAGGTGCAGACCAGAGGGTAACTCATTAAAATGGGTTCTGAAGATTACAAAATTCAAGAAGAATTATATTTTGTAAAAGAACGGGAATGGAAACAACTGAAGAGTTTAGATAGTTGCACTAATGAGAAAGTGGTAAATTTTGTTATTAGTCTTAATAGTAAGAAGAAGTTCAAAGTTTACCGCATATATAATATATATATTTCTCAGCAAAAATGAAGATTAAAATGTGTTTTGCAAAAAATCTTAATGTATATTTCTTTTCGATTCTATCGTATAGTGTTTTTTTTTGTATATAATTAATTGGTGGATTTTGTTGGTGTGCATGATTAATTGGTAGCATGTTGTAAGTTTTAATGCAGTTGATTGTCTGTTAATATTTTCTTATTTGCAATTTTTTGTTGCTTATTGTTATTCATGTTTGCAGCTGTGTATTGAAATAATGTTGTCTTGAACAATTATGTTTATTTTAAGTTTCTTGTTCTTTGATTGTACTTGTCAAGCGTTTTATTTGTCTATGTGGGGTTGTGATTCACATCAACAATTGATACCTCCTACTTGTAGTATCATTTTGTGCAAATTGAAAAAAAAAGATATATGTATTTATCTTTGTCCCAAAACAGGTAGCAGTATATATTGTCGTATCTAATCAAAAATTTAAATAACATGAATAAGATGAGCTTAAATAAAAACTAGTAAACAACAAATTTAAATTAAGACGACATTGTATTCAGATTGTCAACACAAAATGACTAGTAAGTGCACTTGTAATCTGAGCACAAAGCAAATCATTTTAATAAAAGATAAATGCTTTATCTTTTTCAAACATTACGTTAAAAAGTAATCAGTCACATACTATTCGATTGGACTTGAATCAACCAATATACATAAAACTGAAACTGCAACAAAATACATTATAAAAGTGGCAATATGTACATATTAATATGAGTCTACACTTATAATCAAAAGATAGAATTTATGATGACAGCTTGTAGTGTTATTTCGTACAAAAGATAAGTTCTTTTACCTTTTCATATATAATGAAAACGTTGCCGACATCAAGATGGCTTGGTTCTAGTGCAACTCCATTAAATTCTTTGCCACAAGTTCTAATTGCATCAAGCTCCACTACCGGCCACACCAAAAGATTGCTTCACAATTCTCCATATATACGTCATTTGAAGCATTTCACAACAAAAGTTTTGAATAGGCTTGAAGTAAGTATACAGAACAAACGCAATGAGTGGGTATTGGCCTGAGTTTAAAATTGAAAATAGTCATCATAATACATAATAGAATGTAGTTGGTACAAACAGGGTTACAAATAATGTACAAAGTAACAAATACACAGTAGATAATAGAAGCAAACAAAACGCAATAGGTAGAATAGCATTTGAAAAAACAAAGTAGAAAATTACACAAATAATAGGATTACCCAACTTAGCAATGGGATGATGGCCGTGTATAATGGAGCTGACGGTTCAACCTTACTTCCGATGGCGTTTATCCGTCGCCTTATTTCTAAGATTGTCAGCACCAAGTGGATCATCTCCAACCTCCTAGTAAATTCAAAAAATAATGCGTTACAAAGAAATATGCCAACAAAATTAGGCAGCTATGCAAAGAAAAAAAAACTAAAGATGTATAGTTATAGGAGATGTATACATGTGAAAATGATAATCGGGGAACAATAATTTTAATAATGATAGTAAAATATGACATGAAACACCAAGTCCGCCATAATTATTAGGCACTCTTTACCAAGGTCGTGCACACATACACGTATTTAGATTAGAGAAAAAAGCGATTATATTTTGGATATATCAAACTGTCTAAGAACATATGTATATAACAGCTTATGTGCTTGCTAAACAAACACCTTTTATATATGTAAGCATACCATCTAGCCAACCTCAATACTATTGGACCGTTCATTTCATAAATTCCATGCTAAATAAACAATTCAGGACGCCATTTTTATTAGAAAAAAGATAAACGTTTTTATCTTTATCTTAGAAAATCATATAACTTATACTTTTAGAAGAAAAAGATAAATGTTTTTATCTTTTTCTCAGAAAACCATTTAATTTTATTCTTTTTAACAAAAAATCCTATAAGGCCTATATGTACAACCTTAACAAAACAAATTGCCCTTCTATTGGTTATAAAAACAAAACCAATACTTATATATACATATATATATATAGGTATATATCATTTTATATATCTTTTTATATATACAAAATGCTATATATCTTTTTGTATATGAATTGTGTATCTTTTTATATATGAATTTTACATATCTTTTTCATGAAACACACAAATTTAAGTTGTTGCAATATTTTTCCAAAGTTTGAATTCCGGAAAAGATACATGATTATATCTTTTCCTGAAAAGTGCGTAAAAATGGATTTTCAACTGTGTGACATCATTATCTCATTTTCCGTTTAAAAAGATACATTCTAATGAAGATTTATATATCATTATACTATAATAGAAAATGAACCATTCTATAATATATAATAAAAAGATATATACATTAAAAGGATATACGATTATATCTTTTTAATGTTTGTACTATTATATCATCAATATCTCATTTTTATCATTATACTATAATAAAATGATAGAAGATGAACCAATCTATAATGAAGTTTGCTGTAATTTTAATTTAGGTGATTGTATTTATCTTATATATATTTGATCATACTAAAAGATATACAAAAAGATATATACAAAAAGATACACAATTCATATAAACAAACACCTTTTACATATGTAAGCATACCATCTGACCAACCTCATTACTACTGGATCATTCATTTAATAAATTCCATAGTAAATAAAAACTTCAGGACACCATTTTTATCAGAAAAAGGATAAACGACTTTATCTCTTTCTCAGAAAATCATATAACTTATGCTTTTAACAGAAAAAAGATAAATGTTTTTATCTTTTCTCAGAAAACCATTTAGTTTTTGTAATAACCCGGAAATCCGAGCCAATTTAAATTTTTTATTTTGGCAATTTTAATGAATTTTGAATATTTAAAATGGTTTATTTTAAATAATACGATGAGAAATTTATTTAAAATAGAAATAGAACGAATATATTTATTCGAATCGACGCTAGAATATAAATATTTTATTTTAATTATAAAAGGAATTGAAAATGGCGCGGTAGTTCGAAAATTCGATTTCAAAGTTCAAATGAATTCACAGGATTCAAAATAAACCGGATTTTAGTGAAACCAAAAATATTAGGATCTATTCGAGAATATCTTTCCAACGAATCTGCAAATTTGAAATTTCATAGCGGGAATAAAAAGTTATGCCCAGTTGAAATTTCAGAATAGTCGCTGTGGAATTCTGGTTCTTAAAAATGGAAATTTTGCAAACGACCTTGGTTTTCGATGAAACCATTTTTATTGGATCCGGGATGTCAAATTATTGCTAGGTTTCGAAATTCATAGATTTCTAAATCAATATGTGAGCGTGGCGAAGTAAAACGTGTTTTGTCAATTTCAGTCAAATTTAATCGACTGGAAAATGGCCGTTTTTCAAACGGTCTCAGAATTCAACGAAATTAGTTTTGTTAGGACCGTATCGTCAATACGAAGCTAGAAATAATTTTTCTGGAATTTTTAGACTTCGTATGTGACGCTAGTAAATTGAAATGTACGCTTAAAATTCAATATAATGGTTTATATTTTAATTTAAACGCAAACTGATCGAAACATTCGAATCAGCTTGCGGGACATATCCCATTGTGTTTGGAATGGGGGTAATTAGTTAGCGGCGACAGTTGTTGGGTCTCGATTGGAGTTCGAATGAAAAGATAACTTTTTAGAGATTAAAATAATTAAATATATAACTAAAATTAAAAAGTCAACCCTTTTCCTTATACCCCCTCCCTCTTCTCTCTCTTCCCAGACTGAATAAAAAAAAACCCCGTCGCCCCCACAAACTCACCCCCAATCGCCATCGACCTCCGACGTCGAGCCCACCACTATCGCCGCCCCTTCTTCCCCTCCACCCCCCTCCCAATCGAAGAAGCCGAGTCCTAGCTGAAACCGCACCCCACAGCCTCACCCTCCCCTCCATTCCGCCTGTTGCGCCACCGCGGATCAGACACCGCGCCACCTCGAGCCCCTCCCCCTCCGTTTGAACGACAAATCCCCCATACGCTTTAAGTCTTCTTTATTTGTTTTATTTTATTTTAGCTTTTAAGTAATCATCCTTTAAATAAACTTTGATTTTCAGTTTATATAAAACCCTTATTTTTATATGTAAGATCTGAAAGTAAAAATCTAATTTTTTATATGTATGGATAGCAAAATAAAGATGGGGTTTTTACTATAAAAAGTAGCGATTTTTATCTTAGAAAAGAAGTGATTTTTATATACGAAAAGACTATATTTTTATATAGAAAAGGTTTATATTTTTATATAGAAAAAGGTTTAGTTTTTATATCGGGAAAAGTTTGATTTTCTATATGCATTACATTAGAGCAAAAATATAATTTTTATTCAAGTAGTAAGACAAAAATATAATTTTTATTTATGTAGAGAGATAAAAATTTGATCTTTATATATGTAGCGATATAATAAAAATGCAATTTTTATTATATGTATAACGATATAAAAATACGATTTTTATATATGAAGTGGCAATATAAAATTATGATTTTAATATAGTAGAGATTATAAAAATATGATTTTTATATAGTAGAGATTACAAAAATATGATTTTTATATAGTAGAGATTATAAAAATATGATTTTTATATGTGAAGTAGCGGTAAAAAATATTCGATTTTTATATATATGAAGTGAAAAATAAAAATATGATTTTTAAATTGAAAGTAAACAAATAAAAATGTGATCTTTACTATGAAGTAGACAAAATAAAAATGTGATTTTTATTATTTGAGTAGCGATATAAAAATATAATCTTTATATAGGAAGTAGCGTTGTTAAAAGTATAATTTTTAACATATACCGCGTGAAATAGATCTCGTTGTAGACACGATGAAGATTTCCTACTTATGAAGAGTCATGGTGAATTGGTTTAGCTAGTCGGTGAGAACTTCTCACTTTAAATCTTGTTTTCTAGTTAAAATTATATTCTAGGATGCAGACGGTGCTTAGCAGCACCCGACACCCGTTGTCCACAGACCATGGATGACTTGTTTGTTTAATTGATGTGTTGTGAAAGTTGATTGTGTGAAGTGGAATGAATAAATATTTTATAGTTAAAAATATAATTTTTAACGTGTATATAAAATAAATATTTATAAACAAATCGGACGGTTTGTTTATGTACACCCATTTGAAGGATATTGATTGGGACGATAAATTTTACACATCGCCCAACTGCACAAATAAAAAATCTGTGTTTGTTGACTGAAACCCACACGGGTATTGGGATGATATTTGACGTACACTAATCCCGACTGTTTAGTTGTATGTCAATCGATGGGTTGAGAGACTGTGTAAGCGTTAATTATTTAAATTTAATGCTTATGCAGGTTTGTGGTGCACTTTGGATGATGGTTGATTATTTATTATTGCTATTATATACATGTGTTGTATAGAATCTATATAAATAACATTATATGGTAATTGATTGGGCCTCATTCCAATTGGGAAAATAAGGAATATTATAAAAGAAAATTCATGTGTTGAATAAAATAAAAATTCATGTGTTGAATAAAGTAAATATTCATGTGTTGAATAAAATAAAAAAATTCATGTGTTGAATAAAAATATATATTCATGTGTTGAAGAAAATATTCATTTGTTGAATAGAATAACGAAGTTATTGAAATATATAAAGTCATGTTGGTTAGATATGCGCCATTTTGACGCGAACAATATTTATATCGATTATATTCGTTTTATGATGATTATAGAAAAGGAAGTGATTTCAAAATATAACGTTTTGAAAATATTATCATTTGTATATCGATGATGTGGAATATTCAATTTTGATTCGAAATTGAATATGAAGTTGAAATCGTTTCGAAAACGAATTTAAAATGATATATAAAATACGTTTTAAAAGGAAATCGATGAAATATATATAAGATATATATTATATATATAGAATGGCCTGAATAGAACGAGTCGCGTTGCGACAATTCGCGAATTTCGACCATTGACTTCGAATGAACATTCCGGGAGATCCGACCGTCGGATTCTCCTAAAACCAGAACCGTTGGGTTCGTATCGAAAAGAGCTTTCTAACGAATATTAGAGATTTGAAATCTAATGGTTGGATTTGGAATCATATCCAAATCAAATTTGGAAAAGGTCGTTGTAAGTGCAGTTCGATGGCCGTTGATGGAAATCGACTGTACGGGCCTTGATAAAATTATTAAAAATAGTAATAATTTGTGTAAAATCATAAGAAATGATTTGGAAAGAATTGGGATGAAAAATTCCATATTTGAAAAGATAAAAATAGATTTTTATCGAAATGAACTAGTTTTGAACTAGAATTATAATCCAATTATTTTTAAAATAAATAAATTGGATTTGAAATGGTTTTAGAAGTAACCAGAATTACCAATAATTGAATTGGAATGGATTTGAATCGAAATTGTCTTTGGAATATTTCGATGTTGGATTTCGTGATTATAAAGATATTGTTATTGAAATTTGAAAGATATATTGATATCGTTATTTCCAATACGATATTCGTTGGTCGTAGAATTTGATATGGAATATAAGCCGATATATTTTCTATTCAGAGCCTTGTATTTAATATCAAATGGGATTTGGGTTTGTCGTGAATGGTGTCTTCATTAACACTGTTCTTAAACCCAGTCGAGAAAAAGATTAAATCTTTTTATTTAGATTTAATGAAGTATACCAATTAAATGATATTTAATTGGAATTGAATTGAAATAGATTTTTGGGTTTATTGTGAGCGGTGTTTTAAATAACACTTGTTCTTTAACCCGATAATTAATGGAATGTGATTTTGGGTTTATCGTGAACCGTGTTTTAGATGATATTGGTTCTTTAACCCAGTTAAAGACAGGATATGATTTCCCAAGTTAAATAATCATTGATAGTGATTATTGGGAAGATTAAAACCAAGTGGAGTTTTAATGAATCTTTAATTAGATTGAAATAATCGAGAATGGAGTATCACTAGTTTTGCTCCAGGCGATAGTTAAATCTTTAATTAGATTTGAACGTGAAATGGTAATTGAATTTACCGATAACACCGTGGTGTTAGATATGAAGTATGACCAGTTTTACTTCATGGCATGAATAGGTTGGGATTAGGAAATAAAATAAATGATTACTTCGGTGTGGTTCGTTAACCCCAACTAATTTGAATTGAGATTCAAAGGAAGATTAAAGAATAAATTTGAGGAATTTATCTTTGATAA
Source organism: Allium sativum (assembly GCA_030737875.1). Classification (NCBI taxonomy): domain Eukaryota; kingdom Viridiplantae; phylum Streptophyta; class Magnoliopsida; order Asparagales; family Amaryllidaceae; genus Allium; species Allium sativum. Next base: position 296,480,879 of record CM060918.1, on the reverse strand, counting down.
AATTAATGGGAACCTTTCCCAAAGTATAAGGATATTTGAATAGAAGAATATTCTGAATTGGAATGAGGCGTATGTTGTGTTTGTGTAACACTTGTTTATTATATACGCGAGTTATTCAGAAAGACCGGGTTTATCCCACTCTGAATAACTGATTCGACGATATGTCGAGGATGAAGACGATGGTCGAAGACCGGAGGTCTTCACATCATTTGGGTGATTACTGATGATCTTGATTGGGCTGTACACCCAAGAGGAGGGAATCAGTTGGTGATCGTCCAGACGTACTTAGAGATCGATGGATATGCGAGGTACAAGGTGCCTCCGGTTTCGTTCAGACCCAGAACGAACTTGTAAATGGACTGTGTGTCTGACATTGGATTTTATTCTGTTTGATTGATTTCTATTAAATATATATCTGTTTGGCGGCGGAGAATTTATTCTCTTGCTTAACGCCCTTCTCTAAGACATACGAGCTCAGGGGTTATATATTGATGGATATCAATCGCATGGAGTGAATTGCCTGTGTCGCATGCCTAAGTGGCAATTGATCAAGGTTTCTGTTGAAAAGCAAAGTCTTGTGGTTGATGATCAAAGCACCGCCTGTGTGGCATAGCTTTGTGTAACATTGATTCGCGAGCCTTACACCCTGATTGTGAACCAGAAATGGGAGAGGACATCGGGGAGGGCATGCGTTTCCTTCTAGCTAGGGTGGTGTCAGTGACCTACCAGCCCTGACATTTATATTATTTTCACCTGTGTGGTTGTTGGATTGTGAGGCGCCTCGGATATATCGGTGACTGTGTGGAGCTGATGGAGTCATTTGGCTCATTTACGCCCCAAAGGGTGGGGAAACGCAGTGTTCAGGCATTTTAATCCACATCGGTGGATCGGCCCTGACGATCCAAGGGCCCACCTGAGTTTGGGTCCTGAGACACGGGCTAGAGCGTCTCGAATTGGTAGAGGACTATCTTTTGCCTCGGTTCACAGATGGAAACCCAACTTCCAATACATAACGTTTGCGGTTTTGATTGTAGAGCCTAGTATGGCGACATGATATATGGTACCCATGCCGTATATGATTGATATTTATGATTGAAATTGTTTTGACACTATACACTTATAATACTATCAAATGATTTGTTTTTAACGTACCAAGCATGTTTGGTTATTATAACGGAAAACCCTATCTTCCGGCTTGTGTTGCATTGTGTTATGGGACCTGGGTTTTATAATAGCTTCATTTTTTCAAAAAGCATTGCGCTGTTTTGTTATATGCACCGGTATTCTTGGGAGGAAACCCATTCCGTGTTATACGACATGGTCCCTTGATATACCTGATTTAAAGTAAAGCTTTAAATAACTGTTTTAGTTCCCACACCAGTCACATGACTGACCTGGAGTTTATTGTTTTAACCTAAACTCTGGGTGCCCTTATTCTGACATGGGCAGCTAGTAGTTTTGGTTTTGTAGATTTATATTCACAGGATCTTGATTTACAGCTGGAATTATACTCGGAAAGCTCTGTATCCGCGTATTTCTTTCAGTTGTGTTTTTGTATTATTTTTCCGCTGAAGTAATGTATTTAAATCTTTGATAATTTATGATGTGTAATATTTATTCATACTCTGTATATTCTTATATTCTGATGGAATTGTTGTAATATACAATGAAATGTTCTTCTGTTTGTGTTCCAATTTGTCGTGTTCCCAAAACAATCAGGGATTTCGAACGGTCTTGGTCGGTTAAGAGATCGATTCGGATCGAGCGAAATTCCTTATCGTTACAGTTGGTATCAGAGCTTTGGTTTACAGAGCTCGGAGAACAAGACACGTTAGAACCAAACGAAAGAATTCATCAGAGATTGGATTAGTAATATCCAATGAGAACGACTCGTTAGAGATAGGATCAGTAGTATCCTAGAACGAGTGTAAAGAGTGTTGTTTTGAAAAATAAAATTGAAAACAAGTTTTATTTTGAAAATTTAAACTTTATTCAACGCATTTGAATATTTATTTGTATAGAATTTGGGCAATCCAATATATAAAGATTTTGCATATACGTCTGATCCACGGGTATTCGAAGTTTTAATATATTGGGTAGATATAGAATCACACTCTAGTCGCCCAGAGATGAAACTATTGATGACTATACAACATCAGTCGTTTGGGTTCGAGTTTCGAAGGTGTGATATTTATATATTTCCAATTGACTAGTGTGAGAACAAAAACATAGTTAGAATATATTGTTGTGACTTGGCATCAAAAACATGATTTTTGACTATGTATCAAAATTATGAATTTGAAACGTTAATCAACTAATTGATTGCTGGTTGTGTTGTTTGATTATTGTTTGATTAATTAAATGTTGAACCTTTAACCAAATTGAACCAAATATTGAGTTGTATTGAAAATTAGTCGCATTTGCATGCATATACATGTATTTACATTGAACAGGTCGTAGCAAGGAGGCTAGAGAAGACGAATAAATTGATTTGTTTTACATTGAACAGGTCATAGCATGAATGATATAGGTGGAATTTAACTCTACAATATACAAGTAGTGATACCTATGGGTCTCTTGATTGAGTGAGACTATGAAATGCATGGCCATGCTCTAATATTGATTTGTTTTATATACTCTACTCATCAATTAAGGTAGAATGATTTATTTATAAAGAGGATGATATGTTCCATCTCTCGAGTTTAATCCGGGATATATTGGTTAAAAGAATTAAATTACATTGAGACACTGATCACAGAAAAGGTTGTACTGAATCATTGATCTATTATACCTTGGGTAGCAACGACGTATAACTAGATGCCAATCATTGTTTTTGATTATTAATATGATTTCAAATCATTGCCAACGTTGTAATAACATTTAGGCTCACACAAGAAGAACGTTTGAAAAGGAACGACTGTTCTAAACGAATAATATTTCAAATGTTGATTTATTTTATTTTGAAATGGTTTACACCGTGGATTTTGATTTATCTATTATTCTCGTGAACATAAAAGAAGGGCTGACCTCCTTTTATAATAATCATTCTATCAAATAGAATAAAACATTAAAAATGGGGGAAAATCGAAAATCAAGGGTGATTGGCTAGTAATAGTCCCTTTGATTTTTGATCTCGTATGACGTGATCGAACAGACGTTCATAGACCTCTAGAGGCGCTAGGGTTTGATGCATCTAGATCCACTTCAAATTCCAGAATTCATAAAATTTTGGCAGGTATAATAACCAATTTACAAATTATATAAATTAGATCTTGTGTGTTGGTTGTAATTTCATTTAATCGATGTGATTTACACCCAAAAATTCTTTCATCGGCCCCCAAACTGGACCAGTCTAGTATAAAATTCAGCCTCCGACTCCACACTGGATCAGTCCAGTATAAAATTCAGGCTTCAACTCTATACTGGATCGGTCCAGTATAAAATACGGGCCCCGGCTCCCCACTGGATCAGTGCAGCATAAATTCAGGCTTTAGTTTCTCACTAGATTAATCTAGCGAAAAATTCAGACTCCGATCTCCCCTGCACTGGATCAGTCCAGTAAAAAATTCAGACTCTGATCTCCCCTGCATTGGATCAGTCTTGTATAACATTCAGACTACGATCTCCCCCGCCCTTGATTATTCCAGTATAAAATTCAGACTCTGGTCTCCCCTACACTGGATCCATCCGATATAAACATAAGACTTCGGTCTCCATACCTGATTAGTCGGGCATAAAATTTGAACTCCGGTTCTTAGCTTTGGACTCTGGTCCACAACTTACCCCCAAAGATTGAGCCTATCGGGGGTTAAGATTCCCCGAATAAATATGCTAAACATAAGAACTGCCCGACTTGGTCCGCCGAGCACGGGAGTTCCTTATCGCAACCCTCTTGTCACAAGAATTTTAACAACCTGGCCCTTCATGCATATAACATTACATGACTTGGCCCGCCAAGTGCAAAGTCCACTTTTGCAGGTACATACTTGCTCGGGCAAGACTCGGCAAACCCGTGGCTTCTTATTTTCTATATATCAAGCATATCGAACTCGATAATCCATTCCAAATACAATCTCAACGATCATCGAACTTCTATTCTAAATATGATCTCAGAGATCGTCGGTTTTCTATTATATCATGATCTCAACGATTGTTGAATTTCTGTTTTATTACAATCTTAATGATCTTCAGACTTCTATTATTACGATCTCAGTGATCATTGGATTTCTATTCTACTATGATCTTAACCATCATTAGGTTCCTATTATATTACAGTCTCAGCGATCGTCCAGCGTCTCTCAAATTATAGCTCGCAGACTTACAAATTTCCAGACTACTTACAAAACACATCTTCCATTAATCAAGGAAGGCATGTTTTGGGGGGCAGAGTGTTGACGAGCTTTTTGATCAAAGCCGTCACACATCAAGTTCATGCTCAACTCCACGCTCGGAATCGAGTCACAATATAATACAATCCTGGAATCAGCATCATTTCAAGAACGTGTGGCAAACGTGTATCGGTCATGCAGAAAAGCTCGCACGCACCACGTTGATCACTCAAAACTGCTCACGCAACTCAACCTAGCAAAGTCATGAATCAGCAAGCCAATATCATTGTTTTCGCATCCCTTAGGATAATAAAATGCATATTTTGTATCCCTCGTGGGATGCGAAAATATGCATTTCGCATCCCTAGGGATACGATCCCCTAGTTTGGCATCCCTCCAGATGCTTCACTCCCGAAACCTCGGATCCCAAAACTTTGGCACCATCTATTTTTGCATCCCAACAACCTCAAATCGCCTCCCAGAATCTTCACCTCCCTTTCCTCGCCCTGTTTCGAATCCCTCCATCCCCTCGCATCTTTCTACCTCAATTCCATCATTTCACTGCGCACCTGAAACTTCGCATCACCAGCCTTTGTCTCCCATTGCACTTCGTATCCCCCAAATTCCACTTCATTCTCGTATCCCCCCGGGATACGAATTTCATATCCCCAAGGGATGCGAACTTCGAATCCCGCCGGTGGGATACAAAACTTTCTAATCCACTTTAGAGGGTTGCAAAATTTCGGGAGCTGCTCTGTTAGGATGCGAAATTCTGGTTGTGGTCCCCAAAACTCACCGAATCCTACCAAACCCGCTTCGTATAAATACTAACTTCCTCATTCTTCAAAAGGGTGGGATTTTTTGACACTCTAGAGCTCCATAAGTATTATTAATGGATGGCATCTTCTTCTTCATGGCCATTGGATATAGCTTGGACCTCTAAAACATTGCATACATGTTTTCCTTCAACATTTGAGCATTCATTTAGACCCATTGCATGCTTTTGGACATATTTTCACACTTTGGGACATTGAAGCTATTTCTCAGACATTGTTGACCAAGTCTACACACTTTTCACTTAACGAACAAGACAAAGGACATTTCGGACAAAGTTTAGAATTAATGAATCATTTATTGTTCTACTACAATTTTGTACATTGGAATTGTCCGAACTTACACAAACATTGTAATCGTCAATTATATGACGAATGATTACTATGAAGTGGAAGTAGGTCTTAATGCCGAATCACTATAAAAGGTTGTATTCGCGCTGCATTTCATTACTTCACATTTTAATCCTTGTGTTTTTACAACACTTACACTATCGTGTTGGCATGCGTTAAATCGGCGATAATTCCCCACGTCAACAAGAACAATCTTTAAATTACTTTATTATGCTTCAACTTCTATAATGATGTAGATTTGGAACTTTAACTTTCAAATTTACAATTTATGAAGCAACAAAACTCGGATCTAGAGTTTACTCCTTTAGATCTTATCTAATGATGTCAGTATTTCTCAGATCTAATAGAGAGTATATGTCTCTTTGACATGCACAGTTAGGCTTCCTATGATTCCAAATAGAAAAGTGATAAACTTTTCCTTAAGCATGCTTTGATAATTATAGTCGTCCACCCTTTGAATAGAGTTGTTAAGAAAAACATTCTCTTTATTGTGTATTAACAACTTGGTGGAATCACTACCGATAAGCCAATGTTTAGCTCTGCAAACATTTGGTAAGGAACCAACATTATTCTCCATAATATTATAATTATCAATTCTGCTTTTAATATTGACCATTCTACTTTCCTTTCTTTCCATTTTACTATGTACGGGCTTCTTAAGAATGAAGCTTGCCAGGTTCTTGTTACCAAAAGAGAGGTTGGCAGCTTTGATAATTCCGTCGAAATCATCATAAGGAACATTGTAAGTGTTATAATTATCGCTACACAAGTCAGGTAAGGGAATAAGATTCCTATTAGCATTATTAAGAATATGACGTGATTTATTTATCAGGGTGCTTCCCTGACTCTTTAATGTATTGTTGTGATTTGCAGGATGATTATCACCGATTAGAAAGATAGATATATGAAAAGCTGCTTCATTTTTTTGGAACAAATTATCATTGATAATAGCTGCTTCTTTTGCTCTTTTGTCTTTATAAATCTCAGACATCGGCTTACCATTTGTAAGTAATCGTCAATCCTCTCTTCAAAGCTATCTGAATCAACCATATGTTGATTGGAAATGTGATTTGGTTGCTTGCTGTGTAGCAACAAAATGTTGACTTCAGAAACAATGTTCTTCTACAGCTGATAGCAATTAGTTTCAACCCCATTGTGAAGTCTCTCATTTCTTTCTTTCCAAAGATGATAAATTCTAGTAGTGAAGTAAACACAAGCTATATTGAATTCAGCTTGGTTAAACATGTGGTCTTTTTGAATATGCTGAATAATGTCTCTTAAAATTTGAAGAGATAACTGGTGACTGAAATTGAGATTGCCTCTAGCATTGTGCCAAGTAAATCTAGAGTAAACATGGTCAAAAAATAAGTGGTTAATGTTATCTTACTCTTATTTACATAGTAGAGAAGATGTACTATCATTAATGTTCCATTTGTAACATCTATCTCTAGTTGAAAATTCATTCAGAATAGCAAAACAAGTACAGTATGCATTTTAGGACAATTTCAATTATTCTTAATAACACTATACCAATCAACATATTGATATTCTCCTTCAATATACTTCCAAGTATTTTTGAAGGAAAACTTTCCTTTAATTGAAAGTTATCGAAGCTAGATATCTTTATTCAAGCTTGGGTCAATTTCAATTTTGCTAATGGCAGAATTGAAAATTGATGTGGTAGAATGAGGATTAGTATTCCGAAAAAATTCTGAATGATAATATCAACTTTAGCATTGGCGTTGCCAAATTGCAATAAATTGTTCCACCTTAATAAATAGATCAAAGAGTGGCTATTAATCTGGGGTTAAACCAGATACTAGTGCTCTTGTCATCTTTAATTTTCTTATCAATAAGTATTTTACCAGTCTCTATACAATGATGAACATTTTCCAAGTATAAGAAAAATTGGTTTTCATTTTTCATGGTCAAAATGTTTTGTTTCCTTGTATTGTGAGCTTTCATCCATTTAGCCTACAAGGATTTACCATCTAAATAATTCCAAAAGAGTTTATATGTGACAACCGCCCATAACTCCTACACTTAAAAAGAGGAATAATGCGCTGAAAGATGTACCAGACAACAATGAACAATCATCAGGGTGGAATAACACAAGCGGAACATGTCATATAACTCACAGCGTAGAGATAAAATATAATAGAACATATACAACAGGCATTAATAGTGAAGCATTGTATACTAGAATCTCAAACTTTCATATCATCATGAAAAGAATAGCCATGCATCAAACTGGATACAACATTCCATACTACAGGTTCACTCAGAGTAGCATACATCAAACGTAAGCGGAAACAACAAGATATGTATAGTAGAAAATAATACGTAAGAATCCTACTCATCGTTGCTCTGCAGCATCGTCCTCGTCAAGATCTATAACCTGTCACCTGCTACCTATTCTACCCATCCACAACATCAATCGATGAACAACCCAATGTAATAAGAGGGAACATAAAACCTTAAGTTAGACAATAGTCTTCATGAGTGATAAAACAACTATCTAACATAATCAATAAAGTATATGAGAAATAGGTAGATCAATCATCTAATCTACCCACATCAACAGAGAAGAAACACAAACATGTCCCCTCCACATCTTATAGTAATCGCCTTTACAATCAATCAGATAGAGATAAACAGACATAGCAACTAGTTATCCAGCATAGACCATCCTAATTGAGATCAATGCTTCCCAAGCACAGGCCCCGAACGGCTAAACCAAAATTAGACAAGCACCCAAGAGATGTATCATTTGACGTCGAACAATCTACGCAAGACGACACAAGCAAAACAATCAACATCCATGACTCTGGCTATCACCGCCTATCCTTCCTTGAAATTGTTTAAACCAAAATGGGTCCAAACACCAAGGGTATTATGGAAACACTTCACCAAAAGGTTAGATTGGAAATGGAGCCACATAATTCAAAACAAAGAGAAAAAAGTAAAGGAAAAGTAATTTTTAGAGTGGTTCGGTCGATTTAGACCTACGTCCACTATTGAAGCATTTTGTTTATCATGGAGAAATTTACAAAGTTCATTGCCTCATACAATTCAATTATATCACTCATTCTCTTTCTCATAATATTCTTCTACTTTTTACTCTCTTTTAGCTTTAGACCCCACTTGAATTCGTAGAGGAATGGATTGGATCTCACGAATTGTGATAGTTATCTTATAGATCTTCAATCACTTAGGCGTTCAGATGCTCCTCCTTTATTCCATGATGAATTCTGTGTTAGAACCATGCTTTAAAGAGAATTAATAATGGTTGGAGATCCCTTGAATTGAGTTAGAGCGATTTCTCATGGCGTGTGGAATTTGGCGGCACTTCGTGGCAAATGAAATTCGGTCCTCCTCAAGTATGGTGTAGTGGGGTATTTATAGTAGGTGTTTAGATGGAGTTGCATACTTGTAATTTAGGGTCCAGTACAGCTGGCGCTAACCATACATATGAACTTTCTAGCTGTTAGCGGCATGCCGCTTGAATGTGTGCTCATTAGTACACGCGACTTGGAAAAATAATTAACGGCATGAATTAAAAAAGTAGCGGGTCAGGTCCTTGGCTACCAACTTGATTATGCATGCTCTCACCACGTGATGACAGTTAGCTATTTCTCTTTATAGCTGGCTTGTACGGTATGCGACATAAGTCCTTTTATATTTAAACAACCCTTCCTTTTATAACGTGAACGAATTGATAATCTTCCCGGCTTTATCTACTATTATGCCACGTGTTCTGGATATTTACTTTATCCATATGTTATAGCAGCTGACAATACTTGGAATGTCTTGCTTTCATAATGTTCTGACTGTAGATGACTTGCGGCATGAGTTACAAGGATTAGCGACATGGTTTGGAAGCTAGACAATGACATGATTTATTCAGTAACTACTTGCTCTTCATTCTTACGAGCTAATATCATTCTCTTCGTGTGTGGGAGCTTATACTTTAGCCAGTTGCTCAACTAACATCTTAGCATGTCCTCATGTTATATATATAGAATATGATTTATTTTTGGTCCATGCTGTTAACTCGGAGCTTGCCACGTTTTTCCATATTGTGCATCTGCCACTTTGTCCTACTTCTTACAGCTTTATTCATACATCCTCTGTCGTTATACATGATACTTCCATTTATACTTCTGTGCATGTTTTTAGCACTTGCATTTTACGGCATGAAATAGCATGTGGTGTGAAAGGAACAACATGATTCTAGTGACATGAATTAAATGCCATGAGTCCAGCGAGATGAGTATCTATAGCTTGGTGGTATTCACGACTTGCTATAATATATATTTTTCGTTGCACAAGGTAGTTAGGACCCATACAGTTGGCACATGTCCAGTATTTATAATTAACTAGTCTGCCATGCCGTTAGATCTCATGCATTCACGTTGTGCCATATACTTGAATACGCGATGCACATAATACGATCAACACATATGTTGTCAACACATGCTACCTGCTTCATGCTTAACTACCTTAGGTACGACTACTTTAGTACAATGACCTACGACATGAGTTATAAAATGGCCCATCGACTTGCTTCCGGATGACATGCTTGCACTGAATAGCTGACGTACTCACAACGGCTTGAATACTTGATGGTTGTGCGGCATGAATGTGACCCAAGCGTTCCTTTTGATGTCACCGCTTCACTATGGCATGACTTGGCAGGAGACGAAAGGTTTGCGACATAAAAGGCCTGGAAATTACGAAAGGCTCATGGGTGAATGTGGTGACATACGACATGCTAGGATGTTACATGCTCCTCACGTCTTCATTGCATGCCGCGTTAACGGATTGATGTGTACGAACGACTTAGCTTCATGTTGTACGAACGACCTGACTGGTAGCACAGTCACAACAACCTGACTTGGAACGACATGAACGGTCTTGACGATATGCTTTTCGATGAAGATTTCAACGACTTTATAAAGTCGCTGAACGATTTTGAGTCATGGCGCCAGAACATATTTTGTGAAACTGCCTAGTCCATTGTGTATTATATCGTCAACGTATTATTTTCTGAACCGCGTTTTATCACGGGGTTAACATTTGCCCCTCGAATCTTGTATTTTTGCTTACGAGAAATGCGGGCTTTGAAATGAACACATTGTTGATACGATCAACGTTGAGTAGCTTTTTGTTTGCTATGGCAAATCATGTTTTGAATTTATACGCTTCATGCCACCTGTTCTGTGATCAAAACAAGAACTAGCAAGACTCTGGACTTATACTTTGTTATTGATCATCCACATTAGTAATAGATTAGTTAATCATTATTTTGAATTTTATGACTGGAATTGAATAACGTGTTCATACAGAACTATTTTGTTTAACTGTTTATAATCTGTCAAACATTGTCTGCATAAGTATGATACTCTAATCTGAATTCACAATGACACTTGAGTCCTGCTAATCGATATGTATACCGATTACAGATTTCAAGCCTTGGTCTCATATAATCCTATATGTAAGTTTACGCTTTATAAAACATGTACATGTTCAAGTCGAAGCTTCGATTTGGGTTTCTAAGGTCAAAGTGACTGCAGCCTTTAGATTGCAAACGAATCAGTCTTTGGCTATTCTTTGTTCCCGCGACAATTTGCTGGAAAGATGTCATTCTATGCTAACTCAATAGATTTTCTAATCAAGCGTGATCTTACTTTGGCATTCCCGAATTGACGTAGAATTTTTACGGGTTGCTGACTATTCATCTTTCGACCTGTTGCAGCAGCTTAGTTAGAATTAGAAATCTGAATTTAAATTCATTTTAAAACCTTGGATCATCCTAGTATGTACAAAATTATGAATCTCCGTTTTACGATGGTTTGCCCTAGTGCTTTGTTATTGCTCAATCTCCTTTTTATATCTCTTATTGAAACTATTGACGGACATTAGCTTCAATTCCGCATTACTGCTCTATTAGATTTGAACCATGCCATATTCGCTCGGTTACTTTTTATGCATCACTTATCTTCAAATTTGATGCAAAATATCGTCGGGTTCTTTGTGAGATATTTATGGTTTGGGCTTTGCAGATGAGGAAGCCTTTGCGTTAAGAGATTCTAGTTAGGTTTCCCAAGTTGATCTTTATCGACGTAGTGAGTTTTATCAGCATATCGAGCATATCGATTTTGTCGAATTCTTCAAATGCATTATTTTGAAGGCAAGAAGAAGCCAAGTGTATTGGCTTCCTCAACGGGAGTATATTGGTTTTTGGCTCATTACAATGTCGTGATGGACCCATGGTATTTTTCGAGCATTATTCAACTCTTATGTGGTTCTGCTGGCTCGGTACCTTGGGTCGTCACGAATCACAAGAGCTCGATGTGATTAGTTTGTCGAGTTTTCCCTGATTATAATTGTCATGCTAGAAGCTTTAACTTCGTCAATCGAAGCTATTTGTGCTTGCCAACATGTATGAAGCTTCTGAGCTTTATCAATACAATAGGAATTCCGACTTTTAATAAATAGTTCAGCACTTCTACTTGGAGAAGTTTTTATATCTTTGTGCTCCCGCTAGGGGAGGACTTTATATATTGTGCCCCCGCTAGGGGAGCAGTTTGGATTTAGTGCCTCCACTCGAGGAGGTCGTTAGATTTAGTGCCCCCGCTTTGGGAAGTCTTTGGGTTTTCAATTTCACCTCCGCTATGGGAGAACGAAAATTTTAATTTGCCCTTGCTATGGAGGGACTTTGTTTTGCCTCTGCTATAGGAGGACTTTGATTTGCCCTTACTGTGGAGGGGCTTTATTTTGCCTCTGTTATGGGAGGACTTTGATTTACCCTTGCTATGGAGGTACTTTATTTTGCCTCTGCTATGGGAGGACTTTGATTTTCCATTACTATGGAGGTACTTTATTTTGTCAATGCTATGGGAGGACTTTGATTTGCCCTTACTATGGAGAGACTTTATTTTGCCTCTTCTATGGGAGCACTTTTATTTTTGCGCAGTTCCACAAGGTGACCATCAGTCGCCGTGTTGGATACGCTTACTATGTTAAGCGGTCGCAAACGGACTGAGAGGCTCTCTTGATAGAACTTTACAGGGTGAACATCAGTCTTTATGTGTCAGATACACTTATCCATTGTAGGCGATCGCAGCCAAACTGAGAGGTTCTTTCGAACATCAGTCGTCATGTCAGATTCACCTTGTTATAGTTGGTGATTACATCTAGACCAAGAGCTTATGACCATTTATGATTTGCACGGGTTTGCTTCATTCCGTGGAGATCACTTGAATTAATATAGAGCAATTTCTCATGGCGTATGAAGGAGACTAGATCCATTTGTTGTTGGAAAGATGTTGATTGATCTTTGGAAGCCAATATTGAAGTTAGAACAGAGCTTGGAATTTGGCGGCACTTCGTGGAAAATGAAATTTGGTCCCCCTCAAGTATGGTATAGTGGTGTATTTATAGGAGGTGTTTAGATGGAGTTGCACACTTGTAATTTAGGGTCCGGTACAGCTGGCGCCAACCATACATATGAACTTTCCAGCTGTCAGCGGAATGCTGCTTGAATGTGTGCGACATTAGTACACGCGGCTTGGAAAAAGAATTAACGACATGAATTAAAAAAGTAGTGGCTTGGGTCCTTGGCAACCAACTTGATTATGCATACTCTCACCACTTGATGACAGCTAGCTATTTCTCTTTACAGCTGGCTTGTACGGTATGCGACATAAGTCCTTTTATGTTTGAATGGCCCTCCTTTTAAAATGTGAACGAATTGATAATTTTCCCGGCTTTATCTACTTTATCTACTGCTATGCCACATGTTCTAGATATTTATTTTATCCATGTTTTATAGCAGCTCACAATACTTGGAACAACTTGCTTTCATAATGGTCTAACTGCAGATGACTTGCGGCATGAGTTACAGGGGTTAACAACATGGTTTGGAAGCTGGACAACGACATGATTTATTCAATAACGACTTGCTCTTCATTCTTACAAGCTAATATCATTCTCTTCGTACATGGGAGCTTATACTTTATCCAGTTGCTCAACTAATATCTTAGCATGTCCTCACGTTATATACATAGAATATGAGTTATTTTTGGTCCATGCTATTAACTCAGAGCTTGCCATGTGTGTCCATACTGTGCATCTGCCACTTTATCCACGTCATACACCTTTAATCATTCATACTTTTCATTATACTTGATATTTCCATTTATACTTGCATGCATGTTTTTTGCACTTGCATTTTACGGCATGAAATAGCTTGTGGTGTGAAAGGAACGACATGATTCTGGTGACATCAATTAAACGCCATGAGTCCAGCGAGAAGAGTAGCTGTAGCTTTGTGGTATTCTCGACTTGCTCTAATGTATATTTCGTTGCACAATGTATTTAGGACCGATATAGTTGGCACGTGTCTAGTATTTATAATTTAACTAGTCTTCCATTCCATTAGATCTCATATATTCACGTTGTGCCATGTACTTGAATATGCGACACACATAACATGATCAGCACATATGTTGTCAACACATGCTACCTGCATCATGCCCAAATACCTTAGCTACAACTACTTTAGTATAATGATCTACAACATAAGTTATAAAATGGCCTATCGACTTGCTTCCAGACGGCGTGCTTGTATGGAATGGCCTCTGTACTCACGACGGCATGAATACTTGATGGTTGTGTGGCATGAAATTGAACCAATGTTCCTTTTGATGTCACCGCTTCACTATGGCATGACTTGGCACAGAATGGAAGGCTTGCGACATGAAAGGCCTGGCAATCATGAAAGGCTTACGTCATGGGTGAGCGTGGTGACATACGACATGCTTGGATGTCACATGCTCCTCACGTCTTCGTTGCATGCCGCGTTAACGGATTGATGTGTACGAACGACTTAGCTTCATGTCGTGCGAACAACCTGACTGGTAACACGGTCACAACGATCTGACCGAGAATGACATGAACGATCTTGACGATATGCTTTTCGGTGAAGATTTCAACAACTTTATAAAGTCGTTGAACGACTTTGAGTCATGTCGCCAGAACATATTTTGTGAAACTGCCTATCCATTATGTATTATATCGTCAACGTATTATTTTCTAAACCACGTTTTATAATGGGGTTAACATAAACCATCATTAGTCGTATGACTGGCCCACTTTGCCATCCATCAAGGGCTAATGGTAACCCCCGTTCTAGCTAAACTCCATACGCCCTTCACCGATATGTATCTAGGCCTTTCATCGATACCCGGGGTACTCGACTAATCATCTAGTCTTTTCTGTGCATTATACCCATGCTTTGAGTCCGTTAGAGCCTATAACAATGATAATCCTTCGGCCTTCAATATCTATTATCGTCGTCATCGGCAATTATCCATAAGCTCAAGCGCTTTCTCGATCAACCATTATCCACAAACTTAACATCTTTTGAGTTGTCACATCTTCGTTGCATTTCATCGATCAACGAACACTTCACGACGCTTTGAACATTCCACCTTGAATCCACGTCGAAGCTACGTCTAGTGTTAGACCAAAAACAAACATCCCTTGGTCGATATTTGGTGGATCATTCAATTCCTTTCAAATGGATCATTCGTCGATCCATATATACTTTCCACAATGTATCATCTCTTCGCTATGCACAGCGATCCACAACGTTTCATCTCTTTCCACGGTGTTTCCAAACGTTATGATCCATCAGTGTGTCGCGAGCTCCATCAATGAGCCACCAATACCGATCCATCATTGGATCGGTTGATCTTCCCATGCAACCCTTTACCTGATCCATCAAAATATCACGTACCAATATTGCTCGATCCATCGGCTAGCAAGCATCCCAACCCATCATATGTAGCGATCCATTGGAGTGCTACCGACCCGATCCATTTCTTTACAATAAATTCTGGCTGATCCATTAAGCAAACGCTACAGCCGATCGATCAACTAGCTGTGCAATCCATCATAAAACCGCTAATCTGATCCATTACTAGGCCACAGTCTGATCCATCATTTGCACATGTCGATCCATCATTTGCCAAGCGCCGTCACCGATCCATCAGAGAAACTTGGCCGATCCATCACATTTCTTGAGCAACACTCCACCGATCCATGCCAAATCATGTCGATCCATACAAAGTACACCGATCCAGCTCTGAATCCAATCGATCCATTACCAAATTTGACTGATCCATCGACAAACGACAACATCAATGTACGCAACTCATCCAATTTCATCTGAACAATCAATATCTCAACAATTCAATCATCAACAATCGTTAACACATCAATAATCATCATCCAATCATTTGAAATTCACCAAATCATGATAAAACAATTACCAAATCAATATATAGATCTAAACTTGCATAAACGTATGATTTCTACATTAGCATATGAAATTACCGGTATAATCTTGCTAGATTAGATCCTATGGTGATTCGAGTTCAAAACTATACTTACATCGATAAGATCTAGGTGAAAATAACTTGAAATGAAGAAAATAAGATCAAACAACCTGTATACTCGATTGAATCTGTGTGAGAGATGGTTATCACTCACCAAATCCACAAATTAGCTCGTAACCAATGAATCTCTAATCTGGACAGCGAAGAACAACAAAGAACAATCTTCAAATCAACTTCCATTATGCGATCTGCTCTTCCTTGATGTTGATCTTCAATATTCTAATGTAGATCCAAGAATTTAATGGATTGGAGATGTATTTTATTGAGCATGGAGGATCACAAGCTCAACCAAATGAGAGAAATGAAGAAACTAAATCATTCTCCTTACCTCTACCTCTTTATTTATAGCCAACAACCCCTAGCCCGAATGAGCCACACTAATCCTCCCGCTAATGACTAATTAGTCTGTCCAGAAATTGTGTTGAACTAAAACAGCGAACTGCTGAACCAAATCTTTAACATGACCACTTTACGGAATTGGAAACATCATTTCCTTTCCAATGAAATCAATCTCAACACATGATTCAATCCCAGTCAAAAGTTAAACCCTGTACAAAACAGACAAGGACAAAATGGTCATAAATAAAATTGGTAAAAATTATGGACATGTCTCACATCCCTATAAACAACATATTATGAGAATGATCCGACCCTTAGGGAATTAAATAAAAATATTTTACGATCCTCCGATATGTAAAATGCGGATTGTTACATTCTCCCCCCTTTAGGAATTTCACCCCTGAAATCCCCGAAACAAATACAAGCAACCATAAACAATTTCACATGCCTATCATCTATAAGCAGCCAATCTATTATCCAAACTAGCATCTATCAATCCATAACCTTATCCTAGCATGTGGAACTCTAACAATAGTACAAGTTACAATGGTGTAAGGTGACACGACATTAATGGGTCATACCAACGAAGAGTTCTGGATGGATCGTCTTCATTCTCTCTTCCATTTCCCACATACAATCACCATCATCCTCACTCCATTGCACCTTGACTAGCTTAACCGTCTTCCTCATAAGTTTTTTCATGTCATTCCCCACAACGCAAAGCGGCTTACAAGGTCTCGTTACTATGGACTCGACTTCTAGGTATTCGTACTGATCTAGAGATACCACCACATTCGAAACGTGCATACACTTCCGTATAAATGACAAATGGAAAACATTATGTGTGCTCGACATCCTCTCGGGTAAATCCAATCTACATGCAAGCTTTCCAATCCACTCGGCTATTGGAAACAGTCCAAAGAGCCTTGGATCTAACTTCCTTTACTTTAGAATTGAACAACATTCTTTAACGGTGAAATATTCATGGAAACCATGTCACCTATGTCGAACTCAAAGTCTTTTAAATGCTTATCGACATAATTCTTCTGATGATCTTGGGCTGCTTTCATTCGTTGTCGAAAGATCTCGATACAATCTGATGTTTCTATTATCATCTTAGGGCCGAGTATCAACTTCACTCCAGTCTCCAACCAACATGCAGGAGAATTACATGGTCTACCATACAACGCTTTGAATGGTGCCACCCCAATACTCGGCTGGTAGCTGTTGTTGTATGCAAACTCAACTAAATGTAGGTGGTCTTCCCACGATCCCCCAAAGTCCAATACACAAGCTCAAAGGAGATCTCAAAACTCGTTAACTCTCTCGATTTGACCATCAGTCTGGGGATGATAAGTCGTACTCAAACATAGCTTGGTTCCCAAAATCTCTTGCAAACTCTTGCAAAATCGACTTATGAACAATGGATCTCCATCACTTACTATGCTCTTCGGGATACCATGAAATCGAACTATCCAACTAATATACAACTCATCTAACTTCGATGCTATCCTAGTTGATCTAACAGGAATAAACCTTGCACTCTTGGTCAAGTGATCCACTATGACACAAATTCCTTAATTTCCTGCCCTCGTTCTAGGTAGTCCATCAATAAAATCCATCGATGTATGCTCCCACTTCCACGTAGGAACTTCCAATGGCTGAAGCAATCCACTCGGCTTCTTCTGTTAAGCTTTCACCAACTGACAGTTCATACATTTGGAAAGAAACTTTCCAACATCTCTCTTCATTTCTTCCCAGTAGTAAACTCGCTTCATGTCCTGATACATCTTGTTACGACCAGGATGAATCGTCAACTTTGAGTGATGACATTCCCTCAGAACCTCATCTCTCAATCCATTTAAATCAGGAACAACCAGTCTTCTTTGTTTCCGAAGCCAACCATCTCGATCGACCTCAAACTCTGTATCTTCCGGTTCCAAATTCTGGATAATCTCGACAAGCTTTTTGTCACGCTTTTGGCTTCCGCTAATCCTTTCGATGAGAGGAGGTATTATCGATAAGCTTGCCAACATTTCTGGCTCTAACTCGCACCTAGGCCTGAAATCAAGTCCTTCTTAGTACTTAGGTGCTTCCATTCCCAGAACATCGTTCCCAAACTTGCGTGTTTTGATTCAACGAATCTGCCACTGCATTAACCTTACCAGGAGTATAGTCTATACCAAAATCATAAGATGCCAAAAACTTTAACCAATGTTGCTGCTGAAGTTTCAAATCCTTCTGGGAGAAAAAAAATACTTCAATAACTTGTGATCCATAAAAAACTCCAATCGAACTCCCAACAGGTAATGTCTCCACATCTTCAGAGCAAACACGATCGCTACCAACTCTAAATCATAAGTCGGATAATTCCTTTCGTGCGGCTTCAGCTATTGACTCCCGTAGGCCACAACTCTATCCTTCTGCATTGCCACTGCTCCAAGTCCAATATCGCATGCATCACCATCTCTTCATTTAGCTTGGAATGGTCAAAACAAGATCACTTGTCACAATCACTCTTTCAGGATTCCAAAAGCTTGCTGATACTTCGCGTCCCATGTGAACACTTGAATCTTCTTCAATAATCCTATTAGTGGTGCAACTATCTTGGATAAATCCTTGACAAAATGTCGATAATATCCCACCAATCCAAGGAAACTCCGAACATTCGTCGCATTCTAAGGTCTATCCCAGTCCTGGATTGATGTTACCTTAGCAGGATCAACCGCTATTCACTTCCATAAACAACATGGCCTAAGAACCTCACTTTATTCTTTCAGAAGTGACACTTCGAAAACTTAATTCTTAGCTGATGCTTTCGCAAGATTTCCAAAACAAATCTCAAGTGCATCTTATGCTCTTCCTCATTCCAGGAGTAAACCAGAATATCATCCACGAACACAAGAACGAACTAGTTCAACTTATCTCTAAATACCCCATTCATAAGATTTACGAAATACGTTGGTGTGCTAGTCAACCCAAATGGCATCACCAACCACTCGAAGAAACCGGATGGTGTCCTAAAATTAGTCTTCGACACACTATCCTTCACTACTTTCAACTGGTGAAATCCTATCACTAAATCCATATAGGAAAACACCTTGGCCTCGTGAAGTTGATCGAACAAGTCGTTTATCCTCGGCAATGGATACTTGTTCTTCTTAATCACCTTGTTCAGATCACGATAATCAACATACAATCTCAAAGACCCATTAACCTTGGTTGTAAACACAACCGGTGCACCCCTTTCGGACACGCTTCTCCAAATGAATCCTTTTACCAAAAGGTCACATACTTGCACCTCTAACTCTAGGCGCCATCCGCCTAAGAGGCATAACGATAGGTCTAGCACCTTCGATCAAATCAATCCTGAACTCAATCTCATGATGTGGCGGCAAATATTTGACCTTGTCAAGGACATTATCGAACTCACTAGCGATCAACACAGATGAAAATTCTTCCTGTGGAGTCACAAGCAAATATAAATAGCTTACGAAGACCCCATCTTCTGGCTTACATCGAATCACAACCATTCACCCTTCCACATTCCCGAATGTCACCTCGAGCTTCTCGCAATCCACTTTTGTTGCATACCTCTTGAGCCAATCCATCCCCAAAATAATCCCAAACCCAGCGAAATTCAAAACAAAGCAATCACACACAAATGGGAAACCATGACTCGACAACGCTAGACCACGACAAATTATACACAAACTAGACAAACCCCGGACCGGATTAGTCACAATCAATGATCTATCACAAATCTTGGGTTCCAAAACCAAGCGGCGCACAAGCTCTTTACAAATGAAAGAATGCGATGCTCCAATATCAAACAACATTCGAACTGAAACACCTCCAACAGAAAGAGTACCTTGAATAATAACATTATTCCGTTTCCTCTCTACCATAGGAGCCCTTGAAGAAGATGGAAAAGCTTCCAAAGCATACGCCTTCAATATCTGCTTACCCTTCAGCAGTTCTAGACAATCCTTCTTGTTATGCCTAGGTTATCCATAGTTGTACCATTTCTTCTCAACTTTTGGATTCTTGCAATCCTTGGAATGATGGCCCTTCTGCTGGTAGTTGAAGCATATCACCTCGCATTTCTGCTTCTTCTGACCATCTTTTCCTTTATGTTGTTGCTGCTTCCTCTTTTTGTTATTGCCACCTCCTGTGGTTTCGGGTCCTCTTTTGGTTGCAACAATAGTCTCTTCCTTGGGAAACAAACTCCCATGCCTCAAAGCTTTCTCTGCAATCTTCTCATAAGTGTCATCCAAATGATTAACCAGCTGATTCCCAAGCTATTTGTCCAAGCCTATGACAAACTTCTCGTTCTTTTGGTAAAGAGTCTCAACATACAAACGAGCATACATGGACAAAGCTTCAAAGTTAGAAACATACTCCAACACTAGTCGACCACTCTGCTTTAGCTCATAAAATCTCTAGAACAAAATAGACTTTTTAACGGTAGAAATGAACTTCGTCTCGAACTGTACTTGGAACTGATCCCAAGTGTTCTCATCTTTTGGAATTTCTAAAGTGACAAAGTTCCACCAATCCATAGCTCTGCTCTATAGTTTTCTCAATGCAAGCTACCTGTTAATCGCATCATCAATGCCTAAGTCTCCAAATATCCGAATGCATGTATCAAGCCACCCTTGAATCTCTATAGTTGGCTCTGTCCCTTTGAATGGCTTTCCACCTAGAGTAGTAAAGTCCTTACACAGCTTCGCGAAGTCCACAACCCTAAGCACTTGCACCTGAACCCCCCATCTACCGCAGTTATGTTTGGAGTGGGTACACTCCTCATGGTCGCTTCCACCATGGCCTCGAACATAGCTGGGTAATCTGGTATATCTCCATCTCCCCTTCAGAAATAGGCTCTTCCCTAGTAGTACGTCTCAACGTTCGATGACTCATTCTAAATATGAAAAATAGAATGATTAGTCCACGCATGAGAAAAACTGCAACGGAGTACAAGTGCTACTATGCTATACAATAGTATATAGTATACATCCATCAGAAAATACAAATACATCTCTCATACGTCTTTGAACTTTGGTTAAAATCGATTAGCCATAGCTCTGATACCAAATACGATGACCACCCATAACTCCTGCACTTCACAAGAGGAATAATGCACTGAAAGATGTGCCATGCAGCTATGGATGATCATCAGGGTAGAATAACATAAGCGGAACATGTCGTATAACTCATAGTGCAGGGATAAAATATAATAGAACATATACAACAGGCATTAATGATAAGCATCGTATAACAGAATCTCAAACTTTCATTTCATCATGAAAAGAATATAGATACATTAAATCAAATTCTGTACAAGAAGCCTCACTACAGGTTCCCTCAGAGTAGCATACATCAAACGTAAGCGGAAACATCAAGAGATATATAGTAGAAAATAATACGTAATCCTCCTACTCGTCGTCTCTCTGCAGTATCATCCTCATCAAGATCTACAACCTGTCACTTGCGACCTAGTCTGCCGATCCACAACATCAACGGATGAACAACCCAAGGTATTAAGAGGGAACAAAAAACCTTCAGTCGGACAATAGTCTTAATGAGTGATTAAAAAAACTATCTAACATCATCAATAAAGTATATGAGAAATAGGTAGGTCAATCATCTAACCTACCAACATCAACAGAGAATAAACCAAAACCCGTCCCTCCATATCTGACAGTGATAGCCTTTACAATCAATTAGATAGAGATGAACTGGCATAACAACTACTTATCCAGCGTAGACCATCCTAATCGAGGTCAACATTTCCCAAGAACAAACCCCAAAGGCCTAAATTTACATTAGACAAGCACCCAAGAGATGTCTCATTCGACATCGAACAATCTACACAAGATGATACAAGCATAACAATCAACATCCATGACGTTGGATATCACAGCCTATCTTGCCTTTAAATGATTGTTAATCATATGACTGAACCACCTTGCCATATGTCAAGGGCTAATGGTAACCCCGGTTCTAGCAAAACTACATATGCATTTCATCGATACGTATCTAATGGTAATCATCGTTAATCCCTATTATGCCCCTGCTTTGAGTCTACAAAAACCTACAACAATGATAAACCCTCAGCCTTCAATATTGCGAGTCGTCATCATCAGCTACTATCCATCCCATTTCTTGAGAAACACTCCACCGATCCATCTAAAGTAAACCGATCGAGCTTCAAATCCAATCGATCCATCGTCAAATTCGACCGATCCATCGACAAATGATAACATTAATGCACACAACCCTTCCAAATCATCCAATTTTCGTAACCAATCAATATCTCAACAATTCAATCATCAGCAATCATTAACACATCAATAATCATCATTCAGTCATACGAAATTCACCAAATCACGATAAAACAATAACCGAATCAATATATCGACCTAAACTTGCATAAAAATATGATTTCAACATTAGCATATGAATTTACCGATATAATCTTGCTAGATTAGATCATATGGTGATTCGAGTTCAATGTTTACTTACATCGATTAGATCTAGGTGAAAATAACTTGAAATGAAGAAAATAAGATCAAACAACTCGTATACTTGATTGAATCCGTGTGAGAGATGCTTATCACTCACCGAATCCATAAATTAGCTCGTAATCGATGAATCTCTATTCCGGACAGCGAAGAACAGCGAAGAACGATCTTCAAATCAACTTCCTTGATGCGATCTACTCTTTCTTGATGTTGATATTCAATCTTCTAATGCAGATCCAAGAATTTAATGGACTGAGGATGTATTTGATTGAGCAAGGAGGACTACGAGCTCAAACAAATGAGAGAAATGAAGAAATTAAACCATTCTCCTGACCTCTACCCCTATATTTATTGCCAACAGCCCATAGCCCTAATAGGCCTCACTAATTAGCCCACTAATGACTAATTAGTCTGTCTAGAAACTGTGTAGCACTAAAACAGCGATTCCTCCCAAACCGCTAAACAAAATCTTTAATGTGACCAATATATGGAATTGGAAACATCATTTTCTTTCCAATGAAATCAATCTAAGCACCTAATTCGATCCTAGTCAAAACTTATACCCTGTACAAAACCGATAGGTGCAAAATGATTACAAATAAAATTGGTAAAAATTATGGACATGTCTCACATCCTCATAAACAACATATCAAAATATGAGATTGATCCGACCCTTAGGGAGTTAAATAAAAATATTTTATGATCTTCCAATATGTAAAATGCGGGTCATTACATTATAATTATAAATTCATTTAATTCCCTAAAATTTCTCAACCCAAGCCTACCAGATTCTTTGGGTTTAGTAATAATATTCCAAGAAACTTTGTGATTTTTTTCATTCCATATAAAATTAGCACAAAGCTTCTCAATTTTGTTAATAATTGAAATAGGGATGTTATGTGATTGAGCCTAATATAAGAAAATAGCAGAAATAACAATATGAATAAGCTCAACTCTACTAGCAATAAACAAATATTTGCTAGACCAATGCTTAAATTTATTTTATATAAAGGTTTTAAATCTCAGATATAGGTCTTGTTTCATCTCGGAAATTTTAAAGACTTGATCTCGTATCGGGGGAGATCTAAGATGAGATGAGTCTAATTCGGGGGTTTGTCTCGAATTTGCACCTCGGCTCTGAAAGGTCATATCGGAATAATCTCGGGACATATGATATGTTAAAAACTGATATTCTTGCATTAAAATTTTCATGGATGCTATTATAAAAATAATAATTCAGACTTGAATTGGAAAATCACCTCATTGTTCTTAATTTAAGAAAGAGCATTCATATTCATAAATCACAATATGTTTAAAATAAAAAGAATAACACAATACAAAAAATTAGCGCTTACAACTTATTATCCATGAACATGAATCATTGTTAGATGAAGAATATAAAATAGATCCAATACATTAAGCAATACAACATAAGTAGAACATAAAATACATAATTTTATAGTTAACATACTAAAACAATGATGAATATAAAGATCATCAGCATTGTAGAACATAAACAAATATGCGATATGGTCATTTAACATGCAAAATATAAAATAATAGGAGATTATTATAGCTAGATTTGTATTTTCTATTTATTACTTTAGTTTAGGCATGGTTTTAAAATTTAAATAAAAACCCAAAATCTCGGATGATATTTCATTATCTCGTCTCAGTTGTTATATCATTCGATATTGCAATATCTCAGATGATATATCCGAAATGAGATTTATAGTGATATATGTTGTTTCATTTTGGGATTAGTCCAAAACGAGATCTAAGAGGAGATCTCGGGCGATATTTTTGAGATCTGAAACAGTGTTTTGAATAATATCATATAAACTATCACAGTCCTTATCTTTAATCATATTAGTGCTAAGAGGCAGACTCAAATATTTTATAGGAAAAAAAACCCTCTTTGAAATTAAGAATAAGAATATCATTTTTACTAGAACAATTTTTATTGAAATATATTTTACTTTTGCTTTCACTAATATCCAGCCCAACAAACTTCTTAAGATAAGAGAAAATTTATTTGACAATGATATCTTCATGCACATCAGCATTTAAAAAAAATAAAGAGATCATCTGCATATAGCAAATGAGTAACACATGGTAAAACAAAGTTTAAAAGCTGAATGTTTTTGGCAGTTTGTTCTTTGTCCATTTGGAGTGCAAAATACTCCATACCAGTAGTAAATAGATAAGGAGAAATAGGGTCACCTTGTCTAATACCCTTGTTATTTTGAATAAAACCATAAAGGAACCATTGACAAGGATAAAGTAAGTAACATTACAAATGCATTACATGAACCAATTACAAAATTTATCAAAAAATACCTAATTGCTTCATCTTGTGAATAATGAAGTGCCATTGATTTTATCAAATGCTTTATGTAAATCAATTTTTATGCATATTTAATTTTTGATGGCATAATTGAAATCTCTAAGTTACTCATGAGCAAGAAGAATTTTATCAACAATAAGTCTATTAGGGATGAAAGAAAACTTTGATTTTCAAAAATTAAATATTTTAAATAAAACTTTCATTCTATTGCAAAGGATAGTTGCAATAGTTTTGTAAAGGAAGTAGCACCAAGCAGTAGGCCTAAAATCACCTAAACCATTAGGGGATTTAACTTTACAAACAAGAGTGATAAAAGTGTAGTTAATATTTTTGAGGATATTTCCAAAATTGATTTTTTTTTTAAATAGCTTCAAAAAGTGGGTTTTTAATATCATCCCAATGAGTTTTGTATAATTTAGCACCAAACCTATCAATCCTGGGACTTTTATCTATATTAGCTTTGAAAACAATATTTTTAATATCCTTAATATTAACTTGCTCAAGAAGAATTTCTTCACTATTAGGTTGAAGATAACATTTGGTAATAATATTAGAAAAATCTATAGTAATTGGAACAGTGTAATAAAGGTTGGAAAAGAAGCTAATAGCTTCCTTTTCTAACTGAGTGGCATTATATAAATATTACCGTTATTATCAATTACGTTACCAAAATCATTTCTTTGCTTTCTACTAGACATTTTGACATTAAAAAAATTACTTGGAGTGGCCCTACACGTAAGCCAGTCAGTTTTAGGCTTTTGCCTGATATTGACGGCTTTAGTATGTAATTCATCAATAAGATTTTTCTGCATACTAAAGAAATTGTTGAATCGGTTAGCATTATAATTATAAAAATCAATGATATTATGAATATTTTCACAGTCTTTCCTAATTAAATCAATATTCTTCTTGTCTTTGCAATTATTCCAAATTTTGAAACTACCTTTGGCGGATTACAATTTTTTTTTAAACTTATATTGATCAGTGCCTTCTACATTAATGCAAAGACTATTTTTAACAATATTTTTGTAATCTTCCTCTAGAACCCAACCATTTTTAAATCTAAAGGGAAAATTAGTATTCAAATATTTATTCTCAGAAAGAATCAAATGAAGCGGGGGTATGATCACTAGAAGGTTGAGGTAGAGTAAGACATATAAAATTAGGGAAAGAATCTAAGAAAAGGGTGATAACTAAAATCGTAGCCAATTTGCAATGAATATTCATAAACTCACGAGATTTCCAAGTAAACTTATTACCATTGCTTGGTACCTCAACAAGCCCAGTTTTCATAATAAAATAAAATAAAAATCTATTTTTTTGAAAGAGATGGGTATACCACCTCTTTTTTCAAAAGAGTGCATAACCCTGTTATGATCAGCTATAATAATCCAAGGTTTAGCAGAAATAGTGTTAAAGATCTATAAATGTTTCCAGTGGTAAATCTTTCCTTTTCTATGTTGGAAACATGAATAAAACTAATATCAACGTGAAGACACCCTTGTTAGTATATTTGTAGTGGATGCATTGATAATCAATGAAATACCGATTTAAAACCCAAATATTGAAGACCCATAAAACTAAAATTATGCCATTACCTCATGTATAGTTATTATTAACTATGCTCCACATTTTAGAAAATCTGTGGAGAAACACGGAAATAGATTTATTATCAAGTTTATGCTCAAGTAAACCAATAATACTATGTTTAGTAGTAGAAAGTATATAGGGTAAATCCAATTTCCTTTCTCGGGAATTTAATCCCCTAACAATTCAGGATATGATCGTCATAATAAAAATATTTAATGATAAAGGGTATATAAAGTATATCACTCTGCTTCATAGGAAGCTTGATGCAGTTTGTCTCAATGTTTTTTGATGTTTAATCACCTCTTCTTTTGTAGATATTTTTTCATTGATTTCAAGGTGGTTCTCCCATTGCAGATTTTTGACTATGTACCTTTCTTCAAAACTCTTATTGTTGTTTTCTGAATGATTATTTTCCATTATATCATGTATACTTTTTTCTCGCTTTTTTTTCCTATTGTTGTTGATATGAGACAATGTGGAAGTGAATAGAAGCGCAAAATTCTCTATCAGTTCATCAGAATTGATCGACAGACTTTTTTGTACCTAGTTTATCAATATTGACATCATTAGGGTTAATTTTATCAAGAATAATAATTTCAGAGTGAAAAATATAATTAATCCAAATTCAATCTGCCCGAAGGGGATTGAATCAAGAACTTCTCATCATTTACCTCTATACAAATTTGTATGTCATCTATATTATTTGCAATAATGATAGAATTAGTAATGCCACTGTCGCCATTATTATCAATATTGGGTTCTTCATGCTTCTGTTGAGTCGGGACAATGTCCATATCAATAGAATTCTTCTGATGTTGTGATAATTTGAGAGTCTGAGGTTTTCTCTTCTTGAAATTGGTTGATTTTACCATTATTTTCAATCAAGTTAGACCCAATTTTTTTTTTTTAAATTGAATTTTTCCAAAGATGTCACTTTTAGTTTTTTTCAAACTTTTTTCTTGATTACTGGTAGTGCAAAGCTCTATGTTTCTCAATTCATTTTCTTGATTTTTTTTGTAAACCATTACTATCTTTCACTATATTTGCTTGAGAACTTTCGACTGTGTTGATTTCCCTACTCGATAAAGGCGCTTGATTTATAATCGTCTCAGGCACTAAAATTTGAATAGATTTTTTTTTCTCCAAACCTGTTTTGACAATAATGCAGCAGTCGAGTGACTAAAGCAATGACATTTCTTACATTTTGGTGGAATTCATTCATACACTATTTTCAACGTCGTACATTGTAATGAACGCTTCATCTAGAAAATCCGTGTCTGCTTTAATTTCAACAAAGATCCTTGTGAAACTGAGTATAGATTCAGCCGACGTAGGTTCATCTAGCTTGAAGGGAGTGCCAACTATGCTAACAATACAACTGAAGGCCTCCATGTCCCAAAGCTTTAAGTTTAATTCAGGTAGCCTTATCCATATAGGAATGGTTGTTAGCAAATCTTTACCTAAATTTAATCTCTTAGTCCACTACTTGAGAATATTAAGCATTCCATTAGTAAAGTAAGACCACCATTAATCAACTTATTACAGTTAACGGGATTGGATAATCTAATGAAAAAAAAACCATTATCCCTTGTGTAGATCTCAAAATTAGATGAAGGATTCCATGTTTTGGTGAAAAAACCATAAATGATGATAATAAGGCATGATACCAAAAACATAAGGAAGAACAGAAGAATTCCATTTTTCCTCTGTTCTCAACTTCTTCTTTAATTGCCTTTTCGCATAATTTGATAGGAGCTACAAAGTCAAGATCAATAGATGATTATACCCATCGTTTTAAGGAGATTTGCATAACTTAAAGATCTCTGATTTGATTGTAGAAAAACATTTGCATGTTAAAAAGAAGGGGATTTTCTTGAAGACTCTCAGATCTAATAGTAGAAGATCTATGGTTAACGTAGTTATAATTAGGGTGAGAAACTACAAAAGGATAAACCCTAGGGGCAATATATTTAGGAGGGTCAACCCTATGAACAGGAGTAGTTTTCTACGTCTTTGCACTCTAAAATATTTTTCAATTTTTGAGTGGTTGGAAGCTAGTATCATGAGGTTTTCTTTGAAAAAGAAAGATATATCAAAAGGAGTAGAGGAGGAGGGATCCCAACTCAGAAATGGATTGGAGGCCATTAAAATTTCTAGGAAGAAGACTAAAAGTTTTTGTTATTATAACGATGATTTGAAAATAAAAATGGTAGAGTGTACACAAGGGAGAAGAAGAAAATATCTCCTATAATGAACCATTCATCATATATTATTATTACATATGGAAAATTATCCAATTGAAAATCCACATGTTGAGCCACAAGGTCATGACTAAGCCCCCCCTCCCCAAAAACATGGGACTATGTAGGCCCAATATAATTGAATGGCAACAAGCATCATAGGTTCCTATGGTTCCTCAGGTGTCCTCCCCGATGTTAATGTCATGGTTCCTCAGGTGTCCTCCCCGATGTTAATGTCATGTTTCCAATGTTGTTTTTGCAGTTTCCGAGATGTTTATTTTTGTGATATCATTCGATTTTCGATGAGTTGAACTGCTGGTTTAAGTTGTTCATAGCCATATCATTCCATTTAGTCCCATGGCTAGCGAAAAAGGATGGATATAGGCTCCTATCTAGGAGATACATCAATCCATACATATCCAATTCCAAAATATCATTTGCCTAAGCCTACTTGACCTTTGCTTCATAGCCTTATCCGTACATGATTTTTAAGCTCATTTCCTCATGCTACCTACCTCGATAACTACAAAGCTCGCTTATCCGATTATGTTAAGTTGTTATCTTGTGAAAAGGTAGGTAGCACTTGCCCTTCAAAAAATGCCCCACGAATGAAAGACGAGCATTTTATAATAAGCAATTCCAAAACTGTTCTTAGTTGAATTTCCAAGTCAATATCAAATTAGCTTCTACAAATCGTCTCGTGTTCGCTCGGGATAAGCGATTGCATATCAAAACCTTGATCTCTCTAAATCACTAGTTAAAATCCATGGCTACTTTAATCCATTAACCTAGTCTTCGTTCTCTGTAGATCGATGGCCAAATCCAAAGTCGTTCGACACTTGTACCCAAATCTGCGATCTCACTAGATCGTTGATCAGATCCATGCTAGTCACTAGACCGATGACCAAGTTCATGATCTCTTGAGATTAGTACAAAGGTTCATGTCATCTATGTGCCTGAAATAAGGTTCATGGTCTATCTGGATCGAGATAAAGGTTCATTGCATCTTTAGGTAATAAATTATTCATGGCCTCTTCGGGTTGATAAGGTTCGTGGCCACATGAGCCAATCCATGGTCTCTTTGGACACTTTCTAAGCTCAATCCAGACTTAACGATGAATAAGCTAATCATGTTGCTCTATAACGAAGCAACTTACACTCTTCCCTCCGGTCTGATACTCCAACAGGTGATAATATGATCTGCATTGGCTGATAATAGTCTCTAATGATTCTTGCTCCATCTATTTACTCACTCTCTATTCAAATGATGTGGCGATAATTATTTTGTTCTCTAGCGAAGTGACATACTCCAATCTCTTCAGTTCCATCTCTCTAAAGTGAACAAAATGCAACAACATCATGCAAACCCTTTCTCCCACTCTTTGGTAAGGGGTGCACATAGAGGAAATTAGCTCTAGTTTTTTGGGATGTGAGCATAATTCTAGTGGCACATGCTCTATTATTGCTCTCGAGCAAGGGGACTTGTATTTGTTTTTCTATGTTATATGTGTTGGAATTGGGATAGCCCATAGCAGAAAAAACTGGTGAACTCCAAAATTTTTATCTATTTTGAATCTTTAATATACCTAAGAAGTCCAAATAATTTTGTAACTATAGAAAAGTTTCTTCAAAAAAATCAATATATTATTTGAGTCATTAAATTAGGGATTTAAATGTAATTTAATTTATAGAATTATAATGAATGTATCAAATACGTTCATTTGTGTTACTATATAAATAATGTCAATATATGTAATAATAACATGTTAAATGAATCTAAAGAATGAAATTATGGTTTCTCTCTCTTACTTTATAAAATATATTATAAATAAAAGATATGCCAAAAATATGAAGAGGAAAAACTTTCATTTCTATCCTTCTTTAATCGAATTAATTACCATATAAAATTACATTAATCCATGTAAAGTTTTATTTGTTAATTCAAACCTAAAATTATGTGAAACATACAAAAAAATATGAATATATCCACACTTTAATTATGTAACAGGATTGCAAAACATATGGAAGGTGGAATCAATTGATAATACAACATAATAATAAACTGGGAGGCAATCACATAACGGACAAAAAGGAATGAAACAAAAAATGATAACATTTTTTTGGCAAAGCCAACCGGTTTCTATAATAATCCATAATAGTTTTTTATTATAACAAATAATAAATACAATGAGTTACTAAAGTTAGCCAGATTGCAAAACTACTACCTTTGTTATTTTGAGTGGGTCGTCCACTAAAAGTGCTAAACTAGCTTAAAGTACGGGAGGTAAAAAACCATCTACACAACTTACACACTCGTTAAGCTCCATGCAAGGGGCAAAATTGTACTCGCTTTCTTAACATGTGAAGAGATAGGACACTAACTCAAAAATTACATAGTGACAAACTTATAAAAATGAAGAGTAACCAATTTTTCCATATAGCATAAAAATTCACAGATCAAACCATTGCATATTACCAAAAAGTTGGAGGATAACCCTTTTCAAAGGATTAAAACTCATAGCTACAATAGCATATTCCGTTTTTGGAAAATATAATTTATCTAATATTTAACTAGCGATCAATTAAATATTATGATAAAGAAATTGGAACAAAAAACAATAATTTATAGATATGTATTATTTCCTCAATTAAACTGTTTGATAATAATGAAGTACCTAAATTTTACATTTTGAAAATCAAACTTCAATAATAACATATACACATGCATGTTGATGTAGTTATGTGCATGTGGAGATAAACTTCTTAAATAATTGAAAGAAAAAAAATTCAATTTTATATTAAAATTTTCTGATGTATTTAGAAACTTATTTACAAATAAAATAGTCAATAAAATACATGTGTAGATAATCAAATCAAGAGAATAAATAATATAAGAAACAATTTCTTTTATGAAAGCTAATATAGAACATACTAGATATGGAAATATATAGTAACAATCCTTAGATGCATAAACAAAACATTCATGATGTTAAAAAGAATTGAAAATTTAGAAATTATTGTAATCCATTTATACTTATCATCAAGACAACCTTATAACTTAACTTTTTATTTTACTATAAATAAAATAATAGGAACAATACAATATCAAATCTGAAAATTTGTACTTTGCTTTGAATGTTTAAATATTGACGCTAATCAAAACATAGGATTAATTAATTGGTATGAACAAGAAAACTCAATCTAAATTATTTCTCTTTGATTTGAATGTCTAAGACATACATCTATAATTAAATTTCTCAAATAATTCTAATTTTGATTTATTTGATTAATAGTTTCAATCAATTCATACAATAGTAATTCAAGCTAAATTATTTTCAAATCAAATGAAGTAACATTATAAACATATAGGTTATGGAATTATATTTTAATTACTTCTTTAAAGTTAAACTTTGTGTAATTCATGTGTTACCTATTACTTCAGCTTCCATGACCATAAATTTCTACTTGACCAAAATTTCCTATTATATTTGTACGAACTACATTATATTTGCTTTAATTCTGAGTATGCATAATCTATTTTATTGACATAAGAGTGATAATTTCATTACAGACTGCTACCTAGACCACTGTCGATGTTTTGGTCCATCATATTCTGAATATAAAAGTCAGAAAAAAATTCAGTGAAGCTAACGGTGAAATAGGTTTTCGAGTCACGATTGCATAGATGGAAGAGCACTTCAGGAATTTCAATAGAACATCTAGTAAAATAATTCATGGAGTTCTTTTACTAGTAGAGCGCGTGTATGTATGAGTGTGTGTGTGTGTGTGTATGTGTGTGTGTATATGTGTGTGTATGTACATATAAAAGCACAGCCTTTTAACATCCCTATGTTGCAGCATTCTATATGGTACCCATATTATATCATTAGCTACATCATTTCAAATCATAAATTTACATATAGAGAACAATCTATGTAAAATTTTGGCTTGTTTTGACATTTATAGCATAATATGTTAGATTTTCAAATTTATCATGGATAACTGGGTTAAAATTCAGAAAATTCTTCAAATATCCAAATGAGCCTAAACGATACATAGATAATCATCTATCGATTTAGCATCTAAAAAATTTGTTAGATTTGGAATAGTGCAGCCTATGATAAAATAATGGATAGAACACAAAATATAGATACAACAAATCTGCAATACTAGATTACCCTCCAAATTTGACCTCTAATATCATATAATAATAAAAGGGTTCAACGGCTCAAATAATATGTGTCATGAATTAAGTGCATCTAATTTTGGGTCAAAACAGTGGGTTATATATGCACACCTACACAGACACAGACACACACACATACACACATATATATACATACATACATACATACATACATACATATATATATATATATATATATATATATATATATATATATATATAAACATGCACACACGTAGTTCACTACACCCCTATTTTGCAACATCCATTTTGTACCTGTTAACCTACCATTTTATAAGGCTATTACACAATGGACTTGGATACTCAAATTACACAACAATCGAGGCTGATAAGGCCGAAGATATGATCGAATCACTTGAGAATCAAGTATCTTATGAAAAGATGGATTAAACAGTTGGATTCATTTGAATAAAACTATGGAATTAGCTATGTCTTGAAAAGACATTGGGAAAGATAGGGATCGGTAAGCATTCGCTGCACATAACCAAGACTTCGAGAAAGTCAGGAATTGGTAGTGATCTGGAGCGCAGAGCTTCAAACTACAAAACTCATCAAAAACTGTCAAAAACTAAATGGAAAAACAAGCAAACAATTGCACAAGCATAGAGAAGAGAAGAAGGAAGACCCATCTTAGGGTGCACCTTTATATGGTGTGACCCTAGCAGTCGGTACTAACCTTTCTTGTGGAATCAATGCCGACCCCTAACAGGTAGGGCGATCTAGGATCCACCTCTAGGACCTGATCGTCCTGCTTTAGTGGGACTCTTACATCATTTTAGGCTAATATGACAAGATTTACAGCTAAGAATAAACCTCTAAGTTGTTTGAAAAGGATATTCTCTTCTCCATGTGGAAGCTCTATCATTCCTTGAAGACAACAACGCATTCTTCTCTCAAACCAACTGGACTTGTAATCAACTATATAAATAAAGATTATTACAAATGGACGTATGTCACATTTTGTTGAACCATTATAAAAACCATGCCTTCTCTATTTCTTTTTCTTATTACCCTGTGATTGTAAACCATTTATTCTTATTCATGATCTGTTGGGTATAAGTCTTATTTGAGTGCAAATCAATCTAATATTTTTGGCATACCAGGCAAGGAGAGTACTTGAATCTAAGTCTTAGGAGACTAAGAAGAAGAGAATTGGAGCTCATAATGAAGACACTGAACAAGGAGGGAGTCATGATGCTTTCTTTTTGTGGCAATCCGTCCATCTATGTGAAATGAAGGATATGTATAATTATTGGCAAGCTTTTCAACCAAGCCACCAAGAATATAAGGACTTACATTTGGTGAACAAGGATGCTCACTCATGAACAGATCCGGCTTGTGGTTCACATTCCCCCATCGGCTCGTGGTCCACATTCCCTCATCGGCTTGTGATCCACATTTCCCCATCGGCTCGCCGTAATCACCACGACCCGCTCGTGATAGGTGTCACGATCCACTCGCAGTAAAGGGTCACGAACCGACCCTATATCTCTGAAAACATGACCACGACCTGGTCACCCACAAACCGAAATTGAAGGATCTTATGACACCTGTCCATAACCGCCATGTTGACCAATTCTCCATCCACTCACGAACGGATCCGAGATCCTCGAGATTGGTGCTGCGTGTCTTCACGAACCGCCTGCAGAAATCGCCTATAAATAGCCCAATACTTGGCATTTTTCAGGATCTTTTGGCAATTCAGAGCTCTGATTCCACCATTATCATACCTTCATTATTTCTATTCAAAGTTATCTCGAATTTACTGAGTGAATTACCATTGTAAAAGTGAGATTTAGAGAAAATATTGATTGTACTTGCATTATAACGTATAATCAAAGTCATATAAAGTGGATGTAGGATCTTTAACGCCCAACCACTATAAATTTGGTGTGTTTGCTGCATTATATTTCATTTTTAGTTGCAATTCTCTGCAAATCAAGATAATATGGGTGTTAGAGCCACTTTTTGGTCTAACATTTTGTTCACTGAGAATTGAATTCTCAGCCTATCGGATTATTGCTCTACTATTTGGATTTTTAAGTCCGAAGAAAATAGTCTGTATTCCTACTGTTTCGTTTTTGAAGATTTCAGCAAAGTTAAGACGTTATGGCTTAAAAGAAACCCAAGGATTTGCAAGCTTCGCAAGTAAATGAAGCTGCAAGTGAAGAGAACGCTCAGGAGCAGGTCGAGGTGGTCTCCCCGGCTCGCGGCTCGCAGGGGGCGAACTAACCTCAAGAGGGAGTCATGACTCGGTCCATGGAAGGGACCACAAGCCGCCCTAGGAGCACACCACGAGCCATGTGCAGGAGCACACCACAAGCCATGTGCAGGAACACACCACGAACCGTGGACCAAAGGGGGTCACGCACCGCCCTCAACGAGGGACCACCACTCGACCCGGAAAGGAGATTATGATCCACTCCACTCATGTTGATGTTTCTGCTCGACCTTGCTCAAGTGCTCCGCGTTCAATGGCGAATATTAATGACCAACTGCCCGCTTCTGCTCCAGTGACGGAAAGAGATTTTTCTCGAGTTTTCGACATGTTGGAAAGGACAAATGATGAGTTGGCAGCTCAAAGGCGTGAGAGTTCTTTGCTACGACAGAACATGACTGAGATGAGTAGACAAATCAATGATCTCTGAAGGCAAAGGACACCTTCACCAACCTATCATCTAACGCCAGAGTACCCATCCTCATCTGAAGAGCCTTCGAGACACCAACGAGGCCTCCACTAGAAAGAGCTAAAAACGTGGAGCAACTCTGGTTTGGATCACTCCCTTCTAGAGCAGAGACAACGCTCAATCTGGGACCTGACAATCGTAACTCGAATAATCCCACTTTTCCTCTTGTAGAAGGACCTACTATGCTACCTAGGGGTAAGGATGCTGATGACCTCGCTTAGAACCAAACAGTAGCACCCCCTCACCGCGTGATTGACCATGGCCACAGGGGGCAAGGAAGCTCGGCTCAGGACCCAAACTTGGGGGCAGTACATCGGAGGGACATCGGAGAGCCCCGCAGGGCAAGAAGTGTTGATCCAGAATCCACACTGACCAATGCTGACGTTGAGGCAATGGTGAGGCAGATCATGGCAGATAGCCGCGGATAAAGAAATGAAGATTGTTGTATAGACCGCAGTCATACACACTTTACAGATGACATATTGGACATCCGATTTCCAAAACGATTCAACATGCCAACGATGAACCATTATTCGGGCAGGATAGACCCGGTCCAGCATTTAATGAGATATTCATGGCATATGAATGTTGCTGCCACTCCCGACGCAGTGAAATGCAAAGCGTTCCCGGTCTTCTTAGAGGATGTGGCATTAATGTTGTTTACCCGCTTGCCAGCTCGATCGATCTCCAAATTCAAGGAATTAAGCGAAAGATTTATAGATCAATTTCGACTTCATACTCAAAGGTCCAAAAACATCGTTGAGCTATCGCTCATCAAGCAGCGCCCTGACGAAACTCTTAGATCATATCTAGATCGCTTCAACTTAGCAGTTACCAAGGTTAGAGACCCTCACGAACAATCAGTCCTAATGGCCTTAATTGACGGAGTAGATAAAGATACGTAATTTGGCAGGTACTTAGCTAGAAAACCGCCACTTACTAGGGAAATATTCTACGGGAAAGCCAATATCCGTCTATGCCAAGAGGAATTATATGTTAATCGAAAAAGGAAAGCCACTGATAAGGAAGATATACAGAGTAATGTGATATTCAAACAATCCAGAGATAGCTTAGGAAAGGTAGAGGTCAATGTTGGAAATAAGAACCAAAGCAGTGGCCGCTAGAACAGGAATAGTAGTCGGAAGAAGAATCGGGGAAATGATTCACGGAAGAGACCTCGGTTCAAAGCGTTTGAAAACTTTACACCACTGAACGATACGTTAGAGAATATTTTCCTGGATACTTATAATGTTCTTCAATATAAGAGGCCTCCACCACGAGACTCTGTAGAGAAAGAGTGTGAAACAGGAAAATTATGCCTTTTCCATCAGACCCATGGTCATTCCACTAATGGGTGCCATCATTTGAGAGATGTGGTTGAAAAACTTCTTCGAGAAGGGTAGTTGGACGAATACAAGGTTACTCCAAGAGATAGGGGGCAAGCCGAGCAGGCCCCGAATCAAAACCAACCTGCTTCCAAGCCCACTGCTCAGCAAAAAGGGAAAAATATTGTTATCAATACCATAGTTGGAGGGCCTCACCCAGCTGGACATAGCTTCAGGGCGATGGATCAATATGTGAATGCAGCCAAGCACGTTAGAGTAGGGAAGTGCAGTAATCCTGAAGATACCGCCCCAATATAGCAGTAAAAAACAATGTCTGACGATGTCATATTCCGCGACAGAGACAGTATTGGAGTTCAATCCCCTACCGAAGACTCCTTAGTGACACAACCGCCATTGGTCCTACTTTAGTCCACAAGGTCTTGGTGGATAATGGAAGCTCAGTTAACATTCTATTTAAGAAAGCATATGATCAGATGAAGCTCAAAGCCATGGATTTGAAGCCTTGTGACGGATGGATACGCGGCTTCAATGGGGCTTCGAAGGCTCCGATAGGATATGTGGAATTGTCAGTGACACTAGGAGAAGGAGATTGCCAGAGAGTGAGGATTCTCCCATTTGTAGTTCTGGATATTGACTCGCCCTATAATGCCTTTTTGGGCTAACCGACCCTTGCAGAATTCAGGGCCTGCATCGCACCTTGTTGCTTGTTGCTGAAATTCCCAACAGACGCGGGAGTGGGAGTGATTAGAGGTGACCAGGCCATTGGACGAGCCTGTTACATGGTGGAGTTAAAGATGTTGATGAAAGGACTAAATATAAAAAACCAGAGGTGCTTCCTCTCCCGTGAAGGAGGGGTCAGCATAGCAACTAAGGGGGACGACCCCGAGGGAGTCGCCCGGAGAATTGCCCGAGGACATAGATCCCAGAGAGGACGAAGAGCCTGGGGGCAGAATGGCGACGTCCAATGAAACAACTTTGGATATCACGATTGACAATGAAGACTCGGCGAGGGTTTTAAAGATCGAATCTCAGCTAGACCCGCTTCGGGCAAAGGAATTGACTGACTTTTTAAAGGCAAACTTGGAAGTGTTCACTTGGACCCACACTGATATGTGTAGGATATCACCCTCAATTATAAGCCACTCATTGAGTATCAACCAAAAACATCTACCCGTTAAGCAGAAGAGGTGAATGCTCAACCCAGAGAGGTCAGCTACCTTGAAGGAAGAAGTTGAAAAGTTGAGGAGCAATGGATTCATTAAAGATTCAACTTACCCAGACTAGATCTCAAATCCCGTTTTGGTAAAGAAGGCCAACGGAAAATGGCGTACTTGCATTGACTTCTCAGATTTGAATAAAGCTTGCCCAAAGGACAGTTTTCCACTCCCTAGAATCGAACAGTTGATAGACTCAATGGTGGGTCATGAACTTCTCTCCTTCATGGATGCATACTCGGGATACAACCAAATTCCCATGCATGTTCCGGACTAGGAACACACCAGCTTTATCAAGGATTTGGGAATATACTGCTATGTGGTGATGCCCTTCGGTTTTAAGAATGCCGGAGCAACCTATCAATGGCTAGTGAATCAGATGTTCTACAATCAGATCGGGAAAACAATGGAAGTGTACATTGACGATATGCTTGTGAAATCCCAACAGTCTTCTAATCATACAGCTGACCTAGCAGAAATGTTCGATATTCTTCGGCAATACGGAATGATGCTCAACCCTCTGAAGTGTTCATTTGGAGTAGTCTCTGGGAAATTTTTGGGTTTATCATCAGCTCACATGGAACTGAAATTAATCCAAATTAAATCGCGACAATCAGGAATATTCAAGAACCAAGACAGATTAAAGATGTGCAAAGCCTCGCTGGAAAAGTGGCTACATTAAGCAGGTTTATTTCTAAAGCTGCAGATAAATGTATTCCATTCTTCGACTTGATAAAGCGAGGAAAGCGCAATTTTAAATGGACTTCTGATTGTGTGGAAGCATTTCATAACTTACTGAATCATCTTGAAAGACCCCCGACACTGTCCAAACCAGTCGACCATGAGGACTTGTTCGTATACTTGGTCGTGTCGTCTCATGCGATAAGTTCGGCCCTGGTAAGGGAAGAAGACAAAGTCCAAAGGCCGGTGTACTACGTAAGTAAAAAACTAGCGGCAGCCGAGTGAAACTATCTGTCACTATTTCCAAGCTCATCCAATCACTGTGTACATTGACCATCCGCTCCGACAAGTCTTGCAGAGACCAGAGGCATTAGGAAGACTACTCAAATGGAACATAGAGTTAAGTCAGTTTGATTTGAATTTCCAGCCCCGCAGATCGATAAGCGGAAAGTATTGGCGAACTTCATAGCAGAATTTACTATCCTTGAGGAAGATGTAGCAAGCGAAGAAGCTGGTCCCTCAACGCAACCATATGCCCCAAATACCTGGAAGCTATATACCAACGGTGCCAAGAATGAAAGGCTATCTGATGTCGGAGTTGTGCTAATAACTCCTGAGAAACAGCCAATATACTACGCTTTCAGATTAGAATTCCATGCCACGAACAATGATTTAGAGTATGAAGCCCTGATTGTCGGGCTAAGGCTTGCAAAGGAGTTAAGGATAACGAGGTTGGATATCTTTTGCGATTCCAATATTGTCTTAAACCAGGTTAATGAGGAGTTTCAGGCCAAGGGGCCAAGACTTGTGTCTTATTTGAAAGAAGTGAGAAAATTGCTTGATAGTTTTGAACACTACAGTATAAACCATATACCTCGATCAGAGAACCAGAAGGCAGATAAATTGGATAAGCTGGCTAGTTCCGACAACCCTGAGAACATAGAGATGGTCCCAATTGAAATACCAGAGACTCCAAGGATCGATCAGATGGAAATTGATCCGGTATTGGAAACTGAACCAGAAAGGGAGTCGTGGATGACACCCCTAAAGAACTTCCTGATGAATGGAACGCTTCCAACCAAGAAAAGTGAAAGGCGCGCTGTTATTCGAAAAACCTCTAGATATGTCATGCAAGGTGAAGTCCTCTACAAGCAAGGATTCTCGATGCCCTCCTCCAGTGCATAGCCCATGACGACATCGAGCGGGTACTGAGTGAAGTACACGAAGGTGAATGTGGCGACCACACCGAAGGCCAAACATTGGCTAAGAAGATATTACGATATGGCTACTTCTGGTCTATCGTGAACAAGGATCCAGCTAAATATGCATGGCGTTACAACAAATGCCACAGATTTTCTAAGATCCATCGGGCACCTCCTAGACAATTAAAGATAATGATGGGCCCGTGGCCCTTCGCTACCTGGGGAATTGATATTAACGGAAGCCTCCCCATTGCAAAGGGCAGAGCTAAATTCACCATCGTGGCCGTGGATTACTTTACAAAGTGAGTCAAAGCTGAACCGCAAACCACGATTACAACCAAGCCAAACAAGTAATAAACTTCATCATTAGGAACATTATATGTCAATTTGGGATCCCAAAAACCATTATAACGGACAACAGAACCCAGTTTGACAACACCAAATTCCGAGATTTCTGCCAGAAATATCACATCGAGAAAGATATATCGCCATGGCACATCCGCAGTCAAATGGACAGGTGGAAGTAGCAAACAAAGTGATTAAGTCCATTCTAAAGAAGCGATTGAAATGAGCCAGAGCCATGTGGGTCGACAAATTACCCTTAGCTTTATGGGCTCATAGGACAACTTACAAATCAACCATGGGGCACACCCCCTTCTCCCTTGCTTTCGGGTCAGAAGCGGTCATCCCGGTCGAATTAAACCCGATGACTAATAATGAAC
The DNA here is from genome assembly GCA_030737875.1 of Allium sativum. Classification (NCBI taxonomy): domain Eukaryota; kingdom Viridiplantae; phylum Streptophyta; class Magnoliopsida; order Asparagales; family Amaryllidaceae; genus Allium; species Allium sativum. Next base: position 296,439,802 of record CM060918.1, on the reverse strand, counting down.
TCCTCCTCAAATCCCAAGATATAATTGAAGAAAAAAGGGATGAGGCGGACTTGCGTGCCTTGAGGAACAAGCAGCAGATCGGCCAGTATTACAATAAGAAGGTCCGATCTCGAAACTTTGAACCCAGAGACTTGGTTCTAAAGCGCATCTTTCCACCCCCAGTCCATTTGGGTCCAAAATGGGAAGGACCGTATACCATCATACGGAGGCTTGATAATGGATCCTTTAAGCTAGCGACCGTGGATGGAGTTGAAATCCCCAGAGCGTGGAATGCACAGCATTTGTGGCATTACTTGACATGAAATTGTCATTTTTACTCTTTTGTTTTTAGTACCATGTAAAAAGGAACGACTTGTCTAGAACAACCTTGTTACAAAAGAAAAAGATTATAAAGTGGAAGTAGGTCATGATTCGATCGAACCACTATAAAATACCGTGTGTCATTTACTTTTATCACACCATTTTTTTATTTACTTCCCCATTCTTTACTTACATGAGTTGTTATAATTGTGAAGTTTTTCATAAACCTCACGACAATCTCAAAGCATGTAATTCAAAGTGCCTCCTATCAGACCAGGAGGTCGACAGTATATAGAGCATTGAAGGTGCAAAGAAGTAAATGGCACAACCTCGAATTCTCTAACTCTCACGACCTGAGAAAAACACGCAGGACAAGAAAACATATTATCCATAAGGCTTGAAGGTGCAACATTATTAAAAGACCACCTTGACACCACTCTACCCTTGGCATTCGACAGGAGAGTATAAAGACACCGGAAACTGTGCCATAAGAACTCCTACCTTGCTGAAGGATCGGGGAGCAGACTGAAAGCTGAGTTTGAACTCTATCATGTGCATACGACGGGACAGTATAAAGGCATATTGACTAAATTCCATAAAAGGGCTCCTACCCCGCTGTAATATCGGATGCAAGGGTGAAAGCTTAGCCCGAACCCTTCATGTCCGGACATGGGGGGCAACGCAGTGTCGATCCTAATAAATCCTCAACAAGCCCTGGTCAGGCATCATGTTGATGATTGATTGGGGGAATATACATACATACTACATGACACACTCTATGATAACAACAGAATAATATGATATGAAATTTTTATGTTATGCCTGCAGTGACAGCTTATGATGTTGATTTATTTATAACTCATTTATGATTCGAATGTTTAAATACATGACAAAATATGATATGTTTGCAGGTACACAACAGTAAAAAGGAAACAGAATTTCATTTACTAGATGCAAATTCACAAAACAAAGCTCGGCAAAAAGTGAGGGCCATTCTCACGACTACATCATAATACGACTGGAAAACCTGGAAAAAATATATAAACAAACAAGCTCTATTTGGGCTTTGGGGATGACTTTGACTTCTTCTCTTTCTTTTGCTTCTCCGGCTCCTCCTTGTCAGCATCAGATTTGTCATGCTTGTTCCTCTTCTTCTTATACGAGGGAGGATCTGGTGGAGCGCAAGAGGACTGAGATGCAAGTTGTGTAGTTATCGACTTGGAGGAGAGCTTTATAATCATTCCAGATCTAGGAGTAGCTACAGTGATAGGTGGTATATTCAAAGGCTCTTCCTCAACCTTAGTCTTTAAGAGCTCGTCCTGCTTAGCCTTCATCTCAGCTAAGGTCATGTCATCACCCTCCTTTGTTTCCTTAATAATAGTGATGTCCTCTTCTTCATCCCCATCAGTATCCTTTAAGGCCCCAGTGATTTCAGCATCCTTAGGAGCATCAGTGCTCGATCGCACGATAGCCTTTTCGGTCGCTTCAACCTCAGTTTGTTTAGGGATTTCAGGGGCCTTAGGGCTCGATAGTATGGTGGCTTTCTCGACCTCTGTTTTCTTTGCTGCAGTCCCCTCGGTCGGCTCGGCACCTATATCATGAGAAGCAACTGTTATTAATTTGGGAGAAAATGTGGCCTTCTCGATTGTTTGCTCCACAATGCGACGACAAGTCATAATAGCTTTGACAAATTGTGGAGAGAATATGGAGATACCTTCCGCTGACTCCTCGCTTGGAGCTGCAGTAGAAGCCCTAACAGCTGGAGGAAGTGGGACTTCAGAGATCAATGGATCGTCTGAATTATACTCCTCAACCTCAGAAGTCTTGGGCTCCATTGCTAAACTTGAACCTTCGTCAATTTTGTTGTTGCCTTTGAGCTTAAACCTCTCCGCCTCCATGGACTCCTTAATTTGATGCCTCCCCTCTGCTAAAGCCTCGGGCTCTCCACCTCTAAGAAAGGTCTGCATAAGTTGGTTCTCATCAACATCCTTGACCTTTATGCGGTGCCTCTCACTCTCAACAATCTGGTCCCACACATTAATTACGGTAGTGAGATGGTTGTTGATCCAAGAAATATCTCGGGTCCGAATGATTTGGACAAAAAAGTCCATCAAAAATTCGTCGAACCCCTCTATCTCCTGTTCAGCCAAGGCAAGCTTAGCAGTTGCAGTGGAGGTGGACTCAAGGGCTTCATTAGCATTACCTTTAGCAAGAGCTGCTCTCTCCTCGGCATGAGCAAGTTTATCCTTTAAGCTAGCCATGTCTTTCTCCCTAGCAGCCTTTTCCACTGGAAAGCGATCCTGTGATGTTTTCAGCTATGCATTAACTGATTTGAGATCCTCTATCTCCTTTTTCAGAGCCACCCACTCTTGGTTGTTTGAATCAAGTTCAAGGTGGAAGCATTTCTTTTCACCTTCTAGATCTATCTTATATTTTTCGGCATCACTCTGAGCTAAGGCAAGAAGAGCTTGAGTATCTTCACATTCTTTCTCAGCCTTGTTTCTGGCCTTGATGTCGTGCTCGATCTTCACTCTAGCTCTGGCTGCATCTACTTCCAAACGACGGATGACCTCTGAAAGATTCTTGGCATGCTTTTTCATTGTCCTATATTGTTTAGCTACATGACTGAATCGGTCCACGACCTCTACATTTCGTTCATCAGGAACCGGTTCAAGATCCGGAACGAAAAGCATCCTTTTAAAATAGATGTCGGGAACTGCTTTCGCAAACGCTCCAATTTTGCCTTATTTTCATAAGTAAGGGCAACCTCCTTTGCGGTGTTAGTGTCCAAGTTATGCTGACCAGAAGGGAAAAGAGCTGCCTTCTCTTTTGACAAACCTTTGCTCGGATCCTTGTGCTTGTCTTTGGGTTCATAGCGCTTCTTGGAGGATTTATCCTAAGGAGGTATACCCTTTAGGGGAGTCGAGGCTTTGGGAAGTTTTTTGACCCCGCATGTGGCACTTGACGACTATGGTGCTTCTCGGGATCATTTCTTGAAGGAGAGCGAGAGCATGTAGGATGGGGATGATGGAAATCATAGTGATTCTTACTGTCTCTTCCTCGATTATCACTGCGATCATGCTTAAGTATGGGATTGAGTCTGGGCATGCACTCACGAAGTTCACGATGAGAGTAAGAGCGACGACAAGGCATTTTTCCAGCAAAGAATAACAAGCAAGTATAAGAGCCATGAATACAAACAATATATGAGTGTTGTGGAAAGTGGTACATGTGATTTGTGTATCCCGTGTAACCCCCCCTAACAGATCAGGGCCCGGAGCTAGGCTCGTCTGTACGGTATCCTTCTCTTTGATGGGAGTAGTTTCTTCCTTGGAGATTGGGAAGAACGGTTCTGCTCCAAAATCTTCGGAGGCATAAATGTTATCTGACAAGGGGATCATGTCTAAATCCCTAAATACTTGTTCCTCTGTTAACAAATCGTGAGTTATATGCTCCGCTGGCAGTGGAGTCTTCGAAGGAGACTACTCCTTGGAAACTGAGGCATCCTTTGATTCGTCAACTCGAATTTCACTTCCTTTGTAGATGTTCATCTCTTCGTCATCCTGAACGGCCATAGGAGAAGGGCTTTTGGGTAGATCAGGTAATGCCCAGAATTCAGTTGTCACCTTCCCCTCAGTTGGGGGCATGCTACTCGACTCCCCAGGAGTTAAAGTTGGGGGCACATATTTTTAAGGCCTGCCACCCTGTCCAAGCCCAAATATTATATCGAGAAGGTGGTGTTTGTGAAGATTCTCATCGATTATACACTTCTTGATTTTGCAAAATTCATAGTTTCTTTTTACAAGGCAGGATAGATGATCTTCGTATATTGCACCTTCCGGTTTTTGGAGATTATGAGCTGCACAGAAAAAGAGGAAGTTAGCACATTAATCATGCAGTTGGAACATACGTTGAAATATTTAGAACCTACTTGACTGTAAGCACCTCCTTGCACATCCAGCTTGATGTTTTATGTAGAACCATTCAGATTTGGCATCGCCTAAGTTACTATGTCCATCCGACAAGGCCTTCTTTGAGGGGATCGATTCAAAGAAAATAAAGTTCGGGGTCCCTGTGGAGCGATGCTTGAAATAATAATAGAAGTTCAAATCTTTAAAAACAAGCTTGGTCTCTAGGATTTCTGCATATGCAATATGCAAGGTGTGCAGAGCAGCGTAAGCATCAGGATGGAGTTGTATGGGAGCAATACATAGTTGTCTCAAGAGATCGACAACGATCTGAGGAAAAGGAGGAATAACACCTACTGTGCACATGACCTTACTAATGGCCATGTACCCTTCTGGAGCAAAGTAGGGTCTGTCCTCCTTCTCCGGGTTTTTCACATCATCCCAGGGAATCCCATGCCTTAAACAGATCTTCTTCAACTTTAAATTGTCCAATTTTGATGCTATGGAGTCGCTTGGCTTGTCCAATATCTTAGCACCCTCAATTTCATTGGAAGCCCGATCATCCTCTTCGTCCTCAAGCGATGTGCTTTCAGAAGATGTTGATTCTGTATCTATGTCTATTTCATAATCAGATCCAGAGTTATCCCATTACGGGTCTGATGGAAGTGCATCAGGAATGTAATAACCTGCGCTCTTCTCTAATATCCTCGCTGAGATTCTATTGGACATGTCTGTTGTATTGGTGAATGAACATAAGCAATTAAAGCATAAATACCCATGAACCCTGTGCATGTGCAAGTGCTGGTGTATGTCAATGTATGCAATATGGAAAAGATAAAACGCGAGGTAAAGCAAACAAGAAAGTAATTTGATGTCCTATGATTTTAAGTTAAACTCTCGTCCAGTCCCGAACGAGTCGTTTGAAGGCTCTATCCTAACTATTCGTTGATATGTTAAAGTTACATCAAATTTCAGTCAAGATATGTCTCGATTCGCTTGTTAAATTAGTTAGTAAAGCTTTATGATGCGGCTCGTGAGAAGGTCTTGTTCCATAAGCGGAGATGTAAGACTTATCATCTCATGATCGGGCGGCTCGCCAACCACCGTCACGACCCGCCTCACTATCACCCATCACGAATCGATACCTCATTCCTCTTCACAAATGAGCCTGTGGTCACGATCCATGATCCAATCCAATGCCCAACACGTCTTTATGACCCGTCACACTACAACTCATCTTCCTCTCTTCCAATCTCTTCCTCCATGCACTAACCCATAAACTGGACGACCCGACCGCCTGTAGCACACTCCTTCTATCCTCTTCCCTGCGATGGAACCTCTTAAACAAGGACTGTGGTGGGAAGAACGATGATGGATGATAGAGCGGGGGCGATCAGATCTCTCGCGGTTAAAGATTAAAACATGTCAATTAAAAGCTACTGAAATACACATCCTATTACTTATCAATTTGGAGAGCAAATTCGATTGAATTGGGATTTTCTCGAAGCTAGGGTTTTTAATTTGGGGAAGGATGGCCAAATTGCAGTAAAACGGTTAAGGGGGAAGTAAAAGGTAGAAAGGGAAATGGGAATCGGCTTATATAGCCTATACGAAGGCTCTTGGTCTCCCCTCGTTTGCCTTGGCGGATCGGATCGACCGAATGGGAAACGAAAGCTCTAATGGACCCACTGTTGCTCATATGAAATCGTGCTCCCATATCGATTCGTGACTCACACTTGGTAACACGAACACAATGTGACTTAATGATCGAGATTCTCAGAATGACTATCGGGATGGAACGTGGAGATCTTTTTAACTACTGATGTAGCAAACCTCTATAAGAAGTTTATGGAAATTTAGATACTTACTTGGAGAATTCTTCGCAATATGCTCTAGAATTCGAAGTTAGGAGATGATCAATAAACAACGAAATAATTGGAAACTCAGAGATGCATTTATACCCATCAGGGGACACAACTTTTCTGAAACATCGCGACTTTGCGAAAGATTACGACTGTTAACTCACATCGCTCCGAGAAAAGATAGTTTGGTAATTTCAAAGCACGTTCCATTCTTAATGAAACGTACTTCAAGGGGGAAAATTGCTAGCTAGCTTTTGAACCAAGCCACAAAGAATATAAGGACTTGCATTTGGTGAACAAGGATACTCACTCATGAACAAATCCGGCTTGTGGTCCACAATCCCTCATTGGCTCGTGGTCCACATTCCCCTATCGGCTCATGATCCACATTTCCCCATCGGCTCGCCATAATCACCACGACCCGCTCATGATAGGTGTCATGATCCGCTCACCGTAAAGGGTCATGAACCGACCCTATATCTCTGAAAACATGGCCACGACCTGGTCACCCACGAACCAAAATTGAAGGATCTTACGACACCTGTCCATGACCGCCATGTTGACTAATTCTCCATCCACTCATGAACGGATCCGAGATCCTCGGGATTGGTGCCATGTGTCTTTACGAACCGCCTGCAGAAATCGCCTATAAATAGCCCAATACTTGGCATTTTTCAGGATCTTTTGGCAATTCAGAGCTCTGATTCCACCATTATCATACCTCCATTATTTTAGTTCAGAGTTATCTCGAATTTACTGAGTGAATTACCATTGTAAAAGTGAGATTGAGAGAAAATATTGATTGTACTTGCATTCTAACGTATAATCAAGACATATAAAGTGGACGTAGGCTCGTTAATGTCGAACCACTATAAATTTGTTGTGTTTGCTGCATTTTATTTCATTTTTAGTTGCAATTCTCTGCAAATCAAGATAATTTGGGTGTTAGAGCCACTTTTTGGTCTAACAATAATGCAATGAACAAATTACAAGATAGAATTGTAAGGCTAAAGGACATGCTAAAGAGACAAGAGGAAACGATAGCAACTTTCTTTTAGAGAATAGGACAAGCAGATGGAACTGGAAATCATAACTTGGACACTGGAAATAGGTGGAAAATAAGGAATTAGAGATCAGCAACCGAGGCTAGCATTGGGAAAGGGACCCAAGTCGATGTAGGTCCCTCTATAAGGATCAGATCTGATCCCTTTCAAATTGGGGAAGGAACCTAAATCAGTGTCGATCCTTCCTAGGCATTGGACCCTATCCCATTCACACAAGGGCTTAGCCTTGGCACAATAGTGGACAATTCATTTTCAATTTTAAGTTCGGAATTTAGGAATTGGAGCTTGCTAGGATGGAGTCAGCAACGTAAATTGTCTTAGTGAAAACATTGCGCAAAGAGATCAAGTCAGGATGGAACCTCCTAGAGGGATCAACATCGACCTCTTGAATATATAGGGAATTCCCCGGGGGTCGGTATAGACGCAGACAAACTAATGACTAATATGGGTATTAAAAAAACGGGAATTTAGCGCCAGTTTGGACAATTTTAAACAGCAGTCATGGATCTTCTTACATTATTCATCGGGCAAAGGGAGATGGATTAATGAACAGGGATGTGGATAGTGTATATCATAGTCCATTCATTATGAACAAATAGAACTCGATGAATTCAGTGGACTTCAAACTCTTAGTGTTGAAAGCTTATGATGGAAAAGAGGGTTCGACCATTCATCTGTTGCGATATACAAGGAACATGGAAGTGCTGGAGGTGTCCAATGAAGTGATGGCCAATTCATTTCCATTCTCCTTCTCGGATATAATTGCTATGTTATTCAGGTAATTGGGAAATAGTCGATTAAAAATTGAAAAGACAATTTCAGGTCTACGTCGCTCCACCTAAAAATATAATGAAGTTAAGAACGATAAACAAAGGATAGGAGAAACTCCATAGAAATGCGTGGAAAGCTTCAATGCATCTTACATTTCAGTGGACCGATTAGACTCATATGGTTTTGATGGAAGCGATTTCAAGAGTTCTGGATAATTAAGATTTCAAGGTATCTTTAGAAAGGGATGCCCCGAGGGATCCTGATCATATCATGAAGCAGATAAGTTTTTAAGGCAGGAAGTTGCAAGAATATGCCTAGAATCCCTATAAGTCAATGATACCAAAGACGAATACTGTTCACTTCCAAGAAGAATAAATGGAAACGAAAGGCTAAGAAAGAATACAGTCGATCGAGTAGGCAACAAAGAGAACCAATGTTCTCTTCGTATATGGATTTGAATGAAAATTTAGAAAGGATATTTAAGGAGACTTAGGAATGTCTTCCATTCAAAAGACCAGTTAGTTAGGAACCCATGGAATGGGAAGGGACACTGAGAAAACACTGCTTATTTGAATGTGTAGAGGCCATAGTACGAACAAATATCGACAATTATGGGGTATGATAGAGGAGTTAATCAAGAATGAATAGTTGACGCAATATATTCAGAACATAAATGTGATAATGGAACAACAATAACCGTCAATCGCATAGGGTTAGAGCTAACCTATATCTAGTTCATGTGGGGATTCTCATTGACTAATGATTTGGATAATAAAACGGCCAAATCTTTTTTAATTATATAGGAATCGGAGTGATACCTAGGAATGCTCGGAGAAGATGATAAACCATTGGATATTCATGCAGTTTTTTCTGATAAACTCATAATAAAATGACTAAATAACTTACATGTGTATATGAACAGGTTTTGATTCCTAAGAACGCTCTGAGATGACGATAAATCATTAGTCTTCATTTTTGATGGTAATAACTTAATTTTCGAACTTTAATAAAAGGAAATTTTGAATGTGGATTATGCTTGCAAAGTGTGAAAATTTTCACATACTGATCATCAAGTATGAACTATGCATGGCAAGATTCAGGCCGTCTTGGTAACCTGGGGTCATTTAATCATTCGTTAAGTATGGACTATGCTTGGAAATAGGTAGGACATTTTGTCATGACTAGGCAATATCCTCATATCGCTAGGTGTGGATTATGCTTGGTAAGGTTCATGCCACATCTTCAAGACTTGGTGAAGCCACTCAATTGGTGGTAATGCATGGGCCATTGCTTGGAATAGTTTAGGCATTCCTAGATACGAGGTCGCCTGATCGATTGTCCGGTATGGATTATACGTGGAAAGGATCAATTCTTCTCGACAGTGGGGCCTCTTAATAGGTCATTGAGTGTAGATTGTACTCAGCAAGATCCTAAAGATCCTAGATCATTAGGTGTTGATTATTATGCTGGGCAAAGCAATAAAAGGATAATTGAATGTGGATCATGCTCGACGTGGAAGAATACACACACTGAGCATGGACTACACTCAACAAGGATCCAGGAAGACTAGGGGTTGAACCAACGAGGCCACAAACACTATAAATCGGCCTGATGAGGCCAAGGGTTTGCATATTAGCTCGGAACAACTACAGACATAAATTTGTAGTGGATATAGATATTGTTCAAATGATTGGACGAGATCATAAGTGCAATTATCGGCTCAGAACGATCATGAAACTCATGAACAATCTGGAGAGATTCTGGACAGTAGACATATACAAAACAACTCTTTCATAGCATCATATATTTTGGAGAGACATGTCTTAACTCCTCTTTTTACAAGATCATTACATAATGGACTCATATACTCGAATTACACAATCACTGAGGCAGAAAGCCTGAAATGATAGTCAAATAGCACAGAAATCCAGTACAGATATATATATATATATATATATATATATATATATATAGATGAAGCTATGGACGGTTGGATTTACTTGAATAACACTTCGAAATTAGCTATGTATGAAAAGACTTTGGGAAATACTGGGATATGTAGGGATTTATAGCACAAAACCAAGTGTTAGACCAAAAAATGGCACTAACACCCAAATGTAGATCACGGATCACAGAATGCAGAAAATGATAAATAAAAGGAGACACACAAAGTTTTTATAGTGTTTCGGCCGTAGATGTTGCCTACATCCACTTTATAATCTTATTGTTATACTGACAGACTACAGGAATCAGTTGCCTACAAACACACAATCCATGTGTTAATTGAAATTTTAAGAGTTTATATGAGCGATGGTGAAAAATCCTTGCAATTTTGTAATGGCAGAAGCTTTGGAGATGAAGAAGAAATGCCTCCGCCCCTAAAAAATCCCTCTAAAATTTCAGGTAGAGGTGTATTTATAGCTGTAGGAGAGCCTCTGGGAGGACCGGTTTGTGAGTCACGCGTGGATCTCGATCCAGGAAAGTAGTAGCAGAAGTAGCCTTTGGAATAAATCAAGATCTACGCGTGTATCAGCAGGTCCAGGGGTTGGCTCGCTGGTCGTACATGGGCCTGTTTCGTGAGGGTTGAGGGCGAGCCGAAGTGGGCGAACCGGTGTGTGCGAGCTGGTGTGGGCGAGCCGATGGAGGTGCTTCATGAGATGAGGAGGTTGCACCACGAGCGGGTCATGGTCCATGGGTGCATCACGAGCCGAGGGGGTAAGCCAAGCCGACCAGGAATGCAACTCCCAGCTTTTCCATACTTCTGCGTGCGTTTACGGAAACAGGAATAACTTCCAAACTGTAAGTCTGATTGAGCCAAACGAAAGTTCTACCTGAAGCTAATTCAGTGGGCTATGAGAAGCTTCGTAATTGCTGTTTTCGGGCCCAAAAGAGGTCATCTGATAGGAGTTTCGGGCCTACTTATGTTGATGTTGCGATTTCCACCAAATCCCTCTATGTCTTCTGACGTTGTTTCCACAACTTGAGCGTGTTATTATCCAGGAATTCCATGTGTAACAGTTTTAACCAAAAAGTGTGTCAACACCAAGACTTCGAGAAATTCGGGGATCACTAAGGACCCGGAGCCTAGAATTTCAAAGTACAAAATTAGTTTAAGTTACGTCAACAACTCAAAAAACAGTGGGTGAAACAAGCAAATAACTTCACAAACTCAAAGAAGGAAAAAATGGGAGACTCACCTTAGGGGTCGCACTCTTATTAAGTTCAAACCCTAGGGGTCGTACATTTATTAAGTCTAAATCGTAAGGGTCGTATCCTTATTAGGTGTAACCCACAAGGGTTGACACCGTCCCCTCACATGTGGAGTTATCAGGGGCCCACATCTAAGACCCAATCGTCGTGCTTTAATGAGCATTGTGCATGATTTCAGGCCCATCTCATGAGATTTACAACTATAAATACCTTCAAATGTTCTAAAAAGTCGATTTCCTCTTCTCCATGCAGAAGTTGTGCCATTCTTTGGAGACAACAACACATTCTTCTCTCTACAATCTTACAAAATCGACTGTACTTGTAATCAACGGTATAAATAATGATTACTATACTTGGATGTAGGCCAGAGTTTGCAGAACTACTATAAAAATTATGTCTTCTGTATTGCTCTTTCTTATTGCTCCTTGTTTGCTCTATTATTGTGGAATGTTGATTCTTATCTGTTATCCGTGATTACTTTACCTTGGTAGTTAGGCTCGTTTGACCAAAAATCAATCTAAGAGTTCCTTAATATCAGCCATAAGTTTCTATTTAAGTAATATTTTAAGAGGGAGAGAGAGAATGAGTGGAGGGGGACATAGATAGAATTTGTTAAAATCCAGAGGCATTTAGTGATGCTGCACCGTTGAGGGTGTAGTGGAATGATTTTATATATATATATATATATATATATATATATATATATATATATAGATATGTGTGTGTGTGTATTTATATACAAGGAGCGTTCCGGGGTAACTCTGTTTTGCAGTACCTTTTAGTACCTCTACCCTACATGAGCTACAACAATTCAAATGTAACAAGATTTTGTAGATGTTCAATTCACATATATATTATCATCCATCCAAAATTTGAGTTCGTTCCGACATTCGTAGAATAATATACTTAATGTTTAAATTTAACGATTTGAATAAACGTCTGAACGGTGAATAATTGAGCTAAGATTTTGAAAATGTTACGAATATCTGATTGAGCTTAAATTTTGGATAGATGATAATATATATATGGATTGAACATTTAAAAAGATCTTGTTAGATTTGGTCTCTCTCTCTCTCTCTCTCTATATATATATATATATATATATATATATATATATATATATATATATATATATATATATATATATATATACACACATACACACATACATAGAGGAGGGTTATATGGCACCCCATTTTTTTAGCCTCCCTTTGCCCTTTATTTATAGACAAATATTTATAGTTAAATAAGTTAGTGGAGGGAGGGAGAATTAGTGGGAGGAGAGAGAAACGAGAATGTGTGGTGAAAATCAGTGGTGCTAAAGGGGTGCTGCACTATTTGGGGTGTGCAGCACCCCTTTAGCCCTCTGGTTTCCACCACATATTCCTCAATCTCTCTTTTCGCACTAACTCTATCTCCTTCCATCAACATATTTAATTATAAATGAATTAGACCGCATGGGCAATTGAGGTGCCACAGAATAGGGGTGTTCCGGAACCCTTCTATACCACTCGTTTAGCCTACCACTGTTGAGTGTTAACCGTCTTCTCCCTACAAATTAATATGTCCTTGCCTCCCAATCTGCCAACCACCATGATGTTCATCATGCATGGCTGCTGCTATATTCATCACTGACCCAAGTCATTACTACTCTCTGATAGTCAAGACAGGCTGAACATATTTTATATCAAATTGGTTTCAAATGAATTGCCTTAACGCAAAATTAAAAAAAATATGCAAACAAACAATTTAATGAAGGGATGGCCTGTAGGTTTCTGTTCCCTTGGTTTCTACTTATTAAAAAAAAAAGGAGCGGATTGCAATAGCCAAAGTTGCTTAAGATATGTCAGAAGATTTCATATTTTTGAAAGAAGATAAGGATGGATATTATTTTAGTTTCTTGCCTGAAATTAATGACTACAAACGGTTAAACTGCATGAGAGCATGCAGTCGCATTGAATGGAACCGTTCGATTTGCCCAGTTGTAAAACTCCAAAGTGGATCTGAACCGGAAATATGGCCAAGTATCGGATTGATAGATGCTATGAACTTCATATCTCGACGGCTATTTGGTAGTCCATCAATAACTCGGGCTTAGAAGTTAATTAGAATGACGAACTGTCACTTAGAAGTAAAGGCTAACACAATCTGCCAACCACCACCATGTTCACCATGCATGGCTGCTGCTACATATATTCATCACTGACCCAAGCCATTACTATACTCTCTCACAGTCAACACCGATTGACCTTATTTTAAATCAAAATGGTTTCAAATGATAATCGGCTTAAAACAAAATTCATAAATATGCAAACAAAGGATTTAATGAAGGGATGGGCTGCAGGTTTTGGTTCCTTCGGATTCTATTTATCTTGAAAGAAAATTGGTAGTAATAGCCAAAGTTGCTTATGATATGTTAGAAGATCGACATGTATGAACATGAAGTATTATATTTATAGGTGCTTGAGACATCACAATTAGATGTTATATCCCAGTGAATGCAAAACATCTTGTGCTCTGAAATGACTTCGAACTGTTAGCTGCATAAACCTTACCTCTGCCAGAGTGTAATATTGGTCCCATTATAATGTTAAGAACTCGATGTGCTCGGATCACTACAAGACACACAGTTATAGCCACGGCCATGAGCGATAGCTGCTACTTTTGATGACCAACGAGGGTTAGTTCCATTTTTCTATTACTTCACTTATAAATTAATTTGTTGTTTAATTCACCAAAAAAAAAAAAGATGATTAAAGACAAATTTATTTTGTCTTTTTAAGTACACTTTTTGATCACAAATTTATAGTTGCAACCCACTTTGAGACGACTAAATAATGTATTCAAAAACAGATGTCAAAAATTAATGGAGACCACAACCAATATCTTTGGAATATTAATCACCTCATTAATGATCTCAGATAAGTATCTAGATTAAAACTGGATTGGCTAGAGACAATTTTATGTGTATCTTTTATAAATAGAGGCCACATCCGTTATTTCAAATCAATCACTAATATAGTCCTCATTGTAAACCAAATACAATGGCTAACATGGTAATGGATGTAAAAATATAAGGTATCCCGAAGCTACAACAAAATACCCGCATATATTCATATAGTTTGCTGAAAGGAAACCCAGTTTAGGAGTATTATACAAACATGAGTACATGTGCAGCTTCAATAGTTCAATGCAAGGAAACGAAAGTACAAACATGACTGCATGTGCAGGCTTCAACGCAAGAAAATGAAAGTACAAACATCAGGTCTCTAATATTATACAAACACCAGAACTCAATTTAATACCAAATGTACAACACAACCGCATGTGCGGCCCCTTCAACTGCAAGGAAACGCAATAGGGTCTTGAGTTTTATAAATGGAATACAACGGGTGTGTGTTCAGCGCAAGTTGAAGCGGAGAATTTAAACAGAGAATTTTGAAATATTTTGTGGCGCATGGTTTTAATATCTTTTCCAAAGAACCATTTAAACTGACCAACATTATTGTGTAAACTGTAAAGTCTAATAGAGCAATAGGAATAGAAAACGCCCTTGCTATAATGTAGAAATGCAAAATGAGAGGATAGACCGTAGGATACCAGTCATTACTGTTAACCGTCCTCTCCCTACAAATTAATATGTCCTTGCCTCCCAATCTGTCAACCACCATGATGTTCATCATGCATGGTTGCTGCTATATTCATCACTGACCCAAGTCATTACTACTCTCTCACAGTCAACATTAGTTGAACTTATTTTAAATCAAATTGGTTTCAAATGAATCAGCTTAACACAAAATTCATAAATATGCAAATAAAGGATTTAACGAAGGGATGGGCTGCAGGTTTTGGTTCCTTCGGATTCTATCTATATTAAAAGAAAATTGGTAATAACCAAAGTTGCTTATGATATGTTAGAAGATCGACATGTTTTAACATGAAGTATTATAGGTGCTTGAGACATCACATTTCGATGTTATATCCCAGTGAATACAAAACATCTTTTTAAAAACTCACCCCACAAGGAGGAGAGCCCCCGAACTGCCTGGTCCGACCACAGACAAAACATGATTTAAGCCAGCCCAGCACAGAGGCTTGATGTCCCCAACCAGTTTATTGGTTTTAACGGAAACCCACCTCCACGCCTTGAAAATGAGAGTAGGGCTGTCGAGTATCGAACGTGCGACCCCTTTAACGGGAAGCGGGTGCAATACCACTGCGCCACTACTTGCGGACTGAATACAAAACATCTTGTGCTCATATATATGGATATTAGCTTGTTTTCTTGCCTGAAATGACTGCAAACAGTTGACTACACGAGAGCAGTCGCATTGAATGAAACCGCTCGATTTGCCTAGTCGTACCTTAACACGATTACAGCTTGGAATTTTGTTCCAATTATAATGTTATTAACTCAATGTGCTCAGATCAATACACATATTGCAAACAAACTTAAATGATACATGTTATTTTTAAAAAAAAAACTAGAAGTTTTTCCCTTTAGAAATAATCGATCTTCACTAGAATCAGGAATGTTGAAAATCTGTATCATTGAAAATCAATGCAATACTTCGGATTGTTGGAATAAATGAATAATGAAGGTGTAAGGTACAGTATCCCACAATCTAGGAATAATCCCACATTGTAGGTATAAGTAATTATAATGGTTTATATACATAAGTGTAGAGACTAATATAAATTTCTTAGAGAGAGTGCTATGGACCAACAATGGAGACCATAAGGAGTGGTGCACCGCCCGAGCCCAAGCCTGTGCTCGTGCCCACGCCCGCTCCCGTACACGTGTGCGAATGAGCGTTTGAGGCGTCTTGTATGCACTTAGCACTTTGCATTGTGCATTGTGATTAACGGGCCGAAATCATATTTTTGATGGGCTTGGGCTTAGCGGTCATCTTTTTGCGAGCAGATACGAATTCAAACGGGTTGCAATGTTTAGAAACGGGTCGCTACATTTCCAAACGAAGCATCCGTTTAAACCAAGTCGTCACCTGCAAACGATATAAGTAGATTGAGTCAGAACCGTTTTCATTACCGAATAAAAAATACGAATCACTGACCATCTTCTTCTTTCTCCCGCATAATTGTTCTTAAAAACATTCTCTTGAGTTCGTCGCCGTTCGCATTGCCAGCGCAGCCTTGTGAACTTGATTCCGTTTCACTTTGGGAAACAGTTGCTCATCTTAACGCAACGCGCCGTAAGGGGAGCAAATCTGTTTTAAGGGAACAGCACAGTGCTGGACTCGGATTTGAAGATCATACTTGCAATTAGAATACAAAAAGGTAAACCTTACTGTTAACCCAATTCCAAATTTTTCTGGTAACCCAATTTCGAATTAGGGTTTCTCTGTAGATAACAATCTTAAAACAGATTTAGCTTGTGTATAAACGTGTTACTGATTGAAGTCAACTGCTTGTAGTCGATGACTTAAGACAGTAACTGTTCGGCAAACAAGCAGCCCGTACCACCCACTGTACCTCCCGCTTAGACCGATACTTTGGTTTCTCAACATGTACCTTTCTCACATGGGGAACGGCCAGAGAAATTCACTAGTGTGGATTTCAAGCGTTGGCAACAGAAAATGCTTTTTTACTTGATCACACTAAAACTGGCCAAGTACCTTGAAGATGACCCACCGAAAGTAGATGAACTCGAGCCTGACTCCATAAAAGTCGAAGCGCTCACTGCCTGGAAGGGTTCAAACTTCATTTGCAAGAATTATATACTAAATGGCCTCGACAATAGCCTGTACAATGCATATTGTACTGTTCAAACCGCAAAGATCCTCTAGCAGGCACTGGAAAAGAAATATAAGACTGAAGACGCCGGCATGGAGAAATTCATAGTCGGAAGACTTCTGGATTACAAAATGGTCGACTCTAAGATAGTTGTCAGCCAAATTCAGGAACTTCAAGTCATTGTCCATGAAATTCATGATGAAAAGATGGAATTGAGTGAATCTTTCCAAGTCGCTGCAGCAATAGAAAAATTACCTCCATCATGGAAGGAATTCAAAAACTACTTGAAACATAAGTACAAGGAGATGTCCATGGAGGATCTGGCTGTTCGTCTCAAAATCGAGGAAGATAACAGAAAATCTGAAAAGAAGGCAACAAACACCATGGTGGCCAAAGCAAATGTGGTCGAGTCCAACAAGAACAACAAAACAAAAAGGGAGCATAATCCAAATGCAAAAAAGGCTAAGAAGTTCAAAGAAAATTGTCATAATTGCGGAAAAAAGGTCACAAAGCAGTTGAGTGCCGAGGACCAAAGAAGAAGAAAGACGAAGCCAATATTACTGAATGTGATAGGCTCTCGGAGGATGTTTCAGAAATGAACTTATCTGCTGTAATCTCTGAATGCAACTTGGTTGGCAACACGAAGGAATGGTTTATGGATACTGGTGCCACAAAACATATTTGCGCTAACAAGTGGATGTTCTCCAACTATAAGCCTGCAACACAAGAAGAGCAACTCTTTATGGGAAACTCCTCCATGTCAAAGGTTGAAGGCAAGGGAAAAGTGGTTCTCAAAATGACTTCTGGAAAAGAACTCACTTTGAATGACGTGCTCCACGTTCCAGACATTCGGAAGAACTTGGTCTCGGGATCACTACTGAGCAAGAATGGATTCAAGTTGGTCTTTGTTTCTGATAATTTTGTATTGTCTAAAAATGGAGTGTATGTAGGGAAAGGGTATGTGAGTGATGGTCTGTTCAAAATGAATTTAATGACTATTGTACCAAAAGATATGAATAAAGTGGAACCTTCTATTTATATCGCTGAGTCATTTAATACATGGCATAATAGATTAGGACATGTTAACTTTAATACTTTGCGAAAAATGATAAACTTAGAATTTATACCTAAGTTTGCCATAGACTCAAATTACAAATGTGAAACATGTGCCGAATCAAAACTAACTAGAACTTCCTTTCATCAAGTTGAAAGGAATACGGAACCTCTAGACTTAATTCACACAGATGTGTGTGATTTAAAAATGTGTCAAACTAGAGGAGGAAAACGGTATTTCATTACCTTTATTGACGACTGTACGAGATACTGTTATGTATATCTCCTTAGAAGCAAGGACGTGGCATTCGACGTATTTAAACAATACAAAGTTAGAAGTTGACAATCAACTTAATAAAAAGATAAAGTCACTAAGAAGTGATAGAGGAGAAGAATACGAATTTCCTTTTGAGGAGTTCTGCGCCGAACATGGTATTATACATCAGACAACAGCACCATATTCCCCTCAATCAAACGGGGTAGCAGAACGTAAAAACCGTACACTAAAAGAAATGATGAATGCTCTACTCATTATTTCTGGTTTACCAGATAACTTTTGGGGAGAAACTATACTTTCTGCTACTCACATTCTTAATAAAGTGCCTCGAAAGAAGACTTCTAAATCACCACATGAATTGTGGAAAGGCAGACCACCATCCTACAAATACTTGAGAGTGTGGGGTGTCTTGCCAAAGTAGAAATACCGAAACCAAAGAAGGTCAAAATTGGACCAAAGACTATAGATTGCATATTTATAGGATATGCTCATAATAGTGCTGCTTATCGGTTTTTGGTATACAAAATCGATGACATACATGAAAACACCATTATCAAATCTCGAAATGCTAGATTCTTTGAACACGTCTATCCTCTAAAATCCTCTATTGAAACAAATGTTCAAAAGAGATCAATAGATACAGATACTCCTGAGGATAATGTTAATCAAAACTCGAATAAGAGAAATGTTGAAACTGAGGTAGAGGAACCCAGAAGGAGCAAACGACAAAGGACTTCGAAAACCTTTGGACCCGATTTCTATGCATATATGATAGAAAATGAACCTCTTACTTACCAACAAGCAATGTCATCTCCTGAGGCTCCACACTGGAAGGAAGCTATCAACAGTGAAATAAAATCCATTTTACAAAACCACACATGGGAACTAGTGGATCTACCTAAAGGATCAAAACCACTAGGGTATAAATTGATATTTAAGAAAAATCTCAAGGCTGACGGCTCAATAGATAAGTACAAAGCTCGTATAGTAGTCAAAGGATTCAGACAGAAAGAAAATCTGGATTATTTTGACACTTACTCACCAGTAACTAGAATAACATCCGTTAGGATGCTTATTGCAATCGCGTCTATATTAATTTTGGAAATACATCAAATGGATGTAAAGACGGCATTTTTGAATGGTGAGTTAGAAGAAGAAATATACATGCTGCAACTGAAGGTTTTGTAAGCCCAGGAAATGAAAGCAAAGTGTGTAAGTTGATGAAGTCACTTTATGGTCTTAAACAAGCACCAAAACAATGGCATGAGAAATTTGATCAAACTATGTTATCAAATGGATTCAGTATAAATGAATCAGATAAATGTGTTTATATAAAATACACACATATTGGATATGTCATTGTATGTCTCTATGTTATCCTCTAGATTTGATATGAAAGTCCTAGGACTAGCTGATGTAATATTGGGTGTCAAAATTGTAAGAACACCACAGGGATATGTATTATCCCAGTCACATTACATAGCCAAGATACTTGAAAAACTCAAGCAATACAATATAACTATAGCAAAATCGCCAGTAGATATGAACCAAAATTGAGTTAAGAACACTGGTGACAGTATATATCAGCTTGAATATTCTCGCATATTAGGAAGTATCATGTATGTAATGAATTGCACAAGACCAGATATCGCATACGCTGTAAGTAAGCTTAGTAGATTTACCAGCAATCTTGGTAAACATCATTGGAAAGCGATAATAAGAGTTCTTGGATATCTAAAATATACACAGAACTTTGGTTTGCATTATGCAAATTATCCTTCAGTAGTAGAAGGTTACAGCGATGCAAATTGGATAATTGGCTCAAATGACACAAAATCCACAAGTGGATATGTGTTTACATTAGGAAATGGAGAAATCTCATGGAAATCATCCAAATAGACTTGCATGGCAAGGTCGACAATGGAATCAGAGTTCATTGCTCTAGACAAAGCCGTAGAAGAAGCAGATTGGCTTAGGGGTTTTCTAGAAGATATTCCAAATTGGGAAAAACCTGTACCTCCAATATGTATACATTGTGATAGTCAATCTGCTATAGGAAGGGCAAATAGTACATTGTATAATGGTAAGTCTCGACATATTCGTCGTAGACATAAAACCATAAGACAACTTCTCTCTAATGGAGTTATCACTATAGACTATGTAAGGTCAAAGGATAACATAGCGGATCGACTTACCAAAGGCTTGCCAAGAGAGAAAGTTCAAACCTTGTTGATGGGAATGGGTTTAAGACCTATGAATTAAAAGTTTTCTAAAACGGAAACCCCACCTAGTTGAGTGGAGATCCCAAGATCTAGGTTCAAAGGGACAACTAAGTTTATAGATAATCTTAATGGCACTGTTAAAATACAAACCAATCCTATGATAAGTCACCGTCGGAGAATAGGATAAGTTTAGCTTTTAATGTTGTCTATACTGTGGTGTTATAAAAGACCCAAGTGGAGTATTACGGGATACTCTTCATAGAATCACCTACGTGAGTGTGAAGGCGCCGCTTCAAAAAGAATTGTAAGGTCAAATTCTTTAAACACTTATGAGACCAAGCAGGTGTTCATGGCAAAAACGAACACAAACAGAGAACCAAGGAAGTTTAGAAATCATGTTGTGTGTTATCTACTATCTTGATCTATACAAAAGGCTTACAATTCAAGGACATTCACAAGTCTACTGATTCACTAGTAGGTCAAATAGATAAACACTAGGAAAGTTCAAGGCCACTATGCTACTTTAACCGATACAACATAATTTCACTAATTTAAGAACAAGTTAAAGAATTATTCATTCATGTAGGGGATTGTTGGAATAAATGAATAATGAAGGTTTAGGGTAGAGTATCCCACAATGTAGGAATAGTCCCACATTGTAGGGCATAAGTAATTATAATGGTTTATATACATAAGTGTAGAGACTATTATAAATTCCTTAGAGAGAGTGCTATGGACCAACAATGGGGACCATAAGGGATGGTGCACCGCACCACCCCGCACCCGCACCCAAGCCCGAGCCCGTGCCCGCGCCCGCGCCCGCTCCCATACGCGTGTGCGAATGGGCGTTTGAGTTCACCTTGGGAAACAGTTGCTCATCTTTACCCAACGCGCTGTGGGGGAGCAAATCTGTTTTAAGGGAAGAGCACAGTGCTGGACTCGGATTTGAAGATCATACTTGCAATCGGAATACAAAAAGGTAAACCTTACTGTTAACCCAATTTCAATTTTTCTGGTAACCCAATTTCAAATTAAGGTTTCTCTGTAGATAACAAGGATAAGGTAGTAATAGTATTGAGATGCTTATAAGCAGGACAATATTTATGATGACTAGAAAAAAATAAATAAATTTCACACTTCCACTTACACAAAATAATGTGTTTTGTTGCATATGGTGGCAGTTATGGATGAATATAGCAGATATCCTACATATGAAGATATGCTACAACATATAGTGTATCACATTGATGAATAAGAAAATTATTGTATTTCTAATGCCAAATAATTTCAATAAAACACATGCAAGTAAATGCACGTTGTGCTATTAGTGAATTGTACGTTAATATATATAATATTAAAAGTTAAGTGTAATAACATGTCCGCAGTAGTAGCCCAGCGGTTAAAGATTTTGCATTGTGGTAACAGCGGTGCGGGTTCGAAACCCGTAATGGCATGCTAAGAGCTTACCATGTGCATATGTTAAGATGAACCACTTATATGGTGTTTGCGGGCCAGGCTAGGTGCACTAGGGAGGGTTTTACGACTCCGATCGGTTTCCCTCCTGAACAAATTCAAAAGAAAAAAAAAGTGTAATAACATCACAAACTGTAAATATATTTTGCATTTAATTGAAAAAACGGATATGTATAAAATCAATAGATATGTTGTTAGGAGTGCTGCCAAGTGCAATGTTATCATGACAGAACCGCAAATCAGGCCGTGACGCCTCAAGGTTCAATGCTCTAAAGGTCAAACTGGTTAAACCGTACGAACCATGCATTTATATTTTCTAATAAATTTATAGGTTTAAAATGTAAATTTGTAGGGAGGCTTGCCTAATATTCAAAACAGCAAAAATTAACACAGGAATCTTGCAATGTATACGTCCCACATCATGAACAAAGAAGAAAGCTGCTACATTTTTGCATTACATAATAGGGTGGCTGGGTTATTGTTCTCCCATGCGTCGGAAGTCATATTGAAGCCACGTTGGGCCTTAAGCAAGCTAGGCTCAGTGCTTTGTTTTATTGAAAAATATGAATTTAGCTGGGCTTTTAGGTCATTGGACCGTGATTTAGGCCATGCCGTTTTGGAAGGCTTTTGAAAATTGAGGCCTAATCTGTCTCCGGACCGTGAAGCACAGCAGCTCATGGTTAACCGCAGCTGGGCCGCCGACCTGACCCGGTTATGATAACACTGGCCAAGTGTTGCAAAGTACTATTTAGGCACTACTTGGCAGTTTTAAGACTCATTTTGTATTTTCACTTACGCATTTAATCCAACTTTAACATAGTGTCCTTTGAACGCATAAGTTTATATTGAGACAGTTAAAAATATGTGTTTTCAATTTGAATTTCTTACTTTGACTAAATTTAACATAATTACATTGAAAACACTTGGTCATTTCACTTGTTTACTGATACCTTGTTTGTTGAAGCTATTCATCTTTAAGTATAATTTTAAAATTAAACTACACTTCATATATTTCATTTCAAAATAGATATACAATAATTAAATAAGTATTCCCTTTATAACTTAAAATAAATATGTGTTTGGCTAAATAAGTGTACTACAATAATTACTGCTTAATTTCATCTTTTTCTAACTTCCAAGTTTTTTATTTTATTTTCTTATTTGATTTATTCTTTAATATTATTTTGAATATTTTTGGAATATCGCCTAAATTAATCAGTTCCAAATAAAAATAAAAATTATTCGCTATTACCATAATTTTTATTATGAGTTCATGATTATTTGATAAATAAACATTTAATACAAGCATGACGTAAATTTTACTATTCGTAAATCATTCACATTTTTGTATATTATAATAGTGTTTGGTTGAAATTTATTGGCGAAAAACTGAATGCGTGCGTATACACATGAATACACATGTACATATATATCAGTACCATATTATTACGCTGTAACCAAAACCTATTGAATATCTTACGATATGTATTTATTCTATTTAATGAACCTATTGAATTTCTTACGATATGTATTTATTTTATTTATAGTTATTTAAGGCAAATTTTGTTTGTACTAAAGTATATAATGAGCGCTTATTTTCATCCAAGCTTCCCTTACACATCACCTGAACTCTTAGGGCAGCCTTATCGCCTAACGCTACTTCAAACAACATAGATTTCTATTATAATATAATAACTAAGATATACGCACAAAATAATGCATCACAAAGCATAATGGTGCAATGATTTTGTCAATATTACAGCCAAATATGTGTTTATATCATTTCAGCAATATAAAAAGGAAAAAGATAATATAGTATAATAGACACAAATATAATATAATATAATATAAAATTTGTTTAATAAAACATTTGCAAGTGAGTACATGAGGAAGTGAGCCCCATAACATTCAGATAAAATATCTTAGTAACCATAGATATCAAACTTATAAACTAGTGTGACACTAGAAATCTAATGTGACCATAAAAATGGCGGACGCTTTCAATCCCGTGACTACCCAGATCTGTGTGCTTCTTGCGCCTCCGCCTCTTTTCCTTTTCTTCTCCTTATCGCCTTTCTGCTCCACATCTATGGCCAATAATAAGAAATAAAAGCCACTTTACTCTTCCTTACAGACGACCAGATCTGGTAGTCTCGCTCTAGCTCTCGATTCCCAATCGGATTCCGAAATTGTTCCCGTCATTGTAACTGAAGGTGCTCCTCAAGATCAGTGTACACGCTACCTCCTTCCCATTCTCTGAATGCTCTAATTGACGAGATAGCTTCCTAAAACTCCTATCTTGGGTAAGTCTCCGTTAACATCTTTGATTGGCAAGCAAATACTTCTTGGCCCTTGCCTGGCGAGATTGTGACTAGGTCTGTTGTGCGACCTGTCGAAACAGTGTTTGGGGTATTGGATGTTGTTGATAATGCACGTTTGTTGGGGGTTGATTGTAATGTGGGTGGTTCGATGTTAGTTGATGATGTTGGATTGAATGACAGCATGCCCCCAAACTCTGTAACTTATATTAACCTGCAACGCACGTTAATTGTTTGTGTTAATACCCCAAATGCAACAACCCCCTTGAAATGGAACTCTCTCTTTGCTTCATTACCCAACATGGTTGGTGATTATATGCCTGTTGAGTTCAACATTCCTGAGACTATTCTTGGTTCCATTCCTCCCCCTTGAGTTACACTCTGAAGCTGCTGTGTTCTGGAAGGATCAGATTGTGGGTTTCTTCATTGATTCTAAAATGCCAACTTTCAATTTGTTAACTGCTTGTAGGAATTCATGGCGTATTTGTGCAAATTTGAGTTTAACGCATGTTGACAATTTATTCTACTTTAAATTTTCCTCACCTGAGGAAAGGATGAGAGTCCTTGAATCAGCTCTTTCTATCATTCGAGGTAAACCTTTCATTGTTATCGCCTGGTGTTCGTCTGTTGATAGAGTCAGGGAGCAAGTGCTGTCTATCCCAGTTTGGGTCGAGTTTACCCGCGTTCCCTCTCTATCCTTGAGCCCCTCTTAGGTCTTAATTGCTTGGCATGCCACATTAGGAAGCTTGAATGCTTCGACGCCAATACTGTAGCTAGGAAGAATCTTTCCTATGCTAGGGCTTTGATTGAGGTTAAGTCTGACAAACCTCCACTTACTTAGATTAAAGTCTGCATTGATAATTGTGAGTTCCTTGTGTAAGTAAGATACAAATGGAAACCGGATATATGCACAACCTGTAAGTCTTTTGGTCATTACTCTGATTCTTGTCCTTCTGCTGCAAGTGATCCTCCACTGGATAAGATTCCACTGCCTCGCCTTCTGTTAGGAAGTTGGTACCTAAAGTGAGGCAAGTAACGTTTGACATTGTTTCTACTGATGATGAGGATATTGTTGATGCAGCGCCTTTCATGGACGTGGTTGCTAAGCCAGATTCTACCCGACAGTTATCTTCTCATGATCTTGATCCCGATCCTGATTTCTATTGGGCTCTTAAGGACAGAGCCTGGGTTCATGCAGCTACTGGTATGCGTCATGATTTCGAGTACTATTTCTATACTTTAGTTGGGCCTAGTTATTTGCACCGCCTTTTTTATCAGCCTGCTGAGGGTGATTTACAGCTTTGGGACTGATTTACAGCTTTGGGACGAAGGTGAACTTGGTATGGACAACGCAATTATTATGCAGGATTCCTCCTGGGATCGAAGCAACCTTTTTTCTCCAGACTCCCCGAATTATGTGGAGGATTTGGTAAGACAATTTGCTCATCACAATGCGATCATGACTCCTTTTATGGGTACTTTCTATGAGGAGGATTTCCCTTGAGCTGAACTATGATGTTGTTGTAATATTTTGATATTTTGGTACTAGACAGTGATTGGACACTTCAAACCAAATAGTTGCTCTGCGCATGTGCAGAGCACCTGTTTCTTTCGTTTTACAATAAAAGTGGTATGACGAATATAATCCGGCCTTCCTTGCAAAAAAAAAAGATATCAAACGTAATCCAGTTTATGCTACCATGTTATCTAACCAACTTCAATGATTATCTTTTCCCCCGTAAACAAAATCAAAAGCCTAGACATTATCATAATAGTGTTTGTGCTTCTATTTGTGCTCTAACAAAAATTCAAGAAATAATAAATTAATTTACACAACTAAACAAACGGTATACACCAACGGACAGAAGAAACGATCGTCAATGACTGTAAAGCAACCGTTATTACATTTTGGACTTTTTTACGAATTAAAAAACTATTTGTTGGAAGCCATTGAAAACAATTGAAGTTATGTCGTTTGCGACCATTGCTAAATCGCTATTAAATAGCCGAGACCTGCTTCTTCTTCCTCATTCTACTTCCTCCCTCCGTAACAGAGCTAAAACCCTTCCTCCTCTGCAAATTTCGTTGAAATGACCCAAACTTCCCCATAAAGGAAAGTACGGATTGAATTGAGAACACGACAAATCAGAACACAAACAGAAGAACATTTCATTTGCTTATTACAACAATTACATCAGAGTATAAGAATATATCAGAGTACGAATAAATATTACACATTGGAAATAAAATATCAGAATTTAAATTACATTTTAAATAGCAGCAAAAAATTAATACAAAATACAACTGAAAGAAATACACGGATACAGAGCTTTTTGAATATCGCTTCAGTTGTAAACCAGGATCCTGTGAATATAATATCTGCAAAACCAAAACTACTAGCTGCCCGTGTGGAAAATATGGGTACCCAGATTTTTGGTTAAAACAATAAACTCCAGGTCAGTCATGGGACTGGTGTGAGAACTAAAACAGTTATTAGCTTGATTTTAAAGTTAGGTGCATCACGGGGCCACGCCGTACAATACGGAATGGGTTTACTCCACATGATCTTAGTTTAAATAAATAAAGCAATGCTTTTTCGAAAAATGAAGCTACTATAAGACTCAAGTCCCATCACACAATGAACGCAGTCGGAGGATAGAGTTTTCCCTTATAATAGCCAAAAATGCTTGATACGCGAAATTTCATCTTTTATTATTACCATAAGTGTATAAAACAACTTCAACTATAAATGTATCAACAATAGGGGGCGTAGGTACCATTATGTTACGTCGCCATATATATATATATATATATATATATATATATATATATATATATATATATATATTTACAACTAAAATTGAATATCGCGTATTGGAGATTGAGTTTCCATCTATGAACCGAGACAAGAGATTATCCTCACCGATTCGAGATTCTCTAGCCCGAGTCTCAGGATACAGCCGTAACTGCACCTGCAATTATCGACAGGGTCGTTTATCCGTCGATGATTGGCAATACCATAAACTATATGTTAGTCTGCCCTATTGGGCATAAAATAATCTAGTTAGTAATGTCGACCAGAACATCCATCGATCCCGTAGTGACTGATATATCTGAGGCGCCTCTCTATCCATCAAGTAATAAGTAACATCCACATGAGTAAACAGTCCGGGCTTCATACCATGATGTTACACCTAGCTAGAAACTAACATATGTTCATTTCCCTGCAGTCCTCATCCCGTTTCTGGTTCATACCGGGGTATGAAGCTCGCGAAGTAACGCTATACACAAAGCTATGCCTAAATAAGCTATGCTTTGATCATTAACCACAAGGCTCTGCTTTTCAACAAAAGCCTTGATCATTTGCATCTTAGCATGCCACATTGTCAATCCATACCATTGATTTCTGCCTATATATAACCTCTAAGATCGTACGTCTCAGAGAAGGGTGTTAAGCAAGAGAATAAATTCTCCACCACCAAACAGATATATATTAAGCAGAGATCAACGAATACAACATAAAGGAATACAACGTCATACATACCATCCATTTACAAGTATGTTCTGGGTCGGAACAAAACCGAAGGCACCTTATTCCTCGTCTTATATGTCCAATATAGGAGAGAGGTCCTTGCATATCCGTCGATCTCCAAGTACGTTTGAATGATCACCACTTATTACCTTGTCTTGGGTGTATGGCCCAATCAAGACATCAGTAATCACCCAAACGATGTAAATAACTCCGGTCTTCAACCACCGTCTTCATCTTCGACTCTTGATCGTCGTAGTAATTATTGAGAATGGGTTAAACCCAGTCTTTCCGAATAATTCGCGTATTTTATAATCAAGGGCTCTAAAAACACATCATATGCCTCATTCCAATTCAGAATATTCTTTTAATAAAATATTCATATTTTTAATCTAATTAAAGATTCATTAAAACTCTAGTTTGGTTTAAATCTCAAAACTCATTACTTAATGATTATTCAAATTTAAGAAATTAATCATATCTGTAACTGGGTTAAATAACCAATGTCATTTAAAACACGATTCACGATAAACCCAGATCATCTTCCATTAACTATGGAATCTTCACGGAAAACGGATCAATATATAATTGATATAAATTTCCGTATCAGACTAATAATATAAATGAAACAATGGCAAGGCCTTTTAAATTCCATATATAGTAACGGTCTTCATTCACAGAAGCTTATCTCGATTATTATTAAATCGAATTCCCTTTAATTCCAATTTATTCTATTTTAATTGGAAAACTTTACTTTGGAAAAATTTCCATTTAAATCTTAATCAAAGATTTATAAATTCCATATAAATCTTAATAAAAGATTTATAGATTCCATTTAAATCTTAATAAAATATTTATAAATTCAAAATAATATTTCCACTGTTAATTGGGATTAAAGGACAAATGTCGTTTAAAACATAGTTCACGATAAACACACAATCAACTTTCATTTCAATTCTAATTAAACATTAACTAATTAGTAAACTTCACTAAATCTTAATTAAAAGATTTATTCTTTTCACATGGGGTTTTGAGAACAGTGTTATTGAAGACACCATTCATGACAAACCCGAAATCAAATTCTTTTTATTTAATTCTAATTAAATATTAATTATTTGGAAAAT
Organism: Allium sativum; assembly: GCA_030737875.1. Classification (NCBI taxonomy): domain Eukaryota; kingdom Viridiplantae; phylum Streptophyta; class Magnoliopsida; order Asparagales; family Amaryllidaceae; genus Allium; species Allium sativum. The sequence continues at coordinate 296,410,937 of CM060918.1, read as the reverse complement.
TTCATTAAATCTTAATTTAAAGATTTATTCTAGTTAATAACTAGTTCATTTTGATAAAAATATATTTTTATCTTTTCAAATATGGAATTTTTCATCCAAAATCTTTCCAAATCATTTATTATGATTTTGCACAATTTATCCATATTTTTAATAATTTTATTAAGGCCCGTACAGTTGGTTTCCAATAACGGCCACCGAACTGCATCCATAGCGACCTTTTCCAAATTTGATTGGGCATAATTCCAATCCAACTGTTAGATTTTTAACTTCTTGTATTCATTGGAAAGCTCTTTACGATACGAACCCAATGGTTCCGGTTTTAGGAGAATCCGACGGTCGGATCTCCCGTTACGCCAATTTGAAGTTAATGGTCGAAATTGGCGAACGGTTGCTTCGCGGCGCATTCTATTCAGGCCATTATATATAAAATATATATATATTATATATATATATATATATATTTCGTCAATTTCCATTTATATGTATTTATAAATTCATTTTAAAACGATTCCAACTTCTTTTTCAATTTTAAATAAAAATTGAATATTATATATCTTTGTCATATTAAAATGATAATAATTTCAAAGCATTAAATTTTGAAATCACTTCTTTTCGATATTCATTATAAAATCGATCGATAAATCCGTTTAGGTTAAAATGGCGTTTCTATAATTAACCCGGCTTCATATTTTTATATTTTTGTGTCCATCTAAAATCGGACATCAAAATCATAATTTTATTCTTCACTGTATATTATTTTAAAATATTCATTATTTTTAAAATATTCTTTATTTTAAAAGATTCTTTATTTTAAAATATTCTTTATTTAAAATATTCTTTACTTTAAAATGTTCTTTTACATTACTTGCATTAAAAATGTTCTGTTACATTAAAATGATTCTTTTACATTAAAATGATTCTTTTCATTTTCATTAACATATTAAAGATGACATTTTTAATGTACAAAAATATAATTCAACAAATGATTATTTTATATTCATTAACACGTTAAAGGTAACATTTTTAATGTACAAAAATATAATCTAACCAATGATTATTTAATATTCATTAACATGTTAAAGGTAACATTCTCAATGTACAAAAATATAATTCAACCAATGATTATTTTATATTCGTTAAGGTAACATTTTTAATGTACAAAAATATAATTTAGCAAATGATTTTTTTAAATTTTTATTCATATAGTAAAAATGTGAGTTTTATTGTTAAAACATTTTATTTTAAAGTATTCTTCATTTTAAAAAAATTCTTTATTTAAAACATTCTTTATTTAAAAATTGTAACAACCCAGAATTTGGGGCCAATTTAAAATTTTCATTTTAGAGATTTTAAGCGTGTTTAAATATTTGAAATAAATTATTTCAAATAAAAATGAATAGAAATTTATTTTGAGCAAAGCTAATACAAATATATTCGATTTAATTATAAAAGGAATATAAAATAGCACGGTAGTTCGAAAAGTCAAAGCTGAACTTTGACTAACTGTACAGGATGTAGGATAAATTGGATTTTGATGAAACCAAAAATATTAGAATCTGTTTAAAAATATCTTTCCAACGAATCTGAAAAATTGAAATTTCATAATGGGAATTAAAAGTTATGGCCAGTTGAAATTTCAAAATAGTCGCTGTAGAATTTCTGTATATATTTTAATATTAAAAATAGCCATTTTTCAAACGACCTCTGTTTTCGAAGAAACCACTTTTTTGGATTTAGAATGTCAAATTATTGATAAGTTTAATTTTTCATAATTTTTAGAATTAATTTGTGACTGTGGCAAAAAGATTCCAGTTTGGTCAATTTCGGTCAATTTTAATTGACTTGAAAAAGGCCATTTTTCAAACAGTCACAGAATTCGATGAAATTAATTTTGTTAGGACCGTATCGTCATCACGAAGCCAAAAATATTTTTTCTGGATTTTTCTGAGATCATATGTATCCCCGGTAAATTAGAAAGTACGTTTGAATTTAAAATAAATGATTTATATTTTTAAAACTGAGAAACGGGGGCGAAGACGATCATATGGGCCTGCAGGACATAGTCAGATGAGTCCGGAATATGGGTAAATAGGTAGGAAAGACAGTCGTTGGGCTGAAAAAGAAGAAAGTTGCAAAATGGGCTTTATTGGGCTAATTAATTAATTAAATAACCCTAATTTTATATTAATATAAATACCCGTACACTATTCCTCCTTCTTCCCGATCGTTCAAACCCATAGCCGCCTACCCTTTCTAAATTTCTCTCTTCTTTTTCTCCAAATCCATGGAGAATTAACATATGCCCCTTTGGACTATTTTGAAGCTCTATTCAATCCCTTCGATCTCATATAAGTTGCAAGATCTAAAATAGCCTGTAGCTCCTTCCCCGAACCCCCGAAACCACCGCCGTTCGGCCTCCCCTAGCCCCTCCACGGTGAACCACACCTCCCCCCTTTCCAGGCGCCGATCCCCCTCCCCAAGCCCTACAACCTCCAACAAACCGTTCTGCAAACCGTTGCCTATATCTCCTGAAGATCCAAATCAAAGTTTTTTACAAATTGAAATAAAAAGGTATGAAATTCATTTCAGATTTTGCCACGCTTTTGTCTGTGGCAACTGCAGTTGTTAAAAAGTAAATATTATTCAAAAATTGATAATTAATTCATACAAACTTCAAACTGAAAAATTTCAGATCCGCGTAAACCGTGACAGCAAATACTTCGACTTAGAACTGATTGGGACAATTTATGAATTTATTTGAATTTTAATTCTGCAAAAAGCAAGGTGAGTATTCTTATTTAATTAATTAATTTTAATCTAGTTATTTCGTTTGCTTATAAATCATGCTGTGTATGTTATTCGTTCTGATCTGTGATGTTGCGATGGATTATTGATTTGTTTGAGTGTTATATGGTTACCTTAGTCATTGATTTGTTTAGATCTGAAATCACATTTGGATTATCTACATGTATGCCAATTCAAATCACTCTAGTTTGAATTCAAAATATGCTCCTCCCCTCTAGATTCATTTTCTGTTATTTAGATCTGCAATTGTTTATGCAATTAAAAGAGATGAAATTTATACTATGAATAAAATTACATTTTATATGTAATTATAGAACTAGATTTTGGCGATATGAATAAAATTACATTTTATATGTAATTATAGAACAAGATTTTGGCGATATGAATAAAATTACATTTTATATGTAATTATAGAACAAGATTTTGGCGATGTGAATAAAATTACATTTTATATGTAATTATAGCAATGTAATATAATTACATTTTTTTATATATGTAATTATAGAATACGAATTTACATTGAAAAGAAATCATTTTTTTATGTAACTTAAGAAGAGATTTACATTGTAGATAAAAAAATCACTTTTTATATGTACTTAAAAAAGTAGAAATTTGCATTGTAGTTAAATTTACATTTTTACATGTAAATAAAAAGTAGAAATTTACATTGCAGTTAAATTTACATTTTTACATGTAAATAAAAGTAGAAATTTGCATTGTAGTTAAATTTACATTTTTACATGTAAATAAAAAGTAGAAATTTGCATTGTAGTTAAATTTACATTTTTACATGTAAATAAAAAGTAGGAATTTGCATTGTAATTAAATTTACATTTTCATATGTAAATTAAGAGTAGGATTTCCATGTAAATAAAAATTACATTTTTATATGTAGTTAAGAAAGAGAATTTGCATTGTAATTAAAATTTCACTTTTATTCTGTAATTAAAGAGAATTTACATTGTAATTCAATTTACATTTTTATATGTAAGAAAAAATAGGAATTTACATTGAAATTAAAAACTCATTTTATATATAGATTAAGAAAGAGGATTTACATTGCAAATGTAAATTACTTTTTTTTAAATTAAAGAGAAGAATTTACATGGTAGATTAAATGTACACTTTTATTTGTAAACTAAGAATGAGAATTCGTATGGAAAATAAAATTTCATTTTTAATGTAATTAAAGGTAGGATTTAACCTTGAAAATTAAAGACAAAATTTGACATGTAAAATAAAATTACATTTGTAATGTAATTATAAGGGTAGGACATTATAGTGGAAATAAAAGGGCAAATTAAAAGATAGAAGTTACACTATTAGGAAATTTACATTTTCAATGTAATTTAAAAAGAAAGGCTTACATTATATTGGAAATTACATTTTAATGTAATTAAGAAAAAGAATTGGACATTAGAATCGAAATTACATTTTTAATGTAATAAGTTAGAATTTTTCACTGTAATGTTAATTACATTTACAATGTAATTAAAAAGGGAAATTTTACAATGCAATTGAAAGGTAGAAATTTTACATTATAATGTTAATTATATTTTTAATGTAATTAAAGAGGAGATTTTACAGTGTAATTTAAGGATTAGGAAGGAAAAATAAAATTTTACATTGGAATAGAATTTATCTTTTTAATAAAAGAATAAAAGGTAGGAGGAAATGCTGAATTATGATTTACATCTTTCATGTAAACAGAGAATGAAAGAATAAAAAAAAATGAAAGTGGACGTTGTAATAGGATTTACATTTTTATGTAAAATAAAAGTTAAAAGATTTTTATATATATATATATATAATTAATATTTAACGAATCGAGCGCGGTAGTTCGCGTTTTGAAATCGTACATTTAAACGATTATACGAAAAGATCCGACCGTCGGAATTTCCCAAAACTGAAACCGTTAGGACCATCTTGGGAAGATCTTTCCAACGATATAAACTACGTTAAGATCCAACGGTTAGATTTTGAGAAATGTGAAAATCAAAATTTGTTGAAGGCAGCGCCAGGGTCGCCATTGACCCAAAGCGTCGTTAAATAAAGATTTAATTATTTTAAATAATTGAAATAGGAATTAATCGTTATAAAATAATATGGACGATAAAGAAGGATTTTCATTATATATATATATACGAGGATTATTTGGAAAGTCCGAGCTACTCTCATTTCAAATAATCAAAACGACGTAAAGAATCGAAGTATGAAGACGGCGTATGAAGACCGTAAATCTTCCATCAAGAGGACAACGATCGAGGCCCTGATTTGACTTGCTCCTAATTCAAGGGTCATGGTCATTGTCCAAACGAACATGTTGATTGCACGGATTTGGTTTTCGCTCAGACCTAGAGCATAAGCTTACAAATGGAATGTGTGTCCGACATTGTACTCCTTTATATTGTATTTATTAATTTTCTGTCGAATGTATGAATGATTGGTGGCAGAGAATTTATTCTCTTGCTTAACACCCTTTTGTATATTTCGGCAAAGGGTTGGTAGTGTGATATGGAGTGACAGTGTGGCATACTAAGATGCAATGATCAAGGTTTCTTGTTGAAAAGCAGAACCTTGTGGTGATGATCAAAGCAGAGCTTGAATAAGCATAGCTTTGTGTATTACGTAGCTTCACGAGCCTCACAACCCGATGGAGTCAAAAACGGGAGAAGGGAACACAGGGAGAGCAGTATGTTTCTTTCTAGTTAGAAGTAGTGTCAGTGCTTAAACTGGCTGACATTTTACATATGTGGATGATGGAATGAGGCGCCTCGGGTGATAGGTCCTATAGGATCGGGAAACGTATGTTCAGGAATTGCCAATCCACGAAGCTGTATGTGGGGACCGACCCTGCAGGATCCAAGGGTTCACTGCGGGGGATCTTGAGACAATAGCTAGAGTGTCTCGAATCGGTAAGGAGCTCCTCGCTAGCCTTGACTCATGTTGGAAACCAAATTCCAAATACGACCCTATGAATTTGATTGTATTACTAGTACGGAGGCATAGTATATGGTAGTTATGCTTCTTGGGATTGATACATTTATTTTGAAATGTTTTTATATACACTAATAATAATATTACATCCGTATTTATCGTATTTAGCATGTTTAATCACCATAAGGTAAAACCCTATCCTCTGGTTTGCGTTGCACTGTGTGATGGGACTTGGGTCTTATGGTGATTCCATTTTTCTCAAAAGCATAACGTTGTTTTACGATTCACTTATTGTTTGTTCTGTCACTTTAAATTATGCACGGCAATCCTTTGGGGTAAACCCGTTCCGCATTAGCGGCGTGGTCTTTGGATTTGCCTTATTACTAGTAGTTAAATTAGTTAAGAATTCTCACACCAGTCCCATGACTGACTCGTAGTTTCTTTCACCTTTTGCAAACTCGGGTGCCCTCTTTTCCACACGGGCAGCCAAGTAACAGGTTCGGCTTTTTTTGGGGTTGTTGTCTTTAGGGCTTTCTTGGTGTTGCTTATTTGGAGGTGCTTATGTTGGACCACGAAGACTATCTATCATTTATCTTTTGTTTACATTTTATCCTTAGACTCTGAGACATCCAAACTTATATTATTTCCAGTTGTTCTATTTTGTAGTTGAAACTATTTTCTTTTTGCTGAAACCTGATGTAATAATTTAGAACTCTGTGACGGTGGGATTCTGTGTTTGATGACATTCATATTCCGCTGCTATGATGTTGTTATTCTATAGTTTTCATGTGCTATGTTGTATCTGTGATCTGTATTGTTATATTTATGTTGTATTCCAAATGATTATTCCTTACTTTCATTTTGTGGAAGTTTGGGGTCATCAAAGTTGGTATCAGAGCTTTGGTTAAACTTAGCTTTGGAATATAACATATTTATAATGATTCGTTTACATAGAATCACAATATTCTATGGCGAACAATTCATGAGAATACATAATAGTCAGTCATTTTATCCATCCTTTTATCTTTATCATTTCTTAAAATCACCATTACAGTTGTTTTGACTCTTTCCTGGATCGTACATAACTAACTAAAAATGAGTGCCGCTGCCGCTAGAGCAGCTAGAGCTAGAGCAAGGAGGATAAATTTTGCTGAAACTGAAGAGGCCACAGTTCAACAGCCACCACCGCAGCACTTTGACTTGGATAAGGTAGCGAAGAAATTCAAGAATTTAGGTGGAGTTCCATTCACTGGTACAGAGAACGTGACACAGGCTCAGGCATGGCTTAAGAATTGTGAAAAGATATTTGGAGGGATAGGGCTAGATGATCAAAGAAAGAGATTTACGGCTTCATGGCTGCTCCAAAGCGAAGCACAGAATTGGTGGGAATTGTTCAATATAGGAGGCGATGAAGAAAATGTGACTTGGAACAGGTTTAAAGAGCTATTCAATGAAAAGTACATTCCCAGGCAGGAAGTGGAAAGGCTGCATGACGAGTTTGCCAACTTGAAGCAAGGCGACAAAACTATCTCAGAGTATGTAAGAAGATTTGAAGACCTCTCTCGCTACGCCCCAGAATTAATCCAGGATGATTTTCAAAAGAACAAAAGGTTTATTAATGGACTTGCTAGGAAGTACACTGACAGGGTTACTGCTCACATTGACCTTCCTTTCAATAAGCTGATTGAGTTTGCTTGTCGCTACGAGGAGAACGACAAAAGAGTTTCACAACAAGATAGAGAAAGAAGCTTGGCCAACAATAATAAAAGGAAGCAAGCCGAAAAGAAGAATGAAGGAAGCGGTTCTGGAGTTGCTAAAACCCATGATAAGGCAAAGGTGCAATGCTACAACTGCCAGAAGTTTGGACACTACAGCAAGGACTGTAGAAATCCAAAGAAGGCCAGAAGTGATGACACTAAAGAATGCTATAACTGCCATAAAAAGGGCATATCAAGCCTAATTGTCCATTATTGAAAGGAGCTCAGATTGCACATGTGTACGAGGGAGCAAGTGCACTATCTTTTTCCGCACCTACTTCTTCTGATGGAGCAGGTAAGCCTGATGTTTTAGGTGGTACAATTTCTGTTAAAAACATTCCTGTTACTGCTTTGTTTGACACGGGTGCCTCAAGGAGCTTTATTTCTAGCAACACGGTCAAGAAATTGAAACTAAAACCAAGAAGCCTTAAAAAGCCTAATGTTCATAATCCTGTAGGAGGTTCTATCGTCCTTGATTTATACTGTCGGGTGCCTATTTCCTACTCTTACTTTCAATTTCCTTTTGACTTGACTATCATGAATTTTTCCGAGTTTGATATCATCCTTGGTCTTGATTGGCTAACAAAATTTAATGCCGAAGTAAGATGCGCGGATAGAATAGTTGAAATCAAAACAAAATTTGGAGATATTATTTCTACACCTTGTCATGGTTCAAAATCTGATAGAAAGGCATTTTGGTCTTCTCTGGAGATCACTCCTATTTCCTTAGAAAATATTCCCGTGGTCAAAAATTCGCGGATGTATTTGAAGAAGTAAACAATTTACCACCGCGAAGAGAAATTGATTTTAGAATTGATCTTGTTCCAAATGCAAGGCATGTAGTCCATGTTATCCGAAGGATGACCCCTAAAGAAAAGGAGGGGTTGCAGGCCCAAACTAAGCAGCTTTTATGGAAGGGACTAATTCGGCCTAGTTTTTCCAATTGGGGTGCAGTTGTGGTGTTTGTCCCCAAGTCTGACGGTACTCTACAGCTTTGTGTGGATTACCGCAACCTTAACAAACAAACATTGAAGAACAAATACCCCTTGTCTCGCATAGATGACTTAATGGACCAATTAAATGGGGCCAAGGTGTTTTCTAAGATGGACCTAGCCACCGGTTTCCATCAACTACATATAGCTGAAGAATGCATACCTTGGACTGCCTTCAGAGGTCCTGACATATTCTATGAATGGTTAGTAATGTGGTTCGGTCTATGCAATGCTCCCGCCTACTTTGTTGACTTGATGAATAGGGTCTTCCGAGATGTCCTAAATAAATTCGTCCTAGTCTTCATTGATGATATTCTAATCTATTCTAAAACTAAGGAGGAGCATGAAGGGCATCTGAGGGAAGTGTTGGAGATGCTGCGAAGAATGTTTTAAAAGCAAAATTTTCCAAATGCACATTTTGGCAAGAGGAGGTAAAATTCTTTGGCCATGTTGTGTCAAAAGAAGGAATTGTTGTTGACCCAAGTAAAATTGCAGCCATTCGAGATTGGAAGCAGCCCAGTACACCCACTGAAGTAAGAACCTTCCTAGGATTGGCTGGATATTACAGGAAATTTGTCAATGACTTTGCCAAGCTGTCTGGCCCATTAACAAAGCTCACCAAGAAGCATACCAAGTTCAATTGGACATCAGATTGTGAGGAGGCCTTCCAAAAGCTAAAAGTGAGTTTGACAACTGCTCCCGTACTAACCATCATCGATGGCAACCAAGATTTAAAAGTCTACACCGATGCTTCTCAAAGTGGTGGTCTTGGCGCGGTACTGATGCAAAGAGGCAAAGTTATTGCTTATGCAAGTCGTCAATTAAAGCCGCATGAGAAAAATTATCGTGTCCATGACTTGGAGTTGTTGGCCGTAGTCTTTGCTTTAAAAATTTGGAGACATTATCTTTTGGGCAAAAAATTTGAATTATTCACAGACCATCAATCTTTGAAATATCTCTTCGATCAAAAGGATTTGAATTTAAGACAGCAACAGTGGCTAGAATTTCTTGCGGCATACGATCTTGACATCTTATATACGCTGGGAAAAGCCAATGTTGTGGCGGACGCACTTAGTAGAAAGAACGTCATTGTCGCAAGCCTCATCATTACCCCTTCTTTGATTGACAAAATTTCTGCACTTCAAAAGGAGGATGAGTTTATTCAAAGAATTATTAAAAAAAATCAAGGAGGTGAAAACATGAGCTTCCAAATAGATCGCAAGGGAGTCCTTAGATTGCAAGGGCGGATCTGTGTTCCAAATATCCGAGAGCTCATAAGGGAAGTTTTAGATGAAGGTCACAAATCAAAGCTTAGCATCATCCAGGCGTGAGCAAGATGTATCAAGATCTAAAGCGCACGTTTTGTTGGAGATCTATGAAGAGGGATATATCCATCTATGTGAGTAGATGTCCTACATGCCAACAGGTTAAGAGCGATCAACAAAAGCTTGCGGGATTTTTGCAGCCACTGGAGGTTCTTTGTTGGAAGTGGGACCAAATCTCCATTGATTTTATAGATGGTTTTCCCCATACTAGGAAAGGGAATGACAGCGTATGGGTGATCGTGGATCACTTCACAAAGTCCGCTCATTTCATACCTGTCAAGTCCACTCGAACTGCTCAAATTCTGGTGCAAATCTATTTCAAAGAAATCGTCAGGCTACATGGAGTTCCTAGTAGCATTGTTAGTGACCGTGATCCTATCTTTGCCAGCAAATTTTGGGAAGCATTCCAAAATGAGTTGGGAACGAAGTTAAATCTTAGTACCGCATATCACCCTCAGACAGATGGCCAAGCTGAGAGGGTGAATCGCATTCTTGAGGATCTATTGCGAGCTTGCATACTCGATTTTGGAGGTTCTTGGGAGGATCACTTGCATTTAGTTGAATTCTCTTATAACAATAGTTATGGAGCAAGTTTAAAAATGTCTCCATTTGAAGCCCTATATGGTAGGCCATGTAGGTCGCCAGCATGTTGGGTTGAGAACGGAAATCGTCTAGTATTGGGTCTGGACATGGTCCAAGAAGCTTCAGACAAAGTTAATTATATTAAAAAGCGATTGTTAGCTGCCTAAAGTAGACAAAAGAGCTATGCAGATTTAAGAAGAAGAGAATTGGCTTTTGAAGTAGGTGACTATGTCTATTTGAAAGTTGCTCCAATGCGAGGTGTAATCCGTTTTGGAAAGATAGGAAAATTTGCACCTAAATTCATCGGCCCCTTCGCTATTCTTGAAAAGGTTGGCACCCTAGCTTACAGAATTCAGATGCCCGACTGGTTGCCTGGAGTGCACGATGTATTCCATGTATCTCAACTTCGAAGGCATGTCCATGATCCGGATCTAGTTGTGGAGGAAGCTGCACAACAAGATTTGGAGATTACCCCAAGCCTTGCAGTGAGAAGGGAACTGCTGAAAATTATTAGCAAAGAGACTAGAGTGCTGAGAAATAAAAGAATCAACCTAGTCAAAGTGCAATGGAGAAGTGATCCTAGAGACTGCGCTTGGGAAACGGAGGAGAGTATCAAACAAGCCTATCCCAAATGCAGAGTGGATATCTCCGATTAGATATTGCTTTGAGGTACGCTTAAAATATTTTACATTCTCTGTGTTGGTTCCTACTCTTCTATTTTTCTTTTTCCTTTTCGAGGATGAAAAGTTCTTAAGCGGGGGAGATTGTAACAACCCAGAATTTGGGGCCAATTTAAAATTTTTATTTTAGAGATTTTAAGGGTGTTTAAATATTTGAAATAAATTATTTCAAATAAAAATGAATAGAAAGTTATTTTGAGCAAAGCTAATACAAATATATTCGATTTAATTATAAAAGGAATTAAAAATAGCACGGTAGTTCGAAAAGTCAAAGCTGAACTTTGACTGACTGTACAGGAAGCAGGATAAATCGAATTTTGATGAAACCAAAAATATTAGAATCTATTTAAAAATATCTTTCCAACGAATCTGAAAAATCGAAATTTCATAATGGGAATTAAAAGTTATGGCCGGTTGAAATTTAAGAATAGTCGTTGTAGAATTTCTGTATATATTTTAATATTAAAAATAGCCATTTTTCAAACGACCTCTGTTTTCGACGAAACCACTTTTTTGGATTTAGAATGTCAAATTATTGATAAGTTTATCTTTTCATAATTTTTAGAATTAATTTGTTATTGTGGCAAAAAGATTTAAGTTTCGTCAATTTCGGTCAATTTTAATCGACTTGAAAAATGCCATTTTTCAAACAGTCACAGAATTCGATGAAATTAAATTTTTTAGAACCGTATCATCATCACGAAGCCAAAAATATTTTTTTTGGATTTTTCTGAGATCATATGTATCCCCGGTAAATTAGAAAGTACGTTTGAATTTAAAATAAATGATTTATATTTTGAAAACTGAGAAACGGGGGCCAAGACAATCATATGGGCCTGCGGGACATAGTCAGATGAGTCCGGGATATGGGTAAATAGGTAGGTATGACAGTCGTTGGGCTGAAAAAGAAGAAAGTTGCAAAATGGGCTTTATTGGGCTAATTAATTAAATAACCCTAATTTAATATTAATATAAATACCCGTACACTATTCCTCCTTCTTCCCGATCGTTCAAACCCATAGCCGCATACCCTTTCTAAACTTCTCTCTTCTTTTTCTCCAAATCCATGGAAAATTAACATATGCACCTTTGGACTTTTTTGAAGCTCTCATCAATCTCTTCGATCTCATATAAGTTGCAAGATCTAAAATAGCCTATAGCTCCTTCTCCGAACCCCCGAAACCGCCGCCGTTCAGCCTCCCTCAGCCCCTCCATGGCGAACCGCACCTCCCCCCTTTCCAGGCGCCGATCCCCCTCCCCAAGCCCTACAACCTCCAACAAACCATTCTGCAAACCGTTGCCTATATCTCCTGAAGATCCAAATCAAAGTTTTGAACAAATTGAAATAAAAAGTTATGAAATTCATTTCAGATTTTGCCACGCTTTTGTCTATGGCAACTGCCGTTGTTAAAAAGTAAATATTATTCAAAAATTGATAATTAATTCATACGAACTTCAAACTGAAAAATTTCAAATCTGCGTGAACCGTGACATCAAATACTTCGACTTAGCACTGAGTGGGACAATTTCTGAATTTATTTGGATTTTTAATTCTTCTTAAAGCAAGGTGAGTATTCTGATTTAATTAATTAATTTTAATCTAGTTATTTCGTTTGCTTATAAATCATGCTGCGTATGTTATTGGTTCTGATCTGTGATGTTGCGATGGATTATTGATTTGTTTGAGTGTTATATGGTTACCTTAGTCATTGATTTATTTAGATCTGAAATCACATTTGGATTATCTACATGTATGCCAATTCAAACCATTCTAGTTTGAATTCAAAATATGCTCCTCCCCTCTAGATTCATTTTTTGTTATTTAGATCTGCAATTGTTTATGCATTTAAAAGAGATGAAATTTATACTATGAATAAAATTACATTTTATATGTAATTATAGAACAAGATTTTGGCGATATGAATAAAATTACATTTTATATGTAATTATAGAACAAGATTTTGGCGATGTGAATAAAATTACATTTTATATGTAATTATAGCAATGTAATATAATTACATTTTTTTATATATGTAATTATAGAATACGAATTTACATTGAAAAGAAATCATTTTTTTATGTAACTTAAGAAGAGATTTATATTGTAGATAAAAAAATCACTTTTTATATGTACTTAAAAAAGTAGAAATTTGCATTGTAGTTAAATTTATATTTTTACATGTAAATAAAAAGTAGAAATTTACATTGCAGTTAAATTTACATTTTTACATGTAAATAAAAGTAGAAATTTGCATCGTAGTTAAATTTACATTTTTACATGTAAATAAAAAGTAGAAATTTGCATTGTAGTTAAATTTACATTTTTACATGTAAAAGTTGGAATTTGCATTGTAATTAAATTTACATTTTCATATGTAAATTACGAGTAGGATTTCCATGTAAATTAAAATTACATTTTTATATGTAGTTAAGAAAGAGAATTTGCATTGTAATTAAAATTCCACTTTTATTATGTAATTAAAAAGAATTTACATTGTAATTCAATTTACATTTTTATATGTAAGAAAAAATAGGAATTTACATTGAAATTAAAAACTCGTTTTATATGTAGATTAAGAAAGAGGATTTACAATGCAAATGTAAATTACATTTTTTTTAAATTAAAGAGAAGAATTTACATGGTAGATTAAATGTACACTTTTATTTGTAAACTAAGAATGAGAATTCGTATGGGAAATAAAATTTCATTTTTAATGTAATTAAAGGTAGGATTTTACCTTGGAAATTAAAGACAAAATTGACATGTAAAATAAAATTACGTTTGTAATGTAATTATAAGGGTAGGACTTTATAGTGGAAATAAAAGGGCAAATTAAAAGATAGAAATTACACTGTTAGGAAATTTACATTTTCAATGTAATTTAAAAAGAAAGACTTACATTATATTGGAAATTACATTTTAATGTAATTAAGAAAAAGAATTGGACATTAGAATCGAAATTAAATTTTTAATGTAATAAGTTAGAATTTTTCACTGTAATGTTAATTACATTTACAATGTAATTAAAAAGGGAAATTTTACAATGCAATTGAAAGGTAGAAATTTTACATTATAATGTTAATTATATTTTTAATGTAATTAAAGAGGAGATTTTACAGTGTGATTTAAGGATTTGGAAGGAAAAATAAAATTTCACATTAGAATAGAATTTACCTTTTTAATAAAAGAATAAAAGGTAGGAGGAAATGCTGAATTATGATTTACATCTTTCATGTAAACAGAGGAATGGAAGAATGAAAAAAATATGAAAGTGGACGTTGTAATGGATTTACATTCTTATGTAAATTAAAAGTTAAAAGATTTATATATATATATATAATTAATATTTAATGAATCGAGCGCGGTAGTTCGCGTTTTGAAATCGTACATTTAAACGATTATACCAAAAGATCCGACCGTCGGAATTTCCCAAAACTAAAACCGTTAGGACCGTCTTGGGAAGATCTTTCCAACGATATAAACTACGTCAAGATCCAACGGTTAGATTTTGAGAAATGTGAAAATCAAAATTTGTTGAAAGCAGCGCCAGGGTTGCCATTGACCCAAAGCGTCGTTAAATAAAGATTTAACTATTTTAAATAATTGAAATAGGAATTAATCATTATAAAATAATATGGACAATAAAGAAGGATTTTCATTATATATATACGAGGATTATTTCGAAAGTCCGAGCTACTCTCATCCCAAATAATCAAAACGACGTAAAGAATCAAGGTTTGAAGACGGCGTTTGAAGACCGTAAATCTTCCATCGAGAGGACAACGATCGAGGCCCTGATTTGACTTGCTCCCAATTCAAGGGTTATGGTCATTGTCCAAACGAACATGTTGATTGCACGGATTTGGTTTTCGCTCAGACCAAGTGCATAAGCTTACAAATGGAATGTGTGTCCGACATTGTACTCCTTTATATTGTATTTATTAATTTTCTGTCGAATGTATGAATGATTGGTGGCGGAGAATTTATTCTCTTGCTTAACACCCTTATGTATATTTCGGCAAAGGGTTGTTAGTGTGATATAGAGCGACAGTGTGGCATACTAAGATGCAATGATCAAGGTTCCTTGTTGAAACCTTGTGGTGATGATCATAGCACAGCTTGAATAAGCATAGCTTTGTGTATTACATAGCTTCACGAGCCTCACAACCCGCTGGAGTCAAAAACTGGAGAAGGGAGCGCTGGGAGAGCAACACGTTTCTTTCTAGTTAGAAGTAGTGTCAATGCTTAAACTGGCTGATATTTTACTTATGTGGATGATGGAATGAGGCGCCTCAGATGATAGGTCCTATAGGATCGGGAAACGTGTGTTCAGGAATTGCCAATCCATGAAGCTGTATGTGTGAACCGGCCCTGCAGGATCTAAGGGTTCACTGCGGGGGATCCTGAGACGTTAGCTAGAGTGTCTCGAATCGGTAAGGAGCTACTCCCTAGCCTTGACTCATGTTGGAAACCAAATTCCAAATACGACCCTCCGCATTTGATTGTATTACTAGTACGGAGGCATAGTATATGGTAGCTATGCTTCCTAGGATTGATACATTTATTTTGAAATGTTTTTATATACACTAATAATAATATTAGATCCGTATTTATCGTATTTAGCATGTTTAATCACCATAAGGTAAAACCCTATCCTCTGGTTTGCGTTGCATTGTGTGATGGGACTTGGGTCTTATGGTGATTCCATTTTTCTCAAAAGCATAGCGTTGTTTTACGGTTCACTTATTGTTTGTTCTGTCACTTTAAATTATGCACGGCAATCCACTGGGGTAAACCCATTCCGCGTTAGCGGCGTGGTCTTTGAACTTGCCTTATTACTAGTAGTTAAATTAGTTAAGAATTCTCACACCAGTCCCATGACTGACTCGTAGTTTGTTATCACCTTTTGCAAACTCTTTTGCCCTCTTTTCCACACAGGCAGCCAAGTAACAGGTTCGGCTTTCTTTGGAGTTGCTGTCTTTGGAGCTTTCTTGGTGTTGCTTATTTAGAGGTGCTTATGTTGGACCACGAAGACTATCTATCATTTATCTTTTGTTTACATTTTATCTTTAGACTCTGAGACATCCAAACTTATATTATTTCCAGTTGTTCTATTTTGAAGTTGAAACTATTTCCTTTTTGCTGAAACCTAATGTAATAATTTAGAACTCTGTGACTGTGGGATTCTGTGTTTGATGACATTCATATTCCGCTGCTATGATGTTGTTATTCTATAATTTTTTTGTGCTATGTTGAATCCATGATCTGTATTGTTATATTTATGTTGTATTCCAAATGATTATTCCTTACTTTCATTTCATGGAAGTTTGGGGTCATCACAAAAATATTCTTTATTTTTGAAACGGAATGCGACTCAATCAATTATCATATAATTTCAGTTATACGGATTTCATACATCGCATGTATACAACAATGATGATAAATAATCAATAAATTGTCCATTCACATCCAAAGTGAAATTTACAACTGTGTGAGCATTAAAATAAATAAATAACGCTCATCACAGACAGTCAATCCATCGATCGACATACGATTAAATATTGGGACTAGTGTATGCCAAATATCATCCCAATAACCGTGTGGGGTTTACAAACAACAGCAGTTTATTTAAATAAATTATTGGTTCACAAATTTAACCAATTCTAATTCAGATTGAATTATTTTCTATTTAACCAATTTTCACTGTTCAAATTATAAATGAATATTTATAATTTAATTTCAACTACCATATTTATTTTAACATTATTTTTAATATGTTAAACATTTCAACATCACAAACAACATACAATACAATCAATTTAAAATATCCATGGTTTGTGGATGAGGAAAGTGATCTAACATGCACCGTATACAATTTATAATAATTAAACTGATAAAAATCTACACTGGCAATTCTATATATTTTTCAGTTATGAAAATAAATAACTAACTGTGCAGAATTTTTAGTGACGAGTTCTCACCTTTGGTTTCCACTCCGTCAGTCTTTAACTAGCGATTTTGATTCCATTCTACTTCTAGTCAATTCCATCGCAATTTGTTTCATGCGGTATATATATATTAAAAATCATATTTTTATAACGCTTCTATATATATAAAAATCATATTTTTAAACTAAATTTATATTTATTTTCAAAACAATGCTCTTTTCATTTTCAAAACAATGTTCTTTTTATTTTCCAAACAATGTTCTTTTTATAAACCATACTTTTAAACAATATCATTTACTTTTAAAAATCATGCCTTTTAAACAACGCCGTTGATAAAATTTAAAAACAATGGTTTTTATTAATGTTATTTTATATTTTTAAAACAAAGTCTTTTATAATAAAAATCATATTTTTATCACAATGCTATTTATGTAAAATTTTATTTTTAAAACAATGATAATTATAAATTTAAAAACGATGCTAATTTTATGATAAAACAATGTTAATTATATGATTAAAACAATGTTAATTTTTGTGTAAAAAATCAATGCTATTTTTTATTTTCTAAAAACAAAGCTATTTTTATTGTAAGGCAATGCAATTTATATAATAAAATTACATTTTTATAACGGTATTTATACAATAAAAATCCCATTTTTGTGATCAAAGTTATATATTAAAAACTGATTTTTAAATAATGTATAATCTATAAAAACTAATTTTTATTTAAAAAAATGAAATGGCTGCTTAAATACATTATAAACTAACTTGATTAAATAAATCAATTACATTTAACTAAACTATAACATTAAAGAATATACGCTGCCTATTCTGTTATCTCCTTCTTCCCAGGTCCTCACGATGAAACCGAACCCAACGCCAACCCTATAGGGTTTGAAATCGTACACCATAATGGATGCTGGAACCCGATCTGAACCTACCCCTCTGTTCGCCGTTACAAGCGCTGCCTTCACCGTGAATTGCCTCGAGCTCGGTGGCCTATACGCCTGGGATTTTGGGCACGAACATCGAGTCTTTGAGCGGAGATAACTCGTGGAACATCAACTAGAAAATGATCCTGACCATATAGATCGAAAGGCTTTAGGGAGATTAACAATATTTGTTTTAAAATCTCCTTGAGTTATTTTGTGGATTTAGAGATTATAGAGGAAGAATTTGTGAGCTTTGCTGCCATCGATTTCATTCAGAGGTGACTGGTGTATTTGATTTCTAAGGTTAGGAGTATTGTATGAAAATACTGCGTATTTATACATATACTTATTTTTATTTTATTTATTTAATTCCATTTAATTCCATTTAATTTCAGTATAACTCCTGTATCGTTCCGGACTCCAAATCAAACCAAATGAGTGTCGCCCCTAGCTATATACCCCCATTCCGAACACAATGGAATATGTTTCGTAAGCCAATTTGATTGTTTTGATCAATTTTTATCAAAATTAAAATATAAATCAATATATATTTAATTTAAACTTACATTTTAATTTACCGGGACCACCTACTGACTCCAAAAATTATAAAAATTATTTTATGATAATTATAAATTTAAAAACAATGCTAATGAAGAAAATCGATATAAATATCATTCGTGTCAAAATGTAGCATCTCTAATCAATACTGCTTCATAATTTTTAATATTTCCGTGTCCATCCCAAGTTGGACATTAAAATCATATTCTGATCCATTCCTGAATATTATTTTAAAATATTAGTTATTTTAAAATATTCAATATTCGCCATTTTAAAATATTCGTTATTTTAAAATATTCGTTATTTCTGAATTGGACCACCTACCACTTACATAAAAATCATTTTTGACTTTGTTTTGACGATACGGTCCTAACCATACTAATTTCATCGAATTTGGAGACCGTTTGAAAAAGGCAATTTTCTGGTCGATTCAATTCAAATTTAAATTACCAAACACATTTAAATTTACTGAGCTCACATATTAATTCCAAAAATTATAAAAATTGGAATCTAGCAATAAATTGACATTCCTGATCCAATAAAAGTGGTCTCATCGAAAATGGAAGTCGTTTGTAAAATGGCTATATATATTATATTAAAATATACATATAAATTCCATAGCAACTATTTTACATTTTAAACTGGACATAACTTTCAATTGCGCTATAAAATCAGGATTTTTCACATTCCTTAGAAAGATATAATTAAACAGATTCTAATATTTCTGGTTTTACTGAAATCTGATTTATTTTGAATCCTGTACATTCAATTGAAATTTGAAATCGAATTTTCAAACTGCCATGCCATTTCAGGCTCGTTATATAATTAAAATAAAATTATTCGTTCTAACTTCGATTTAAATAAATTTTTCATCATTATTATTTAAATTAAATTCTTTTAAATATTAAAATCCATTAAAATTGCTAAAATAAAAATTTTAATTTCGTTCAGAATTTCTGGGTTACTACATTCGCCACCCGCTACCATCCACCTTTTCATTAGCTTCTCCAACTCCTGGAAATCTGCCACTCTTCCTCTATAACATCTTAATCTCCTCTAGATCATGTATTAACTTAAACCTTATTTAATTAAATTTGTTAATTTAGGGTTAATTTGTTAATTTACATGTTTGAATTGCCTTATTTTATGTGCAGTATAGTTTGTTGAAGCTTAATTATTGTTACTAACCTAATTAATTCTAGTTTATATTTTGTGTGATAATAGAGTACCATGTATATGAGTTGAATATTGTAGTGTTTTTAGACTTATTTGGATTACTTTGTGTGTATGAGCATAATTTAATTCGTGCAATTTGGAAAATGTAAAAAATGATAATTAATTTTATATAATGTACAGTTAGTTAATTAAATTTTGAACATGTGCGTACATATGATAAACTCCATATATGTACCGTTAGATTGGAATTAAGAAATTCAAGCCTGATTTAGTTTAAAATTTACTACTTTACGCATATTGATAACAAGAGCGACAATCATATAAGTTGATTTTTAATATATACATCCATGTTACTAAATTACTGGAAACATCATAAGTGCAAAATATCCATGATTTTAATTTTCATAGAGAAAGCCAATATTTTTATAAGTATAAAATATTTAATATATTATATTTATAAACCCTTAGAGTGTTTTTTGTCCCCTTCTGATAAGTATTGTATATGATCGCTTTTTTTTTTTTTTACTAAAATGGATATCTATGTTCATCGTATACAATATTTGTTAGATTAGTCCCTATATTGGACATGTTACAAACACAATAATGTAATTAAATATCATAAATCATTTCATTTTAAGTACAAAAAATTTCGACAACGCTTCCTTCATGTTCACTGTGTACATGCCAAGGTTTTAAATCTCGGATATCGATCGCGTTTCGTCTCAGCAATTTAAGAGACTTGATCATGTATCGGGGAAGATCTCGGATGAGATGAGTCTATCTCTGAAGTTTGTCTTGGATTTCTATCTCGAGTATGAAGGCTCATATCGGAAAAATCTCGGGGTATGATATATTGAAAAATAATATTCTTACACAATAATTTTACGAATGTCATTATAAAAATAGTAACTTAAACTTAATTGCAAAATCACCTCATTATTCTTAATTTATGAAAGAATATTTATATTCACAATCATAATATGCTTAAAATAAAATAAAAAATACAATACAAATAGGTTAGTGCTTACAACTTATGATCCATGAACATGAGTTGTTGTTGGACAAAGAACATAAAAAGCATCCAAAACATAAAACAATTCAACATAAGTAGAAAATAAGATACATAATTTCATAGGTACCATGCTAGTAAAAAAATGATGAACGTTAAAACCGTAAGTATTGTAGAACATATATAAATATTTGATACGCTCATTTAACTTGCAAAATATAAAATAACAGGAGATTATCGTGGCTACATATGAGTTTTCTTAATTATGGTTTTGGTTTAGGCACAGGTTTAAATTTGAACTAGAAAAAACAAGATCTCGGGTGATATCTCAGTATCTCATCTCGATCGATATATCGTTCGATATTGCAATATCTCGAATGATATATTCGAGATAAGGTTTACAATGAGATTTGCTATTTCGTTTCGGAAGGAGCCTAAGACGAGATCTTGGAGGAGATCTCAGGCGATATTTTCAAGATTTGAAACAGTGTATATGAAACTGTGTACCCTTCAGGCAATTAAAGCGAAGTATTGTCGAAATTTTGTTGAATCATTTAAATTGAAAAGGTTTACGTGATTTAATCACGTTATTGTATTTGTAATGGGAGGTAGGATGACGCTTTAGCAAAGTATCAATGATCAATTAATATAACATTAACCTACAAAATAATTATACTTATAGTTACATTTTGGCCTGCATGTTCTTTGCTCTATCTATCGAGTATACTAATTAGTATACTTACAAATAAAATTACAAATCATTATAATAAAATTGTGTTGTGAATCTATGATAAAAAAACGAGCCATTGTTGCAAAATAATTTTTTTCGGAGAAAGAGCAGAAGATTTGGAAAGAAAATAAATAAATATAATAAATGAGATCTTTTGCTTTTGTGTGTTGTTCAAATTTCCAATTTTTATCCTCAGATTGAACTCATGATAATCCGAAGAACCAACGTTAGAAACAATAACATCAATTTTTTTACCCTCCCTTCCCTTTTGGTTTAGAATATTGGCATCTAAATTACTCATGGCGTAATCATTTGATTTGTTTTAGTGGATGTGCGCGCCACACAGAGAATTCAACAATTCTAATTTTTGAATCATCTTCTACGCTTGTTTTACAAATTGGCTTCTTGATTACTCGTAGTATATTCATTTGATTTGTGTAATACAACGTCTTGAAACATCAAAACCAACTTTCCTCTTGTAGAAAGAAATAATCACCTAGTATTTTACAATTTTTGATACAGTCTATCTATGCAGAACCATTTAAAATGATAGCTTAAAAAAATGCGGTATAGCATTAAGTTACTAAAAAGTTGGACTCTGTGCATCCAACTTGAAAATTTGAAATATTCTGGGGTTGTAACACCCCGTATTTTCTTTGAACGTATAAGTAACAAATTAAAATATACTTAATTTTTAGGAGAAGAATTAAGGGAAAAGGGTTGCCCCGTTGCGTTCGTCTCGAAATTCTGCTTGAGATAAAGTCCGAGTTTTCGTAAAACGGATACCATATGAAGAAGATACGGACGAACGAAGTCAGGCAGAAAAACCGGAAACAGGCCAGAATATACTGGCGCACTTGTGAAGTGCACCAGTACAAAAATACACTGGCGCACCTTCCGAGTGCGCCCATACCGATCCAGCACAGAATTCTGGAGTGTTCTGTGATGACGTGTCTTCTTCTGAGTGGCTGGATGACCTATCTTCGAGCTGGGTGGTTCTGATGACTTCTGGACTGATCTGAAGGCTCTAAATCACCTTATTCTACTATAAAAACACCCCCAAACCTTACTTTCTCTCCACACAATTTTATTCTGCCTATACTCTGCCTCTATAATAAATAAATAAAATAATGGCGTCGCTACTCTGTTGGGATCAAAACTAGAACTAGTGCATCTTCTTCCAAATCTGAATAAGATTAAAAGAGAACTACTGCAACTCTTCTTCTATAATCCAATCAAGGCAAGTGCAGTTATTTTCCGATATGAATTTTAATCATGATCTTGACATAATTATAAAACTGAATTTGAGATTATGCCCTTTTTCTATTTATCAGATCTGTTCCACTGTTTTATTATTCTGTTTGTTCTGTATTTCTTCCTCCTTTCTTTCTTTTTGTTTGATAGCCAGGCTACCACGAGCCTGAGCCAGATCTCATAAGGGATGAACGCATAAACGCTAAATTTGGTAAGAATATTGAATGAGGCATATTTGGGCATAATTGATTTGTAACTGATTTGGATGCATAGTACAAGTTGTAATTCAAGATCTAGATCTGAACATAATATATATATTATAGTCTGAAATTGGAAAAAAGAGAATTAATTTGCATTTAACTTGGGTGTAAAGATCCATACTAAGATTGGATAATTATTAAGTGTGAATACACCTAAGTAAGGTTTTTTTTTTGGATATGTGACATGCATTGTAATCAATGGTCATATTTGGCATAATTTATATGTAAGGTTTTTGAAGAATATTCTGAACTATGCAAGTTTAACTAAAAATTGGGACATATGTTATATGGTGGATTATGACCATAATTTGGGCACATAAGTTTAGGCTTACCTTATGAATTAGGCAAGATATGTGAATAGGACTTTAAGGAATGTTTAAATTGGCTAAAACTGTTGTCTTCATATTACGTTAAATTTGCCTAATTTGCTAAACCTGTTACCTGTTTAATCTATTGAATTGCCTAAACTGTTACATATGTTGAATCGCCTAATCTGCTAATTTTTCCTAATCTGCTAAATCAGTTGAGTTGCCTAATCTGCCAAATCTGTTGAACCGCCTGAACTGCTCAATCTGTTAAATCTGCTGAAAAGCTGAATGATTGTAATTTGTGTAAAACATGTTAATTTGTTTAATCTGCTGCGACTTGAAAAGAAGTCAACTCTGTTAAATTGACATAATTAGTCTGATATTTGTATAATTTGTAATGGAATAAACTGGTTAAAATAAAAATGTTAAGACACGAGGTTAGACTCATGTTCGCGGTAGAAGCCTGCCCGGACCCAACCGGCTTAACCAGCAACCGCAAACTGCTAGTCTAATGTGAGAGGTCGAAGGCATAACTAAAATATGCTTAGACACGAGGTTAGGTCTGGCTTGTGGCAGAATTCTACCCGGAACCGCCCGGCTTATCCAGCGGCCACAATCTACCGACCTAATGTAAGAGGTCTGCGCATTAATATTTAATTAATGCAAATCTGAGATAAATATGATGTCTAAAACATGTTGGGTAGGTAAGGCTAAACCAACTGGACTGATGAATTAATAAACCTGTTTCGTGAATCTGTAGGCCCAATACAAAGTTAGACAATCTGTAAGTCTGTTAAAACTATACATCTGATCCGTTAGTTTGGAAACCTGTTGACTTGATTTTTTGGTCTGTGAACTAGTTGATTCTGAACTCTGTAGGCCTAAAACTTGTAAACAAGTTAATTTGAAATCTGTTAGTCTGGGGACATAAGGTTAGGAGAGAAAATACTTGTGTCATCTATTGTTTGGGACCCTTATTAGTCAGTAACCCTTTCTGGTATCAAAACTATGACCCAACAGTTGGTAGGGTCCGGGCACGCTTACTGAACTAATTATAAGTGGTTCATTCTGATAATGGCGAGGGGTGTTGATGGTGCGTTCCAACCGGGTCATGTGCGTGCATGGATCCCGGTCTGCCTTTGAGGATGTAAGACACCGTGACATTTGTAAATAGGTCTGTGTCATTTAAAGGCTGCCACTTTGGGGAGTGACACACCCTTCTGTGGGGCTGGCACAGGGTATTTATGATTAGGGAGCCGATCGCTTGGCGTAGATTTAGGGTACACTTAGTTCTGTCTGTTTCCGTTGGGGTACCATCTGTTTCTTTTGGGTGGTAACACCTGTCTGTTTCTGCGTGGTACCGTCTATTGGGGTGGTAAAGGCCCATTTACTAGTGTACACCTAATTCTAACATTCTGTTTCTGTAGGGATTATTCTGTTTCCGTCTATGATTCCGTTTATGTACCTTCTGTCTGTTGGGGTGGTAAAGGCCCATTACTGGCATTCTGTTCCTGTATAGATTATTCTGTTCCGTTTCTATTTCAGTTTGGACATTAGGGTAACGCCTAATCCTGTTATACTAGTGTTAGTGCAGAGAAGTATAATATAAGTAAGAAGCATGACTTGGGCTATATCATTCTGTTTCTTCTGTTTAGCTTAAGTATACCAGTTACTCCTGTTGTTGTTGTCTCTTATCCAGCTTTATTTTCATGTCATGATATTATTATCTGTTTATATGCTGAAAGTCACTGGACTTGCCAGACTTTATGTTTAACCTTGCTTGTTTTCGCCCCTTTTCTTTCGTTCCCCCCCCCCCCCCCGAGGTTTTTTAGGGTGGAAGTATAAGAGCCTTATTCGGATTTTCTCCGCTTGAAGTACCGCTTGGCCTTGGCTCTATCTTTCGATGGCAGTTTATGTTGGGGATTATGATTTTAAAAACTATGCATTATGAAGGCTTTTGTACAAGGCTGATATTTTGTACTTGAAATTTGATATTGTGGTTTGAAAAGATGTAACCAAACTTAATTCGGTTTCTGTTGTAATAAAGTTATTAATTTTTCAAGTACTGTTTTATCTGTCTTGTAAATTTCTGTTCTGTCTACTAAAACGCTCCATCAAAGTTAAGGCATTCCCTTTGTGAGTGACTTTAACGGAGGTGGGGTGTTACACTTGGTATCAGAGCTGAAGGCTACAGGATTTGATAAAAAGTTTTAGAAAACTATTTTCAAAAAGGTTTTTAAAAAGGAAGTATTTTCAAAAGTAGAGTTTATTTTGAAAAACATAATCCCCAAAGCCATAGCCTATCTTTCTATCTTTTGTTTTGAATCTTTCCTTTTTCTTTCGTTTCAGCATGTCTGGGGATCTTAAACTTCCGGAGGGCGTACCGATACCTGGCTGGTTCAGGAGGTATCTAGAAGCTAGGGCTAATGATGCGGGCCCAACAAATGTCCCTCCTCCCCCAGCTGCAGCGGTTCCTCCTGCTCCTCCTCCGCGCGTGAATACTTTCCCGAAGATATGTAGATACTTTCGAGCCATGGGTGGGAAGAACTTTAATGGAACTGGAAGCAAGGAATTGGCTCAAAGAAACTGAGGATTTGTTCATTATCTTCGAGGTGGACGATAGGCAAAAGGTACAGTTGGCGGTATGGTTGCTTAAGGACGAAGCTTCTTTTTGGTGGGAGGTCACAAATGGAGAGCGTCCGGTAGAGAGATGGATGGATTTCAGGCACAGGTTCGAGATGAAATTTCTCTCACGAGCGGAAGAGAGTCTATACGTAGAAAGGTTCTTAGCGTTAAAGCAGAGGGATTTATCAGTGAGAGAGTACGTTAACAAGTTTAATCAATTGGCAAGATTCGGCTTAGAATTGGTAAATACACCACATAAGAAGGCTCTAAGGTTTGCTAAAGGTTTGAATGAGTCGCTACACGGATTGGCGATGTCCCACATTCCTATGGGGGCAACCTTCGAAAAATTGGTGGACATGGCGTTAATGCATGAAGAGGAAGCCGAAAGAAAAAAGAAAGAGGAAAAGCTTGAAGGACCACAGAACAAGAAGGCGGGGCCCAAAAAGGAAACACAAAAGAAGAATGAGAAGACTGAAGATAAGAAAGAGAAGAAGTGCTTTACTTGTGGAAGCTCGACCCATCTGAACAAGGATTGCAGAAAAAGGAAGGGCACTTGCTTCAACTATGGAGAAATGGGCACTTCACAAGGGACTGCCCAAAGAAACGGTGGCAACGACAGAGGGTAGAATCCGCTTCTGGAGGACAGGTAAAGGCTCAAGTGACTGGTAGATAGGGTAGAAATAAGAAAATTTATGTAGATGGTTTAATTTCCTTATCTGATTTAGGAGTTAAAAACTCTTTCTGATTCTGGCATTTTGATTATGTAATTGAAACTCTGCACTTTAATACTAGTCTTGTTTCTGTTTCTATTTTAGTCTCAGACCCCATGAGGGTTACGACTCATCTGTTTGTAATAAGTTGGGGTTTGAGGGCATCTGTGTTGGGCGTGACGCATACATTCTGAGTTTTTACCATGCTTAGTTTCCTAAGAATCATTTGGTAATCTGATTTGTATCAGTAGTCTGTAGGTTTCTGAAAAGGATAGGTGCTTTTACTCAAAATGTGAAATAGGTTTCCAGTTGGGCATTTGTTTAATGGGAGTGATTCTCTGAGTATTAATCTGATGTTAATTTTGGTCTTCAGGGTTGATACTTAGAAGTTATTCTCTTAAACTGATGTCTAATGGGAACCTAGCTTTAGTTTTATACTTGCTTCTATCACTCGACTTTATCCTTCGACCTTTAGGTAGAAACTAATGGGTGTAAACATGTGTTTGAGACATGTTATGTTTGATGGTTGCAAGTGGATGCAAGTGGTTGCTAGTGATTGCTCGTGGATGCATATACACACTCTAGGCACTAGATCGGCTCAAAAACACTCTCATACTGCATATGGATGTGTGTGCATTTTTTCTATGGATGCAAAATGGGTGACTTAGCACATGGATGTTGCATATGAATGAGCGGTTATGCACTCTTATAGAAATGAAGTGTATCAAATAGGATTTCTTGCATACATAATTGGGCTCATGGCACCAACATGGTTTGCATTGAGGAGGTCAACTGAATCAGTAGACCGCCTGATCTTTGCATTAGACAAGAGGCATATACACACACTTTTTCATATGTTCATACAACATTAGAAGTTTTCTAAGGACAATGGATGCTTGTGGATGATGGTTGAGTAGATGGATGATTAGACGGCAGGACACATTCTTCTTAACTTGAAGATTTCGAGGACAAAATCCTTTAAGGAGATGAGAATGTAACACCCTGTATTTTCTGTGAACGTATAAGTAACAAATTAGAATATACTTAATTTTTAGGAGAAGAATTAAGGGAAACGGGTTGCGCCATTGCGTTCATCTCGAAATTCTGCTTGAGATAGAGTCTGATTTTGCGTAAACGGATACCGTATGAAGAAGATACGGATGAACGAAGTTAGGCAGAAAAACTGGAAACATGCTAGAATACACTGGTGCACTTGTGAAGTGCGCCAGTACAAAAAGACACTGGCGCACCTGCCAAGTGCGCCCATACCAATCCAGCATAGAATTCTGGAGTGTTCTGTGATGACATGTCTTCTTCTAACTGGCCGGATGACCTGTCTTCGAGCTGGGTGGTTCTGATGACTTCTGGACTGATCTGAAGGCTCTAAATCACCCTATTCTCCTATAAAAACACCCCAAACCTTACTTTCTCTCCACACAGTTTCATTCTGCCTATACTCTGCTTCTATAATAAATAAATAAAATAATGCCGTCGCTACTCTGCTGGGATCAAAACTAGAACTAGTGCATCTTCTTCCAAATATGAATAAGATTAAAAGAGAACTACCACAACTCTTCTTCTATAATCCAATCAAGGCAAGTGCAGTTATTTTCCGATATGAATTTTAATCATGATCTTGACATAATTATAAAACTGAATCTGAGATTATTCCCTTTTTCTATTTATCAGATCTATTCCACTGTTTTATTATTCTGTTTGTTCTGTATTTCTTCCTCCTTTCTTTCTTTTTGTTTGATAGCCAGGCTACCATGAGCCTGAGCCAGATCTCATAAGAGATGAACGCATAAACGCTAAATTTGGGAAGAATGTTGAATGAGGCATATTTGGGCATAATTGATTTGTAACTAATTTGAGGATACAACGCATGTTGTTATTCTGGACATAAATTTGAGGCATATTGTATATGACGATCTATGACTTGGAAGGAGAGGTATATTGTGACTTCGAACATAAAGAACATAGGTTGAACTTAGAACATAAATCTGAGACATATAATTGGGCATGTTGTATTTAAAACATATGGTGTATTTAACATATGTCTTGAGTTTTGAGGCATAAAGAATATTGGACATATGACTTGGGATTTGTGGCGTAAAGTTTAACTGAGAACATGTAACCAAACTTACTTCGGTTTCTGTTGTAATAAAGTTATTAATTTTTCAAGTACTGTATTATTTGTCTTGTAAATTTCTGTTCTGTCTACTAAAATGCTCCATTAAAGTTAAGGCATTCCCTTTGTGAGTGACCTTAACGGAGGTGGGGCGTTACAGTGGTGCATGGTTTTTGCACGTTAATCATATAATCAGGAAACAATATTGTGTAAACTATAAAGTCTAATAGAGCAATAGGAATAGAAAATTCCCGGGCTATTGCATAGAAAAGAAAATTGAGATGATAGTCGGCAGGATATTAGTCATTGCTATTAACCGCCTTCTCCCTACAAATTAATATGTCCTTGCCTCCCAATCTGCCAACCACCATGATGATCATCATTCATAGCTGCTGCTATATTCATGACAGACCCAAGTCATTACTACTCTCTCACAGTCAACGCAGGTTAAACTTATTTTAAATCAATTTGGTTTCAAATGAATCAGCTTAAAACAAAATTCATAAATATGCAAACAAAGATCTTAACGAAGAGATGCGCTTGTTGGAAATAAACTTGGTTTTTAAGGAAACATTTGATTATGTCATAAATTCAATTCTTGTTTTTAGGAAAGGCTAAAATAAATGGCAACAAATATTAAAGTTATCATATATGTAATAGAATTATCTAGAGAATGGTTTGTTAAGGAAAGCCTAGAAACTACAGGATAAGTAAGAATCTAGTTAAGAAAAGTCTAGAACCTTTGTTATGTTATAAATATAAGTGTACTCTCTCAATTTTTGTATGAAGTTAAATTAAGGTTGTGAATAGCAAGAAATAAGCATCAATAAAAGAATATTTTTCAAATATAAATTTTTCTTCCCTATATCCTCTCCCTCTTTCTCCTTAAAAATTATTCACCAAAGTAGTATCAGAGCCTGTTTGAAATTATGACATTTCTATTTCTTTTATCGTTTGTCCTCACAAGAGAGAATTTTGAGGAATGGAGCAGTAGAAAAAAAGAGGAGGTAACCTCCAAAGGTTTATGGGAGATTGTTGAAAATGGCTATGAATGGCATAATGACTTCGAGAGCATGTCGCAAATGGACAAGAAAGAATTTGTGAAATTAAAATGGAATGATTACCGCGCTCTTTCTGTGATTGCTGAGAATGTCGATGAGAATGCTTCAGATTTCATTTTTGGAGAAAAGTGTGCAAAAGATTCATGGAATCTCTTGAAAAGGTATATGGAAAAGATGATGCAAAAATAATGAATGAAGATAAGTTGATTGATGAGAAAGATGAAAAGAAGGATAGTAAGAAGAAGGAAGATGCGAAAACATTATTGAAGATAGAGAAATTAGAGGAGGAGAAGTTGGATGAAAAAACTTTCAGACAATAAAAAAGAAAAAGTCAAAATTGCTGAAGAAGAAAACAAAGAACCAGAAAGGAAGGGTAATGAAAGCAATCTGAAATGCGAGGATGTTGCTGACAAGCCAAAAGAAGAAAAAAAGACATTAAAGAAGGAATTGATACAGAAGATGCTAACATGACAAAGGAGGAAAGACATGGGAAAGAATTGAAAAATGATGTTGATGAACGCAAATTGAAAGTGAAAGGGTCCAGTTATGAATTTTATGAAATAAGAACAAAACGGTAAGCAAAGATTATAGCATTCCTATTTCAAAGAACTTTACTTTCCAACCAATATTTTCTAAAATGTCATGCAAAAGTCATATTTTAGAAGTATGCAAAGGATTTGGATGGATAAAAAATTGTAAGAGTGAAATTATAAAGAACGGAAAGATGACATATATGACTCATTCAAAGTTTATGACACCGGAATAAGATGGAAGCTTGAGCACACACTTTTTGGAACATCTTGTGCGAATGGAAAAGGACAAAATGAATGGAGCACCATTGAGGAAATTGCATCGAAGATCTTCATATTGGAAAGAGGAAGAAACAAAAAATGGATTTTGGATAATCTCTTCAGCTCTACCAAAGCACGCGAAATACAAAGAATAAAAAATCTTGCATTAATTTGCAAAACCAAGTTTATGGGGGGATGTTGGAAATAAACTTGGTTTTTAAGGAAACATTTGATTATGTCATAAATTCAATTCTTGTTTTTAGGAAAGGATGAAATAAACGGCAACAAATATTAAAGTTATCATATATGTAATATAATTATCTAGAGAATGATTTGTTAAGGCAAGCCTAGAAATTAGAGGATAAAGAAGAATCTAGAGAAGAAGAGTCTAGAACCTTTGTTACGTTATAAATATAAGTGTACTCTCTCATTTGTTGTATGAAGTTAAATCAAGTTGTATTAAAGAATATTTTCAAATACAATTTTTTTCTTTTCCATATCTTCTCCCTCTTTCTTCTAAAGAAATATTCAACAGGGATACAGGTTTTGGTTCCTTCGGATTCTGTTTATCTTAAAAGAAAATTGGTAACATCCAAAGTTGCTTATGATTTGTTAGAAGAACGACATGTTTGAACATGAAGTATTAAGAAAGAGAGTATTATAAGTGCTTTAGACATCACTTTTTGATGTTATATCCCAGTGAATACAAAACATCTTAAGGACTTAGATGAAGGTGTTGAGTACACAGATGAAGATGTGTTTCCATTAAGCTCAAATTTGAAAACTTCTAGGAGGCATACAAGGAATAAACCAATGTATGATCCTTCCTTTTCTTAAGGGGTTAAGATGTTTCTTGGTATTAAAGAAAATACAGTGGATTCGTAATGATTGCTGTTTCTTTTTGGATAGTTAATTTGGTTTCCAGCGTATTCAGTGATTGCTTGCACCGATCAGGTTGAATTTGTGGTGTACTGATGGTGGTATTTGTGTATGTGTTTGGTGTATGTTGAGACGTGGCTGATTGAGTTTGGCTGAGTATGGTATTATATGGTATTGGAAGTGAAGTATGAGTATGGTAGTGAAGAATTCGGTGATTCATGGAATTTTATTCCCTCTTAGGCATTTATCTTAAGTGGTGTATTTTGATATTTTCATGAGTTCGTTTTTTTGTTGATTTTTGTATTTTTTTGTTTTATTTAGACTGGTCATATTGTAATCTTTTCATATAGAGAAATAAAAATTTGTGCTTAATTTTCAAAAAGAACATCTTGTGCTCATATGGATATTATTTTATTTTCCTATCTGAAATGACTACGAACAGTTATCTGCATGAGAGCAGTCATATTGAATTAAACCGCTCGATTTGCCCAGTTATGCCTTAACACAATTACAACTTGGAATTTTGGTCTAATTATAATTTTATGAACTCATTGTGCTCAGATCATCGCACATATCGCAAACAAACTGAAATGATAGATGTCATAAAAAAACTATAAACACATTAAAGATTTCCCCTTTAGAAATATGCATCATCTTAACTAGAATCAAGAATGCTGAAAATGACCAAATGGAAATATATTTCACATTATGGATGAAGATAGCAGATATCCTAAATATGAAGATATGCTACAACATATAGAATGATAAATTGTATCACATTGATAAATAAGAAACTTATTGTATTTCTAAGGCCACACAACTTCAATAAAACTCATGTAAGTAAACGCAGGCTGTGCTATTGGGGAATTGTACGTTCATATATGTAATATTAAAAGTTATGTGTAACAACAAAAATTACTAAATATATTTTGCATTATATTAAAGAACAAAGCTTTACTACTAATAAAGAAAATTCTTTACACTAATTTTTGAAGTTCCTAAATTACCCTTACCCTCTTTAGCTCGACGGTTCTGCGTCTTTTTGAAGTTCGCTTGTTATACCTTGCATTCTCACGTCTAATGATGATCATCGCTTAATATTTTGTCTATGGCGAACATCCACTCTGTATTTCTACATAGATCCAACTCCAATCGTAGTTCGATTCCCTCAATTCTACTGCCGACTGTCATGCGTTTCTTCTGATTACTTAGCGTCTTGTACGTACGAACCTTAGATTGGCTCTCTCAAATCTACTGCGGATCTCATGTTATCTCTTCTGATTCTACTACCGATTGTCATGATATCTCTTTTGATTATTTCGCATCCTACAGGTACGAACCCTAGATCGGCTTCCTCAAATCCACTGGCGATTCACAAGCCTACGTAATGAACTCCACTGGCGATTGTCGAGCTTACGTAACCAACTCCACTAGCGATTGTTGAGCTCACATAATGAACTCCACTGGCGATTATCAATCTCACGTAACGAACTCCAATGGCGATTGTCGAGCTCACGTAATGAATTACAACTGATATCCATAGAGACTTCGAGCTCAGGTAATTTCCGATTACAAATTGAAAATTATAATATGCAACATCAATTGGTATCTGTAATGGTGATTTCCGATTATGCACCATTACTTAGAATTTTCAGTAGTATCTGATGTTTTAACAGTTAACCAAATTAACTGTCTGTTGTTCTAGGGTTCTTTATTCTAAATCTGTCAATTAGTTTGATTAATTGTTAATTAGTAGCTTTGTGCTTTTGAATCATCACAAAGTTGCCTACTTTTAATTGTTAATTGGTCTGATTATCTGTCTGTTGTTCTAGGAATTGACAACTTTACACCCCAGACTCCTTTGAATTCCCATTAAACCCTGTTAGTCCACCGACTTATCTGTCCGTTGCAAAGGCAACACAATGAATTCATCCACTACAACTGCAGATTCATATAGTCTGTTTTTATTATCATAATTTTAAATAATCTGATATGTAAAAAATTAAAACCAACCTCAAAATTGTTATCAAGTTTCGTACTTCTATTTTCAAAAAAGCAGGACTTGCTACACTAAGTGGATCAAGTTCAAATTTGTTCCCTTCATACATCACATTCTATGTTGGTGGAAGGCCCATTGAAGCTCATTGTGTCATATGAAGTGCCATTTCCCCATTCTTTAAAACGAAATTTGAGAATGAATGGAAAGGCGGAAAAGAAGTGAAATTGTCAGGCCAAAAGTTATCTTATATAGCATTATACAACTTTATCTATTTTTCTACATGATAGACTAGATATAGTAGTTGTTGACATGAATGACCTTATATGCACATGCAAAGCTTGCAAATGCGAGATGCTACAGAAAATCTTGCAGAATGAGTTAGTCTATCAAACTTTTGTGGAGTATAAGTCTTTTATGGAGTTAGATAAGTCTTCAAAAAGATTTTTATTGCATGGTTTGTCTCTAGGACTGTCAATTTCCTACACGACCCGAAACACGCATGGAAATTAGCAGGTCAACCTGACCCGTTTAGTTGGTGGGTCATTCTCGGGTCAATCCGAGTTTGACCCATTTATAAATGGGTAGGTTACGGGTTAACCCGCTAACCCGATTATGACCCATCAAACCCGATTATATATTGTATATCTTCCATACTATTAGTCTATTGTTTATGTTGTTAGGTGTTTGTCTTTTATGTGTGTAGCAATCAGTATGCTCATTTATTCTTGTGTAAGTTGTTATATTTTACTAATTTATTCCTAGACGCTATTAGTTATATTTTACTTATAACAACTGTATCTCTTTATATATGCAGTATGCTTATATATTCTTATGTACGGAAAATGTTTTTTGGATATGGTGATTTCATGCTTTATATATGTGTTGCTTGTTGGTGATTTTGTAATTTGATGCCATTTGGTGATTTTGTTACTTTCTGCCTATGGGTAATTATATAACAGTGCTATTTGCGAGTGATTTGGTTGTTTTGCTGTTTATATTAGTTGGCAATATTGACCAATGGGTCAAACGGGTAAACCCAGCATGACACGACATGGCCCGTTTAGAAACAAGTTACACGGGTCGGGTCGGGTCAAACCATTTATAAACGGGTCGGGTTAGCATTTGGAAAAAATGACCTGTTTAACAAACAAGTTGACTCGACCCATTTATAAATCGACCCGAACCCGACTTGACCCAACCCAACCAAAACCTAACCAGGCACGGCCCACTGACAGCCCTATCCGTCTCTGCCTGAAGAAGATAGGCTTCCTGTAATAACCCGTGTTTTTATAACGTGTATTAACCATAAATCAAGACAGAATTAATTTTTAAAATAAGAATCAGGGGAAACGGGTTGCGCCATTGCCTCGAAATTTTGCTTAGAAACGAGCCCGAGTTTTCGAAAATCGGAGTCCGTATGACCAAGTTATGACCATTCGAAGTTTTCGGAAATTTTCAAGTTCAAAACAGACTCAATTCGAATTCAAAAATTCGAATTTCAAACCTCCAAATGGACTGGGCGGGAAAATTCCCGCCCAGGACCAGGTCAACCTGGGGGTCAACTATGTAGTCGACCTACCCAGGACCAGGTCGACCATAGTGTCGACCTGGGGGTCGACCTGGTACCCGAGCCCATTTCTGAAGGTGAATTCACTCTGACGTATTCGGCCTCATTTCTGTCCACATTCGTTGACCTGACCCTATAAATACAGCCCCTAACACCAGTCTCTCTACACCAAATTTCTTTCTGACCTTATACTGCTCTGATTCTGGTTGAAAAGTTTGAGAGAGGGACTGCTTCTACTACGTTGAGACTGCGTTAAGGGAATTGCTGATTTGGGGACTTCTATTAGGACTTGACTAAACATATTCAACATTGACTCTCTTTTTCTAATTCTCGAACCACGATCTGTAAGCCCCAGTTATTTTCAGATTTAAACTGTAAATGTATTATGAATATGATGTAAATTGAAATTGGACCTATGTATGATGAATGTTTACATTCATTCTCGTTCATCTTGGATCTTGACTCTTGAATATTACTATGACATTGATTTGGGGCCTATTCATGTTGTAAATCAAAAAGAGAAACCCCCCTTATTATCATGTTGAATCTGTTATTAGCCACA
This sequence comes from Allium sativum, assembly GCA_030737875.1. NCBI lineage: Eukaryota > Viridiplantae > Streptophyta > Magnoliopsida > Asparagales > Amaryllidaceae > Allium > Allium sativum. The sequence continues at coordinate 296,375,358 of CM060918.1, read as the reverse complement.
TGTTTATGACTATCACCTTTTGACAGTCGTTACCATGACTATACTATAACCTTATGATAGTTGTATCATGACTATACTATCACCTTATGACAATCGTTACCATGACTATACTATCATCTTATGACAACTGTTATTTTGACTAGTACCTTATCTTGCTAGATTTGGGGTCTTTATGTTCGAGGCCAATATTTCATATGCCAGTAATATTTTAATCTTTTATTTTATGTCATATCATGCTATGCTAGTAATCACTTTTGCCACATTATACCCGTTCCTTTTTATGTTATTCCCTATTAGATTTATTTGTATCGATTCGAACTTACGTGCGATGGGAATACGATTTGGGTAGACTAGGTAAAACATAAATTAGCTTTAAACTTGAACATGAATGTTATTATGACTTGAACCTGAATATGGACATGAACTTGACACAATTTGACATGAAACATGACTTGAAAACTTGACATGAATCTAGACATGAAAACTTGAACGTGGGCATGACAGTTAGATAAACTTGAAAATGGCTAACTCGAGGTTGGGTTGAGTTTGCAGAGTAAATCTGCCCGGAACCGCCCGGCAAATCCAGTGGCTGCAAACAATAGGATCCAATGTGGGTAGTTGGTCATATCGCATGTAAAAACCCGAGGTTAGACTATGTTGTGGTGTAAATCTGCCTGGAACCGCCCGGCAAATCTAGTAACCACAACAGTCAGTCTAATGTGAGAGGTTGGCGTGCACTAATGAATTAATGCCACATGATAGGGTTAAGTCATGAACCACTTGAATATACTTAACCATCTTGACACGATGAATTAATAGGGTTAAGTCATGAACTGCTTGAACACACTTAACCAACTTGATACACGATCTGGATTGGGTTAAGTCACGAATTTGAAATGACAACACTTAAACCATTAGAAACCCTAGTTACGCGGTCCTTTTCAGCAGTAACCCACTTAGATGTATCCCGATACCCTGGGACTAGGCAGGGTGGGGCACGATTACTGGGATGATTGTAAGCGACCAGAACGACGACTGAGTAGGTGCGCCATTGTAGGTTCAGGCGGGCTATGGTCGTGCACGTAGTCCGGAGTTGAAAAAGCAGGCATTGGGCACCCATAGATTTACACTGTGCATGCTTGATTCGTGTCGGTGGATGGCACCATAGGACTTGATACACCCTATGGTGTACCTAGCATAGGTAACTATATTTTCTGGATAGGGCCGTATGACACAGACCCATGACGAGCTAGGACTTGTAGGGAGCCGATCGATTAATAGATCGTACCGTAGGACCGCGTAATGGGTCACTTCATGACTCTGGGCTAAGGGATCATTTCATGGTTAATACTTGACATGGGTTAGAATACTAGTACAGTTGGTGCAGCGAACCTTGAATATGCGATTCCAGACTTGACTTATCTTGTTATCTTAATTATCCAACTAGTTCTGTTATCATCCTTATGTTTAATTACAGTTTTCACATATCATGTTACCTTTACTAGTTTTCATACTGAAAGTCACTAGGGCTTACCAGTCTTTATGACTGACCCTTTTTCTTTCGCCCCTTTTTCTTTCGTCCCCCCCCCCCCCCCCCCGCCAGGTTCTCAGGGAGAAAACACTAGCTCTTAGCTTGGATTCAACTTGCTTTCTGACAGCTCATGTACGGTTTGGTCTTGGGCTATGCTATGGCTGCTTCTGCTATTTATGGGGAATAATTTACTTTTGTTTTAAAGTTTATGCTTCTTTACTATGAACTTGATGTAATGGAATAATTTGTATCTTGGATATATGAGCTTTTGACTCTTTCCTGGAAAATAATAAAAAGTTGGTTTTTAATTTCTACCGCTGCTTTATTTATGTTCTGCCTTGTGATATCTCTGTGCATGTTTACCTAGATAATACTCCACCAAAACTAGTGCATTCCCTTTGTGAGTGACCCTAGAGGAGGTGGGGTGTTACACTTCCACGACGAAAAAATGTTCATTTAAAGACTGTAAATCAAAGACTAAAATATCTCAGTTTCTAACTTTAGGCCGATTAATGACTTTAATCATCGGTCCTTAGATTTCCATTGTAAATATTGAAAAGCTGTCTTTAAATTTTAATATAAATTAGATACTGAATTTCGGTCATCATTCAGTATTTAAGAAATAATATATTTAATGGATGTAATTTTCTTTTGATTTTAAATCCAAAGGCCATATTTGACAATCTGATGTGTGTCCATTGAATGATCCCATTTTTTGTGTTTATGTTCCCATTTTGCAAAATTAAATTATTTAGTGCGCTTATGTTCCCATTTTGTGAAAAAGGCACATGAAACTTCTCCATTAACTCAAAATATTTATTTACTGCACTATAACCCCACTTTTTATCTTTGCGAGGGGCACGAGACAACTCTATTTAAGGAACTCGGCAAAATAGCCCCGTAACTTCGGGAGAAGGGGTGTCTCCTCGCATAGTGGGTCGCGGTGACTAGGCCCGGACGACTGTTTTCCAAAAACATCTCTCCGTCACCACTCCTACCTTCACTTCTCCACTTATCCGCTACTCCCTATCAGAAACAAAGCCCCTTTCTTCGTCAGTAATAAGATATTCAAATCTATTTCTTAATTTTCGTTTTTCTATCTTCAGAAAGTTCTTCTTTCTCACAAAGATTTGTATTTTGGTACTTCCCCAGATGTGCCTACCGCAACTAATAATTCAAAAAATAAAATGGTTGAATATAGGTATACTCTCAGGTTTTAGTAGTTGTTGCTCTCTTTTGCACTCATTTGATAAACCTGTCGACCTTTTCTTGATGAAAATTTGCATCTTTTTCAGCATAGTCCAATTTTGACCCATGGTGAGCCAAGGATACTGGATGGTTGGAAGCAATCCGTCAGTTGAACTTTAAATTGGTTTTCTATTCTCTCCACAATATGCCATGGTGCATGGTTATGATTTATTCTTAGTCAAGTCCAAATCAAGTCTTTCAATATTCATCTTTTGGTGATTTAAAGCAAGAAAACACAACATGAGGAAGAGTCAATATGTGGAACATTCTATTGTGCTGTCTAATTTTCGTGTTCTAATGTATAACTCCTTTAATCAATAGGAAAGAATGTGTTGTAGACATAATAACTTTGTATTGTAACTAGACGGCCATTTATACAATTTGTATATTATTTGCATTTATTCTTGTTTATATTTGGTTGCATGAGATTGAGACCTGGCTCAAAGTTAGTTTAGGATTCTTAGTTACAACTATGGTAGTAAATTACAAACTACTGATTATTTCTGAGATGGTGTAAATGAATACGGTTGAATGTTATTAGAAAAATAGTTTACTTGCAAATGGCAATAAAAAATCTTTGTTTGGGAGCATATGGGGGTACACTTTTCTTTATTGCTGCTTATGCAATCCAGCTTGATATGCCCATGTATGGACGTGTAAGTATATATGAGTGTGTGTGTGTGTATATATATATTTATTTAAGACTGATCTGAAACTATATCACAGTCCCTAAACTTCAGTATCTAAAAATTATTGAGACGGACACTCGGCCTCTAGCTATAAAGACCGAAATTATCTTTTGAGACTTGAGAATTAGTGACTGACCATCCTGTTCTTTGATTAGTTTTAAAATGTTTTTGAAAGACCGAAACGTTTGATTAGAGATAGAATTATTCAGTATTTAATGAAGATAATTTTAGTAGTGAAGTGCAGATGGTATTTTTATTCCTTAAAGAAAGTTTGCTATTGATTTGCTAAAAATTTAAAAATGTTGAATTGTAAATCAGCTCCTACACCATAGAATGCTAGTGAGAAATTAATATCTGATGGTGATACAAGTATGTCTGAAGCAAAGAGATTTCAAAGTATTGTTGGATGTCTGAATTATTTATCTCATACTAAGCCTGGTATTATTTTTTGTGTAAGCTATATTTCTAGATTTATGCATAATCCAACATAGCATCATTAAGGGGCAACAAAGCATATTTTGAAATTTGTTGCCAGAACAATTGATAATGGAATATGGTATAATAAAGTATCAAACTTCAGGCTGACGAGTTATTTAACATGTATATGCGATATATAAAATGGTCATGATATGGAATACATATTTATTCGTTAAAAATAAAATGTTTAACGTATATATGAGTTTATAGAATGGTCATGAAATGGAATAAATATTTGTTCATTAAAAATAAAAAATTTAACGTAAATATGGAATGAAAAAAAATTGGCATGTAATGAAATATTCAATTTTGATTTAAAATTGAAATGGAAGTAGGAATCGTTTCTAAAGAAAATTTATAAATGATTTATAAAATATGTTTTAAATGGAAATCAACGATATATATTATATAAATATTAATGGCTTGAATAGAACGCGTGGCACCGCGATTGTACGCGAATTTCGACCATTAACTTCGAATTGATGTAAAGAGAGATCCGACTGTCGGATTCTCCTAAAACCGGAACCTTGGGTTCGTATCTAAAAGATCTTTCCAATGAATATAAGAGATTTAAATTTGAATGGTTGGATTTCAAATTATGTCCAAATCAATTTCAAAAAAGGTCGCTATAGATGTAGTTCGGTGGCCGTTATTGGAAACTAACTGTAAGGGCCTTAATAAAATTATTAAAAATATGGAAAAATCATGTAAAATCGCAATAAATGATTTGGAAAAATTTTGGATGAAAAATTCTAGTTTTGAAAAGATAAAAATATATTATTAGCGAAATGAACTAGTTAATAATTAGAATAATAATCCAATTAATTTTTGGAAAAAAATAAATTGGATTTGAAAATGGTTTTAAAATAACTAGAATTTTCCAACAAATAAATTGGAATGGTTTTGGAATGGAAATAATCTTCGGAATATTTCAATATTGGATTCCGTGATTATACGGATATTGATGAAGAATTTGGAAGAAATATATATCGTTATTCCCAATATGATATTTGTTGGTTTCAGAATTTGATATTGAATATAAGCTGATATAATTTCTATTCAGAGCCTTGTATTTGATATCAAATTGGATTTTGGGTTTGTCGTGAACGGTGTCTTAAATAACATTGTTTTTAAACCCAGTTGAGAAAAGAATAAATATTTAAATTAAGATTTAGTGACGTTTTCCAATTAATTAATATTTAATTGGAATTGAACAAAAGAATTGGATTTTTGGGTTTGTCGTGAACGGTGTTTTAAATAACATTTGTTCTTTAACCAAATTAACCATGAAGAATATGATTTGTAATTTATAATCTTTTAATTAAGCGTAACGAAATTTTCCAAAATAAAGTTTTCCAATTTAATATATTAAATTGGAATTGAATGGAATTCAACATGGTAATAATCGAGATGAGCTTATGTAAAGGAAGATTGTTACTATATATGGAATTTAAAAGGCTATGTCGTTATTCCATTTATATTATTAGTGTGATACGGGAATTTATATCGATTATACACTGTTATGATTTCCGTATAGATTCCACTTTGATGGAAGATGATTTTGGGTTTATCGTGAACGGTGTTTTAAAGGACGTTCGTTCTTTAACCCAGTAAAGAAAGGATTTATTTCCTAAATTTGAATAATCATTAAATAATGATTTTTGGAGATTAAAACTAAGTGGAGTTTTAATGAATCTTTAATTAGATTGAAATGTTAATATGGTAATTAAAATTTCCAAATTTGAGATGTGTTCGAGAATGGTGTATCACCAGTTTTACTCCAGGCGATATTTAAAATCTTTAATTAGATTTGAATGTGAAATGGTAATTGAATTTACCGATAACACAGTTGCGTTAGATATTGAGTACTACCATTTTTGCTCCATGGGATGAATAGGTTGGGAAGGGATAATAAAATGAAAGATTACTTTGGTAAGGCGTTAATCCCGACTAGTTTGATATACCTTAATTTGGTTTAAACTGTGAAAAGATACTATAAAATCTTTTTAAATGATTTCCAAAGAAAGGGATTAAACAGTGTGTTTAAAAGTGATAATCTTTGATAAGATTAACAAGAACCTTTCCAAAAGAAAGAAATACAAATAAAAGGATATTCTGGATTGGAATGAGGCGTATGATGTGTTGTTATGGCACTTAATTATAAGATACGCGATTTATTTGGAAAGACCGGGTTTAACCCATTCTGAATAATTGATACGACGACTAACAGTCGAAGAGATTGAAGACGGTGAAGACCAGCGATGTTCACATCGAATGGATGGGTTGCTACTAATGCCAATGATTAGAGTAGCTACCTTCAAGGGGCTACGGTAGTAGCCGTTCGGATGTATTTTTTATTATTTGGATATGTGAGGGCCTCTCTCCTATATTGGGCATACGTGACGAGGAATATGGTGCCTCCGGTTTCATTTAGACCCAGAACGGACTTGCAAATGGATGGTATGTCAGACGGTGTATTCCTTTATACTGCATCCGCTGATCTCTGCTATATATATATCTGTTTTATGGCAGAGAATTTATTCTCTTGCTTAACACCTTTCTCTGAGATGTATGAGCTTAGAGGTTGTATATTGGTAGAAATCAGTGGTACGGTATGAATTGATAGTGTGGCATGCTAAAATGAAGTGATCCAAACTTTTGTTAAAAAGCAAAGTTTGATGGATGATGATCAAAGCATAGCTTTAATTAGCATAGCTTTGTGTAGCGTTAATTCGCGAGCCTCACACATCGGTATGATGGTGAACTGATGGTTAGATCAATATACTTTCGAGATGAGGATGGATTGGTCGACCGAAATAGGCTGGGTGTGGTCGCTACGCACTGGTAGGGATAGGGTACACCCCCCTATTCCCAGAACGTTAGAGTATACGTTGCTTTCTTATGAACAGGACGTAAGCCGTTGAGATACTTGATATCCTGGATATAGTGTGGATGTGCATTACAGCGTTTTCTCATGCACGGGACGTAAGCTGTTGAGTATTGCACTACATGATTGATATTTCGGATCAGTAGCCTTCATGATGGAAATCCAACTTCCAATACGACATTTTACGGTTTTAGTTGTATACTATTGGCGGCATAGTGGTATAGGACATTCACGTCATCTAAGATTGATACATTTATATTTGAAATCGTTTTGACACTGTTGCACTTATAATAATATCAAAAGATTTGTTTTAAAACGTACCAAGCATATTTGGCTATTATAAGGTAAAACTCTATCCTCCGGCTTGCGTTGCATTGTGTGATAGGACCTGAGTATTATAATAGCTTCATTTTTCTTTAATTAGCATTGCGTTGTTTGTTGTATGCACTGGTATTCTTAGGGGTAAACCCATTTCGTGTTATATGGCGTGGTCCCGTGAATTACCTAACTTTAAAAATAAAGATTTAATAACTGTTTTAGTTCTCACACCAGTCCCATACTGGCTCGGAATTTATTGTTTTAACCTAAACTCTAGGTACCCATATTTTCCACACGGGCAGTTAGTAGCTTTGGTTTTCGCAAATATTTCTTTTCCTAGGATCCTGGATTATAGCTGGAGCTATATTCAGAAAGCTTTGTATCCGTGTATTTCATTCAGTTGTGCTAGTTATCGTATTTTCCGCTACGCATTGTGCTTATGTATATATTTTCCGCTGCTTTGTACTTTAAATCTCTGAAATTTTTCTGTTGTATAACTATTCATACTCTGATATCTTGTACTCTGATGTAAATTGTTGTAATAGGAATGAAATGTTCTATTGTTCGTGTTCTGACGCGTCGTTCTCAATTCAACCCGGGCTTTCCCGTAAGGGCGAGTTTGGGTCATTTCATTGATGTAACAACCCGAATTTTCTATTAACAATAAATTAACAAATTAGAGTATTAATTCTAAATGAAAGAATTAAGGAAACGGGTTATGCCATTGCATTCGTCTCGGAATTCTGCTTGAGATAGAATCTGTGTTTGCGTAAATCGGACTCTGTATGAAGAAGTTGTGGTCTTCGGAAGTTTCAGAATTCGATTTAAAATTCAAACAGCCCGAAACAAGTTAAAAATTCGAAAAACTGGACCAGAATTTGGCTGGGCGGAAAAATTCCCGCCCAGGACCCAGGTCGACCAGGGGGTCGACCTTGTTTGTTCAAGCTATTCATATTTAAGTATAATTTTAAAATTAAACTACACTTCATATATTTCATTTCAAAATAGATATACAATAATTAAATAAGTATTCCCTTTATAACTTAAAATAAATATGTGTTTGGCTAAATAAGTGTACTACAATAATTACTGCTTAATTTCATCCTTTTTCTAACTTCCTAGTTTTTTATTTTATTTTCTTATTTGATTTATTCTTTAATATTATTTTGAATATTTTTGGAATATCGCCTAAATTAATCAGTTCCAAATAAAAATAAAAATTATTCGCTATTACCATAATTTTTATTATGAGTTCATGATTATTTGATAAATAAACATTTAATACAAGCATGACGTAAATTTTATTATTCGTAAATCATTCACATTTTTTGTATATTATAATAGTGTTTGGTTGAAATTTATTGGCGAAAAACTGAATGCGTGCGTATACACATGAATACACATGTACATATATATCAGTACCATATTATTACGTTGTAACCAAAACCTATTGAATATCTTACGATATGTATTTATTCTATTTAACGAACCTATTGAATTTCTTAAGATATGTATTTATTTTATTTATAGTTATTTAAGGCAAATTTTGTTTGTACTAAAGTATATAATGAGCGCTTATTTTCATCCAAGCTTCCCTTACACATCACCTGAACTCTTAGGGCAGCCTTATCGCCTAACGCTACTTCAAACAACATAGATTTCTATTATAATATAATAACTAAGATATACGCACAAAATAATGCATCACAAAGCATAATGGTGCAATGATTTTGTCAATATTACAGCCAAATATGTGTTTATATCATTTCAGCAATATGAAAAGGAAAAAGATAATATAGTATAATAGACACAAATATAATATAATATAAAATTTGTTTAATAAAACGTTTGCAAGTGAGTACATGAGGAAGTGAGCCCCACAGCATTCAGATAAAATATCTTAGTAACCAAAGATATCAAACTTATAAACTAGTGCGACACTAGAAATCTAATGTGACCATAAAAATGGCGGACGCTTTCAATCCCGTGACTACCCAGATCTGTGTGCTTCTTGCGCCTCCGCCTCTTTTCCTTTTCTTCTCCTTATCGCCTTTCTGCTCCACATCTATGGCCAATAATAAGAAATAAAAGCCACTTGACTCTTCCTTATAGACGACCAGATCTTGTAGTCTCGCTCTAGCTCTCGATTCCCAATCGGATTCCGAAATTGTTCCCGTCATAGTAACTGAAGGTGCTCCTCAAAACCAGTGTACACGCTACCTCCTTCCCATTCTCTGAATGCTCTAATTGACAAGATAGCTTCCTAAAACTCCTATCTTGGGTAAGTCTCCGTTAACATCTTTGATTGGCAAGCAAATACTTCTTGGCCCTTGCCTGGCGAGATTGTGACTAGGTCTGTTGTGCGACCTGTCGAAACAGTGTTTGGGGTATTGGATGTTGTTGATAATGTACATTTGTTGGGGGTTGATTGTAATGTGGGTGGTTCGATGTTAGTTGATGATGTTGGATTGAATGACAGCATGCCCCCAAACTCTGTAACTTATATTAACTTGCAACGCACGTCAATTGTTTGTGTTAACACCCCAAATGCAACAACCCCCTTGAAATGGAACTCTCTCTTTGCTTCATTACCCAACATGGTTGGTGATTATATGCCTGTTGAGTTCAACATTCCTGAGACTATTCTTGGTTCCATTCCTCCCCCTTGAGTTACACTCTGAAGCTGCTGCGTTCTGGAAGGATCAGATTGTGGGTTTCTTCCTTGATTCTAAAATGCCAACTTTCAATTTGTTAACTGCTTGTAGGAATTCATGGCGTATTTGTGCAAATTTGAGTTTAACGCATGTTGACAATTTATTCTACTTTAAATTTTCCTCACCTGAGGAAAGGATGAGAGTCCTTGAATCGGGTCTTTCTATCATTCGAGGTAAACCTTTCATTGTTATCGCCTGGTGTCCGTCTGTTGATAGAGTCAGGGAGCAAGTGCTGTGTAACACCCCATAATTCTGTAAAGCTAAGATCCACAAATCAAGGCAGAATTAAAACTTAAAATCAAAATCAAGGGAAACGGGCTGCGCCATTGCGTTCGTCTCGGAATTCTGCATGAAAATGAGTTTGAGTTTGCGTAAATCGGAGTCCGTATGAGGAAGATATGGCCTCCGGAAGTTTCAGCAAAGTTCAAATTTCAAAACAGACTCAGAAGCGGGCTGGGCGGGAAATTTCCCGCCCAGGACCCAGGTCGACTGGGGAGTCGACTGGGTAGTCGACCCCCCCAGGTCGACTGGGGAGTCGACTGGGTAGTCGACCCCCCCCCCCCAGGTCGACTGGAGAGTCGACTGGGTAGTCGACCCCCCCCCCCCCCCCCCGCTTTTTCCAGCTTTCTGAACCTAATTCGTTTCTCTGTATCAGGACACCCTTCTGACCAGATTCGTTGACTTCTACACTATATAAACAGCCCTGGTCTTCTTCTCTATTCACAATTCTTTTCTATCCTTATGCTGCCTCTGAGAAAATATATATAAATAAATAAATATAAGAAAATACTACGAAAATCCAAGACAAGGTTATGCTGCTCAAATTGTCCAGAAGATATTCAAATCAAGATTAAAGCTTCAAGATAAGGATCAAAGGCTAACGTCGCACGAATCATAGCAACGCCATCTTTCTTTTCTAATCTGAATCTCTGTAAGTCAGTTACTTTTTAGATTTGAACGTTTTTCTCTGTTCGTGACATGAAATTAAAGGAATAAAAGAATATGCCAAATCTTTCTATTCGAATCTGTGCATATCCCTTTGGACCTAATTAAGAACTGTCATGATTCAAGGACAAATAAGACCGTGACTATGAAACTATGGACCTTAGAACCATATGCCTCTTTGACTATGAACATTTCCTATGACTATGAACATTGCCTATGACTATGAACATTGCCTATGACTATGAACATTTCCTATGACTATGGACATTGCCTATGACTATGACTATGAGAATTATTTCCAAGACTATGAACACAAGCCTATACCTTTGATTAGGAAGCAAAACTATTGTCTATGACATAAATGGGACAACTGTGATTAAGCACCTATGGTTCATGACTAGGAAAGTGTTTAAGTTTTGTGACTGTGAAATTGGGTCTAAACCCGATTATCTATTCTGTTTGTTCTTTGTTTTCTTTGGTTTTAGACCTTGGGAATTTACCTATTAAGTTAGGTCTACCCATGTTCTTGAACCTACGTTTTTATTATGTCTATTCTTGGTTTTAGACCTTGGGAATTTACCTATTAAGTTAGGTCTACCCATGTTCTTGAACCGACGTCGTTATTCAACCCTTTTTATGCCAGTTAGTATGTCTATCTTTTGCATAACATCTTTGGTTCATTCCCTATTTTCTACGAACCTAGCTTTATTTATAATCTAGAATGAATCACGATTATACGAACGGTGGGAATGCGGTTTGGGAAAAATATGAAATTTACTAAAAACGTAGTTTAACTTGGAAATTGGCATAAATTGGGAACATGTATTATGGCATGTTCATAGAAATGCAAATTGGATAAATTTGACATGAGTTATAAGATGTGTAATTTGAATCTAATATTGACATGTAAATCTAGCATTTACATGAATATTGAACTAGAGTAATAAGTCTAGTTTGACGTGAATTAGAATGTTGAATCGGAATTGGATTAGCTAATTTGGCACGGTAAGTATATTGGCATAAATGTGAAATTGGCCATAATAAGGAATAACTGTCAGGTTTAGAAAAATCACTTAATTTGGTATAGTTTACATACCAAAAAGCATAAATATGATTTAGGAAGGGAAATGGGCCATAGAAATAAATGTAGACAATTTACATTAAAAGAGTAATTAGGAAATAAGTAAATTAGGAATAATTTACCTATAGAATCTGGCCTAAATGAGGAAATGTGAATTAAAGGTTTATTAACGACATCTCTTTTAGTAATAAGCCAGAAAGTTCTAGGGTGACAGAGAGGATAGTGTCTAGGCTTGAGTTTGGAAAATACAAGTTTCCTGCTCTCCCTAACTGATCCGACGGACGGGATGGTTACTTTCAAAACCTGATTTGAAAACTAATCAAAAACCTTTGAACTTAGAAAACACGAATATGCCTAACCCGAGGTTAGACTGAGTTGCGATGTAAACCTGCCCGGAACCAACCGGCACATCCAGTATTCGCAACAATATCTGTCTAATGTGAGTGGTCACGGCTTTAATTTGTTTAGTTAAAGCTAGAACAAGAAAGGTAGGGTTAAGTTAACCAAGACACTTAACCAGTTCAACATGATAACTAAACCGATGGGTGGGGTTAGGTTCAGACTGACACTTAACATAGTTAAGCTAGAATGGGAGGGTTGAGTCCATAGGAACACATAACCAACTTAACACAGTTAAGCTAGAATGGGAGGGCTAAGTCCATAGAGACACCTAACCAAATTCAAGGTAGCAAGACAAGATTTGTAGGGGTTAAGTAAAGTTAATACACTTAGCCAAATTAACATGTTAACTAGACTAGAGGTTGGGGTTAAGTAAAGTTTAATACACTTAGCCAAATTAACATGTTAACTAGACAATAGGTTGGGGTTAAGTAAAGTTTAATACACTTAGCCAAAATAACATGTTAACTAGACCAGAGGTTGGGGTTAAGTAAAGTTTAATACACTTAGCCAAATTAACATGTTAACTAGACCGGAGGTTGGGGTTAAGTAAAATCTAATACACTTAGCCAATTTGATAGGTTAGCTGGGCTAGACCGTAGGGTTAAGTAAACTTGAACACTTAACCATCAGGTTGTGATAAAGGAATGGGGTTAAGTCTAAAACATGAAGGGTTAATTCTTAACCATTAATAATAACATGTTAGTTAAAAAAGACGGGCAAGGTTAAGTTAAAAAGGAACACTTGACCAACACAGGGTGAATGGGTAGGATTAAGTAATAAATACTTAACCAATATAACTTGGTTTGTGGTAGGGTTAAGTCAACATGAGTTACTGATAACACTTAACCAGCTTAACAGGGTAAATGAAGAGGGTTAAGTTGGCTTGAATTGACTAATGACACTTAACCAATCCAAATTGACGGGAAAGAGAACTAAGTAGTAAACCTTAGTTAAGAAAACAACGATTCTGGAAACTAAGTGGTAAATCTTAGTTAGTAAAACTAAGTAGTAATTCTTAGTATAACACGCGAAGGAGCGAATGTCCGTCTAAGTAGAAAGAAGGCTCCAACGAATTGGGTTACGAAGCCCGAGGCTTCGAGGGGACGTGAGGGTACTCTTGGTATCCCTCTGTGAGGCTGCAGATGATTCTCCAGGGCTCACAGAGGTTAAGGTCTACGTAGAAGAACCAGGGGTATGCCTTGGTTGCAATACATGGCAACCTAAAGACCAGGATGGACCGGCGTGATTCGGCGAGAAAACGGTGGCCCTGTGATAGCAACTCGGCGTCTACCATCCATCTTGAGTCAATCGAGATACCTGAAGCGGAAAGGCGGAGAACGCCAAAAGACCATATACTTGCTATCTAGTTATGGGTGAGGATGGCCATAGGATAGAGGGGCACCGGGGGCCGACGTATAGTTCTCATTTTACAAGGTGTGCCTTTCATTAGTTGAGGGAGGGGTCAAGTGGGACCATAGCCACTGGAATAAAAACAGACCTTAGCATCTGCATCGGCAGATATCTGAAAGCTCCCGACCGAGTTCTGTATTCCTTGATTTGCCCTGTCACAGGACTCGGACCGCACATTACAGGACATGTGCATTTAGACAAGCGATAATGATTCGCGATACATGCGTGGGGAAGTATAGGAACATATACCACTCTAGGTAGTGTGTCCTAGACTTGGGGGCATCGTTCGACAGGTAGCATAATCCCTAGTTGGACTAGGTGGCATAAATCCTGAATCCGAGAAGCGTTCAGCAGATACCGTAAACTCTAGTTGAATCTCGAAAGCACTGGATAGAAAACCCTGGATTAGATCTAAGTAATAAATAATAAATGGATGCTCGAAGGCAATGGAAAATGCAGGGATTGGGATCACGTTATCGTTACTAGTTGGGACACTAGATAGGCGGTGCAGAGATATAGAAACCAGTATAACAAGGAAATAGCGAAGCGGCGAAAGTATTAGAGCATATCCAGTTTATCTTATCTTAGCATACCTTGTGATTATCTTGTCTAATCTTACCGACCCTATCATCTTGGGGTTATCTTGTATTCAGTTAATTCATGTCGTTTTGTTTTTCCATGTTCACATGCTAGAAGTTACTGAACTTACTCAGGCTTTATGTCTGACTTTGTTTTCCTTTCGTCTTCTTTTCGTCCGTTCCCCCCCCCCCCAGGAGTAAAGGAGGGAATAATATAGCTCAGGTTAAGTTGGACTGTCACTCTTTCCCAGCTTGAAGTTTTGCCGAAGTTTTGTTTGGATTCTCTTTTCAGATGCTATGGCTGGCTCTTGCTTAAATTAGGGAATATAAATGTATTTTTATGCTTCTTTATTTTGAAAGACAGATGATACTCTGATATTGTAAAGAAATCGTTGTACAAACTATTTTATCAATAAAGCAAAGTTTTATTTTCCGCTGTTTAATTTCTGTCTGTCTTGTAATTTATCTGCATCTTTTACCCTAAATGCTCCTCAGAACTTAGTGCATTCCCTTTGTGAGTGACACTAACGGATGTGGGGTGTTACACGTGGTATCAGAGCTGAAGGTTATCAGATCAGATAAAGGATTTGAAAAATTATTTTCAAAACGGTTTTTTATGAAGCATTTTCAAGATAAAAGATTTGTTTTAAAGACATATTCCCCAAAGCCATACGCACTATCTTCTCTTCCTCTGTTTAAATTCTTGTCTCCTTCTTTCTTGAGTCTTTGGGGCTCCTGGCTTTCTGGGAGGTAACCTCATCGAAGGGCAAAGTAGTGCCCGACTTCCATCCATAGCCGTAGGTGTTTCATCTACGGGCAGTTTTCTTTCGAAGCTTATAGGGTTTTCCGGACGATGGAGGCAGTTTTTGAGAGATTTGTCAACATGACTACACACGGAAGGGGATGAGGAGTTTGGCTAAGGAGCATAACCCTAGGATGAGGAATTCATGGATGTAGACTTAGCACACGAAGGAGGAAGAAATTATAAAACCTAAGACAAGAGGAAGTATCTTTACTAGGGTATGATAGGGCATATACTTAAGGACAAGGGCAAGAACGAGAACGAGATTTTCAGAAGGACAAGTACATGCTTTCGCCACCAAGCGTACCTAGAAGAAAGGTAGTCCGGTTGGATGAGTCTAGTTTTCTGTTCGTACTATTTCCTTAGGTTCTAGCGCTTCTCATTTGTTCATATCCACTTCCATAGTTGGGTCTCTGCACCATAGTACTTGTATAGTAGAAAGATCCGACTAGAGTCTCAAATCCAATTGGTGGTTCGACCAGTTTATTTTTTTGGTTAGTAGGGATTTGAGAATAGCTATCGAGTTTGCTTATATCATCTCACGTAGATCGTCTAAATTCGGGAGAGATATTCCTTGGGTGCTTGTCTGATATTGGTTTAGGCCTTTGGGGCTTGTACTTGAGGAATGTCGAGTTCGGTTTGGATGGTTTGCGTGAGAGATGAATAGTTGTGGCAGGCACTCCAAAGAGCACGTAGTGACCTTTCGACTCTTATGGCATGGCGGATAAGAGGGAAACCTCTAATCATCTTAGTACATATACTTGGTACCGTGATTGACATCTGTATATTTTGGAAATGGAGATCTGGAACTTCACAATCGTGAAGTTAAATTAGTTAAGATACAGTGGAGTAAAGCTCAAGAAGGCTAGATACTAGCATCATACCCTTTTCCTTGAGGGTGCATCCTTGATTTCTTTGTTTTAGGAGCTTTACGCATAATTATTTCTCTCTTTCCAAAGTATATCACCTAGGTCGTATCTTCGATCCTTAGGTAGAAGCCAATGGATGTAAACATGTATTTGAAACATGTTATGGTTGATGGTTGCAAGTGGTTGCTAATGGTTGCTTGTGAATGCATATGCATACGTATTAGGCACTAGATCAGTTCAGACGCTTTCATATTGCATTTACAGATATGTATTTGTTTGTAAATTGAACTTGATATGTTATCATATGGGTGTTGCATATGGATGAATGGCCGTGCGCGCATATAGTATTTACATAACTAGGGATGCTTGCATACATGGTTGGACGCATGGCACTGACATGACTCGCATTAAGGAGGTCGACTGAATCAGTAGACCGCCTGATTTTACAGTAGATAAAGACATATACACACACTATGCATATGAACATGAAAGCATTAGAAATCTTTTCAGGACAATGGATGCATGTGAGTGAATGGTTGAGTAGATGGGTGATTGGATGGTAGGACACATTCTTCCTAACTTGAAGATTTCGGGGACGAAATCCTTTTAAGTGGGGGAGAATGTAACACCCCGTAATTCTGTAATGCTAAGATTCACAAATCAAGGCAGAATTAAAAGTTAAAATCAAAATCAAGGGAAACGGGCAGCGACATTGCGTTTGTCTCGGAATTCTGCATGAAAACGAGTCCGAGTTTGCGTAAATCGGAGTCCGTATGAGGAAGATATGGCCTCCGGAAGTTTCAGCAAAGTTCAAATTTCAAAACAGACTCAGAAGCGGGCTAGGCGGGAAATTTACCGCCCAGGACCTAGGTCGACTCGGGAGTCGACTGGGTAGTCGACCCCCACCCCCCCAGGTCGACTGGGGAGTCGGCTGGGTAGTCGACCCCCCCCCCCAGGTCGACTGGGGAGTCGACTGGGTAGTCGACCCCCCCCCCCCCCCCCCGCTTTTTCCAGCTTTCTGAACCTGATTCGTTTCTCTGTATCCGGATGCCCTTCTGACCAGATTCGTTGACTTCTACACTATATAAACAACCCTGGTCTTCTTTTCTATTCACAATTCTTTTCTATCCTTATGCTGCCTCTGAGAAAATATATATAAATAAATAAATATAAGAAAATACTACGAAAATCCAAGACAAGGTTATGTTGCTCAAATTGTCCAGAAGAGATTCAAATCAAGATTAAAGCTTCAAGATAAGGATCAAAGGCTAACGTCGCACGAATCATAGCAACGCCATCTTTCTTTTCTAATCTGAATCTCTGTAAGTCAGTTACTTTTTAGATTTGAACGTTTTTCTCTGTTCGTGACATGAAATTAAAGGAATAAAAGAATATGCCAAATCTTTCTATTCGAATCTGTGCCTATCTCTTTGGACCTAATTAAGAACTGTCATGATTCAAGGAAAAATAAAACCGTGACTATGAAACTATGGACCTTAGAACCATATGCCTCTTTGACTATGAACATTTCCTATGACTATGAACATTTCCTATGACTATGAACATTGCCTATGACTATGGACATTGCCTATGACTATGACTATGAGAATTATTTCCATGAATATGAACACAAGCCTATACCTTTGATTAGGAAGCAAAACTATTGTCTATGACATAAATGGGACAACTGTGATTAAGCACCTATGGTTCATGACTAGGAAAGTTCTTAAGTTTTGTGACTGTGAAATTGGGTCTAAACCCGATTATCTATTCTGTCTGTTCTTTGTTTTCTTTGGTTTTAGACCTTGGGAATTTACCTATTAAGTTAGGTCAACTACCCATGTTCTTGAACCTACGTCTTTATTCTGTCTATTCTTGGTTTTAGACCTTGGGAATTTACCTATTAAGTTAGGTCTACCCATGTTCTTGAACCGACGTCGTTATTCAACCCTTTTTATGCCAGTTAATATGTCTATCTTTTGCATAGCATCTTTGGTTCATTCCCTATTTTCTACGAACCTAGCTTTATGTATAATCTAGAATGAATCACGATTATACGAACGGTGGGAATGCGGTTTGGGAAAAATATGAAATTTACTAAAAACATAGTTTAACTTGGAAATTGGCATAAATTGGGAACATGTATTATGGCATGTTCATAGAAATGCAAATTAGATAAATTTGACATGAATTATAAGATGTGTAATTTGAATCTAGTATTGACATGTAAATCTAGCATTTACATGAATAGTGAACTAGAGTAATAAGTCTAGTTTGACGTGAATTAGAATGTTGAATCGGAATTGGATTAGCTAATTTGGCACGGTAAGTATATTGGCATAAATGTGAAATTGGCCATAATTGGGAATAACTGTCAGGTTTAGAAAAATCACTTAATTTGGTATAGTTTACATACCAAAAAGCATAAATATGATTTAGGAAGGGAAATGGGCCATAGAAATAAATGTAGACAATTTACATTAAAAGAGTAATTGGGAAATAAGTAAATTAGGAATAATTTACCTATAGAATCTGGCCTAAATGAGGAAATGTGAATTAAAGGTTTATTAACGACATCTCTTTTAATAATAAGCCAGAAAGTTCTTGAGTGAAAGAGAGGATAGTGTCTAGGCTTGAGTTTGGAAAATACAAGTTTCCTGCTCTCCCTAACTGATCCGACGGATGGGATGGTTACTTTCAAAACCTGATTTGAAAACTAATCAAAACCCTTTGAACTTAGAAAACACGAATATGCCTAACCCGAGGTTAGACTGAGTTGCGATGTAAACCTGCCCGGAACCAACCGGCACATCCAGTATTCGCAACAATATCTGTCTAATGTGAGTGGTCGCGGCTTTAATTTGTTTAGTTAAAGCTAGAACAAGAAAGGTTGGGTTAAGTTAACCAAGACACTTAACCAGTTCAACATGATAACTAAACCGATGGGTGGGGTTAGGTTCAGACTGACACTTAACATAGTTAAGCTAGAATGAGAGGGTTGAGTCCATAGGAACACATAACCAACTTAACACAGTTAAGCTAGAATGGGAGGGCTAAGTCCATAGAGACACTTAACCAAATTCAAGGTAGCAAGACAAGATTTGTAGGGGTTAAGTAAAGTTAATACACTTAGCCAAATTAACATGTTAACTAGACTAGAGGTTGGGGTTAAGTAAAGTATAATACACTTAGCCAAATTAACATGTTAACTAGACCAAAGGTTGGGGTTAAGTAAAGTTTAATACACTTATCCAAATTAACATGTTAACTAGACCAGAGGTTGGGGTTAAGTAAAGTTTAATACACTTAGCCAAATTAACATGTTAACTAGACCGGAGGTTGGGGTTAAGTAAAATCTAATACACTTAGCCAATTTGATATGTTAGCTGGGCTAGACCGTAGGGTTAAGTAAACTTGAACACTTAACCATCAGGTTGTGACAAAGGAATGGGGTTAAGTCTAAAACATGAAGGGATAATACTTAACCATTAATAATAACATGTTAGTTAAAACAGACGGGCAAGGTTAAGTTAAAAAAGGGACACTTGACCAACACAGGGTGAATGGGTAGGGTTAAGTAATAAATACTTAACCAATATAACTTAGTTTGTGGTAGGGTTAAGTCAACATGAGTTACTGATAACACTTAACCAGCTTAACAGGGTAAATGAAGAGGGTTAAGTTGGCTTGAATTGACTAATGACACTTAACCAATCCAAATTGACGGGAAAGAGAACTAAGTAGTAAACCTTAGTTAAGAAAACAACGATTCTGGAAACTAAGTGGTAAATCTTAGTTAGTAAAACTAAGTAGTAATTCTTAGTATAACACGCGAAGGAGCGAATGTCCGTCTGAGTAGAAAGAAGGCTCCAACGAATTGGGTTACGAAGCCCGAGGCTTCGAGGGGACGTGAGGGTACTCTTGGTATCCCTCTGTGAGGCTGCAGATGATTCTCCTGGGCTCACAGAGGTTAAGGTCTGCGTAGAAGAACCAGGGGTATGCCTTGGTTGCAATACATGGCAACCTAAAGACCAGGATGGACCGGCGTGATTCAGCGAGAAAACGGTAGCCCTGTGATAGCAACTCGGCGTCTACCATCCATCTTGAGTCAATCGAGATACGTGAAGCGGAAAGGCGGAGAACTCCAAAAGACCATATACTTGCTATCTAGTTATGGGTGAGGATGGCCATAGGATAGAGGAGCACCGGGGGCCGGCGTATAATTCTCATTTTACAAGGTGTGCCTTTCATCAGTTGAGGGAGGGGTCAAGTGGGACCTTAGCCACTGGAATAAAAACAGACCTTAGCATCTGCATCGACAGATATCTGAAAGCTCCCGACCGAGTTCTGTATTCCTTGATTTGCCCTGTCACAGGACTCAGACCGCACATTACAGGACATGTGCATCTAGACAAGCGATAACGATTCGCGATACATGCGTGGGGAAGTATAGGAACATATACCACTCTAGGTAGTGTGTCCTAGACTTGGGGGCATCGTTCGACAGGTAGCATAATCCCTAGTTGGACTAGGTGGCATAAATCCTGAATCCGAGAAGTGTTCAGCAGATACCGTAAACTCTAGTTGAATCTAGAAAGCACTAGATAGAAAACCCTAGATTAGATCTAAGTAATAAATAATAAATGGATGCTCGAAGGCAATGGAAAATACAGGGATTGGGATCACGTTATCATTACTAGTTGGGACACTAGATAGGCGGTGCAGAGATATAGAAACCAGTATAACAAGGAAATAGCGAAGCGGCGAAAGTATTAGAGCATATCCAGTTTATCTTATCTTAGCATACCTTGTGATTATCTTGTCTAATCTTGCTGACCCTATCATCTTGGTGTTATCTTGTATTCAGTTAATTCATGTCATTTTTTTTTTCATGTTCACATGCTAGAAGGTACTGAACTTACTCAGGCTTTATGTCTGACTCTGTTTTCCTTTCGTCTTCTTTTCTTCCGTCCCCCCCCCCCCCAGGTAGTAAAGGAGGGAATTGTATAGGTCATGTTAAGTTGGACTGTCACTCTTTCCCTGATTGAAGATTTGCCGAAGTTTTTCTTGGATTCCCTTTTCAGATGCTATGGCTGGCTCTTGCTTAAATTGGGGAATATAAATGTATTTTTATGCTTCTTTATTTTGAAAGACAGATGATACTCTGATATTGTAAAGAAATCGTTGTACAAACTATTTTATCAATAAAGCAAAGTTTTATTTTCCGTTGTTTAATTTCTGTCTATCTTATAATTTATCTGCATCTTTTACCCTAAATGCTCCACAGAACTTAGTGCATTCCCTTTGTGAGTGACACTAACGGACGTGGGGTGTTACATGCTGTCTATCCCAGTTTGGGTCGAGTTTACCCGCGTTCCCTCTCTATCCTTGAGCCCCTCTTAGGTCTTAATTGCTTGGCATGCCACATTAGGAAGATTGAATGCTTCGACGCCAATACTGTAGTTAGGAAGAATCTTTCCTATGCTAGGGCTTTGATTGAGGTTAAGTCTGAAAAACCTCCACTTACTTAGATTAAAGTCTGCATTGATAATTGTGAGTTCCTTATGGAAGTGAGATACAAATGGAAACCGGATATATGCACAACCTGTAAGTCTTTTGGTCATTACTCTGATTCTTGTCCTTCTGTTGCAAGTGATCCTCCACTGGATAAGATTCCACTGCCTCGCCTTCCGTTAGGAAGTTGGTACCTAAAGTGAAGCAAGTATTGTTTGACAATGTTTCTACTGATGATGAGTATATTGTTGATGCAGCGCCTTTCATGGACGTGGTTGCTAAGCCAGATTCTACCCGGCAGATATCTTCTCATGATCTTGATCCCGATCCTGATTTCTATTGGGCTCTTAAGGACAGAGCCTAGGTTCATGCAGCTACTGGTATAAGTCATGATTTCGAGTACTATTTCTATACTTTAGTTGGGCCTAGTTATTTTCACCGCCTTTTTTATCAGCCTGCTGAGGGTGATTTACAGCTTTAGGACTGATTTACAGCTTTGGGACGAAGGTGAACTTGGTATGGACAACGCAATTATTATGCAGGATTCCTCCTGGGATCGAAGCAACCTTTTTTCTCTAGACTCCCCGAATTATGTGGAGGATTCGGTAAGACAATTTGCTCATCACAATGCGATCATGACTCCTTTTATGGGTACTTTCTATGAGGAGGATTTCCCTTGAGCTGAACTATGATGTTGTTGTAATATTTTGATATTTTGGTACTAGACAGTGATTGGACACTTCAAACCATATAGTTGCTCTGCGCATGTGCAGAGCACCTGTTTCTTTCGTTTTACAATAAAAGTGGTACGACGAATATAATCTGGCCTGCCTTGCAAAAAAAAAGATATCAAACTTAATCCAGTTTATGCTACCATGTTATCTAACCAACTTCAATGATTATCTTTTCCCCTGTAAACAAAATCAAAAGCCTAAACATTATCATAATAGTGTTTGTGCTTCTATTTGTGCTCTAACAAAAATTCAAGAAATAATAAATTAATTTACACAACTAAACAAACGGTATACACCAACGGACAGAAGCAACGATCGTCAATGACTGTAAAGAAACCGTTATTACATTTTGGACTTTTTTACGAATTAAAAAACTAGTTGTTGGAAGCCATTGAAAACAATTGAAGTTATGTCATTTGCGGCCATTGCTAAATCGCTATTAAATAGCCGAGACCTGCTTCTTCTTCCTCATTCTACTTCCTCCCTCCGTAACAGAGCCAAAACCCTTCCTCCTCTGCAAATTTCGTTGAAACAACCCAAACTTCCCCATAAAGGAAAGTACGGATTGAATTGAGAACACGACAAATCAGAACACAAACAGAAGAACATTTCATTTGCTTATTACAACAATTACATCAGAGTACAAGAATATATCAGAGTACGAATAAATATTACACATTGGAAATACAATATCAGAATTTAAATTACATTTTAAATAGCAGCGAAAAAATAATACAAAATACAACTGAAAGAAATACATGGATACAGAGCTTTTTGAAAATCGCTTCAGTTGTAGACCAGGATCCTGTGAATATAATATCTGCAAAACCAAAACTGTAGCTGCCCGTGTGGAAAATATGGGTACCCAGAGTTTTGGTTAAAACAATAAACTCCAGGTCAGTCATGGGACTGGTGTGAGAACTAAAATAGTTATTAGCTTGATTTTAAAGTTAGGTGCATCACGGGGCCACGCCGTACAATACGGAATGGGTTTACTCCACATGATCTTAGTTTAAATAAAAAAAGCAATGCTTTTTGGAAAAATGAAGCTACTATAAGACTCAGGTCCCATCACATAATGAACGCAGTCGGAGGATAGAGTTTTCCCTTATAATAGCCAAAAATGCTTGATACGCGAAATTTCATCTTTTATTATTACCATAAGTGTATAAAACAACTTCAACTATAAATGTATCAACAATAGGGGCGTAGGTACCATTATGTTACGTCGCCATATATATATATATATATATATATATATATATATATATATATATATATATACAACTAAAACTGAATATCGCGTATTGGAGATTGAGTTTCCATCTATGAACCGAGACAGGGGATTATCCTCACCGATTCGAGATTCTCTAGCCCGAGTCTCAGGATACAGCCGTAACTGCACCTGCAGTTATCGACAGGGTCGTTCATCCGTCGATGATTGGCAATACCATAAACTATATGTTAGTCTGCCCTATCGGGCATAAAATAATCTAGTCAGTAATGTCGACCTGAACATCCATCGATCCCGTAGTGACTGATATATCTGAGGCGCCTCTCTATCCGTCAAGTAATAAGTAACATCCACATGAGTAAACAGTCTGGGCTTCATACCATGATGTTACACCTGGCTAGAAACTAACATATGTTCATTTCCCTGCAGTCCTCATCCCGTTTCTGGTTCATACCGGGGTGTGAAGCTCGCGAAGTAACGCTATACACAAAGCTATGCCTAAATAAGCTATGCTTTGATTATCAACCACAAGGCTCTGCTTTTCAACAAAAGCCTTGATCATTTGCATCTTAGCATGCCACATTGTCAATCCATACCATTGATTTCTGCCTATATATAACCTCTAAGATCGTACGTCTCAGAGAAGGGTGTTAAGCAAGAGAATTAATTCTCCGCCACCAAACAGATATATATTTAGCAGAGATCAACGAATACAACATAAAGGAATACAACGTCATACATACAATCCATTTACAAGTCTGTTCTGGGTCGGAACAAAACCGAAGGCACCTTATTCCTCGTCTTATATGTCCAATATAGGAGAGAGGTCCTTGCATATCCGTCGATCTCCAAGTACGTTTGAATGATCACCACTTATTACCTTGTCTTGGGTGTACGACCCAATCAAGACATCAGTAATCACCCAAACGATGTAAAGAACTCCGGTCTTCAACCACCGTCTTCATCTTCGACTCTTGATCGTCGTAGTAATTATTGAGAATGGGTTAAACCCAGTCTTTCTGAATAATTCGCGTATTTTATAATCAAGGGCTCTAAAAACACATCATATGCCTCATTCCAATTCAGAATATTCTTTTAATAAAATATTCATATTTTTATTCTAATTAAAGATTCATTAAAACTCTAGTTTGGTTTAAATCTCAAAACTCATTACTTAATGATTATTCAAATTTAAGAAATTAATCATATCTGTAACTGGGTTAAATAACCAATGTCATTTAAAACACGATTCACGATAAACCCAGATCATCTTCCATTAACTATGGAATCTTCACGGAAAACGGATCAATATATAATTGATATAAATTTCCGTATCAGACTAATAATATAAATGAAACAATGGAAAGGCCTTTTAAATTCCATATATAGTAACGGTCTTTATTCACAGAAGCTTATCTCGATTATTATTAAATCGAATTCCCTTTAATTCCAATTTATTCTATTTTAATTGGAAAACTTTACTTTGGAAAAATTTCCATTTAAATCTTAATCAAAGATTTATAAATTCCATATAAATCTTAATAAAAGATTTATAGATTCCATTTAAATCTTAATAAAATATTTATAAATTCCAAATAATATTTCCATTGTTAATTGGGATTAAAGGACAAATGTCGTTTAAAACATAGTTCACGATAAACACACAATCAACTTTCATTTCAATTCTAATTAAACATTAACTAATTAGTTAACTTCACTAAATATTAATTAAAAGATTTATTCTTTTCACATGGGGTTTTAAGAACAGTGTTATTGAAGACACCATTCATGACAAACCCGAAATCCAATTCTTTTTATTTAATTCTAATTAAATATTAATTATTTGGAAAATTTCATTAAATCTTAATTTAAAGATTTATTCTAGTTAATAACTAGTTCATTTTGATAAACATATATTTTTATCTTTTCAAATATGGATTTTTTTCATCCAAAATCTTTCCAAATCATTTATTATGATTTTGCACAATTTATCCATATTTTTAATAATTTTATTAAGGCACGTACAGTTGGTTTCCAATAACGGCCAACGAACTGCATCCATAGCGACCTTTTTCAAATTTGATTGGGCATAATTCCAAATCCAACTGTTAGATTTTTAACTTCTTGTATTCATTGGAAAGCTCTTTTCGATACGAACCTAATGGTTCCGGTTTTAGGAGAATCCGACAGTCGGATCTCCCGTTACGCCAATTTGAAGTTAATGGTCGAAATTAGCGAACGGTTGCTGCGCGGCGCATTCTATTCAGGCCATTATATATAATATATATATATATATTATATATTTCGTCGATTTCCATTTATATGTATTTATAAAATATTTATAAATTCATTTTGAAACGATTCCAACTTCTTTTTCAATTTTAAATAAAAATTGAATATTATATATCTTTGTCATATTAAAATGATAATAATTTCAAAGCATTAAATTTTGAAATCACTTCTTTTCGATATTCATTATTAAATCGATCGATAAATCTGTTCAGGTTAAAATGGCGTTTCTATAATTAACCCGGCCTCATATTTTTATATTTTTGTGTCCATCTAAAATCGGACATCAAAATCATAATTTTATTCTTCACTGTATATTATTTTAAAATATTCATTATTTTTAAAATATTCTTTATTTTAAAAGATTCTTTATTTTAAAATATTCTTTATTTAAAATATTCTTTACATTAAAATGTTCTTTTACATTACTTGCATTAAAAATGTTCTGTTACATTAGAATGATTCTTTTACATTAAAATGATTCTTTTCATTTTCTTTAACATATTAAAGATGACATTTTTAATGTACAAAAATATAATTCAACAAATGATTATTTTTTATTCATTAACACGTTAAAGGTAACATTTTTAATGTACAAAAATATAATCTAACCAATGATTATTTAATATTCATTAACATGTTAAAGGTAACATTCTCAATGTACAAAAATATAATTCAACCAATGATTATTTTATATTCGTTAAGGTAACATTTTTAATGTACAAAAACATAATTTAGCAAATAATTTTTTTAAATTTTTATTCATATAGTAAAAATGTGAATTTTATTGTTAAAACATTTTATTTTAAAGTTTTCTTCATTTTAAAAAATTTCTTTATTTAAAAATTGTAACAACCCAGAATTTGGGGCCAATTTAAAATTTTCATTTTAGAGATTTTAAGGGTGTTTAAATATTTGAAATAAATTATTTCAAATAAAAATGAATAGAAATTTATTTTGAGCAAAGCTAATACAAATATATTTGATTTAATTATAAAAGGAATTAAAAATTGCACGGTAGTTCGAAAAGTCAAAGCTGAACTTTGACTAACTGTACAGGATGCAGGATAAATTGGATTTTGATGAAACCAAAAATATTAGAATCTATTTAAAAATATCTTCCCAAAGAATCTGAAAAATTGTAATTTCATAACGGGAATTAAAAGTTATGGCCAGTTGAAATTTTAAAATAGTCGCTGTAGAATTTCTGTATATATTTTAATATTAAAAATAGCCATTTTTCAAACGACCTCTGTTTTCGACGAAACCACTTTTTTGGATTCAGAATGTCAAATTATTGATAAGTTTAATTTTTCATAATTTTTAGAATTAATTTGTGACTGTGGCAAAAAGATTCCAGTTTGGTCAATTTCGGTCAATTTTAATTGACTTGAAAAAGGCCATTTTTCAAACAGTCACAGAATTCGATGAAATTAATTTTGTTAGGACCGTATCGTCATCACGAAGCCAAAAATATTTTTTCTGGATTTTTCTGAGATCATATGTATCCCCGGTAAATTAGAAAGTACGTTTGAATTTAAAATAAATGATTTATATTTTTAAAACTGAGAAACGAGGGCCAACACGATCATATGGGCCTGCAGGACATAGTCAGATGAGTCCGGAATATGGGTAAATAGGTAGGAAAGACAGTCGTTGGGCTGAAAAAGAAGAAAGTTGCAAAATGGGCTTTATTGGGCTAATTAATTAATTAAATAACCGTAATTTTATATTAATATAAATACCTGTACACTATTCCTCCTTCTTCCCGATCGTTCAAACCCATAGCCGCCTACCCTTTCTAAACTTCTCTCTTCTTTTTCTCCAAATCCATGGAGAATTAACATATGCCCCTTTGGACTTTTTTGAAGCTCTCATCAATCTCTTCGATCTCATATAAGTTGCAAGATCTAAAATAGCCTGTAGCTCCTTCCCAGAACCCCCGAAACCACCGCCGTTCGGCCTCCCCCAGCCCCTCCACGGCGAACCGCACCTCCCCCCTTTCCAGGCGCCGATCCCCCTCCCCAAGCCCTACAACCTCCAACAAACCGTTGCCTATATCTCCTGAAGATCCAAATCAAAGTTTTGAACAAATTGAAATAAAAAGGTATGAAATTCATTTCAGATTTTGCCATGCTTTTGTCTGTGGCAACTGCAGTTGTTAAAAAGTAAATATTATTCAAAAATTGATAATTAATTCAGACAAACTTCAAACTGAAAAATTTCAGATCCGCGTGAACCGTGACAGCAAATACTTCGACTTAGAACTGATTGGGACAATTTATGAATTTATTTGAATTTTAATTCTGCTTAAAGCAAGGTGAGTATTCTTATTTAATTAATTTTAATCTAGTTATTTCGTTTGCTTATAAATCATGCTGCGTATGTTATTGGTTCTGATCTGTGATGTTGCGATGGATTATTGATTTGTTTGAGTGTTATATGGTTACATTAGTCATTGATTTGTTTAGATCTGAAATCACATTTGGATTATCTACATGTATGCCAATTCAAACCACTCTAGTTTGAATTCAAAATATGCTCCTCCCCTCTAGATTCATTTTCTGTTATTTAGATCTGCAATTGTTTATGCAATTAAAAGAGATGAAATTTATACTATGAATAAAATTACATTTTATATGTATTTATAGAACAAGATTTTGGCGATATGAATAAAATTACATTTTATATGTAATTATAGAATAAGATTTTGGCGATATGAATAAAATTACATTTTATATGTAATTGTAGAACAAGATTTTGGCGATATGAATAAAATTACATTTTATATGTAATTATAGCAATGTAATTATAATTACATTTTTTTTATATAAGTAATTATAGAATACGAATTTACATTGAAAAGAAATCATTTTTTTTATGTAACTTAAGAAGAGATTTACATTGTAGATAAAAATCACTTTTTATATGTACTTAAAAAAGTAGAAATTTGCATTGTAGTTAAATTTATATTTTTACATGTAAATAAAAAGTAGAAATTTACATTGTAGTTAAATTTACATTTTTACATGTACTTAAAAAAGTTGAAATTTGCATTGTAGTTAAATTTACATTTTTACATGTAAATAAAAAGTAGAAATTTGCATTGTAGTTAAATTTACATTTTTACATGTAAATAAAAAGTAGGAATTTGCATTGTAATTAAATTTACATTTTCATATGTAAATTAAGAGTAGGATTTCCATGTAAATAAAAATTACATTTTTATACGTAGTTAAGAAAGAGAATTTGCATTGTAATTAAAATTTCACTTTTATTTTGTAATTAAAGAGAATTTACATTGTAATTCAATTTACATTTTTATATGTAAGAAAAAATAGGAATTTACATTGAAATTAAAAACTCATTTTATATGTAGATTAAGAAAGAGGATTTACATTGCAAATGTAAATTACTTTTTTTTAAAATTAAAGAGAAGAATTTACATGGTAGATTAAATGTACACTTTTATTTGTAAACTAAGAATGAGAGTTCGTATGGAAAATAAAATTTCATTTTTAATGTAATTAAAGGTAGGATTTTACCTTGGAAATTAAAGACAAAATTTGACATGTAAAATAAAATTACATTTGTAATGTAATTATAAGGGTAGGACTTTATAGTGGAAATAAAAGGGCAAATTAAAAGATAGAAGTTACACTATTAGGAAATTTACATTTTCAATGTAATTTAAAAAGAAAGGCTTACATTATATTGGAAATTACATTTTAATGTAATTAAGAAAAAGAATTGGACATTAGAATCGAAATTACATTTTTAATGTAATAAGTTAGAATTTTTCACTGTAATGTTAATTACATTTACAATGTAATTAAAAAGGGAAATTTTACAATGCAATTGAAAGGTAGAAATTTTACATTATAATGTTAATTATATTTTTAATGTAATTAAAGAGGAGATTTTACAGTGTAATTTAAGGATTAGGAAGGAAAAATAAAATTTTACATTGGAATAGAATTTATCTTTTTAATAAAAGAATAAAAGGTAGGAGGAAATGCTGAATTATGATTTACATCTTTCATGTAAACAGAGAATGAAAGAATAAAAAAAATGAAAGTGGACGTTGTAATAGGATTTACATTCTTATGTAAAATAAAAGTTAAAAGATATATATATATATATATATATACATGTATAATTAATTAATATTTAACGAATCGAGCGCGGTAGTTCGCGTTTTGAAATCGTACATTTAAACGATTATACGAAAAGATCCGACCGTCGTAATTTCCCAAAACTGAAACCGTTAGGACCATCTTGGGAAGATCTTTCCAACGATATAAACTTCGTTAAGATCCAACGGTTAGATTTTGAGAAATGTGAAAATCAAAATTTGTTGAAAGCAGCGCTAAGGTCGCCATTGACCCAAAGCGTCGTTAAATAAATATTTAACTATTTTAAATAAATGAAATAGGAATTAATCGTTATAAAATAATATGGACGATAAAGAAGGATTTTCATTATATATATATACGAGGATTATTTGGAAAGTCCGAGCTACTCTCATTCCAAATAATCAAAACGATGTAAAGAATAGAAGTATGAAGACGGCGTATGAAGACCGTAAATCTTCCATCAAGAGGACAACGATCTAGGCCCTGATTTGACTTGCTCCCAATTCAAGGGTCATGGTCATTGTCCAAACGAAAATGTTGATTGCACGGATTTGGTTTTTGCTCAGACCCAGAGCATAAGCTTACAAATGGAATGTGTGTCCAACATTGTACTCCTTTATATTATATTTATTAATTTTCTGTCGAATGTATGAATGATTGGTGGCAGAGAATTTATTCTCTTGCTTAACACCCTTTTGTATATTTCGGCAAAGGGTTGGTAGTGTGATATGGAGTGACAGTGTGGCATACTAAGATGCAATGATCAAGGTTTCTTGTTGAAAAGCAGAACCTTGTGGTGATGATCAATGCAGAGCTTGAATAAGCATAGCTTTGTGTATTACGTAGCTTCACGAGCCTCACAACCCGATGGAGTCAAAAACGGGAGAAGGGAACACAGGGAGAGCAGTACGTTTCTTTCTAGTTAGAAGTTGTGTTAGTGCTTAAACTGGCTGATATTTTACTTATGTGGATGATGGAATGAGGCGCCTCGGATTATAGGTCCTATAGGATCGGGAAACGTATGTTCAGGAATTGCCAATCCACGAAGCTGTATGTGTGGACCGGCCCTGCAGGATCCAAGGGTTCACTGCGGAGGATCTTGAGACATTAGCTAGAGTGTCTCGAATCGGTAAGGAGCTCCTCCCTAGCCTTGACTCATGTTGGAAACCAAATTCCAAATATGACTCTATGAATTTGATTGTATTACTAGTACGGAGGCATAGTATATGGTAGTTAAGCTTCCTGGGATTGATACATTTATTTTGAAATGTTTTTATATACACTAATAATAATATTAGATCCGTATTTATCGTATTTAGCATGTTTAATCACCATAAGGTAAAACCCTATCCTCTGGTTTGTGTTGCACTGTGTGATGTGACTTGGGTCTTATGGTGATTCCATTTGTCTCAAAAGCATAACATTGTTTTACGATTCACTTATTGTTTGTTCTGTCACTTTAAATTATGCACGGCAATCCTTTTGGGTAAACCTGTTCCGCATTAGCGGCGTGGTCTTTGGATTTGCCTTATTACTAGTAGTTAAATTAGTTAAGAAATCTCACACCAGTCCCATGACTAACTCGTAGTTTTTTTTCACCTTTTGCAAACTCGGGTGCTCTCTTTTCCACACGGGCAGCCAGGTAACAGGTTCGGCTTTCTTTGGGGTTGCTGTCTTTGGGGCTTTCTTGGTGTTGCTTATTTGGAGGTGCTTATGTTGGACCACGAAGACTATCTATCATTTATCTTTTGTTTACATTTTATCCTTAGACTCTGAGACATCCAAACTTATATTATTTCCAGTTGTTCTATTTTGTAGTTGAAACTATTTCCTTTTCGCTGAAACCTGATGTAATAATTTAGAACTCTGTGACGGTGGGATTCTGTGTTTGATGACATTCATATTCCGCTGCTATGATGTTGTTATTCTATAGTTTTCATGTGCTATGTTGTATCTGTGATCTGTATTGTTATATTTATGTTGTATTCCAAATGATTATTCCTTACTTTCATTTCGTGGAAGTTTGGGGTCATCAAAGTTGGTATCAGAGCTTTGGTTAAACTTAGCTTTGGAATATAACATATTTATAATGATTTGTTTACATATAATCACAATATTCTATGGCGAACAATTCATGAGAATACATAATAGTCAGTCATTTTATCACCATCCTTTTATCTTTATCATTTCTTAAAATCACCATTACAGTTGTTCTGAACCTTTCCTGGATCGTACATAACTAACTAAAAATGAGTACCGCTGCCGCTAGAGCCGCTAGAGCTAGAGCAAGGAGGATAAATTTTGCTGAAACTAAAGAGGCCACAGTTCAACAGCCACCACCGCAGCACTTTGACTTGGATAAGGTAGCGAAGAATTTCAAGAATTTTGGTGGAGTACCATTCACTGGTACGGAGAACGTGACACAGGCTCAGGCATGGCTTAAGAATTGTGAAAAGATATTTGGAGGGATAGGGCTAGATGATCAAAGAAAGAGATTTACGGCTTCATGGCTGCTCCAAGGCGAAGCACAGAATTGGTGGGAATTGTTCAATATAGGAGGCGATGAAGAAAATGTGACTTGGAACAGGTTTAAAGAGCTATTCAATGAAAAGTACATTCCCAGGCAGGAAGTGGAAAGGCTGCATGACGAGTTTGCCAACTTGAAGCAAGGCGACAAAACTATCTCAGAGTATGTAAGAAGATTTGAAGACCTCTCTCGCTACGCCCCAGAATTAATCCAGGATGATTTTCAAAAGAACAAAAGGTTTATTAATGGACTTGCTAGGAAGTACACTGACAGGGTTACTGCTCACATTGACCTTCCTTTCAATAAGCTGATTGAGTTTGCTTGTCGCTACGAGGAGAACGACAAAAGAGTTTCACAACAAGATAGAGAAAGAAGCTTGGCCAACAATAATAAAAGGAAGCAAGCCGAAAAGAAGAATGAAGGAAGCGGTTCTGGAGCTGCTAAAACCCATGATAAGGCAAAGGTGCAATGCTACAACTGCCAGAAGTTTGGACACTACAGCAAGGACTGCAGAAATCCAAAGAAGGCCAGAAGTGATGACACTAAAGAATGTTATAACTGCCATAAAAAGGGCATATCAAGCCTAATTGTCCATTATTGAAAGGAGCTCAGATTGTACATGTGTACGAGGGAGCAAGTGCGCTATCTTTTTCCGCACCTACTTCTTCTGATGGAGTAGGTAAGCCTGATGTTTTAGGTGGTACGATTTCTATTAAAAACATTCATGTTACTGCTTTATTTGACACGGGTGCCTCAAGGAGCTTTATTTCTAGCAACACGGTCAAGAAATTGAAACTAAAACCAAGAAGCCTTAAAGAGCCTAATGTTCATAATCCTGTAGGAGGTTCTATCGTCCTTGATTTATACTGTCGGGTGCCTATTTCCTACTCTTACTTTCAATTTCCTTTTGACTTGACTATCATGAATTTTTCCGAGTTTGATATCATCCTTGGTCTTGATTGGCTAACAAAATTTAATGCCGAAGTAAGATGCGTGGATAGAATAGTTGAAATCAAAACAAAATTTGGAGATATTATTTCTAAACCTTGTCATGGTTCAAAATCTGATAGAAAGGCATTTTGGTCTTCTCTGGAGATCACTCCTATTTCCTTAGAAAATATTCCCGTAGTCAAAAATTTTGCGGATGTATTTGAAGAAGTAAACAATTTACCACCGCGAAGAGAAATTGATTTTAGAATTGATCTTGTTCCAAATGCAAGGCCTGTAGTCCATGTTATCCGAAGGATGACCCCTAAAGAAAAGGAGGAGTTGCAGGCCCAAACTAAGCAGCTTTTATGGAAGGGACTAATTCGGCCTAGTTTTTCCAATTGGGGTGCAGTTGTGGTGTTTGTCCCCAAGTCTGACGGTACTCTACGGCTTTGTGTGGATTACCGCGACCTTAACAAACAAACATTGAAGAACAAATAGCCCTTGTCTCGCATAGATGACTTAATGGACCAATTAAATGGGGCCAAGGTGTTTTCTAAGATGGACCTAGCCACCGGTTTCCATCAACTACACATAGCTGAAGAATGCATACCTTGGACCGCCTTCAGAGGTCCTGACATATTCTATGAATGGTTAGTAATGTCGTTCGGTCTATGCAATGCTCCCGCCTACTTTGTTGACTTGATGAATAGGGTCTTCCGAGATGTCCTAAATAAATTCATCCTAGTCTTCATTGATGATATTCTAATCTATTCTAAAACTAAGGAGGAGCATGAAGGGCATCTGAGGGAAGTGTTGGAGATTCTGCGAAGAAATGTTTTAAAAGCAAAATTTTCCAAATGCACATTTTGGCAAGAGGAGGTAAAATTCTTGGGCCATGTTGTGTCAAAAGAAGGAATTGCTGTTGACCCAAGTAAAATTGCAGCCATTCGAGATTGGAAGCAGCCCAGTACACCCACTGAAGTAAGAAGCTTCCTAGGATTGGCTGGATAAAACAGGAAATTTGTCAATGACTTCGCCAAGCTGTCTGGCCCATTAACAAAGCTCACCAAGAAGCATACCAAGTTCAATTGGACATCAGATTGTGAGGAGGCCTTCCAAAAGCTAAAAGTGAGTTTGACAACAGCTCCCGTACTCACCATCATCGATGGCAACCAAGATTTAAAAGTCTACACCGATGCTTCTCAAAGTGGTGGTCTTGGCGCGGTACTGATGCAAAGAGGAAAAGTTATTACTTATGCAAGTCATTAATTAAAGCCGCATGAGAAAAATTATCGTGTCCATGACTTGGAGTTGTTGGCCGTAGTCTTTGCTTTAAAAATTTGGAGACATTATCTTTTGGGTGAAAAATTTGAATTATTTACAAACCATCAATCTTTGAAATATCTCTTCGATCAAAAGGATTTGAATTTAAGACAGCAACGGTGGCTAGAATTTCTTGCGGCATACGATCTTGACATCTTATATACACCGGGAAAAGCCAATGTTGTGGCGGACGCACTTAGTAGAAAGAACGTCATTGTCGCAAGCCTCATCATTACCCCTTCTTTGATTGACAAAATTTCTGCACTTCAAAAGGAGGATGAGTTTATTCAAAGAATTATTAAAAAAATTCAAGGAGGTGAAAACATGAGCTTCCAAATAGATCGCAAGGGAGTCCTTAGATTGCAAGGGTGGATCTGTGTTCCAAATATCCGAGAGCTCATAAGGGAAGTTTTAGATGAAGGTCACAAATCAAAGCTTAGCATCATCCAGGCGTGAGCAAGATGTATCAAGATCTAAAGCGCACGTTTTGGTGGAGATCTATGAAGAGGGATATATCCATCTATGTGAGTAGATGTCCTACATGCCAACAGGTTAAGAGCGATCAACAAAAGCTTGCGGGATTGTTGCAGCCACTGGAGGTTCCACGTTGGAAGTGGGACCAAATCTCCATGGATTTTATATATGGTTTTCCCCGTACTAGGAAAGGGAATGACAGCATATGGGTGATCGTGGATCGCTTCACA
Source organism: Allium sativum (assembly GCA_030737875.1). NCBI lineage: Eukaryota > Viridiplantae > Streptophyta > Magnoliopsida > Asparagales > Amaryllidaceae > Allium > Allium sativum. The sequence continues at coordinate 296,340,016 of CM060918.1, read as the reverse complement.
AAGTCCGCTCATTTCATACCTGTCAAGTCCACTTGAACTGCTCAAATTCTGGTGCAAATCTATTTCAAAGAAATCGTCAGGCTACATGGAGTTCCTAGAAGCATTGTTAGCGACCGTGATCCTATCTTTGCCAGCAAATTTTGGGAAGCATTCCAAAATGAGTTGGGGACGAAGTTAAATCTTAGTACCGCATATCACCTTCAGACAGATGGCCAAACTAAGAGGGTGAATCGCATTCTTGAGGATCTATTGCGAGCTTGCATACTCGATTTTGGAGATTCTTGGGAGGATCACTTGCATTTAGTTGAATTCTCTTATAACAATAGTTATCGAACAAGTTTAAAAATGTCTCCATTTGAAGCCCTATATGGTAGGCCATGTAGGTCGCCAACATGATGGGTTGAGAAAGGAAATCGTCTAGTATTGGGTCCAGACATGGTCCGAGAAGCTTCAGACAAAGTTGATTATATTAAAAAGCGATTGTTAGCTGCCTAAAGTAGACAAAAGAGCTATGAAGATTTAAGAAGAAGAGAATTGGCTTTTGAAGTGGGTGACTATGTCTATTTGAAATTTGCTCCAATGCGAGGTGTAATCCGTTTTGGAAAGACAGGAAAATTAGCACCTAAATTCATCGGCCCCTTCCCTATTCTTGAAAAGGTTGGCACCCTAGCTTACAGAATTCAGATGCCCGACTGGATGCCTGGAGTGCACGATGTATACCATGTATCTCAATTTCGAAGGCATGTCCATGATCCAGATCTAGTTGTGGAGGAAGCTGCACAGCAAGATTTGGAGATTACCCCAAGCCTTGCAGTGAGAAGGGAACCGCTGAAAATTATTGGCAAAGAGACTACAGTGCTGAGAAATAAAAGAATCAACCTAGTCAAAGTGCAATGGAGAAGTGATCCTAGAGACTGCACTTGGGAAACGGAGGAGAGTATCAAACAAGCCTATCCCAAATGCAGAGTGGATATCTCCGATTAGATATTGCTTTGAGGTACGCTTAAAATATTTTACATTCTCTGTGTTGGTTCCTACTCTTCTATTTTTCTTTTTCCTTTTCGAGGACGAAAAGTTCTTAAGCGGAGGAGATTTTAACAACCCAGAATTTGGGGCCAATTTAAAATTTTCATTTTAGAGATTTTAAGGGTGTTTAAATATTTGAAATAAATTATTTCAAATAAAAATGAATAGAAAGTTATTTTGAGCAAAGCTAATACAAATATATTCGATTTAATTATAAAAGGAATTAAAAATAGCATGGTAGTTCGAAAAGTCAAAGCTGAACTTTGACTGACTGTACAGGATGCAGGATAAATCGAATTTTGATGAAACCAAAAATATTAGAATCTATTTAAAAATATCTTTCCAACGAATCTGAAAAATCGAAATTTCATAATGGGAATTAAAAGTTATGGCCGGTTGAAATTTCAGAATAGTCGTTGTAGAATTTCTGTATATATTTTAATATTAAAAATAGCCATTTTTCAAACGACCTCTGTTTTCGACGAAACCACTTTTTTGGATTTAGAATGTCAAATTATTGACAAGTTTATTTTTTCATAATTTTTAGAATTAATTTGTGACTGTGGCAAAAAGATTTAAGTTTGGTCAATTTTGGTCAATTTTAATTGACTTGAAAAATGCCATTTTTCAAACAGTCACAGAATTCGATTAAATTAATTTTTTTAGGACCGTATCATCATCACGAAGCCCAAAATATTTTTTCTGGATTTTTCTGAGATCATATGTATCCCCAGTAAATTAGAAAGTACGTTTGAATTTAAAATAAATGATTTATATTTTGAAAACTGAGAAACGGGGGCCAAGACGATCATATGGGCCTACGGGATATAGTCAAATGAGTCCGGGATATGGGTAAATAGGTAGGTATGACAGTCGTTGGGCTGAAAAAGAAGAAAGTTGCAAAATGGGCTTTATTGGGCTATTTAATTAATTAATTAACCCTAATTTTATATTAATATAAATAACCGTACACTATTCCTCCTTCTTCCCGATCGTTCAAACCCATAGCCGCATACCCTTTCTAAACTTCTCTCTTCTTTTTCTCCAAATCCATGGAGAATTAACATATGCACCTTTGGACTTTTTTGAAGCTCTCATCAATCTCTTCAATCTCATATAAGTTGCAAGATCTAAAATAGCCTGTAGCTCCTTCTCCGAACCCCCGAAACCGCCGCCGTTCGGCCTCCCTCAGCCCCTCCATGGCGAACCGCACCTCCCCCCTTTCCAGGCGCCGATCCCCCTCCCCAAGCCCTACAACCTCCAACAAACCATTCTGCAAACCGTTGCCTATATCTCCTGAAGATCCAAATCAAAGTTTTGAACAAATTGAAATAAAAAGGTATGAAATTCATTTCAGATTTTGCCACGCTTTTGTCTATGTCAACTGCAGTTGTTAAAAAGTAAATATTATTCAAAAATTGATAATTAATTCATACGAACTTCAAACTGAAAATTTTCAGATCTGCGTGAAACGTGACAGCAAATACTTCGACTTAGCACTGAGTGGGACAATTTCTGAATTTATTTGGATTTTTAATTCTTCTTAAAGCAAGGTGAGTATTCTGATTTAATTAATTAATTTTAATCTAGTTATTTCGTTTGCTTATAAATCATGCTACGTATGTTATTGGTTCTGATCTGTGATGTTGCGATGGATTATTGATTTGTTTGAGTGTTATATGGTTACCTTAGTCATTGATTTATTTAGATCTGAAATCACATTTGGATTATCTACATGTATACCAATTCAAACCATTCTAGTTTGAATTCAGAATATGCTCCTCTCCTCTAGATTCATTTTCTGTTATTTAGATCTGCAATTGTTTATGCAATTAAAAGAGATGAAATTTATACTATGAATAAAATTACATTTTATATTTAATTATAGAACAAGATTTTGGCGATATGAATAAAATTACATTTTATATGTAATTATAGAACAAGATTTTGGTTATGTGAATAAAATTACATTTTATATGTAATTATAGCAATGTAATATAATTACATTTTTTTATATATGTAATTATAGAATACGAATTTACATTGAAAAGAAATCATTTTTTTATGTAACTTAAGAAGAGATTTATATTGTAGATAAAAAATCACTTTTTATATGTACTTAAAAAAGTAGAAATTTGCATTGTAGTTAAATTTACATTTTTACATGTAAATAAAATGTAGAAATTTACATTGCAGTTAAATTTACATTTTTACATGTAAATAAAAGTAGAAATTTGCATTGTAGTTAAATTTACATTTTTACATGTAAATAAAAAGTAGAAATTTGCATTGTAGTTAAATTTACATTTTTACATGTAAATAAAAAGTAGGAATTTGCATTGTAATTAAATTTACATTTTCATATGTAAATTACGAGTAGGATTTCCATGTAAATTAAAATTACATTTTTATATGTAGTTAAGAAAGAGAATTTGCATTGTAATTAAAATTCCACTTTTATTATGTAATTAAAAAGAATTTACATTGTAATTCAAATTACATTTTTATATGTAAGAAAAAATAGGAATTTACATTGAAATTAAAAACTCGTTTTATATGTAGATTAAGAAAGAGGATTTACAATGCAAATGTAAATTAAATTTTTTTTAAATTAAAGAGAAGAATTTACATGGTAGATTAAATGTACACTTTTATTTGTAAACTAAGAATGAGAATTCGTATGGGAAATAAAATTTCATTTTTAATGTAATTAAAGGTAGGATTTTACCTTGGAAATTAAAGACAAAATTGACATGTAAAATAAAATTACGTTTGTAATGTAATTATAAGGGTAGGACTTTATAGTGGAAATAAAAGGGCAAATTAAAAGATAGAAGTTACACTGTTAGGAAATTTACATTTTCAATGTAATTTAAAAAGAAAGTCTTACATTATATTGGAAATTACATTTTAATGTAATTAAGAAAAAGAATTGGACATTAGAATCGAAATTAAATTTTTAATGTAATAAGTTAGAATTTTTCACTGTAATGTTAATTACATTTACAATGTAATTAAAAAGTGAAATTTTACAAAGCAATTGAAAGGTAGAAATTTTACATTATAATGTTAATTATATTTTTAATGTAATTAAAGAGGAGATTTTACAGTGTAATTTAAGGATTTGGAAGGAAAAATAAAATTTTACATTAGAATAGAATTTACCTTTTTAATAAAAGAATAAAAGGTAGGAGGAAATGCTGAATTATGATTTACATCTTTCATGTAAACAGAGGAATGGAAGAATGAAATAAATATGAAAGTGGACGTTGTAATGGATTTACATTCTTATGTAAAATAAAAGTTAAAAGATTTATATATATATATATATATAATTAATATTTAATGAATCGAGCGCGGTAGTTCGCGTTTTGAAATCGTACATTTAAACGATTATACCAAAAGATCCGACCGTCGGAATTTCCCAAAACTAAAACCGTTAGGACCGTCTTGGGAAGATCTTTCCAACGATATAAACTTCGTTAAGATCCAACAGTTAGATTTTGAGAAATGTGAAAATCAAAATTTGTTGAAAGCAGCGCCAGGGTCGCCATTAACCCAAAGCGTCGTTAAATAAAGATTTAACTATTTTAAATAATTGAAACAGGAATTAATCGTTATAAAATAATATGGACGATAAAGAAGGATTTTCATTATATATATACGAGGATTATTTCGAAAGTCCGAGCTACTCTCATTCCAAATAATCAAAACGACGTAAAGAATCGAGGTTTGAAGACGGCGTTTGAAGACCGTAAATCTTCCATCGAGAGGACAACGATCGACGCCCTGATTTGACTTGCTCCCAATTCAAGGGTCATGGTCATTGTCCAAACGAACATGTTGATTGCACGAATTTGGTTTTTGCTCGGACCAAGTGCATAAGCTTACAAATGGAATGTGTGTCCGACATTGTACTCCTTTATATTGTATTTATTAATTTTCTGTCGAATGTATGAATGATTAGTGGCGGAGAATTTATTCTCTTGCTTAACACCCTTTTGTATATTTCGGCAAAGGGTTGGTAGTGTGATATGGAGTGACAGTGTGGCATACTAAGATGCAATGATCAAGGTTTCTTATTGAAAAGCAGAACCTTGTGGTGATGATCAAAGCACAGCCTGAATAAGCATAGCTTTGTGTATTACATAGCTTCACGAGCCTCACAACCCGCTGGAGTCAAAAACTGGAGAAGGGAGCGCAGGGAGAGCAGCACGTTTCTTTCTAGTTAGAAGTAGTGTCAGTGCTTAAACTGGCTGATATTTTACTTATATGGATGATGGAATGAGGCGCCTCGGATGATAGGTCCTATAGGATCGGGAAACGTGTGTTCAGGAATTGCCAATCCACGAAGCTGTATGTGTGGACCGGCCCTGCATGATCCAAGGGTTCACTGCGGGGGATCTTGAGACGTTAGCTAGAGTGTCACGAATCGGTAAGGAGCTCCTCCCTAGCCTTGACTCATGTTGGAAACCAAATTCCAAATACGACCCTACGAATTTGATTGTATTACTAGCACAGAGGCATAGTATATGGTAGCTATGCTTCCTAGGATTGATACATTTATTTTGAAATGTTTTTATATACACTAATAATAATATTAGATCCGTATTTATCATATTTAGCATGTTAAATCACCATAAGGTAAAACCCTATCCTCTGGTTTGCGTTGCATTGTGTGATGGGACTTGGGTCTTATGGTGATTCCATTTTTCTCAAAAGCATAGCGTTGTTTTACGATTCACTTATTGTTTGTTCTGTCACTTTAAATTATGCACGGCAATCCACTGGGGTAAACCCATTCCGCGTTAGCGGCGTGGTCTTTGGACTTGCCTTATTAGTAGTAGTTAAATTAGTTAAGAATTCTCACACCAGTCCCATGACTGACTCGTAGTTTGTTTTCACCTTTTGCAAACTCGGGTGCCCTCTTTTCCACACAGGCAGCCAAGTAACAGGTTCGGCTTTCTTTGGAGTTGCTGTCTTTGGAGCTTTCTTGGTGTTGCTTATTTGGAGGTGCTTATGTTGGACCACGAAGACTATCTATCATTTATCGTTTGTTTACATTTTATCTTTAGACTCTGAGACATCCAAACTTATATTATTTCCAGTTGTTCTATTTTGAAGTTGAAACTATTTCCTTTTTGCTGAAACCTAATGTAATAATTTAGAACTCTGTGACTGTGGGATTCTGTGTTTGATGACATTCATATTCCGCTGCTATGATGTTGTTATTCTATAGTTTTCTGTGCTATGTTGTATCCGTGATCTGTATTGTTATATTTATGTTGTATTCCAAATGATTATTCCTTACTTTCATTTCGTGGAAGTTTGGAGTTATCACAAAAATATTCTTTATTTCTGAAACAGAATGCGACTCAATCAATTATCATATAATTTCAGTTATACGGATTTCATACATCGCATGTATACAACAATGATGATAAATAATCAATAAATTGTCCATTCACATCCAAAGTGAAATTTACAACTGTGTGAGCATTAAAATAAATAAATAACGCTCATCACAGACAGTCAATCCATCGATCGACATACGATTAAATAATGGGACTAGTGTATGTCAAATATCATCCCAATACCCGTGTGGGGTTTCCAAACAACAACAGTTTATTTAAATAAATTATTGGTTCACAAATTTAACCAATTCTAATTCAGATTAAATTATTTTCTATTTAACCAATTTTCACTGTTCAAATTATAAATGAATATTTATAATTTAATTTCAACTACCATATTTATTTTAACATTATTTTTAATATGTTAAACATTTCAACATCACAAACAACATACAATACAATCAATTTAAAACATCCATGGTTTGTGGACGAGGAAAGTGATATAACATGCACCGTATACAATTTATAATAATTAAACTGATAATAATCTACGCTGGCAATTCTATATATTTTCAGTTATGAAAATAAATAATTAACTGTACAGAATTTTTAGTGACGAGTTCTCACCTTTGGTTTCCACTCCGTCAGTCTTTAACTAGCGATTTTGATTCCATTTTACTTCCAATCAATTCCATCGCAATTTGTTTCATGCGGTATATATATTAAAAATCATATTTTTATAACGCTTCAATATATATAAAAATCATATTTTTAAACTAAATTTATATTTATTTTCAAAACAATGCTCTTTTCATTTTCAAAACAATGTTCTTTTTATTTTCCAAACAATGTTCTTTTTATAAACCATACTTTTAAACAATATCATTTACTTTTAAAAATCATGCCTTTAAAACAACGCCGTTGATAAAATTTAAAAGCAATGGTTTTTATTAATGTTATTTTATATTTTTGAAACAAAGTCTTTTATAATAAAAATCATATTTTTATCACAATGTTATTTATGTAAAATTTTATTTTTAAAATAATGATAATTATAAATTTAAAAACAATGCTAATTTTATGATAAAACAATGTTAATTATATGATTAAAACAATGTTAATTTTTGTGTAAAAAATCAGTGCTATTTTTTATTTTCTAAAAACAAAGCTATTTTTATTGTAAGGCAATGCAATTTATATAATAAAATTCCATTTTTATAACGGTATTTATACAATAAAAATCCCATTTTTGTGATCAAAGTTATATATTAAAATCTGATTTTTAAATAATGTATAATCTATAAAAACTAATTTTTATTTAAAAAAATGAAATGGCTGCTTAGTTACATTATAAACTAACTTAATTAAATAAATCAATTACATTTAACTAATTTATAACATTAAAGAATATACGCTGCCTATTCTGTTATCTCCTTCTTCCCAGGTCCTCACGATGAAACCGAACCCAACGCCAACCCAGTAGGGTTTGAAATCGTACACCATAATGGATGCTGGAACCCGATCTGAACCTACCCCTCTGTTCGCCGTTACAAGCGCTGCCTTCACCGTGAATTGCCTCGAGCTCAGTGGCCCATACGCCTGGGATTTTGGGCACGAACATCGAGTCTTTGAGCGGAGATAACTCGTGGAACATCAACTAGAAAATGATCCTGACCATATAGATCGAAAGGCTTTAGGGAGATTAACAATATTTGTTTTAAAATCTCCTTGAGTTATTTTGTGGATTTAGAGATTATAGAGGAAGAATTTGTGAGCATTGCTGCCATCGATTTCATTCAGAGGTGACTGGTGTATTTGATTTCTAAGGTTAGGAGTATTGTATGAAAATACTGCGTATTTATACATATACTTATTTTTATTTTATTTATTTAATTCCATTTAATTTCAGTATAACTCCTGTATCGTTCCGGACTCCAAATCAAACCAAATGAGTGTCGCCCCTAGCTAAACACCCCCATTCCGAACACAATGGAATATGTTTCGTAAGCCAATTTGATTGTTTTGATCAATTTTTATCAAAATTAAAATATAAATCAATATATATTTAATTTAAACTTACATTTTAATTTACCGGGACCACCTACTGACTCCAAAAATTATAAAAATTATTTTATGATAATTATAAATTTAAAACAATGCTAATGAAGAAAATCGATATAAATATCATTCGTGTCAAAATGCAGCATCTCTAATCAATACGGCTTCATAATTTTTAATATTTCCGTGTCCATCCCAAGTTGGACATTAAAATCATATTTTGATCCGTTCCTGAATATTATTTTAAAATATTATTTATTTTAAAATATTCATTATTTGCCATTTTAAAATATTCGCTATTTTAAAATATTCGTTCTTTCTGAATTGGACCACCTACCACTTACATGAAAATTATTTTTGACTTTGTTTTGACGATACGGTCCTAACAATACTAATTTCATCGAATTTGGAGACCGTTTGAAAAAGGCCATTTTCTGGTCGATTCAATTCAAATTTAAATTACCAAACACATTTAAATTTACTGAGCTCACATATTAATTCCAAAAATTATAAAAATTGGAATCTAGCAATAAATTGACATTCCTGATCCAATAAAAGTGGTCTCATCGAAAACGGAAGTCGTTTGTAAAATGGCTATATATATTATATTAAAATATACATATAAATTCCATAGCAACTATTTTACATTTTAAACTGGACATAACTTTCAATTGTGCTATGAAATCTGGATTTTTCACATTCCTTAGAAAGATATAATTAAACAGATTCTAATATTTCTGGTTCTACTGAAATCTGATTTATTTTGAATCCTGTACATTCAATTGAAATTTGAAATCGAATTTTCAAACTGCCATGCCATTTCAGGCTCGTTATATAATTAAAATAAAATTATTCGTTCTAACTTCGATTTAAATAAATTTTTCATCATTATTATTTAAATTAAATTCTTTTAAATATTAAAATCCATTAAAATTGCTAAAATAAAAATTTTAATTTCGTTCAGAATTTCTGGGTTATTACATTCGCCACCCGCTACCATCCACCTTTTCATTAGCTTCTCCAACTCCTGGAAACCTGCCACTCTTCCTCTCTAACATCTTAATCTCCTCTAGATCATGTATTAACTTAAACCCTATTTAATTAAATTTGTTAATTTAGGGTTAATTTGTTAATTTACATGTTTGAATTGCCTTATTTTATGTGCAGTATAGTTTGTTGAAGCTTAATTATTGTTACTAACCTAATTAATTCTAGTTTATATTTTGTGTGATAATAGAGTACCATGTATATGAGTTGAATATTGTAGTGTTTTTAGACTTATTTGGATTACTTTGTGTGTATGAGCATAATTTAATTCGTGCAATTTGGAAAATGTAAAAAATGATAATTAATTTTATATAATGTACAGTTAGTTAATTAAATTTTGAACATGTGCGTACATATGATAAACTCCATATATGTACGGTTAGATTGGAATTAAGAAATTCAAGCCTGATTTAGTTTAAAATTTACTACTTTATGCATATTGATAACAAGAGCGACAATCATATAAGTTGATTTTTAATATATACATCCATGTTACTAAATTACTAGAAACATCATAAGTGCAAAATTTCCATGATTTTAATTTACATAAAGAAAGCCAATATTTTTATAGGTATAAAATATTTAATATATTATATTTATAAACCCTTAGAGTGTTTTTTGTCCCCTTCTGATAAGTATTGTATATGATCGCTTTTTTTTACTAAAATGGATATCTATGTTCATCGTATATAATATTTGTTAGATTAGTCCCTATATTGGACATGTTACAAACACAATAACGTAATTAAATATCATAAATCATTTCATTTTAAGTACAAAAAATTTCGACAACGCTTCCTTCATGTTCACTGTGTACATGCCAAGGTTTTAAATCTCGGATATCGATCGCGTTTCGTCTCAGCAATTTAAGAGACTTGATCATGTATCGGGGAAGATCTCGGATGAGATGAGTCTATCTCTGAAGTTTGTCTTGGATTTCTATCTCGAGTATGAAGGCTCATATCGGAACAATCTCGGGGTATGATATATTGAAAAATAATATTCTTACACAATAATTTTACGAATGTCATTATAAAAATAGTAACTTAAACTTAATTGCAAAATCACCTCATTATTCTTAATTTATGAAAGAATATTTATATTCGCAATCATAATATGCTTAAAATAAAATAAAAAATACAATACAAATAGGTTAGTGCTTACAACTTATGATCCATGAACATGAGTTGTTGTTGGACAAAGAACATAAAAAGCATCCAAAACATAAAACAATTCAACATAAGTAGAAAGTAAGATACATAATTTCATAGGTACCATGCTAGTAAAAAAAATGACGAATTTTAAAACCGTAAGTATTGTAGAACATATATAAATATTTGATACGCTCATTTAACATGCAAAATATAAAATAACAGGAGATTATCGTGGCTAGATTTGAGTTTTCTTAATTATGGTTTTGGTTTAGGCACAGGTTTAAATTTGAACTAGAAAAAACAAGATCTCGGGTGATATCTCAGTATCTCATCTCGATCGATATATCGTTCGATATTGCAATATCTCGAATGATATATTCGAGATAAGGCTTACAATGAGATTTGTTGTTTCGTTTCGGAAGGAGCTTAAGACGAGATCTTGGAGGAGATCTCAGGCGATATTTTCAAGATTTGAAACAGTGTATATGAAACTGTGTACTCTTCAGGCAATTAAAGCGAAGTATTGTCGAAATTTTGTTGAATCATTTAAATTGAAAAGATTTACGTGATTTAATCACGTTATTGTATTTGTAATGGGAGGTAGGATGACGCTTTAGCAAAGTATCAATGATCAATTAATATAACATTAACTTATAAAATAATTAAACTTATAGTTACATTTTGGCCTGCATGTTCTTTGCTCTATCTATCGAGTATACTAATTAGTATACTTACAAATAAAATTACAAATCATTATAATAAAATTGTGGTGTGAATCTATGATAAAGAAACGAGCCATTGTTGCAAAATAATTTCTTTCGGAGAAAGAGCAGAAGATTTGGAAAGAAAACAAATAAATATAATAAATGAGATCGTTTGCTTTTGTGTGTTGTTCAAATTTCCAATTTTTATCCTCAGATTGAACTCATGATAATCCGAAGAACCAACGTTAGAAACAATAACATCAATTTTTTTACCCTCCCTTCCCTTTTGGTTTAGAATATTGGCATCTAAATTACTCATGGCGTAATCATTTGATTTGTTTTTATGGATGTGCGCGCCACATAGAGAATTCAACAATTCAAATTTTTGAATCATCTTATACGCTTGTTTTACAAATTGGCTTCTTGATTACTCGTAGTATATTCATTTGATTTGTGTACTACAACGTCTTGAAACATTAAAACCAACTTTCCTCTTGTAGAAAGAAATAATCACCTAGTATTTTACAATTTTTGATACAGTCTATCTATGCAGAACCATTTAAAATGATAGCTTATAAAAATGTGGTATAGCATTAAGTTACTACAAAGTTGGACTCTGTGCATCCAACTTGAAAATTTGAAATATTCTGGGGTTGTAACACCCCGTATTTTCTGTGAACGTATAAGTAACAAATTAAAATATACTTAATTTTTAGGAGAAGAATTAAGGGAAAAGGGTTGCGCCATTGCGTTCGTCTCGAAATTCTGCTTGAGATAAAGTCCGAGTTTGCGTAAAACGGATACCATATGAAGAAGATACGGACGAACGAAGTCAGGCTGAAAAACCGGAAACAGGCCAGAATACACTGGTGCACCTTCCGAGTGCGCCCATACCGATCCAACACAGAATTCTGGAGTGTTCTGTGATGACGTGTCTTCTTCTGAGTGGCTGGATGACCTGTCTTCGAGCTGGGTGGTTCTGATGACTTCTGGACTGATCTGAAGGCTCTAAATCACCTTATTCTCCTATAAAAACACCCCAAACCTTACTTTCTCTCCACACAATTTTATTCTGCCTATACTCTGCCTCTATAATAAATAAATAAAATAATGGCGTCGCTACTCTGCTGGGATCAAAACTAGAACTAGTGCATCTTCTTCCAAATCTGAATAAGATTAAAAGAGAACTACTGCAACTCTTCTTCTATAATCCAATCAAGGGAAGTGCAATTATTTTCCGATATGAATTTTAATCATGATCTTGACATAATTATAAAACTGAATTTGAGATTATGCCCTTTTTCTATTTATCAGATCTGTTCCACTGTTTTATTATTCTGTTTGTTCTGTATTTCTTCCTCCTTTCTTTCTTTTTGTTTGATAGCCAGGCTACCACGAGCCTGAGCCTGATCTCATAAGAGATGAACGCATAAACGCTAAATTTGGTAAGAATATTGAATGAGGCATATTTGGGCATAATTGATTTGTAACTGATTTGGATGCATAGTACAAGTTGTAATTCATGATCTAGATCTGGACATTATATATATATATATATATATATATATATATATATTATAGTCTGAAATTTGGAAAAAAGAGAATTAATTTGCATTTAACTTAGGTGTAAAGATCCATATTAAGATTGGATAATTATTAAGTGTGAATACACCTAAGTAAGGGTTTTTTTTTTGGATATGTGACATGCATTGTAATCAATGGCTATATTTGGCATAATTTATGTGTAAGGTTTTTGGAGAATATTCTGAACTATGCAAGTTTAACTAAAAATTGGGACATATGTTATATGGTGGATTATGACCATAATTTGGGCACATAAGTTTAGGCTTACCTTATGAATTAGGCAAGATATGTGAATAGGACTTTAAGGAATGTTTAAATTGGCTAAAACTGTTATCTTCTTATTACGCTAAATTTGCCTAATTTGCTAAACCTGTTACCTATTTAATCTATTGAATTGCCTAAACTGTTACATATGTTGAATTGCCTAATCTGCTAATTTTTCCTAATCTGCTAAATCTGTTGAGTTGCCTAATCTGCCAAATCTGTTGAACCGCCTGAACTGCTAAATCTGTTAAATCTGTTGAAAAGCTGAATGATTGTAATTTGTGTAAAACATGTTAATTTGTTTAATCTGCTGCGACTTGAAAAGAAGTCAAATCTGTTAAATTGACATAATTAGTCTGATATTTGTATAATTTGTAATGGAATAAACTGGTTAAAATAAAAATGCTAAGACATGAGGTTAGACTCATGTTTGCGGTAGAAGCCTGCCCGGACCCAACCGGCTTAACCAGCAACCGCAAACTGCTAGTCTAATGTGAGAGGTCGAAGGCATAACTAAAATATGCATAGACACAAGGTTAGGTCTGGCTTGTGGCAGAAGTCTGCCCGGAACCGCCCGGCTTATCCAGCGGCCACAATCTACCGACCTAATGTAAGAGGTCTGCGCATTAATATTTAATTAATGCAAATCTGAGATAAATATGATGTCTAAAACATGTTAGGCAGATAAGGCTAAACCAACTGGACTGATGAATTAATAAACCTGTTTCGTGAATCTATAGGCCCAATACAAAGTTAGACAATCTGTAAGTCTGTTAAAACTATACATCTGATCCGTTAGTTTGGAAACCTGATGACTTGATTTTTTGGTCTGTGAACTAGTTGATTCTGAACTCTGTAGGCCAAAAACTTGTAAACAAGTTAATTTGAAATCTGTTAGTCTGGGGACATAAGGTTAGGAGGGAAAATACTTGTGTCATCTATTGTTTGGGACCCTTATTAGTCAGTAACCCTTTCTGGTATCAAAACTATGACCCAATAGTTGGTAGGGTCCGGGCGAGCTTACTGAACTAATTATAAGTGTTTCATTCTGATAATGGCGAGGGGTGTTGATGGTGCGTTCCAACCGGGTCATGTGCGTGCATGGATCCCGGTCTGCCTTTGAGGATGTAAGACGCCGTGACATTTGTAAATAGGTCTGTGTCATTTAAAGGCTGCCACTTTGGGGAGTGACACACCCTTCTGTGGGGCTGGCACAGGGTATTTATGATTAGGGAGCCGATCGCTTGGGGTAGATTTAGGGTACACTTAGTTCTGTCTATTTCTGTTTGGGTACCGTCTGTTTCTTTTGGGTGGTAACACCTGTTTGTTTCTGCGTGGTACCGTCTATTGGGGTGGTAAAAGCCCATTTACTAGTGTACACCTAATTCTAACATTATGTTTCTGTAGGGATTATTCTGTTTCCGTCTATGATTCCGTTTATGTACCTTCTGTCTGTTGGGGGTGGTAAAGGCCCATTACTGGCATTCTGTTCCTGTATAGATTATTCTGTTCCGTTTCTGTTTCAGTTTGGACATTAGGGTAACACCTAATCTTGTTATACTAGTGTTAGTGCAGAGAAGTAAAATATAAGTAAGAAGCATGACTTGGGCTATATCATTCTGTTTCTTCTGTTTAGCTTAAGTATACCAGTTACTCCTGTTGTTGTTGTCTCTTATCCAGCTTTATTTTCATGTCATGATATTATTATCTGTTCATATGCTGAAAGTCACTGGACTTGCCAGACTTTATGTTTGACCTTGCTTGTTTTCGCCCCTTTTCTTTTGTCCCCCCCCCCCCCCCCCCCCGAGGTTTTTTAGCGTGGAAGTATAAGAGCTTGATTCGGATTTTCTCTGCTTGAAGTACCGCTTGGCCTTGGCTCTATCTTTCGATGGCAGTTTATGTTGGGGATTATGATTTTAAAAACTATGCATTATGAAGGCTTTTGTATAAGGCTGATATTTTGTACTTGAATTTTGATATTGTGATTTGAAAAGATGTAACCAAACTTACTTCGGTTTCTGTTGTAATAAAGTTATTAATTTTTCAAGTACTGTTTTATTTGTCTTGTAAATTTCTGTTCTGTCTACTAAAACGCTCCATCAAAGTTAAGGCATTCCCTTTGTGAGTGACTTTAACGGAGGTGGGGTGTTACACTTGGTATCAGAGCTGAAGGCTACCGGATTTGATAAAAAGTTTTAGAAAACTATTTTCAAAAAGGTTTTTAAAAAGGAAGTATTTTCAGAAGTAGAGTTTATTTTGAAAAACATAATCCCCAAAGCCATATCCTATCTTTCTATCTTTTGTTTTGAATCTTTCCTTTTTCTTTCTTTTCAGCATGTCTGGGGATCTTAAACTTCCGGAGGGCGTACCAATACCTGGCTGGTTCAGGAGGTATCTAGAAGCTAGGGCTAATGATGCGGGCCCAACAAATGTCCCTCTTCCCCCAGCTGCAGCGGTTCCTCCTGCTCCTCCTCCGCGCGTGAATACTTTCCCGAAGATATGTAGATACTTTCAAGCCATGGGTGGCAAGAACTTTAATGGAACTGGAAGCAAGGAACTGGCTCAAAGAAACTGAGGATTTGTTCATTATCTTCGAGGTGGACGATAGGCAAAAGGTACAGTTGGCGGTATAGTTGCTTAAGGACGAAGCTTCTTTTTGGTGGGAGGTCACAAATGGAGAGCGTCCGACAGAGAGATGGATGGATTTCAGGCATAGGTTCGAGATGAAATTTCTCTCACGAGCGGAAGAGAGTCTATACGTAGAAAGGTTCTTAGCGTCAAAGCAGGGGGATTTATCAGTGAGAGAGTACGTCAACAAGTTTAATCAATTGGCAAGATTCGGCTTAGAATTGGTAAATACACCGCATAAGAAGACACTAAGGTTTGAATGAGCCGCTACACGGATTGGCGATGTCCCACATTCCTATGGGGGCAACCTTCGAAAAATTGGTGGACATGGCGTTAATGCATGAAGAGGAAGCCGAAAGAAAAAAGAAAGAGGAAAAGCTTGAAGGACCACAGAACATGAAGGCGGGGCCCAAAAAGGAAACACAAAAGAAGAATGAGAAGACTGAAGATAAGAAAGAGAAGAAGTGCTTTACTTGTGGAAGCTCGACCCATCTGAACAAGGATTGCAGAAAAAGGAAGGGCACTTGCTTCAACTGTGGAGAAATGGGGCACTTCACAAGGGACTGCCCAAAGAAACGGGGGCAACGGCAGAGGGTAGAATTTGCTTCTGGAGGACAGGTGAAGGCTCAAGTGACTGGTAGATAGGGTAGAAATAAGAAAATTTATGTAGAAGGTTTAATTTCCTTATCTGATTTAGGAGTTAAAAAATCTTTCTGATTCTGGCATTTTGATTATGTAATTGAAACTCTGCACTTTAATACTAGTCTTGTTTCTGTTTCTATTTTAGTCTAAGACCCCATGAGGGTTACGACTCATCTGTTTGTAATAAGTTGGGGTTTGAGGGCATCTGTGTTGGGCGTGACGCATACATTCTAAGTTTTTACCATGCTTAGTTTCCTAAGAATTATTTGGTAATCTGATCTGTATCAGTAGTCTGTAGGTTTCTGAAAAGGATGGGTGCTTTTACTCAAAATGTGAAATAGGTTTCCAGTTGGGCATTTGTTTAATGGGAGTGATTCTCTGAGTATTAATCTGATGTTGATTTCGGTCTTCAGGGTTGATACTTAGAAGTTATTCTCTTAAACTGATGTCTAATGGGAACCTAGCTTTAGTTTTATACTTGCTTCTATCACTCGACTTTATCCTTCGACCTTTAGGTAGAAACTAATGGGTGTAAACATGTGTTTGAGACATGTTATGTTTGATGGTTGCAAGTGGATGCAAGTGGTTGCTAGTGATTGCTCGTGGACGCATATACACACACTAGGCACTAGATCGGCTCAAAAACACTCTCATACTACATATGGATGTGTGTGCATTTTTTTTATGGATGCAAAATGGGTGACTTATCACATGGATGTTGCATATGAATGAGCGGTTATGCACTCATATAGAAATGAAGTGTATCAAATAGGATTTCTTGCATACATAATTGGACTCATGGCACCAACATGGTTCGTATTGAGGAGGTCAACTGAATCAGTAGACCGCCTGATCTTTGCATTAGACAAGAGGCATATACACACACTTTTGCATATGTTCATACAACATTAGAAGTTTACTAAGGACAATGGATGCTTGCGGATGATGGTTCAGTAGATGGATGATTGGACGGTAGGACACATTCTTCTTAACTTGAAGATTTCGAGGACAAAATCCTTTAAGGAGGGGAGAATGTAACAGCCTGTATTTTCTGTGAACATATAAGTAACAAATTAGAATATACTTAATTTTTAGGAGAAGAATTAAGGGAAACGGGTTGCGCCATTGCGTTCATCTCGAAATTCTGCTTGAGATAGAGTCCGAGTTTGCGTAAAACGGATAACGTATGAAGAAGATACGGACGAACAAAGTTAGGCAGAAAAACTGGAAACATGCTAGAATACACTGGTGCACTTGTGAAGTGCGCCAGTACAAAAAGACACTGGCGCACCTGCCAATTGCGCTCATACCGATCCAGCATAGAATTCTAGAGTGTTCTGTGATGACATGTCTTCTTCTAACTGGCTGGATGACCTGTCTTCGAGCTGGGTGGTTCTGATGACTTCTGGACTGATCTGAAGGCTCTAAATCACCCTATTCTCCTATAAAAACAACCCCAAACCTTACTTTCTCTCCACACAATTTCATTTTGCCTATACTCTGCTTCTATGATAAATAAATAAAATAATGGCGTCGCAACTCTACTGGGATCAAAACTAGAACTAGTGCATCTTCTTCCAAATATGAATAAGATTAAAAGAGAACTACCGCAACTCTTCTTCTATAATCCAATCAAGGCAAGTACAGTTATTTTCCGATATGAATTTTAATCATGATCTTGACATAATTATAAAACTGAATCTGAGATTATGCCGTTTTTCTATTTATCAGATCTGTTCCACAGTTTTATTATTCTGTTTGTTCTGTGTTTCTTCCTCCTTTCTTTCTTTTTGTTTGATAGCCAGGATACCATGAGCCTGAGCCAGATCTCATAAGAGATGAATGCATAAACGCTAAATTTGGGAAGCATATTGAATGAGGCATATTTGGGCATAATTGATTTGTAACTAATTTGAGGATACAACACATGTTGTAATTCTGGACATAAATTTGAGGCATATTGTATAAGACGATCTATGACTTGGAAGGAGAGGATTATTTTGACTTAGAATATAAAGAACATAGGTTGAACTTAGAACATAAATCTGAGACATATAATTGGGCATGTTGTATTTAAAACATAAGGTGTATTTAACATATGTCTTGAGTTTTGAGGCATAAAGAATATTGGACATATGACTTGGGATTTGTGGCGTAAAGTTTAACTGAGAACATGTAACCAAACTTACTTCGGTTTCTGTTGTAATAATGTTATTAATTTTTCAAGTACTATTTTATTTGTCTTGTAAATTTCTGTTCTGTCTACTAAAATGCTCCATCAAAGTTAAGGCATTCCCTTTGTGAGTGACCTTAACGGAGGTGGGGTGTTACAGTGGTGCATGGTTTTTGCACGTTAATCATATAATCAGGAAACAATATTGTGTAAACTATAAAGTCTAATAGAGCTATAGGAATACAAAATTACCGGGCTATTGCATAGAAAAGAAAATTGAGATGATAGTCGGCAGGATATTAGTCATTGCTATTAACCGCCTTCTCCCTACAAATTAATATGTCCTTGCCTCCCAATCTGCCAACCACCATGATGATCATCATTCATGGCTGCTGCTATATTCATGACACACCCAAGTCATTACTACTCTCTCACAGTCAACGCAGGTTAAACTTATTTTAAATCAATTTGGTTTCAAATGAATCAGCTTAAAACAAAATTCATAAATATGCAAACAAAGAACTTAATGAACGGATGCGCTTGTTGGAAATAAACTTGGTTTTTAAGGAAACATTTGATTATGTCATAAATTCAATTCTTGTTTTTAGGAAAGGCTAAAAAAATGGCAACAAATATTAAAGTTATCATATATGTAATAGAATTATCTAGAGAATGGTTTGTTAAGGAAAGCCTAGAAATTACAGGATAAGTAAGAATCTAGTTAAGAAAAGTCTAGAACCTTTGTTATGTTATAAATATAAGTGTACTCTCTCAATTTTTGTACGAAGTTAAATTAAGGTTGTGAATAGCAAGAAATAAGCATCAATAAAAGAATATTTTTCAAATATAATTTTTTCTTCCCCATATCCTCTCCCTCTTTCTCCTTAAAAATTATTCACCAAAGTAGTATCAGAGCCTATTTGAAATTATGACATTTCTATTTCTTTTATCGTTTGTCCTCACAAGAGAGAATTTTGAGGAATGGAGCAGTAGAAAAAAAGAGGAGCTAACCTCCAAAGGTTTATGGGAGATTGTTGAAAATGGCTATGAATGGCATAATGACTTCGAGAGCATGTCGCAAATGGACAAGAAAGAATTTGCGAAATTAAAATGGAATGATTACCGCGCTCTTTCTGTGATTGCTGAGAATGTCGATGAGAATGCTTCAGATTTCATTTTTGGAGAAAAGTGTGCAAAAGATTCATGGAATCTCTTGAAAAGGTATATGGAAAAGATGATGTAAAAATAATGAATGAAGGTAAGTTGATTGATGAGAAAGATGAAAAGAAGGATAGTAAGAAGAAGGAAGATGCGAAAATATTATTGAAGATAGAGAAATTAGAGGAGGAGAAGTTGGATGAAAAAACTTTCAGACAATAAAAAAGAAAAAGTCAAAATTGCTGAAGAAGAAATCAAAGAACCAGAAAGGAAGGGTAATGAAAGCAATCTGAAATGCGAGGATGTTGCTGACAAACCAAAAGAAGAAAAAAAGAAATTAAAGAAGGAATTGATATAGAAGATGCTAACATGACAAAGGAGGAAAGACATGGGAAAGAATTGAAAAATGATGTTGATGAACGCAAATTGAAAGTGAAAGGGTCCAGTTATGAATTTTATGAAATAAGAACAGAACGGTAAGCAAAGATTATAGCATTCCTATTTCAAAGAACTTTACTTTCCAACCAATATTGTAACACCCCACGCCCGCTATGATCACTCACTAAGGGAATGCCATAGCATCGGTGGAGTATTTTAGTGAATATAGAACAGAAAAATTACTACAAGACAGATATAAATAGTACTTGAAATTTAAAACATCATCTCATAACAGCGGAAGTAAACATGTCTGTTACATCATAAAACCACAATAAAAGTCAAGTACAATATCCATCAAAATAAAGGAGTACATAATCCCACTCTCAATACAATAGCCAAGACAAAATAAAAGATAACTGGGTAACTGGAGCTTTACATCTATCCAAGCTCCTAAAGACTGGAACAGCAATCCGATCAAGCTCCACTACTGCTAGGATCCACCGTAGGACCTGAGGGTTGGGAAAAAGATAAAAACAACGGGGTCAGACATAAGTCTGAGCGAGTCCTATAACTTTAACAATACAATCATTAAAGTAACCAGAGAAGATATAAACTTGACCCACGGTAATGTCTGGGGATGAATGGCTACACTAAGCAGCTTGATAGACTTAGGATAAACTAAGATAACTATAAAGACGCATCTACCCACCCAAGGATAATTACTAACTGCACCACACCAGTCATTCCTACTTAAAGGTTGATCCCTCCCAAGGACTTAGAAAATTTCCCCAGTAGTTTCTTGTACTCCTAGCCACTACATAGGTGTCGTCTGCCCCTATCTCCACTAGGTGTACTTAGTAATTTTACCCAGTAGTTTCGTGTACCCCTACATAGGTGCCGTCTGCCCCTATCCTTATTAGGTGTACCCACTACTCCCCATCGATCGGCTCCCTACCGTAGATACCCGTGCTGGTCCCACAGTGGGGTGTATCACTCCCCTAAAGTGGCAACCCAATACTATCAACGGTGCACGGCTTTATATCTACACGATGCAACAACGGCTTATCTACCAGCCCGGGCCCACACACGCATATGAAACCCGTTGGACTTGCGTTGCCACCGCTAACCCGTTTTGGCCTCTTATAATCAAGCCCAATATGCGTGTCCCGTCACTCGACATGGGTCGAGCCCACAAAGATACGTTTGGGATATTGGTTGAAATGGGCCCCCACAAGCTACCCACCTAAGCTTGTCACATATCTAGTGTATCCCACTTAACCCTTTAATCATGTTTAATTACATGTTTCCACTTGGTTAAGTATTCTAATCGTATTTTCTATTGCCACCCAAGGCAACCCACTAGATTCCACATGCCACCCAAGGCAACCACTGAATTTCCACATGCCACCCAAGGCACCCACTTAACCCCTCATGTCCCACTACATGCTAATATGGTTAAGTGTTTCTTAATTAATTAAGACCGTGATCTCCCATAAAGACCTCCCACATTAGACTGGCTGTTATGACCGCCTGGTTAAGCCGGTAGGGTCCGGGCAGTCTTACGTCATAACAGAGTCTAACCTCGTGTCTTTACCTTAATCACGTATTTAATTTATGGATAAGACCTCTCACATTGGGCTGACATTTGTAGCAACTGGTTAAGCCGGTTGGGTCCGGGCAGTTTTACACTACAAATGAGTCCAACCTCGTGTCTTAGTCGATTAATTACACCTAATTAATCACCCCCATATTAATTATCCCTAATTAATATCAAGTTTTCCATAACATGGGTAGACCTAACTCAATAGGTAAATTCCCATGGGGTAGACCTAACTCAATAGGTAAATTCCCACTTATGGTAATTTATTTTTATGGTATGCTTAATCATACCCAATCATACTTTTATTAACATATTTACCAACCCCATCGTTCCCCAAGTAAATCGTTCTCATTTCATGACATAAATAAGGGGAAGATCATCACAAATATCATGGGTTTAGCATACAACTTTGTCATGGGTTAAGAGGATGTCAACTTGCATATATGAGCATATATTAACCCAACTACATATAACCCAAACTTGCATATTATCATACACATGATTTGCATAACATGTTGCATATGAGCTTGCATATTATCATACACATATCTTGCATAACATGTTGAACTTGCATATAAGCTTTCTCATAACTTGCATAACATGTTAAACATGCATTTAAGCATACACATAACTTGCATAAGCATTCACATACTTGCATAAGCATTTATATACTTGCATAAGCATTCACATACTTGCATAAACATTCACATACTTGCATAAGCATGCATAACTTGCATATCATGTTAAACTTGCATTTAAGCATATACATATCTTGCATAAGCATTCATATACTTGCATAAGCATGCATAACTTGCAAATCATGTTAAACTTGCATTTAAGCATATACATATCTTGCATATAACTTGCATAACTCACTTTGTTAAACATGCATAAATCCACTTATTAAATATGCATAAACCCACTTGTTAAACATGCACAAACCAACTTGTTAAGCATGCATAAACCAACTTATCAAACATGCATAAACCCACTTATTAATTATGCATAAACATAGGAAAACATAGAGTAGCATATCATTATAAATGATTCAAACTCATTAATCCGCATTTAAGACCATAAGTCTCATTACACCCAATATACTTACTTTAACAATTGATGTTAAAGTGATAGAAACTCACCAAAACCAAGATTAGCAAACTTATGAAGTGGAATTAGTTGCTAAATATGAAGATGGTGATGATTAGAGATTGATTAGAGAGTGATTAGCTTGCAACTTCCTTCATAAACAAGTGGAGGCTCCTTCTAAGATTTAATTTGGCGGCATGAGGCCATCATTTCTATTTTTAGTATGGATTAGGGTAGGTTTAGGGTGTATTTATAGATTAGGAGAGTGTTTTAGGCCCTTAGATTAACCCTAAATTAGATTACGTCCATTAGATTTAGGAAATCTCTAGAACCCAGCCCAGCCCTAGCCAGAAAACAAGATCTGGTGCACCCAAGCACCCTGGTTCGACACGCCGTGTCGACAGGCAAGTCGACAGGCAAGTCGACACCCCCTGTCGACAGGCCTGTCGACATGGTCAAGGCGGGAATTCTCCCGCCTGGCCCCGCTGGTTCTAATTTGAAATCTGAATTTAAATTTCTAAACCTGTTTTTAACTTTGAATTTTCTGCAAACTTCATTGGGCCATAACCGGGCCATACGGACTCCGATTCTCGAAAACTCGGACTCTATTTCGCGTATTTTTCCGAGACAAACGCAATGACGCAGCCCGTTACCCCCAATTCCCATATCTGAGACTATTTATCCTATGATTAGAGACTTTTAGTATTAGCTAAAATTCGGGGTGTTACATTCTCCCCTCCTTAAAGGATTTCGTCCCCGAAATCTCTAAGCTAAGGAGAATGCATATCCTACCATCCAAACAACCATCTACTCAATCCATCAAAACACGGGCATCCATTGTCCTTAAACAAATTCTAATGATGTATGAGCATATGCAAAAAGTGTGTGTATATGTTCCCTATCTAATGTATGAACATATGCAAACCATGATAGTGCCATGCATCCATTATGTATGCGAGAGAACCCTATCGACACATACAATATCTACATGAGTGCACAATCATTCACCAAAATGCATCATCCATATGATAACACAATCATTATACATCCATAAATATAGCTTCCTACACACAATTTTATGCAATATGCAATATGAAGTGATTGAGCCGATCTAGTGCCTAGAGTGTGTGTACATGCATCCACGAGCAACCACTAGCAACCACTTGCATCCACTTGCATCCATCAACCATAACATGTCTCAAACACATGTTTCAATCATAGGTTTACCCTATCTAAAGGTCAATTAGTACTAACGAGAGGATATACTAAAGATAAGATAAGTACTAGACAACGATAGAGGAGAAAGTAAAAACATACCCTCAAAAAGAAATGGGTACAATGAACGCATCTTTGCTTCCGTCTCCCAAGTTGCGTTGCTCTCATCTTCTCCCCATTGCACTTTGACTAGCTGAACCTCTCGATTCCTCAATTTCCTAGTCTCTGACTCAAGGATGCGAGTAGGAGCTCGTCGAATCGTCGCATCACGCTCTACCTCTACATCTCTAAGCAAGCTCGGCTCTACCACCTCTGCCGTCTCATGTAAGCACTTCCTTAGATGTGATACATGGAATACATCATGAACACCACTAAGTCTGTCGGGCAACTCCACCCTATATGCCATCCGTCCAATCCTTTCCTTAATAGGAAACGGCCCAACAAACCTCGGTGCTAACTTCCCAACGGATCCAAAGCAAACAACATTTCTCAACGGAGATACTTTGACAAAAACCATGTCCCCAACCTCAAACTCAAGATCCGTCCTTCTCTTGTCCGCATAAGATTTTTGCCTATCCTGCGCTGCTTTCATCCTCCTTCGAATCAAGTCAATCTTCTCAGAAGTCTCCCTAACCATATCAGGCCCAAGCAAGATCTTATCCGTAGATTCCCACCAACATGTAGGTGATCGACAAGGCCTTCCATAGAGAGCTTCGAAAGGAGCCATACCAATACTGGACTGAAAGCTGTTATTATATGCGAACTCCACCAATGGAAGATGCTCTTCCCATGTACCTCCAAAATCTAGAATACAAAGCCTCAAAAGGTCTTCTAGAACACGATTCACCCTCTCAGTTTGGCCGTCTGTCTGAGGATGATATGCGGTGCTCAGACACAATTGAGTCCCCACTGCTTCTTGCAAACTTCTCCAGAACTCGCTAGTGAAGATAGGATCTCGATCACTCACTATGCTAGAGGGTACCCCATGCAATCGAACTATCTCTCGAAGATATACAGAAGCTAGCCATGGAGCAGTCCTCTTGCTCTTCACAGGTATGAAATGGGCGCTCTTAGTAAGTTTGTCTACCACCACCCAAATTCCTGTATTACCGTTCCTCGATCTGGGTAACCCGTCAATAAAATCCATCGAGACGCTATCCCACTTCCATTGCGGAACTTCCAATGGGTGAAGCAACCCACCAGGTTTCTTTTGCTCCGCCTTCACTTGTTGGCACACCAAGCATCGAGCGACATACTCGGCCACATCTTTCTTCATACCGTCCCAGAAGAAAACCCTCTTCATGTCTTGATACATCTTGTCCCCACCGGGATGAATGGTCATCCTAGAACGGTGTGCATCATCAAGAATAACCCTCCTCAATTCCTCGTCTTGCGGTACACAAAGTCTACCGTCTCTACGCAAGCACCCCCTATCGTCTAGGGTGTACCTACTCAAATGGCTGGACAACTCCCCCCTTATGAGCTTCCCCACCAACTCAACCAACTGTGGGTCGTCCCTCTGTGCTTCACCAATCCGCCCCAAAAGAGTAGGTCTAACTTCCAAGGAAGCTAGCAAACCGGGAACATAATCAACGGAAGGTCTGAAGTCAAACATCGAGATAAATTCCAAGCTTCGTCGTTCCACGAACAATGGACTCAAAGACAACCTTTTTCTGCTTAAGGCGTCCGCCACCACGTTACCCTTGCCAGGGGTATACGCTATCTCGAAGTCATAGGATGCTAAGAACTCCATCCACCTTTGCTGTCTCAGATTCAAATCCTTCTGAGAAAACAAGTACTTCAATGATTTGTGGTCAGTAAACAATTCGAATCTCTCACCAAGAAGATAATGGCGCCAAATCTTAAGCGCAAAAACAATAGCGGCCAACTCTAAATCATGGGTAGGGTAATTTTTCTCACGTGCCCTCAACTGCCTTCCACCATAGGCTATCACCCTTCCCTCTTGCATTAAGACTGCGCCCAGCCCTGTCCCACAAGCATCAGTATAGACAACAAATGGCTTGCTCCCATCTGGCAATACTAAAACTGGAGCAGTGGTTAAAGCTCTCTTTAACCTTCGGAACGCATCATCACAATCTACGTCCCATGTGAAAACAAGATTCTTCTTTGTTAAGCGGGTTAATGGGGCTGATATCTTCGCGAAGTCTTTAATAAACTTCCTATAATAACCCGCCAACCCCAAGAAACTTCTTACTTCGGTAGCATTCTTCGGAACCTTCCAATCCTGAATTGATACTACCTTCGCGGGATCCACAGCTATCCCTTCCTTGGAGACCACGTGCCCCAAGAACCGCACCTCCTTCCTCCAGAAGTGACATTTAGAGAATTTAGCCTTAAGGCTATGTGCTCGAAGAGTCTTCAATACCTCCCCAAGATGTAGGGCATGCTCTTCTTCACTCTTAGAAAATACTAAGATATCATCCACAAAGACCACCACGAATTTATTAAGGAACTCCCTGAACACCCTACTCATCAAATCAACAAAGTATGCAGGGGCGTTCGTCAACCCAAATGGCATCACCAGCCACTCATAGAAACCATCCGGAGTTCTAAAGGCAGTCTTGTCTATGCTATCCTCAGCCACCCTCAACTGATGAAACCCCGTGGCTAAGTCCAGCTGAGAAAATACTGAAGCGCCAACCAACTGATCAAAAAGATCATCAATCCTCGGCAATGGGTGTCTATTCTTCTTTGTGAGCTTGTTGAGTTCTCTATAGTATACACAAAGTCTGATGGACCCATCCGCCTTCGTAGCAAATACTACTGGAGCACCCCACTCCGATATACTTCGTCTTATGAACCCCTTCTCAAGCAACTCCCCTACTTGCTTATGGAGTTCCTTCCTCTCACGAGGAGCCATGTGGCGCACTGGTAAAGATACAGGTTTAGCATTATCCACCAGATATATTCGGAAGTCAATCTCCCGCTTCGGAGGTAAGCCCTTCACCTCCTCAAACACATCCGGATATTCCCGGACCACTCTAACAGATTGCAAACTCTCGACCGAAGCGTCAAGTGATTCAAGATAACTTAGCATAACAGAGTCCCTGGGATTACAAGAAATCTCGAGAGTGTTACCCAAGCGGGTCATGAGCCTAACAACTCTCCTTTCGCAATCAAGAACGGCACCATTACTGGATAACCAGTCCATGCCCAAAATCAACCCATAGCCCGTGAAGCCCAACACAAAAGCATCACATCTAAACTCAATGCTAAGTATAGAAATCTTCAAACCCAAACATATCATGGACAAATAAGTGGAGCCCCCAATTGGGTTTGAAACAACCAAGGGATCATCTACCAGACTGGTGTCTAAGTGCAGTGACTCAACTAATGATGATGAGATAAACGAATGCGATGCGCCTGAATCAAACAATGTACGAACAGGATGATCAAATAGAAAAACCAGACTTTCAACGGAGATAGTTCTACCTCTTTCCTGAATTGGTGGTACTGCGGGAGCCTGTACTAGCCCCCTAGCCTGACTCGGTGCCATAAGAGCTTGCACCTGTCCTCCTGAGGTAGACCCCGTCCTTTGCCCCTTCTTAGGACAATCTTTCACTAGATGCCCTGCTTCGCCACAGTGGAAGCAGCCAGTCTTCTTCTTCTTGCGACAATCCTTGCTTAGGTGGCCAGGTGTTCCACAATTGAAACACTTCTTCTTCTTGCCTTTGCCACCGTTGCCTTTCCCACCTTTGTTTTGTTATTGTTGCTGAGGTCTCTTTTGATCTCCCTTCTTCTCGGGTGCCCTATTAGCATTGGGACCCTTCTCTTCTTCATACATGAGTGCCATGTCAACTAGCTTCTCAAAGGTGGCCCCCATAGGGATATGAGTCATAGCCAACCCATGCATCGGTTCATTCAAGCCTTTCACGAACCTCAAAGCCTTCTTCTCCGGTGTATTCACCATGTCTAGGCCAAACCTTGCCAACTGATTAAACTTGTTGACATATTCCTTCACCGAGAGATTTCCTTGCTTTAGAGTCAAGAATCTTTCCATATACAAGTTTTCCTCCGCCCTTGAGAGAAACTTTGCCACAAATCTTTGCCTAAAATCCGCCCAAGAGTCAACGGGGCGTTCTCCATTAGTGACCTCCCACCAGAATGAGGCCTCTCCCTTCATTAACCAAGCAGCCAACTTGACTTTCTTTCTTCCATCTCAAAGATATCTATCAACTCTTCCACGTCCTTAAGCCAATCTCTAGCCTCCACAAAAGTTTCAGATCCTTGAAAAGATTTCCCTCCCATAGCTTTAAATTCCTTGCAAGTCTTAGCAAAAGTATCCGTGCGAGGAGGAGGGGGAGGAGGAAGATCAGGTGCTACGGTTGGTGGAGGAACATTTGCTGGACCCGCAGTGGTGGCCCTAGCCTCCATCAATCTCCTATACCATACTGGTACCGTCACACCCTCCGAAAAGTTAAGATCTTCAGCCATGCTGAAACGAAAAAGGAAAGATTCAAAACGGAGAATTTGAAGGATATGGATATGGCTATTGGGGATTATGCTTTTCTTTCAAAAACCTTTCTCTTTAAAGACATGTTTTTGAAAATACCTCTTCCAAAAATGTTTTAGAAAAATAGTTTTCTGAAAATTTTATCTGTTTCGGTAACCTTTGCTCTGATACCACGTGTAACACCCCACGCCCGCTATGATCACTCACTAAGGGAATGCCATAGCATCGGTGGAGTATTTTAGTGAATATAGAACAGAAAAATTACTACAAGACAGATATAAATAGTACTTGAAATTTAAAACATCATCTCATAACAGCGGAAGTAAACATGTCTGGTTACATCATAAAACCACAATAAAAGTCAAGTACAATATCCATCAAAATAAAGGAGTACATAATCCCACTCTCAATACAATAGCCAAGACAAAATAAAAGATAACTGGGTAACTGGAGCTTTACATCTATCCAAGCTCCTAAAGACTGGAACAGCAATCCGATCAAGCTCCACTACTGCTAGGATCCACCGTAGGACCTGAGGGTTGGGAAAAAGATAAAAACAACGGGGTCAGACATAAGTCTGAGCGAGTCCTATAACTTTAACAATACAATCATTAAAGTAACCAGAGAAGATATAAACTTGACCCACGGTAATGTCTGGGGATGAATGGCTACACTAAGCAGCTTGATAGACTTAGGATAAACTAAGATAACTATAAAGACGCATCTACCCACCCAAGGATAATTACTAACTGCACCACACCAGTCATTCCTACTTAAAGGTTGATCCCTCCCAAGGACTTAGAAAATTTCCCCAGTAGTTTCTTGTACTCCTAGCCACTACATAGGTGCCGTCTGCCCCTATCTCCACTAGGTGTACTTAGTAATTTTACCCAGTAGTTTCGTGTACCCCTACATAGGTGCCGTCTGCCCCTATCCTTATTAGGTGTACCCACTACTCCCCATCGATCGGCTCCCTACCGTAGATACCCGTGCTGGTCCCACAGTGGGGTGTATCACTCCCCTAAAGTGGCAACCCAATACTATCAACGGTGCACGGCTTTATATCTACACGATGCAACAACGGCTTATCTACCAGCCCGGGCCCACACACGCATATGAAACCCGTTGGACTTGCGTTGCCACCGCTAACCCGTTTTGGCCTCTTATAATCAAGCCCAATATGCGTGTCCCGTCACTCGACATGGGTCGAGCCCACAAAGATACGTTTGGGATATTGGTTGAAATGGGCCCCCACAAGCTACCCACCTAAGCTTGTCACATATCTAGTGTATCCCACTTAACCCTTTAATCATGTTTAATTACATGTTTCCACTTGGTTAAGTATTCTAATCGTATTTTCTATTGCCACCCAAGGCAACCCACTAGATTCCACATGCCACCCAAGGCAACCACTGAATTTCCACATGCCACCCAAGGCACCCACTTAACCCCTCATGTCCCACTACATGCTAATATGGTTAAGTGTTTCTTAATTAATTAAGACCGTGATCTCCCATAAAGACCTCCCACATTAGACTGGCTGTTATGACCGCCTGGTTAAGCCGGTAGGGTCCGGGCAGTCTTACGTCATAACAGAGTCTAACCTCGTGTCTTTACCTTAATCACGTATTTAATTTATGGCTAAGACCTCTCACATTGGGCTGACATTTGTAGCAACTGGTTAAGCCGGTTGGGTCCGGGCAGTTTTACACTACAAATGAGTCCAACCTCGTGTCTTAGTCGATTAATTACACCTAATTAATCACCCCCATATTAATTATCCCTAATTAATATCAAGTTTTCCATAACATGGGTAGACCTAACTCAATAGGTAAATTCACATGGGGTAGACCTAACTCAATAGGTAAATTCCCACTTATGGTAATTTATTTTTATGGTATGCTTAATCATACCCAATCATACTTTTATTAACATATTTACCAACCCCATCATTCCCCACGTAAATCGTTCTCATTTCATGACATAAATAAGGGGAAGATCATCACAAATATCATGGGTTTAGCATACAACTTTGTCATGGGTTAAGAGGATGTCAACTTGCATATATGAGCATATATTAACCCAACTACATATAACCCAAACTTGCATATTATCATACACATGATTTGCATAACATGTTGCATATGAGCTTGCATATTATCATACACATATCTTGCATAACATGTTGAACTTGCATATAAGCTTTCTCATAACTTGCATAACATGTTAAACATGCATTTAAGCATACACATAACTTGCATAAGCATTCACATACTTGCATAAGCATTTATATACTTGCATAAGCATTCACATACTTGCATAAGCATGCATAACTTGCATATCATGTTAAACTTGCATTTAAGCATATACATATCTTGCATAAGCATTCATATACTTGCATAAGCATGCATAACTTGCAAATCATGTTAAACTTGCATTTAAGCATATACATATCTTGCATATAACTTGCATAACTCACTTTGTTAAACATGCATAAATCCACTTATTAAATATGCATAAACCCACTTGTTAAACATGCACAAACCAACTTGTTAAGCATGCATAAACCAACTTATCAAACATGCATAAACCCACTTATTAATTATGCATAAACATAGGAAAACATAGAGTAGCATATCATTATAAATGATTCAAACTCATTAATCCGCATTTAAGACCATAAGTCTCATTACACCCAATCTACTTACTTTAACAATTGATGTTAAAGTGATAGAAACTCACCAAAACCAAGATTAGCAAACTTATGAAGTGGAATTAGTTGCTAAATATGAAGATGGTGATGATTAGAGATTGATTAGCTTGCAACTTCCTTCATAAACAAGTGGAGGCTCCTTCTAAGATTTAATTTGGCGGCATGAGGCCATCATTTCTATTTTTAGTATGGATTAGGGTAGGTTTAGGGTGTATTTATAGATTAGGAGAGTGTTTTAGGCCCTTAGATTAACCCTAAATTAGATTAGGTCCGTTAGATTTAGGAAATCTCTAGAACCCAGCCCAGCCCTAGCCAGAAAACCAGATCTGGTGCACCCAAGCACCCTGGTTCGACACGCCGTGTCGACAGGCAAGTCGACACCCCCTGTCGACAGCCCTGTCGACATGGTCAAGGCGGGAATTCTCCCGCCTGGCCCCGCTGGTTCTAATTTGAAATCTGAATTTAAATTTCTAAACCTGTTTTTAACTTTGAATTTTCTGCAAACTTCATTGGGCCATAACCGGGCCATACGGACTCCGATTCTTGAAAACTTGGACTCTATTTCGCGTATTTTTCCGAGACAAACGCAATGACGCAGCCCGTTACCCCCAATTCCCATATCTGAGACTATTTATCCTATGATTAGAGAATTTTAGTATTAGCTAAAATTCGGGGTGTTACAAATATTTTCTAAAATGTCATGCAAAAGTCATATTTTAGAAGTATGCAAAGGAGTTGGATGGATAAAAAATTGTAAGAGTGAAATTATAAAGAATGGAAAGATGACATATATGACTCATTCAAAGTTTATGACACCGGAATAAGATGGAAGCTTGAGCACACACTTTTTGGAACGTCTTGTGCGAATGGAAAAGGACAAAATGAATGGAGCACCATTGAGGAAATTGCATCGAAGATCTTCATATTGGAAAGAGGAAGAAACAAAAAATGGATTTTGGATAATCTCTTCAGCTCTACCAAAGCACGTAAAATACAAAGAATAAAAAATCTTGCATTAATTTGCAAAACCAAGTTTATGGGGGGATGTTGGAAATAAACTTGGTTTTTAAGGAAACATTTGATTATGTCATAAATTCAATTCTTGTTTTTAGGAAAGGATGAAATAAACGACAACAAATATTAAAGTTATCATATATGTAATATAATTATCTAGAGAATGATTTGTTAAGGCAAGCCTAGAAATTAGAGGATAAAGAAGAATCTAGAGAAGAAGAGTCTAGAACCTTTGTTACGTTATAAATATAAGTGTACTCTCTCATTTGTTGTATGAAGTTAAATCAAGTTGTATTAAAGAATATTTTCAAATACAATTTTTTTCTTTTCCATATCTTCTCCCTCTTTCTTCTAAAGAAATATTCAACAGGGATACAGGTTTTGGTTCCTTCGGATTCTGTTTATCTTAAAAGAAAATTGGTAACATCCAAAGTTGCTTATGATTTGTTAGAAGAACGACATGTTTGAACATGAAGTATTAAGAAAGAGAGTATTATAAGTGCTTTAGACATCACATTTTGATGTTATATCCCAGTGAATACAAAACATCTTAAGGACTTAGATGAAGGTGTTGAGTACACAGCTGAAGATGTGTTTCCATTAAGCTCAAATTTGAAAACTTCTAGGAGGCATACAAGGAATAAACCAATGTATGATCCTTCCTTTTCTTAAGGGGTTAAAATGTTTCTTGGTATTAAAGGAAATACAGTGGATTCGTAATGATTGCTGTTTCTTTTTGGATAGTTAATTTGGTTTCCAGCGTATTCAGTGATTGCTTGCACCGATCAGGTTGAATTTGTGGTGTACTGATGGTGGTATTTGTGTATGTGTTTGGTGTATGTTGAGACGTGGCTGATTGAGTTTGGCTGAGTATGGTATTATATGGTATTGGAAGTGAAGTATGAGTATGGTAGTGAAGAATTCGGTGATTCACGGAATTTTATTCCCTCTTAGACATTTATCTTAAGTGGTGTATTTTGATATTTTCATGAGTTCGTTTTTTTGTTGATTTTTGTATTTTTTTGTTTTATTTAGACTGGTCATATTGTAATCTTTTCATATAGAGAAATAAAATTTTGTGCTTAATTTTCAAAAAGAACATCTTGTGCTCATATGGATTTTATTTTCCTGTCTGAAATGCCTATGAACAGTTATCTGCATGAGAGCAGTCATATTGAATTAAACTGCTCGATTTGCCCAGTTATGCCTTAACACAATTACAACTTGGAATTTCGGTCTAATTATAATTTTATGAACTCATTGTGCTCAGATCATCGCACATATCGCAAACAAACTGAAATGATAGATGTCATAAAAAAACTATAAACACATTAAATATTTCCTCTTTAGAAATATGCATCATCTTAACTAGAATCAAGAATGCTGAAAATGACCAAATGGAAGTATATTTCACGTTATGGATGAAGATAGCAGATATCCTAAATATAAAGATATGCTACAACATATAGAATGATAAATTGTATCACATTGATAAATAAGAAACTTATTGTATTTCTAAGGCCACACAACTTCAATAAAACTCATGTAAGTAAACGCAGGCTGTGCTATTGGGGAATTGTACGTTCATATATGTAATATTAAAAGTTAAGTGTAACAACAAAAATTACTAAATATATTTTGCATTATATTAAAGAACAAAGATTTACTACTAATAAAGAAAATTCTTTACACTAATTTTTGAAGTTCCTAAATTACCCTTACCCTCTTTAGCTCGACGGTTCTGCGTCTTTTTGAAGTTCGCTTGTTATACCTTGCATTCTCACGTCTAATGATGATCATCGCTTAATATTTTGTCTATGGCGAACATCCACTCTGTATTTCTACATAGATCCAACTCCAATCGTAGTTCGATTCCCTCAATTCTACTGCCGACTGTCATGCGTTTCTTCTGATTACTTAGCGTCTTGTACGTACGAACCTTAGATCGGCTCTCTCGAATCTACTGCGGATCTCATGTTATCTCTTCTGATTCTACTACCGATTGTCATGATATCTCTTTTGATTATTTCACATCCTACAGGTACGAACCCTAGATCGGCTTCCTCAACTCCACTGGCGATTCACAAGCTTACGTAATGAACTCCACTGGCGATTGTCGAGCTTACGTAACCAACTCCACTAGCGATTGTTGAGCTCACATAATGAACTCCACTGGCGATTATCAATCTCACGTAACGAACTCCAATGGCGATTGTCGAGCTCACGTAATGAATTACAACTGATATCCATAGAGACTTCGAGCTCAGGTAATTTCCGATTACAAATTGAAAATTATAATATGCAACATCAATTGGTATCTGTAATGGTGATTTCCGATTATGCACCATTACTTAGGATTTTCAGTAGTATTTGATGTTTTGACAGTTAACCAAATTAACTGTTTGTTGTTCTAGGGTTCTTTATTCTAAATCTGTCAATTAGTTTGATTAATTGTTAATTAGTAGCTTTGTGCTTTTGAATCATCACAAAGTTGCCTACTTTTAATTGTTAATTGGTTTGATTATCTGTCTGTTGTTCTAGGAATTAACAACTTTACACCACCAGACTCCTTTGAATTCCCATTAAACCCTGTTAGTCCACCGACATATCTGTCCATTGCAAAGGCAACACAATGAATTCATCCACTACAACTACAGATTCATATAGTCTATTTTTATTATCATAATTTTCAATAATCTGATATGTTAAAAATTAAAACCAACCTCAAAATTGTTATCACGTTTCGTACTTCTATTTTCAAAAAAGCAGGACTTGCTACACTAAGTGGATCAAGTTCAAATTTGTTCCCTTCGTACATCACATTCTATGTTGGTGGAAGGCCCATTGAAGCTCATTGTGTCATATGACGTGCCATTTCCCCATTCTTTAAAACAAAATTTGAGAATGAATGGAAAGGCGGAAAAGAAGTGAAATTGTCAGGCCAAAAGTTATCTTATATAGCATTATACAACTTTATCTATTTTTCTACATGATAGACTAGATATAGTAGTTGTTGACATGAATGACCTTATATGCACATGCAAAGCTTGCAAATGCGAGATGCTACAGAAAATCTTGCAGAATGAGTTAGTCTATCAAACTTTTGTGGAGTATAAGTCTTTTATGGAGTTAGATAAGTCTTCAAAAAGATTTTTATTGCATGGTCTGTCTCTAGGACTGTCAATTTCCTACACGACCCGAAACACGCATGGAAATTAGCAGGTCAACCTGACCCGTTTAGTTGGTGGGTCATTCTCGGGTCAATCCGAGTTTGACCCATTTATAAATGGGTAGGTTTCGGGTTAACCCTCTAACCTGATTATGACCCATCAAACCCGATTATATATTGTATATCTTCCATACTATTAGTCTATTGTTTATGTTGTTAGGTGTTTGTCTTTTATGTGTGTAGCAATCAGTATGCTCATTTATTCTTGTGTAAGTTGTTATATTTTACTAATTTATTCCTAGACGCTATTAGTTATATTTTACTTATAACAACTGTATCTCTTTATATATGCAGTATGCTTATATATTCTTATGTACGGAAAATGTTTTTTGGATATGGTGATTTCATGCTTTATATATGTGTTGCTTGTTGGTGATTTTGTAATTTGATGCCATTTGGTGATTTTGTTACTTGCTGACTATGGGTAATTATATAAAAGTGCTATTTGCGAGTGATTTGGTTGTTTTGCTGTCTATATTAGTTGGCAATATTCACCAATGGGTCAAACGGGTAAACCCAGCATGACACGACACGGCCCGTTTAGAAACAAGTTACACGGGTCGGGTCGGGTCAAACCATTTATAAACGGGTCGGGTTAGCATTTGGAAAAAATGACATGTTTAACAAACAGGTTGACCCGACCCATTTATAAATCGACCCGAACCCGACTTGACCCAACCCAACCAAAACCTAACCAGGCACGACCCATTGACAGCCCTATCCGTCTCTGCCTGAAGAAGATAGGCTTCCTGTAATAACCCGTATTTTTATAACATGTAATAACCATAAATCAAGGCAGAATTAATTTTTAAAATAAGAACCGGGGGAAACGGGTTGCGCCATTGCCTCGAAATTTTGCTTAGAAACGAGTCCGAGTTTTCGAAAATCGGAGTCCGTATGACCAAGTTATGACCATTCGAAGTTTTCAGAAATTTTCAAGTTCAAAACAGACTCAATTCAAATTCAAAAATTCGAATTTCAAACCTCCAAATGGACTGTGCGGGGAAATTCCCGCCCAGGACCAGGTCAACCTGGGGGTCAACTATGTAGTCGACCTACCCAGGACCAGGTCGACCATAGTGTCGACCTGGGGGTCGACCTGGTACCCGAGCCCATTTCTGAAGCTGAATTCACTCTGATGTATTTGGCCTCATTTCTGTCCACATTCGTTGACCTGACCCTATAAATACAGCCCCTAACACCAGTCTCTCTACACCAAATTTCTTTCTAACCTTATGCTGCTCTGATTCTGGTTGAAAAGTTTGAGAGAGGGACTGCTTCTACTACGTTGAGACTGCGTTAAGGGAATTGCTGATTTGGGGACTTCTATTAGGACTTGACTAAACATATTCAACATCGACTCTCTTTTTCTAATTCTCGAACCACGATCTGTAAGCCCCAGTTATTTTCAGATTTAAACTGTAAATGTATTATGAATATGATGTAAATTGAAATTGGACCTATGTATGATGAATGTTTACATTCATTCTCGTTCATCTTGGATCTTGACTCTTGAATATTACTATGACATTGATTTGGGGCCTATTCATGTTGTAAATCAAAAAGAGAAACCCCACTTATTATCATGTTGAATCTGTTATTAACCACATGTTTATGACTATCACCTTTTGACAGTCGTTACCATGACTATACTATAACCTTATGACAGTTGTATCATGACTATACTATCACCTTATGACAGTTGTTACCATGACTATACTATCACCTTATGAGAACTGTTATTTTGACTAGTACCTTATCTTGACTGATTTGGGGTCTTTATGTTCGAGGCCAATATTTCATATGCCAGTAATATTTTAATCTTTTATTTCAAGTCATATCATGCTATGCTAGTAATCACTTTTGTCACATTATACCTGTTCCTTTTTATGTTATTCCCTATTAGATTTATTTGTATCGATTCGAACTTACGTGCGATGGGAATACGATTTGGGTAGACTAGGTAAAACATAAATTAGCTTTAAACTTGAACATGAACGTTATTATGACTTGAACCTGAATATGGACATGAACTTGACACGATTTGACATGAAACATGACTTGAAAACTTGACATGAATCTAGACATGAAAACTTGAACATGGGCATGACAGTTAGATAAACTTGAAAATGGCCAACTCGAGGTTGGGTTGAGTTTGCAGAGTAAATCTGCCCGGAACCGCCCAGCAAATCCAGTGGCTGCAAACAATAGGATCCAATGTGGGTAGTTGGTCATATCGCATGTAAAAACCCAAGGTTAGACTATGTTGTGGTGTAAATCTGCCCGGAACCGCCCGGCAAATCTA
The DNA here is from genome assembly GCA_030737875.1 of Allium sativum. Taxonomy (NCBI): domain Eukaryota; kingdom Viridiplantae; phylum Streptophyta; class Magnoliopsida; order Asparagales; family Amaryllidaceae; genus Allium; species Allium sativum. Next base: position 296,302,210 of record CM060918.1, on the reverse strand, counting down.
GTAACCACAACAGTCAGTCTAATGTGAGAGGTTAGCGTGCACTAATGAATTAATGCCACATGATAGGGTTAAGTCATGAACCACTTGAATATACTTAACCATCTTGACACGATGAATTGATAAGGTTAAGTCATGAACTGCTTGAACACACTTAACCAACTTGATACACGATCTGGATTGGGTTAAGTCACGAATTTGAATGACAACAATTAACCCATTAAAAACCCTAGTTACGCGGTCCTTTTCAGCAGTAACCCACTTAGATGTATCCCGATACCCTGGGACTAGGCAGGGTGGGGCACGATTACTGGGATGATTGTAAGCGACCAGAACGACGACTGAGTAGGTGCGCCATTGTAGGTTCAGGCGGGCTATGGTCGTGCACGTAGTCCGGAGTTGAAAAAGCAGGCATTGGGCACCCGTAGATTTACGCTGTGCATGCTTGATTCGTGTCGGTGGATGGAACCATAGGACTTGATACACCCTATGGTGGACCTAGCACAGGTAACTACATTTTCTGGATAGGGCCGTATGATACAGACACATGACGAGCTAGGACTTGTTGGGAGCCGATCGATTAATAGATCGTACCGTAGGACCCCGTAATGGGTCACTTCATGACTCTGGGCTAAGGGATCATTTCATGGTTAATACTTGACATGGGTTAGAATACTAGTACAGTTGGTGCAGCGAACTTTGAATATGCGATGCCATACTTGACTTATCTTGTTATCTGAATTATCCAACTAGTTCTGTTATCATCTGAAACACCCCACCTCCGTTAGGGTCACTCTCAAAGGGAATGCCCTAATTTTGGTGGAGGTTTATAAGTATAAGTCACGGATATACAAGACAGATATAAGAACACATATTTTTGAACAGCGGAAAACAACAACTTTTATTTCAATAAAATACGTGTTACACCAACCATACCATAATTGTCTTACAATACTTCAAAAAAAACATAACATCTTCATAACTGTCTTGATTACATTATTTAAAGAAGCATAAAGAAAACATAAATAAACTACAAGAGTCCCATAGTTGTTGTCCAAAGCCATAGTCCAAAACGAAAAGATCCGAGCAATACATTCTTTCTCTTCAAGCTGGATATGAAGGCTGGTCAAGCTGCGGTATTCCCTCCCTGTGGACCTTGGGGGGGGGGGGAACGGAAGAAAAGAAGACAAAAGAAAAGTAGAGTCAGACATAAAGCCTGAGTAAGTCTAGGACTATTCAGTCTATGAATAAAGAACTGGGTATGATAAGTATAAACTAAAAATGGGAAAGCACCATAAACTTAGTTAAGTTGTCTAGGGTCGAATATACTATCGTACCCCATATTAATCTCTGTACCCATATAAACTAGTTCCCAACGGGCACCCCATAATCAGGGTAAAGTGATCCATTTTATGATGATCGGCTCCTACTCGCATAGTTACATGTGTCTTACGGCCCCCGATGTTGTAGTTACCTATGTTGGTCCCACCATGGGGTGTATCAAGTCCCATGGTGGCGGCCCGACACAATTCTAGAATGCACAGGTATGCTACTGGTGCCAAGTGCCTTATTTTTTTGCGCCGGAGTGTGTGCATGCCCGCACCTCGTTAGAACCTACACTGCTGCACCACCGCCGTCGATTTGACCTCTTACAGTCAGCCCAGTAATCGTACCCCACCCTGCCTAGTTTCAGGGTATCATGATACCTTATAGGGTTACTACTGAAAAGGGTCCCCCGCTACTAGGTTTTTCTATTTCTAGCCAACATGCTAAGTTGGTTAAGTGTGTTATAAACCTAACCCCCAATCAGTCTGTTTAGTTTAGCATGTTCCATCTTGATTAAGTATTAATATAATTTACTTAATCCTATCAATCCTGACTCAGCCTTAATTGTCTTATTAAAGCCTTGACCTCTCACATTAGACAGGTATTGTTGTGGCTGCCTGTTGCCGGTTGGGTCCGGGCAGTCTTACGCCACAACTCAGTCTAACCTCGGGTCCTTATTGGGCTCCATGTTTAACCACCCACATTGGATAGGTATTGTTGTGACTACTGGACAGCCGGGCGGTTCCGGGCAGGTTTACATCACAACTCAATCCAACCTCGGGTTAAACACATCGTATTTTCTACATTTACATATTCTGTCTCTTTTCTTTTTATATGTAAATATTTGCGGCCCATTATTCAAATTCATCTTTATTGATTAAAATTTATTTATGCCACTTAATTGCTTTTCAAGGTTGTTGGCATGCGTTAAACATGCCAACACATATGTTCTATATTTTAGCCCAAACGTCATTACCCCCGTTTTATACGTTCGCTCCAATGTAAGGTGTGTTGGGTTTAATACTTAAACCCAATTTAGCCAAATGAAAAGGGGAGGCTTATAACATGGTGTTTATAAGGTAACATGAAAAAGGGGAGTGTGAACGCATGAACTTGCAACGAACGATTCAATTAACATAAAATAGGCACATGTGAACTTGCAATTGTAACATCATATAATCATGGCATAACATGAATCATTTTATCCATATAATCATAGCATAAACAATACTTAAACATGCATCGTTCTATTCATATAATCATGGCATAAATGATACTTAAACATGAATCATTCTATTCATATTATTATGGCATAAACAATACTTAAACATGAATCATTCTATTCATATGGTTAATGCATAGACAATACTTAAACATGAATCATTCTATTCGTATGATCATGGCATAAACAATACTTAAACATGGATTATTATATTCATATGATTATGGCATAAACTTAAACATGAATCATAGGTTCAACTAACCATGTAAACTTGAAATTAAGAATCTAACTAAATTAGATGTCATTATTATTGGAACAGGGTCTTGACTAGAAATATAAGCCTATATTTTTATTTAGGCATAAACTAATCGTGTTCATAAAATCACTACATGTTAACAAAAAGGTACTTACTTTTGTCACTAATACAAAAGTATGGTTCAACTAGAATTATCCCAACCTAATTCTTATATGAATCATGGTTTTCATTCTATTCATAGAATTATAGCATAAACATATCTAAACTTACATCATGGTTTTTATTTTATCTATGTAAACTTGCAAGAGGAATGTAATTCTAATGTAATTCTAATGTAACTTACGATAACAATATGAGCCTGAAAACATGTTTTTCAATTGGGCATAATAACGAACATAGTTTAGTCATGTTCATAAAGGTACTTACTTTTGTTTCTAACACAAAAGTATGATTTGCCAATTTTCAACATAGATTCATATAAATCATAGTACTTAGTCGGTTCAATTACACACTAAAAGTGGTCATAAAAGTATGTACATCATATTAGCATAATAACGAATCATATACTTGCATGAATTCCAATTAAAATATCATAACATATAGTTGTTAACATGAATCATATACTTGCATGAATCTTAAATAAACTATTACAACATATAGTTATTACTTTCAACATGAATCATATACTTGCAATGATCAAATGGGTGTTGTAAATAACTACCACAAACATGTAGTTTTCAATATGAATCATATGCTTGCATGAATCCCAATTAAATTTCCACAACATGTGGTTGTCAACATAAATCATATACTTGTATGAATCCAATCGTACACCACAGTATTGCCAAATCGTTTAGAATCAAAATAACATACAAATATAAGTCATTATCGCCACAATTCCATTTCGTTTCCAACGCAAATTGCGTACTTGCAAATATCCAATCGTATACCATAATATTCCCAAATCGTTTTGCATCAAAGCAACATACAAATATAGATTATTATCGCCACAATTCCATTTCTTACATTACACAAATCAACACAATTATTTAATTCATATCGGAATAGCACTCTACTTACAGCATATGACGAATCTTCAATTCAGAAATCTGAATTCTGAATTTGGAGATGCTATCCTTTGTTGTAGGCGTTGCTTTGATTGATTTGATGTTGCTTTAAGCTTTGAATTATCTCCTAGTTGCCTCTCAATTTCTGACGGCTATACTTAGTCTCTCCTCAGCAACATGACGGTCTCATCTCCATTTTAGTTTATGTGAATTAGGGTTAGTCTTAGTTCCTTTTTATAGAGTTTGTGAGTTGATTTAGACCGTCGATGAAGCTTGGGTTAATCGTAGCCATTCATTCGAAAGAGAGACCAATCAGGAGCTGACACCTAGCCCTCGTGAAAAAGCAAGCCTCAGAAATTCGGACCCAGCACAGACCAGGCCAGCCAGGCCGACCAAGCAGGTCGACCTGCAAGTTGACACCCGTGTCGACTGGGCAGTCGACACGGGGGGGGGGGGGTGTCGACTGGCAAGTCGACACCCCTGTCGACTTGTCCTGGGCGGGAACTTTCCCGCCCTGCCTCCCTGCGTGTTTGAAATTCGAATCTTCGAGCTATTTTCTGAATTTGAAATTTTCTGAAAACTTTGAAGGCCATAACTTGGTCATACGGACTCCGATTTTGGAAAACTCGGACTCTATTTCACGTATTTTTCCGAGACGAACACAATGGCACAGCCCGTTTCCCTTAATTCTTTGATTTGTAATTAATTATACTTTAATTTGTGAATTTCACTGTTATAGAATACACGGGGTGTTACATCATCCTTATGTTTAATTACAGTTTTCACATATCATGTTACCTTTACTAGTTTTCATACTGAAAGTCACTAGGGCTTACCAGTCTTTATGACTGACACTTTTTCTTTTGCCCCTTTTTCTTTCGTTCCCCCCCCCCCCAGGTTCTCAGGGAGAAAACACTAGCTCTTAGCTTGGATTCAACTTGCTTTCTGACCGCTCATGTACGGTTTGGTCTTGGGCTATGCTATGGCTGCTTCCGCTATTTATGGGGAATAATTTACTTTTGTTTTAAAGTTTATGCTTCTTTACTATGAACTTGATGTAATGGAATAATTTGTATCTTGGATATATGAGCTTTTGACTCTTTCCTGGAAAATAATAAAAAGTTGGTTTTTAATTTCTACCGCTGCTTTATTTATGTTCTGCCTTGTGATATCTCTGTGCATGTTTACCTAGATAATACTCCACCAAAACTAGTGCATTCCCTTTGTGAGTGACCCTAGAGGAGGTGGGGTGTTACACTTCCACGACGAAAAAATGTTCATTTAAAGACTGTAAATCAAAGACTAAAATATCTCAGTTTCTAACTTTAGGCCGATTAATGACTTTAATCATCGGTCCTTAGATTTCCATTGTAAATATTGAAAAGCTGTCTGTAAGCTGTCTTTAAATTTTAATATAAATTAGATACTGAATTTCGGTCATTATTCAGTATTTAAGAAATAATATATTTAATGGATGTAATTTTCTTTTGATTTTAAATCCAAAGGCCATATTTGACAATCTGATGTGTGTCCATTGAATGATCCCATTTTTTGTGTTTATGTTCCCATTTTGCAAAATTAAATTATTTAGTGCGCTTATGTTCCCATTTTGTGAAAAAGGCACATGAAACTTCTCCATTAACTCAAAATATTTATTTACTGCACTATAACCCTACTTTTTATCTTTGCGAGGGGCACGAGACAACTCTCTTTAAGGAACTCGGCAAAATAGCCCTGTAACTTCGGGAGAAGGGGTGTCTCCTCGCATAGGGGGTCGCAGAGACCAGGCTCGGACGACTGTTTACCAAAAACATCTCTCCGTCACCACTCCTCCCTTCGCTTCTCCACTTATCCGCTACTCCCTATCAGAAACAAAGCCGCTTTCTTCCTCAGTAATAAGATATTCAAATCTATTTCTTAATTTTCGTTTTTCTATCTTCAGAAAGTTCTTCTTTCTCACAAAGATTTGTATTTTGGTACTTCCCCAGATGTGCCTACCGCAACTAATAATTCAAAAAATAAAATGGTTGAATATAGGTATACTCTCAGGTTTTAGTAGTTGTTGCTCTCTTTTGCACTCATTTGATAAACCTGTCGACCTTTTCTTGATGAAAATTTGCATCTTTTTCAGCATAGTCCAATTTTGACCCATGGTGAGCCAAGGATACTGGATGGTTGGAAGCAATCCGTCAGTTGAACTTTAAATTGGTTTTCTATTCTCTCCACAATATGCCATGGTGCATGGTTATGATTTATTCTTAGTCAAGTCCAAATCAAGTCTTTCAATATTCATCTTTTGGTGATTTAAAGCAAGAAAACACAGCATGAGGAAGAGTCAATATGTGGAACATTCTATTGTGCTGTCTAATTTTCGTGTTCTAATGTATAACTCCTTTAATCAATAGGAAAGAATGTGTTGTAGACATAATAACTTTGTATTGTAACTAGACGGCCATTTATACAATTTGTATATTATTTGCATTTATTCTTGTTTATATTTGGTTGCATGAGATTGAGACCTGGCTCAAAGTTAGTTTAGGATTCTTAGTTACAACTATGGTAGTAAATTACAAACTACTGATTATTTCTGAGATGGTGTAAATGAATACGGTTGAATGTTATTAGAAAAATAGTTTACTTGCAAATGGCAATAAATTTTTTTTGTTTGGGAGCATATGGGGGTACACTTTTCTTTATTGCTACTTATGCAATCCAGCTTGATATGCACATGTATGGATGTGTAAGTATATATGAGTGTGTGTGTGTATATATATATATATATTTATTTAAGACTGATCTGAAATTATATCACAGTACCTAAACTTCAGTATCTAAAAATTGTTGAGACGGACACTCGGCCTCTACCTATAAAGACCGAAATTATCTTTTGAGACTTGAGAATTAGTGACTGACCATCTCGATCTTTGATTAGTTTTAAAATGTTTTTGAAAGACCGAAACGTTTGATTAGAGATAGAATTATTCAGTATTTAATGAAGATAATTTTAGTAGTGAAGTGCAGATGGTATTTTTATTCCTTAAAGAAAGTTTGCTATTGATTTGCTAAAAATTTAAAAATGTTGAATTGTAAATCATCTCCTACACCATAGAATGCTAGTGAGAAATTAATATCTGATGGTGATACAAGTATGTCTGAAGCAAAGAGATTTCAAAGTATTGTTGGATGTCTGAATTATTTATCTCATACTAAGCCTGGTATTATTTTTTGTGTAAGCTATTTTTCTAGATTTATGCATAATCCAACATAGCATCATTAAGGGGCAACAAAGCATATTTTGAAATTTGTTGCCAGAACAATTGATAATGGAATATGGTATAATAAAGTATCAAACTTAAGGCTGACGAGTTATTTAACATGTATATGCGATATATAAAATGGTCATGATATGAAATACATATTTATTCGTTAAAAATAAAATGTTTAACGTATATATGAGTATATAAAATGGTCATGAAATGGAATAAATATTTGTTCATTAAAAATAAAAAAATTAACGTAAATATGGAATGAAAAAAAATTGGCATGTAATGAAATATTCAATTTTGATTTAAAATTGAAATGGAAGTAGGAATCGTTTCTAAAGAATATTTATAAACGATTTATAAAATATGTTTTAAATGGAAATCAACGATATATATTATATAAATATTAATGGCTTGAATAGAACGCGTGGCACCGCGATTGTACGCGAATTTCGACCATTAACTTCGAATTGATGTAAAGAGAGATCCGACCGTCAGATTCTCCTAAAACCGGAACCTTGGGTTCGTATCTAAAAGATCTTTCCAATGAATATAAGAGATTTAAATTTGAATGGTTGGATTTCAAATTATGTCCAAATCAATTTCAAAAAAGGTCGCTATAGATGTAGTTCGGTGGCCGTTATTGGAAACTGACTGTAAGGGCCTTAATAAAATTATTAAAAATATGGAAAAACCATGTAAAATCGCAATAAATGATTTGGAAAGATTTTGGATGAAAAATTCTAGTTTTGAAAAGATAAAAATATATTTTTAGCGAAATGAACTAGTTAATAATTAGAATAATAATCCAATTAATTTTTGGAAAAAAATAAATTGGATTTGAAAATGGTTTTAAAATAACTAGAATTTTCCAACAAATAAATTGGAATGGTTTTGGAATGGAAATAATCTTCGGAATATTTCAATATTGGATTCCGTGATTATACGAATATTGAAGAAGAATTTGGAAGAAATATATATCGTTATTCCCAATATGATATTTGTTGGTTTCAGAATTTGATATTGAATATAAGCTGATATAATTTCTATTCAGAGCCTTGTATTTGATATCAAATTGGATTTTGGGTTTGTCGTGAACGGTGTCTTAAATAACATTGTTCTTAAACCCAGTTGAAAAAAGAATAAATATTTAAATTAAGATTTAGTGACGTTTTCCAATTAATTAATATTTAATTGGAATTGAACAAAAGAATTGGATTTTGGGTTTGTCGTGAACGGTGTTTTAAATAACATTTGTTCTTTAACCAAATTAACCACGAAGAATATGATTTGTAATTTATAATCTTTTAATTAAGCTTAACGAAATTTTCCAAAATAAAGTTTTCCAATTTAATATATTAAATTGGAATTGAATGGAATTCAACATGGTAATAATCGAGATGAGCTTATGTAAAGGAAGATTGTTACTATATATGGAATTTAAAAGGCTATGCCGTTATTCCATTTATATTATTAGTGTGATACGAGAATTTATATCGATTATACACTGTTATGATTTCTGTGTAGATTCCATTTTGATGGAAGATGATTTTGGGTTTATCGTGAACGGTGTTTTAAAGGACATTCGTTCTTTAACCCAGTAAAGAAAGGATTTATTTCCTAAATTTGAATAATCATTAAATAATGATTTTTGGAGATTAAAACTAAGTGGAGTTTTAATGAATCTTTAATTAGATTGAAATGTTAATATGGTAATTAAAATTTCCAAATTTGAGATGTGTTCGAGAATGGTGTATCACCATATTTACTCCAGGCGATAGTTAAAATCTTTAATTAGATTTGAATGTGAAATGGTAATTGAATTTACCAATAACACAGTTGCGTTAGATATGGAGTACTACCATTTTTGCTCCATGGGATGAATAGGTTGGGAAGGGATAATAAAATGAATGATTACTTTGGTAAGGCGTTAATCCCGACTAGTTTGATATACCTTAATTTGGTTTAAACTATGAAAAGATACTATAAAATCTTTTTAAATGATTTCCAAAGAAAGGGATTAAATAGTGTGTTTAAAAGTGATAATCTTTGATAAGATTAACAAGAACCTTTCCAAAAGAAAGAAATACAAATAAAAGGATATTCTGGATTGGAATGAGGCGTATGATGTGTTGTTATGGCACTTAATTATAAGATACGCGATTTATTTGGAAAGACCGGGTTTAACCCATTCTGAATAATTGATACGACGACTAACAGTCGAAGAGATTGAAGACAGTAAAGACCGGCGATGTTCACATCGAATGGATGGGTTGCTACTAATGCCAATGATTAGAGTAGCTACCTTCAAGGGGCTACGGTAGTAGCCGTTCGGATGTATTTGTTGATTATTCGAATATGTGAGGGCCTCTCTCCTGTATTGGACATACCAGACGAGGAATAAGGTGCCTCCAATTTCGTTTAGACCCAGAACGGACTTGCAAATGGATGGTATGTCAGACGGTGTATTCCTTTATACTGCATCCGCTGATCTCTGCTATATATATATATATATATATATATATATATATATATATATCTCTGTTTTATGGCAGAGAATTTATTCTCTTGCTTAACACCTTTCTCTGAGATGTATGAGCTTAGAGGCTGTATATTGGTAGAAATCAGTGCTACGGTATGAATTGATAGCGTGGCATGCTGAGATGAAGTGATCCAAACTTTTTTTAAAAAGCAAAGTTTGATGGATGATGATCAAAGCATAGCTTTAATTAGCATAGCTTTGTGTAGCATTAATTCACGAGCCTCACACATCGGTATGATGGTGAACTGATGGTTAGATCAATATACTTTCGAGATGAGGATGGATTGGTCGACCGAAATAGGCTGGGTGTGGTCGCTACTCACTGGTAGGGATAGGGTACACCCCCCGATTCCCAGAACGTTAGAGTATACGTTGCTTTCTTATGAACAGGACGTAAGCCGTTGAGATACTTGATATCCTGGGTATAGTGCGGATGTGCATTACAGCGTTTTCTCATGCACGGGACGTAAGCTGTTGAGTATTGCACTACATGATTGATATTTCGGATCAATAGCCATCATGATGGAAATCCAACTTCCAATACGACATTTTACGGTTTTAGTTGTATATTATTGGCGGCATAGTGGTATAGGACATTCACGTCATCTAAGATTGATACATTTATATTTGAAATCGTTTTAACACTGTTGCACTTCTAATAATATCCAAAGATTTGTTTTAAAACGTACCAAGCATATTTGGCTATTATAAGGTAAAACTCTATCCTCCGGCTTGCGTTGCATTGTGTGATAGGACCTGAGTATTATAATAGCTTCATTTTTCTTTAATTAGCATTGCGTTGTTTGTTGTATGCACTGGTACTCTTAGGGGTAAACCCATTTCGTGTTATACGGCGTGGTCCCGTGAATTACCTAACTTTAAAAATAAAGACTTAATAACTGTTTTAGTTCTCACACCAGTCCCATACTGACTCGGAGTTTATTGTTTTAACCTAAACTCTAGGTACCCATATTTTCCACACGGGCAGTTAGTAGTTTTGGTTTTCGCAAATATTTCTTTTCCTAGGATCCTGGATTACAGCTGGAGCTATATTCAGAAAGCTTTGTATCCTTGTATTTCATTCAGTTGTGCTAGTTATCGTATTTTCCACTACGCATTGTTCTTATGTATATATTTTCCGCTACTTTGTACTTTAAATCTCTGAAATTTTTCTGTTGTATAATTATTCATACTCTGATATCTTGTACTCTGATGTAAATTGTTGTAATAGGAATGAAATGTTCTATTGTTCGTGTTCTGACGCGTCGTTCTCAATTCAACCCGGGCTTTCCCGTAAGGGCGAGTTTGGGTCATTTCATTGATATAACACCCCGAATTTTCTATTAACAATAAATTAACAAATTAGAGTATTAATTCTAAGTGAAAGAATTAAGGGAAACAGGTTATGCCATTGCATTCGTCTCGGAATTCTGCTTGAGATAGAATCCGAGTTTGCGTAAATCGGACTCTGTATGAAGAAGTTGTGGTCTTCGGAAGTTTCAGAATTCGATTTAAAATTCAAACAGCCCGAAACAAGTTCAAAATTCGAAAAACTGGACCAGAATTTGGCTGGGTGGAAAAATTCCCGCACAGGACCCAGGTCGACCAGGGGGTCGACCTTGTTTGTTGAAGCTATTCATCTTTAAGTATAATTTTAAAATTAAACTACACTTCATATATTTCATTTCAAAATAGATATACAATAATTAAATAAGTATTCCCTTTATAACTTAAAATAAATATGTGTTTGGCTAAATAAGTGTACTACAATAATTACTGCTTAATTTCATCCTTTTTCTAACTTCCTAGTTTTTTATTTTATTTTCTTATTTGATTTATTCTTTAATATTATTTTGAATATTTTTGGAATATCGCCTAAATTAATCAGTTCCAAATAAAAATAAAAATTATTCGCTATTACCATAATTTTTATTATGAGTTCATGATTATTTGATAAATAAACATTTAATACAAGCATGACGTAAATTTTATTATTCGTAAATCATTCACATTTTTGTATATTAAAATAGTGTTTGGTTGAAATTTATTGGCGAAAAACTGAATGCGTGCGTATACACATGAATACACATGTACATATATATCAGTACCATATTATTACGCTGTAACCAAAACCTATTGAATATCTTACGATATGTATTTATTCTATTTAACGAACCTATTGAATTTCTTACGATATGTATTTATTTTATTTATAGTTATTTAAGGCAAATTTTGTTTGTACTAAAGTATATAATGAGCGCTTATTTTCATCCAAGCTTCCCTTACACATCACCTAAACTCTTAGGGCAGCCTTATCGCCTAACGCTACTTCAAACAACATAAATTTCTATTATAATATAATAACTAAGATATACGCACAAAATAATGCATCACAAAGCATAATGGTGCAATGATTTTGTCAATATTACAGCCAAATATGTGTTTATATCATTTCAGCAATATAAAAAGGAAAAAGATAATATAGTATAATAGACACAAATATAATATAATATAATATAAAATTTGTTTAATAAAACATTTGCAAGTGAGTACATGAGGAAGTGAGCCCCATAGCATTCAGATAAAATATCTTAGTAACCAAAGAAATCAAACTTATAAACTAGTGCGACACTAGAAATCTAATGTGACCATAAAAATGGCGGACGCTTTCAATCCCGTGACTACCCAGATCTGTGTGCTTCTTGCGCCTCCGCCTCTTTTCCTTTTCTTCTCCTTATCGCCTTTCTGCTCCACATCTATGGCCAATAATAAGAAATAAAAGCCACTTTACTCTTCCTTACAGACGACCAGATCTGGTAGTCTCGCTCTAGCTCTCGATTCCCAATCGGATTCCGAAATTGTTCCCGTCATTGTAACTGAAGGTGCTCCTCAAGACCAGTGTACACGCTACCTCCTTCCCATTCTCTGAATGCTCTAATTGACGAGATAGCTTCCTAAAACTCCTATCATGGGTAAGTCTCCATTGACATCTTTGATTGGCAAGCAAATACTTCTTGGCCCTTGCCTGGCGAGATTGTGACTAGGTCTGTTGTGCGACCTGTCGAAACAGTGTTTGGGGTATTGGATGTTATTGATAATGCACGTTTGTTGGGGGTTGATTGTAATGTGGGTGGTTCGATGTTAGTTGATGATGTTGGATTGAATGACAGCATGCCCCCAAACTCTGTAACTTATATTAACCTGCAACGCACGTCAATTGTTTGTGTTAATACCCCAAATGCAACAACCCCCTTGAAATGGAACTCTCTCTTTGCTTCATTACCCAACATGGTTGGTGATTATATGCCTGTTGAGTTCAACATTCCTGAGACTATTCTTGGTTCCATTCCTCCCCCATGAGTTACACTCTGAAGCTGCTGCGTTCTGGAAGGATCAGATTGTGGGTTTCTTCCTTGATTCTAAAATGCCAACTTTCAATTTGTTAACTACTTGTAGGAATTCATGGCGTATTTGTGCAAATTTGAGTTTAACGCATGTTGACAATTTATTCTACTTTAAATTTTCCTCGCCTGAGGAAAGGATGAGAGTCCTTGAATCAGCTCTTTCTATCATTCGAGGTAAACCTTTCATTGTTATCGCCTGGTGTCCGTCTGTTGATAGAGTCAGGGAGCAAGTGCTGTGTAACACCCCGTAATTCTGTAACGCTAAGATTCACAAATCAAGGCAGAATTAAAAGTTAAAATCAAAATCAAGGGAAACGGGCTGCGCCATTGCGTTCGTCTCGGAATTCTGCATGAAAACGAGACCGAGTTTGCGTAAATCGGAGTCCGTATGAGGAAGATATGGCCTCCGGAAGTTTCAGCAAAGTTCAAATTTCAAAACAGACCCAGAAGCGGGCTGGGCGGGAAATTTCCCGCATAGGACCCAGGTCGACTGGGTTGTCGAACCCCCCTCCCCCAGGTCGACTGGGTAGTCGACCCCCCCCCCCAGGTCGACTGGGGAGTCGACCCACCCCCCCCCCCCCCCGCTTTTTCCAGCTTTCTGAACCTGATTCGTTTCTCTGTATCCGGACGCCCTTCTGACCAGATTCGTTGACTTCTACACTATATAAACAGCCCTGGTCTTCTTCTCTATTCACAATTCTTGTCTATCCTTGTGCTGCCTCTGAGAAAATATATATAAATAAATAAATATAAGAAAATACTACGAAAATCCAAGACAAAGTTATGCTGCTCAAATTGTCCAGAAGAGATTCAAATCAAGATTAAAGCTTTAAGATAAGGATCAAAGGCTAACGTCACACGAATCATAGCAACGCCATCTTTCATTTCTAATCTGAATCTATGTAAGTCAGTTACTTTTTAGATTTGAACGTTTTTCTCTGTTCGTGACATGAAATTAAAGGAATAAAAGAATATGCCAAATCTTTCTATTCGAATCTGTGCCTATCTCTTTGGACCTAATTAAGAACTGTCATGATTCAATGACAAATAAGACCGTGACTATGAAACTATGGACCTTAGAACAATATGCCTCTTTGACTATGAACATTTCCTATGACTATGAACATTGCCTATGACTATGAACATTGCCTATGACTATGAACATTGCTACTATGGACATTGCCTATGACTGTGACTGTGACTATGAGAATTATTTCCATGACTATGAACACAAGCCTATACCTTTGATTAGGAAGCAAAACTATTGTCTATGACATAAATGGGACAACTGTGATTAAGCACCTATGGTTCATGACTAGGAAAGTGTTTAAGTTTTGTGACTGTGAAATTAGGTCTAAACCCGATTATCTATTATGTCTGTTCTTTGTTTTCTTTGGTTTTAGACCTTGGGAATTTACCTATTAAGTTAGGTCTACCCATGTTCTTGAACCTACGTCTTTATTCTGTCTATTCTTGGTTTTAGACCTTGGGAATTTACCTATTAAGTTAGGTCTACCCATTTTCTTGAACCGACGTCGTTATTCAACCCTTTTTATGCCAGTTAGTATGTCTATCTTTTGCATAGCATCTTTGGTTCATTCCCTATTTTCTACGAACTTAGCTTTATTTATAATCTAGAATGAATCACGATTATACGAATGGTGGGAATGTGGTTTGGGCAAAATATGAAATTTACTAAAAACGTAGTTTAACTTGGAAATTGGCATAAATTAGGAACATGTATTATGGCATGTTCATAGAAATGCAAATTGGATAAATTTGACATGAATTATAAGATGTGTAATTTGAATCTAGTATTGACATGTAAATCTAGCATTTACATGAATAGTGAACTAGAGTAATAAGTCTAGTTTGACGTGAATTAGAATGTTGAATCGGAATTGGATTAGCTAATTTGGCACGGTAAGTATATTGGCAAAAATGTGAAATTGGCCATAATTGGGAAAAACTGTCAGGTTTAGAAAAATCATGGTTAGTGACACTTAATTTGGTATAGTTTACATACCAAAAAGCATAAATATGATTTAGGAAGGGAAATGGGCCATAGAAATAAATGTAGACAATTTACATTAAAAGAGTAATTGGGAAATAAGTAAATTAGGAATAATTTACCTATAGAATCTGGCCTAAATGAGGAAATGTGAATTAAAGGTTTATTAACGACATCTCTTTTAATAATAAGCCAGAAAGTTCTAGGGTGACAGAGAGGATAGTGTCTAGGCTTGAGTTTGGAAAATACAAGTTTCCTGCACTCCCTGGCTATCCCTAACTGATCCGACGGACGGGATGGTTACTTTCAAAACCTGATTTGAAAACTAATCAAAACCCTTTGAACTTAGAAAACACGAATATGCCTAACCCGAGGTTAGACAAAGTTGCGATGTAAACCTGCCCGGAACCAACCGGCACATCCAGTATTCGCAACAATATCTGTCTAATGTGAGTGGTCGCGGCTTTAATTTGTTTAGTTAAAGCTAGAACAAGAAAGGTAGGGTTAAGTTAACCAAGACACTTAACCAATTCAACATGATAACTAAACTGATGGGTGGGGTTAGGTTCAGACTGACACTTAACATAGTTAAGCTAGAATGAGAGGGTTGAGTCCATAGGAACACATAACCAACTTAACATAGTTAAGCTAGAATGGGAGGGCTAAGTCCATAGAGACACTTAACCAAATTCAAGGTAGCAAGACAAGATTTGTAGGGGTTAAGTAAAGTTAATACACTTAACCAAATTAACATGTTAACTAGACTAGAGGTTGGGGTTAAGTAAAGTTTAATACACTTAGCCAAATTAACATGTTAACTAGACCAGAGGTTAGGGTTAAGTAAAGTTTAATACACTTAGCCAAATTAACATGTTAACTAGACCAGAGGTTGGCGTTAAGTAAAGTTTAATACACTTAGCCAAATTAACATGTTAACTAGACCGGAGGTTGGGGTTAAGTAAAATCTAATACACTTAGCCAATTTGATATGTTAGCTGGGCTAGACCATAGGGTTAAGTAAACTTGAACACTTAACCATCAGGTTGTGATAAAGGAATGGAGTTAAGTCTAAAACATGAAGGGATAATACTTAACCATTAATAATAACATGTTAGTTAAAACTGACGGGCAAGGTTAAGTTAAAAAGGAACACTTGACCAACACAGGGTGAATGGGTAGGGTTAAGTAATAAATACTTTACCAATATAACTTGGTTTGTGGTAGGGTTAAGTCAACATGAGTTACTGATAACACTTAACCAGCTTAACAGGGTAAATAAAGAGGGTTAAGTTGGCTTGAATTGACTAATGACACTTAACCAATCCAAATTGACGGGAAAGAGAACTAAGTAGTAAACCTTAGTTAAAAAAACAACGATTCTAGAAACTAAGTGGTAAATCTTAGTTAGTAAAACTAAATACTAATTCTTAGTATAACACGCGAAGGAGCGAATGTCCGTCTGAGTAGAAAGAAGGCTCCAACGAATTGGGTTACGAAGCCCGAGGCTTCGAGGGGACGTGGTGGTACTCTTGGTATCCCTCTGTGAGGCTTCAGATGATTCTCCTGGGCTCACAGAGGTTAAGGTCTGCGTAGAATAACCAGGGGTATGCCTTGGTTGCAATACATGGAAACCTAAAGACCAGGATGGACTGGCGTGATTCGGCGAGAAAACGGTAGCCCTGTGATAGCAACTCGGCGTCTACCATCCATCTTGAGTCAATCGAGATACGTGAAGCGGAAAGGCGGAGAACTCCAAAAGACCATATACTTGCTATCTAGTTATGGGTGAGGATGGCCATAGGATAGAGGGGCACCGGGGGCCGGTGTATAGTTCTCATTTTACAAGGTGTGCCTTTCATTAGTTGAGGGAGGGGTCAAGTGGGACCATAGCCACTGGAATAAAAACAGACCTTAGCATCTGCATCGGCAGATATCTGAAAGCTCCCGACCGAGTTCTGTATTCCTTGATTTGCCCTGTCACAGGACTCGGACCGCATATTACAGGACATGTGCATCTAGACAAGCGATAACGATTCGCGATACATGCGTGGGGAAGTATAGGAACATATACCACTCTAGGTAGTGTGTCCTAGACTTAGGGGCATCGTTCGACAGGTAGCATAATCCCTAGTTGGATTAGGTGGCATAAATCCTGAATCCGAGAAGCGTTCAGCAGATACCGTAAACTCTAGTTGAATCTAGAAAGCACTGGATAAAAAACCCTATATTAGATCTAAGTAATAAATAATAAATGGATGCTCGAAGGAAATGGAAAATACAGGGATTGTGATCACGTTATCGTTACTAGTTGGGACACTAGATAGGCGGTGCAGAGATATAGAAACCAATATAACAAGGAAATAGCAATGCGGCGAAAGTATTAGAGCATATCCAGTTTATCTTATCTTAGCATACCTTGTGATTATCTTGTCTAATCTTGCTGACCCTATCATCTTGGTGTTATCTTGTATTCAGTTAATTCATGACATTTTGTTTTTCCATGTTCGATGCTAGAAGTTACTGAACTTACTCAGGCTTTATGTCTGACTATGTTTTCCTTTCGTCTTCTTTTCTTTCATCCCCCCCCCCCTCCGGGTAGTAAAGGAGGGAATAGTATAGCTCAGGTTAAGTTGGACTGTCACTCTTTCCCAGCTTGAAGATTTGCCGAAGTTTTGCTTGGATTCTCTTTTCAGATGCTATGGTTGGCTCTTGCTTAAATTGGGGAATATAAATGTATTTTTATGCTTCTTTATTTTGAAAGATAGATGATACTCTGATATTGTAAAGAAATCGTTGTACAAACTATTTTATCAATAAAGCAAAGTTTTATTTTCCGCTGTTTAATTTCTGTCTGTCTTGTAATTTATCTGCATCTTTTACCCTAAATGCTCCACAGAACTTAGTGCATTCCCTTTGTGAGTGACACTAACGGACGTGGGGTGTTACACGTGGTATCAGAGCTGAAGGTTACCAGATCAGATAAAGGATTTGAAAAATTATTTTCAAAACCGTTTTTTAAGAAGCATTTTCAAGAGAAAAGATTTGTTTTAAAGACATATTCCCCAAAGCCATACGCACTATCTTCTCTTCCTCTGTTTAAATTCTTGTCTCCTTCTTTCTTGAGTCTCTGGGGCTCCTGGCTTTCTGGGAGGTAACCTCATCGAAGGGCAAAGTAGTGCCCGGCTTCCATCCATAGCCGTAGGTGTTTCATCTACGGGCAGTTTTCTTTCGAAGCTTATAGGGTTTTCCGGACGATGGAGGCAGTTTTCGAGAGATTTGTCAACATGACTACACACGGAAGGGGATGAGGAGTTTGGCTAAGGAGCATAACCCTAGGATGAGGAATTCATGGATGTAGACTTAGCACACGAAGGAGGAAGAAATTATAAAACCTAAGACAAGAGGAAGTATCTTTACTAGGGTATGTTAGGGCATATACTTAAGGACAAGGGCAAGAACGAGGACGAGATTTTCAGAAGGACAAGTACATGCTTTCGCCACCAAGCGTACCTAGGAGAAAGGTAGTCCGGTTGGATGAGTCTAGTTTTCTGTTCGTACTATTTCCTTAGGTTCTAGCGCTCCTCATTTGTTCATATCCACTTCCATAGTTGGGTCTCTGCACCATAGTACTTGTATAGTAGAAAGATCCGACTAGAGTCTCAAATCCAATTGGTGGTCCGACCAGTTTATTTTTTTGGTTAGTAGGAATTTGAGAATAGCTATCGAGTTTGCTTATATCATCTCACGTAGATCGTCTAAATTCGGGGGAGATATTCCTTGGGTGCTTGTCTGAAATTGGTTTAGGCCTTTGGGGTTTGTAGTTGAGGAATGTCGAGTTCGGTTTGGATGGTTTGCGTGAGAGATGAATAGTTGTGGCAGGCACTCCAAAGAGCACGTAGTGACCTTTCGACTCTTATGGCATGGCGGATAAGAGGGAAACCTCTAATCATCTTAGTACATATACTTGGTACCGTGATTGACATCTGTTTATTTTGGAAATGGAGATCCGGAACTTCACAATCGTGAAGTTAAATTAGTTAAGATACAGTGGAGTAAAGCTCAAGAAGGCTAGGTACTAGCATCATACCCTTTTCCTTGAGGGTGCATCCTTGGTTTCTTTGTTTTAGGAGCTTTACGCATAATTATTTCTCTCTTTCCAAAGTATATCACCTAGGTCGTATCTTCGATCCTTAGGTAGAAGCCAATGGATGTAAACATGTATTTGAAACATGTTATGGTTGATGGTTGCAAGTGGTTGCTAATGGTTGCTTGTAAATGCATATGCATACGTATTAGGCACTAGATCAGTTCAGACGCTTTCATATTGCATTTACAGATATGTATTTGTTTGTAAATTGAACTTGATATGTTATCATATGGGTGTTTCATATGAATGAATGGTCGTGCACACATATAATATTTACATAACTAGGGATGCTTGCATACATGGTTGGACGCATGGCACTGACATGACTCGCATTAAGAAGGTCGACTGAATCAGTAGACCGCCTCATTTTACAGTAGATAAAGACATATACACACACTATGCATATGAACATGAAAGCATTAGAAATCTTTTAAGGACCATGGATGCCTGTGAGTGAATGGTTCAGTAGATGGGTGATTGGATGGTAGGACACATTCTTCCTAACTTGAAGATTTCGGGGACGAAATCCTTTTAAGTGGGGGAGAATGTAACACCCCGTAATTCTATAACGCTAAGATTCACAAATCAAGGTAGAATTAAAAGTTAAAATCAAAATCAAGGGAAACGGGCTGCGCCATTGCGTTCGTCTCGGAATTCTGCATGAAAACGAGTCCGAGTTTGCGTAAATCGGAGTCCGTATGAGGAAGATATGGCCTCCAGAAGTTTCAGCAAAGTTCAAATTTCAAAACAGACTCAGAAGCGGGCTGGGCGGGAAATTTCCCGCCCAGGACCCAGATCGACTGGGGAGTCGACTAGGTAGTCGACCCCCCCCAGGTCGACTGGGTAGTAGACCCCCCCCCCCCCCGCTTTTTCCAGCTTTCTGAACCTGATTCGTTTCTCTGTATCCGGGCGCCCTTCTGACCAGATTCGTTGACTTCTACACTATATAAACAGCCCTGGTCTTCTTCTCTATTCACAATTCTTTTCTATCCTTATGCTTCCTCTGAGAAAATATATATAAATAAATATAAGAAAATACTACGAAAATCCAAGACAAGGTTATGCTGCTCAAATTGTCCAGAAGAGATTCAAATCAAGATTAAAGCTTCAAGATAAGGATCAAAGGCTAACGTCGCACGAATCATAGCAACGCCATCTTTCTTTTCTAATCTGAATCTCTGTAAGTCAGTTACTTTTTAGATTTGAACGTTTTTCTCTGTTCGTGACATGAAATTAAAGGAATAAAAGAATATGCCAAATCTTTCTATTCGAATCTGTGCCTATCTCTTTGGACCTAATTAAGAACTGTCATGATTCAAGGACAAATAAGACCGTGACTATGAAACTATGGACCTTAGAACCATATACCTCTTTGACTATGAACATTTCCTATGCCTATGAACATTGCCTATGACTATGAACATTGCCTATGACTATGAACATTGCTTATGACTATGGACATTACCTATGACTGTGACTATGAGAATTATTTCCATGACTATGAACACAAGCCTATACCTTTGATTAGGAAGCAAAACTATTGTCTATGACATAAATGGGACAACTGTGATTAAGCACCTATGGTTCATGACTAGGAAAGTGTTTAAGTTTTGTGACTGTGAAATTAGGTCTAAACCCGATTATCTATTCTGTCTGTTCTTTGTTTTCTTTGGTTTTAGACCTTGGGAATTTACCTATTAAGTTAGGTCTACCCATGTTCTTGAACCTACGTCTTTATTCTGTCTATTCTTGGTTTTAGACCTTGGGAATTTACCTATTAAGTTAGGTCTACCCATGTTCTTGAACCGACGTCGTTATTCAACCCTTTTTATGCCAGTTAGTGTGTCTATCTTTTGCATAGCATCTTTGGTTCATTCCCTATTTTCTACGAACCTAGCTTTATTTATAATCTAGAATGAATCATGATTATACGAACGGTGGGAATGCGGTTTGGGAAAAATATGAAATTTACTAAAAACGTAGCTTAACTTGGCAATTGGCATAAATTGGGAACATGTATGATGGCATGTTCATAGAAATGCAAATTGGATAAATTTGACATGAATTATAAGATGTGTAATTTGAATCAAGTATTGACATGTAAATCTAGCATTTACATGTATAGTGAACTAGAGTAATAAGTCTAGTTTGACGTGAATTAGAATGTTGAATCGGAATTGGATTAGCTAATTTGGCACGGTAAGTATATTGGCATAAATGTGAAATTGGCCATCATTGCGAATAACTGTCAGACTTAGAAAAATCATGGTTACTGACACTTAATTTGGTATAGTTTACATACCAAAAAGCATAAATATGATTTAGGAAGGGAAATGGGCCATAGAAATAAATGTAGACAATTTACATTAAAAGAGTAATTGGGAAATAAGTAAATTAGGAATAATTTACCTATAGAATCTGGCCTAAATGAGGAAATGTGAATTAAAGGTTTATTAACGACATCACTTTTAATAATAAGCCAGAAAGTTCTATGGTGACAGAGAGGATAGTGTCTAGGCTTGAGTTTGGAAAATACAAGTTTCCTGCTCTCCCTAACTGATCTGACGGACGGGATGGTTACTTTCAAAACCTGATTTGAAAACTAATCAAAACCCTTTGAACTTAGAAAACAGGAATATGCCTAACCCGAGGTTAGACTGAGTTGCAATGTAAACCTGCCTGGAACCAACCGGCACATCCAGTATTCGCAACAATATCTGTCTAATGTGAGTGGTCGCGACTTTAATTTGTTTAGTTAAAGCTAGAACAAGAAAGGTAGGGTTAAGTTAACCAAGACACTTAACTAGTTCAACATGATAACTAAACCGATGGGTGGGGTTAGGTTCAGACTGACACTTAACATAGTTAAGCTAGAATGGGAGGGTTGAGTCCATAGGAACACATAACCAACTTAACACAGTTAAGCTGGAAAGGGTGGGCTAAGTCCATAAAGACACTTAACCAAATTCAAGGTAGCAAGACAAGATTTGTAGGGGTTAAGTAAAGTTAATACACTTAGCCAAATTAACATGTTAACTAGACTAGAGGTTGGGGTTAAGTAAAGTTTAATACACTTAGCCAAATTAACATGTTAACTAGACCAGAGGTTAGGGTTAAGTAAAGTTTAATACACTTAGCCAAATTAACATGTTAACTAGACCAGAGGTTGGGGTTAAGTAAAGTTTAATACACTTAGCCAAATTAACATGTTAACTAGACCGGAGGTTGGGGTTAAGTAAAATCTAATACACTTAGCCAATTTGATATGTTAGCTGGGCTAGACCATAGGGTTAAGTAAACTTGAACACTTAACCATCAGGTTGTGATAAAGGAATGGGGTTAAGTCTAAAACATGAAGGGATAATACTTAACCATTAATAATAACATGTTAGTTAAAACTGACGGGCAAGGTTAAGTTAAAAAGGAACACTTGACCAACACAGGGTGAATGGGTAGGGTTAAGTAATAAATACTTAACCAATATAACTTGGTTTGTGGTAGGGTTAAGTCAACATGAGTTACTGATTACACTTAACCAGCTTAACAGGGTAAATGAAGAGGGTTAAGTTGGCTTGAATTGACTAATGACACTTAACCAATCCAAATTGACGGGAAAGAGAACTAAGTAGTAAACCTTAGTTAAGAAAACAACGATTCTGGAAACTAAGTGGTAAATCTTAGTTAGTAAAACTAAGTAGTAATTCTTAGTATAACACGCGAAGGAGCGAATGTTCGTCTGAGTAGAAAGAAGGCTCCAACGAATTGGGTTACGAAGCCCGAGGCTTCGAGGGGACGTGAGGGTACTCTTGGTATCCCTCTGTGAGGCTGCAGATGATTCTCCTGGGCTCACAGAGGTTAAGGTCTACGTAGAAAAACCAGGGGTATGCCTTGGTTGCAATACATGGAAACCTAAAGACCAGGATGCACCGGCGTGATTCGGCGAGAAAACGGTAGCCCTATGATAGCAACTCGGCGTCTACCATCCATCTTGAGTCAATCGAGATACGTGAAGCGGAAAGGCGGAGAACTCCAAAAGACCATATACTTGCTATCTAGTTATGGGTGAGGATGGCCATAGGATAGAGGGGCACCGGGGGCCGGTGTATAGTTCTCATTTTACAAGGTGTGACTTTCATTAGTTGAGGGAGGGGTCAAGTGGGACCATAGCCACTGGAATAAAAACAGACCTTAGCATCTGCATCGGCAGATATCTGAAAGCTCCCGACCGAGTTCTGTATTCCTTGATTTTCCCTATCACAGGACTCGGACCGCACATTACAGGACATGTGCATCTAGACAAGAGATAACGATTCGTGATACATGCGTGGGGAAGTATAGGAACATATACCACTCTAGGTAGTGTGTCCTAAACTTGGGGGCATCGTTCGACAGGTAGCATAATCCCTAGTTGGACTAGGTGGCATAAATCCTGAATCCGAGAAGCATTCAGCAGATACCGTAAACTCTAGTTGAATCTAGAAAGCACTGGATAGAAAACCCTAGATTATATCTAAGTAATAAATAATAGATGGATGCTCGAAGGCAATGGAAAATACAGGGATTGGGATCACGTTATCGTTACTAGTTGGGACACTAGATAGGCGGTGCAGAGATATAGAAACCATTATAACAAGGAAATAGAGAAGCGGCGAAAGTATTAGAGCATATCCAGTTTATCTTATCTTAGCATACCTTGTGATTATCTTGTCTAATCTTGCTGACCTTATCATCTTGGTGTTATCTTGTATTCAGTTAATTCATGACATTTTGTTTTTCCATGTTCGATGTTAGAAGTTACTGAACTTACTCAGGCTTTATGTCTGACTCTGTTTTCCTTTCGTCTTCTTTTCTTCCGTCCACCCCCCCCCAGGTAGTAAAGGAGGGAATAGTATAGCTCAGGTTAAGTTGGACTGTCACTCTTTCCCAGCTTGAAGATTTGCCGAAGTTTTGCTTGGATTCTCTTTTCAGATGCTATGGCTGGCTCTTGCTTAAATTGGGGAATATAAATGTATTTTTATGCTTCTTTATTTTGAAAGACAGATGATACTCTGATATTGTAAAGAAATCGTTGTACAAACTATTTTATCAATAAAGCAAAGTTTTATTTTCCGCTGTTTAATTTCTGTCTGTCTTGTAATTTATTTGCATCTTTTACCCTAAATGCTCCACAAAACTTAGTGAATTCCCTTTGTGAGTGACACTAACGGACGTGGGGTGTTACGTGCTATCTATCCCAGTTTGGGTCGAGTTTACCCGCGTTCCCTCTCTATCCTTGAGCCCCTCTTAGGTCTTAATTGCTTGGCATGCCACATTAGGAAGCTTGAATGCTTCGACGCCAATACTGTAGCTAGGAAGAATCTTTCCTATGCTAGGGATTTGATTGAGGTTAAGTCTGACAAACCTCCACTTACTTAGATAAAAGTCTGCATTGATAATTGTGAGTTCCTTGTGGAAGTGAGATACAATTGGAAACCGGATATATGCACAACCTGTAAGTCTTTTGGTCATTACTCTGATTCTTGTCCTTCTGCTGCAAGTGATCCTCCACTGGATAAGATTCCACTGCCTCGCCTTCTGTTAGGAAGTTGGTACCTAAAGTGAAGCAAGTAATGTTTGACATTGTTTCTACTGATGATGAGGATATTGTTGATGCAGCGCCTTTCATGGACGTGGTTGCTAAGCCAGATTCTACCCGACAGTTATCTTCTCATGATCTTGATCCCGATCCAGATTTCTATTGGGCTCTTAAGGACAGAGCCTGGGTTCATGCAGCTACTAGTATGCGTCATGATTTCGAGTACTATTTCTATACTTTAGTTGGGCCTAGTTATTTGCACCGCCTTTTTTATCAGCCCGCTGAGGGTGATTTACAGCTTTGGGACTGATTTACAGCTTTGGGATGAAGGTGAACTTGGTATGGACAATGCAGTTATTATGCAAGATTCCTCCTGGGACCGAAGTAACCTTTTTTCTCCAGACTCCTCGAATTATGTGGAGGATTCGGTAAGACAATTTACTCATCACAATGCGATCATGACTCCTTTTATGGGTACTTTCTATGAGGAGGATTTCCCTTGAGATGAACTATGATGTTGTTGTAATATTTTTATATTTTGGTACTAGACAGTGATTGCACACTTCAAACCAAATAGTTGCTTTGCGCATGTGCAGAGCACCTGTTTCTTTCGTTTTACAATAAAAGTGGTACGACGAATATAATCCGGCCTGCCTTGCAAAAAAAAAGATATCAAACTTAATCCAGTTTATGCTATCATGTTATCTAACTAACTTCAATGATTATCTTTTCCCTCGTAAACAAAATCAAAAGCCTAAACATTATCATAATAGTGTTTGTGCTTTTATTTGTGCTCTAACAAAAATTCAAGAAATAATAAATTAATTTACACAACTAAACAAACGGTATACACCAACGGACAGAAGCAACGATCGTCAATGACTGTAAAGCAACCGTTATTACATTTTGGACTTTTTTACGAATTTAAAAACTATTTGTTGGAAGCCATTGAAAACAATTGAAGTTATGTCATTTGCGGCCATTGCTAAATCGCTATTAAATAGCTGAGACCTGCTTCTTCTTCCTCATTCTACTTCCTCCCTCCGTAATAAAGCCAAAACCCTTCCTCCTCTGCAAATTTCGTTGAAACGACCCAAACTTCCCCCATAAAGGAAAGTACGGATTGAATTGAGAACATGACAAATCAGAACACAAACAGAAGAACATTTCATTTGCTTATTACAACAATTACATCAGAGTACAAGAATATATCAGAGTATGAATAAATATTACACATTGGAAATACAATATCAGAATTTAAATTACATTTTAAATAGAAGCGAACAAATAATACAAAATACAACTGAAAGAAATACACGGATACAGAGCTTTTTGAATATCGCTTCAGTTGTAAACCAGGATCCTGTGAATATAATATTTGCAAAACTAAAACTACTAGCTGCCCGTGTGGAAAATATGGGTACCTAGAGTTTTGGTTAAAACAATAAACTCCAGGTCAGTCATGGGACTGGTGTGAGAAATAAAACAGTTATTAGCTTGATTTTAAAGTTAGGTGCATCACGGGGCCACGCCGTACAATACGGAATGGGTTTACTCCACATGTTCTTAGTTTAAATAAAAAAGCAATGCTTTTTGGAAAAATGAAGCTACTATAAGACTCAGGTCCCATCACACAATGAACGCAGTCGGAGGATAGAGTTTTCCCTTATAATAGCCAAAAATGCTTGATACGCGACATTTCATCTTTTATTATTACCATAAGTGTATAAAACAACTTCAACTATAAATGTATCAACAATAGGGGGCGTACGTACCATTATGTTACATCGCCATATATATATATATATATATATATATATATATATACACACACAACTAAAACTGAATATCGCGTATTGGAGATTGAGTTTCCATCTATGAACCGAGACAAGGGATTATCCTCACCGATTCGAGATTCTCTAGCCCGAGTCTCAGGATACAGCCATAACTGCACCTTCAGTTATCGACAGGGTCGTTCATCCGTCGATGATTGGCAATACCATAAACTATATGTTAGTCTGCCCAATCGGACATAAAATAATCTAGTCAGTAATGTCGACCAGAACATCCATCGATCCCGTAGTGACTGATATATCTGAGGCGCCTCTCTATCCATCAAGTAATAAGTAACATCCACATGAGTAAACAGTCTGGGCTTCATACCATGATGTTACACCTAGCTAGAAACTAACATATGTTCATTTCCCTGCAGTCCTCATCCCGTTTCTGGTTCATACCGGGGTGTGAAGCTCGCGAAGTAACGCTATACACAAAGCTATGCCTAAATAAGCTATGCTTCGATCATCAACCACAAGGCTCTGCTTTTTAACAAAAGCTTTGATCATTTGCATCTTAGCATGCCACATTGTCAATCCATACCATTGATTTCTGCCTATATATAACCTCTAAGATCGTACGTCTCAGAGAAGGGTGTTAAGAAAGAGAATAAATTCTCCGCCACCAAACAGACATATATTTAGCAGAGATCAACGAATACAACATAAAGGAATACAATGTCATACATACCATCCATTTACAAGTCTGTTCTGGGTCGGAACAAAACCGAAGGCACCTTATTCCTCGTCTTATATGTCCAATATAGGAGAGTTGTCCTTGCATATCCGTCGATCTCCAAGTACGTTTGAATGATCACCACTTATTACCTTGTCTTGGGTGTACGGCCCAATCAAGACATCAGTAATCACCCAAACGATGTAAAGAACTCAGGTCTTCAACCACCGTCTTCATCTTCGACTCTTGATCGTCGTAGTAATTATTGAGAATGGGTTAAACCCAGTCTTTCCGAATAATTCGTGTATTTTATAATCAAGGGCTCTAAAAACACATCATATGCCTCATTCCAATTCAGAATATTCTTTTAATAAAATATTCATATTTTTAATCTAATTAAAGATTCATTAAAACTCTAGTTTGGTTTAAATCTCAAAACTCATTACTTAATGATTATTCAAATTTAAGAAATTAATCATATCTGTAACTGGGTTAAATAACCAATGTCATTTAAAACACGATTCACGATAAACCCAGATCATCTTCCATTAACTATGGAATCTTCACGGAAAACGGATCAATATATAATTGATATAAATTTCCGTATCAGACTAATAATATAAATGAAACAATGGCAAGGCCTTTTAAATTCCATATATAGTAACGGTCTTCATTCACAGAAGCTTATCTCGATTATTATTAAATCGAATTCCCTATAATTCCAATTTATTCTATTTTAATTGGAAAACTTTACTTTGGAAAAATTTCCATTTAAATCTTAATCAAAGATTTATAGATTCCATATAAATCTTAATAAAAGATTTATAGATTCCATTTAAATCTTAATAAAATATTTATAAATTCCAAATAGTATTTCCACTGTTAATTGGGATTAAAGGACAAATGTCGTTTAAAACATAGTTCACGATAAACACACAATCAACTTTCATTTCAATTCTAATTAAACATTAACTAATTAGTAAACTTCACTAAATCTTAATTAAAAGATTTATTCTTTTCACATGGGGTTTTAAGAACAGTGTTATTGAAGACACCATTCATGACAAACCCGAAATCCAATTCTTTTTATTTAATTCTAATTAAATATTAATTATTTGGAAAATTTCATTAAATCTTAATTTAAAGATTTATTCTAGTTAATAACTAGTTCATTTTGATAAAAATATATTTTTATCTTTTCAAATATGGAATTTTTCATCCAAAATCTTTCCAAATCATTTATTATGATTTTGCACAATTTATCCATATTTTTAATAATTTTATTAAGGCCCGTACAGTTGGTTTCCAATAACGGCCACCGAACAACATCCATAGCGACCTTTTTCAAATTTGATTGGGCATAATTCCAAATCCAACTATTAGATTTTTAACTTCTTGTATTCATTGGAAAGCTCTTTTCGATACGAACCCAATGGTTTCGGTTTTAGGAGAATCCGACAGTCGGATCTCCCGTTACGCTAATTTGAAGTTAATGGTCGAAATTGGCGAACGGTTGCTGCGCGGCGCATTCTATTCAGGCCATTATATATAATATATATATATATATATATAATATATTTCGTCGATTTCCATTTATATGTATTTATAAAATATTTATAAATTCATTTTAAAACGATTCCAACTTCTTTTTCAATTTTAAATCAAAATTGAATATTATATATCTTTGTCATATTAAAATGATAATAATTTCAAAGCATTAAATTTTGAAATCACTTCTTTTCGATATTCATTATAAAATCGATCGATAAATCCGTTCAGGTTAAAATGGCGTTTCTATAATTAACCCGGCTTCATATTTTTTTATTTTTGTGTCCATCTAAAATCGGACATCAAAATCATAATTTTATTCTTCACTGTATATTATTTTAAAATATTCATTATTTTTAAAATATTCTTTATTTTAAAAGATTCTTTATTTTAAAATATTCTTTATTTAAAATATTCTTTACATTAAAATGTTCTTTTACATTACTTGCATTAAAAATGTTCTGTTACATTAAAATGATTCTTTTACATTAAAATGATTCTTTTCATTTTCATTAACATATTAAAGATGACATTTTTAATGTACAAAAATATAATTCAACAAATGATTATTTTATATTCATTAACACGTTAATGGTAACATTTTTAATGTACAAAAATATAATCTAACCAATGATTATTTAATATTCATTAACATGTTAAAGGTAACATTCTCAATGTACAAAAATATAATTCAACCAATGATTATTTTATATTCGTTAAGGTAACATTTTTAATGTACAAAAATATAATTTAGCAAATGATTTTTTAAAAATTTTATTCATATAGTAAAAATGTGAATTTTATTGTTAAAACATTTTATTTTAAAGTATTCTTCATTTTAAAAAAATTCTTTATTTAAAACAATCTTTATTTAAAAATTGTAACAACCCAGAATTTGGGGCCAATTTAAAATTTTCATTTTAGAGATTTTAAGGGTGTTTAAATATTTGAAATAAATTATTTCAAATAAAAATGAATAGAAATTTATTTTGAGCAAAGCTAATACAAATATATTCGATTTAATTATAAAAGGAATTAAAAATAGCACGGTAGTTCGAAAAGTCAAAGCTGAACTTTGACTAACTGTACAGGATGCAGGATAAATTGGATTTTGATGAAACCAAAAATATTAGAGTCTATTTAAAAATATATTTCCAACGAATCTGAAAAATTGAAATTTCATAACGGGAATTAAAAGTTATGGCCAGTTGAAATTTCAAAATAGTCGCTGTAGAATTTCTGTATATATTTTAATATTAAAAATAGCCATTTTTCAAACGACCTCTGTTTTCAACGAAACCACTTTTTTTGGATTTAGAATGTCAAATTATTGATAAGTTTAATTTTTCATAATTTTTAGAATTAATTTGTGACTGTGGCAAAAAGATTCCAGTTTGGTCAATTTCGGTCAATTTTAATTGACTTGAAAAAGGCCATTTTTCAAACAGTCACAAAATTCGATGAAATTAATTTTGTTAGGACCGTATCGTCATCACGAAGCCAAAAATATTTTTTCTAGATTTTTCTGAGATCGTATGTATCCCCGGTAAATTAGAAAGTACGTTTGAATTTAAAATAAATGATTTATATTTTTAAAACTGAGAAACGGGGGCCAAGACGATCATATGGGCCTGCGAAACATAGTCAGATGAGTCCGGAATATGGGTAAATAGGTAGGAAAGACAATCGTTGGGCTGAAAAAGAAGAAAGTTGCAAAATGGGCTTTATTGGGCTAATTAATTAATTAAATAACCCTAATTTTATATTAATATAAATACCCGTACATTATTCCTCCTTCTTCCCGATCGTTCAAACCCATAGCTGCCTACCCTTTATAAACTTCTCTCTTCTTTTTCTCCAAATCCATGGAGAATTAACATATGCCCCTTTGGACTTTTTTGAAGATCTCATCAATCTCTTCGATCTCATATAAGTTGCAAGATCTAAAATAGCCTGTAGCTCCTTCCCTGAACCCCCGAAACCACCGCCGTTCGGCCTCCCCCAGCCCCTCCACGGCGAACCGCACCTCCCCCCTTTCCAGGCGCCGATCCCCCTCCCCAAGCCCTACAACCTCCAACAAACCGTTCTGCAAACCGTTGCCTATATCTCCTGAAGATCCAAATCAAAGTTTTGAACAAATTGAAATAAAAAGGTATGAAATTCATTTCATATTTTGCCACGCTTTTGTCTGTGGCAACTGCAGTTGTTAAAAAGTAAATATTATTCAAAAATTGATAATTAATTCATATAAACTTCAAACTGAAAAATTTCAGATCCGCGTGAACCGTGACAGCAAATACTTCGACTTAAAACTGATTGGGACAATTTATGAATTTATTTGAATTTTAATTCTGCTTAAAGCAAGGTGAGTATTCTTATTTAATTAATTAATTTTAATCTAGTTATTTCGTTTGCTTATAAATCATGCTGCGTAAGTTATTGGTTCTGATCTGTGATGTTGAGATGGATTATTGATTTGTTTGAGTGTTATATGGTTACCTTAGTCATTGATTTGTTTAGATCTGAAATCACATTTGGATTATCTACATGTATGCCAATTCAAACCACTCTAGTTTGAATTCAAAATATGCTCCTCCCCTCTAGATTCATTTTCTATTATTTAGATCTGCAATTGTTTATGCAATTAAAAGAGATGAAATTTATACTATGAATAAAATTACATTTTATATGTAATTATAGAACAAGATTTTGGCGATATGAATAAAATTACATTTTATATGTAATTATAGAACAAGATTTTGGCGATATGAATAAAATTACATTTTATATGTAATTGTAGAACAAGATTTTGGCGATATGAATAAAATTACATTTTATATGTAATTATAGCAATGTAATTATAATTACATTTTTTTATATATGTAATTATAAAATACGAATTTACATTGAAAAGAAATCATTTTTTATGTAACTTAAGAAGAGATTTACATTGTAGATAAAAATCACTTTTTATATGTACTTAAAAAAGTAGAAATTTGCATTGTAGTTAAATTTACATTTTTACATGTAAATAAAAAGTAGAAATTTACATTGTAGTTAAATTTACATTTTTACATGTACTTAAAAAAGTACAAATTTGCATTGTAGTTAAATTTACATTTTTACATGTAAATAAAAAGTAGAAATTTGCATTGTAGTTAAATTTACATTTTTACATGTAAATAAAAAGTAGGAATTTGCATTGTAATTAAATTTACATTTTCATATGTAAATTAAGAGTAGGATTTCCATGTAAATAAAAATTACATTTTTATATGTAGTTAAGAAAGAGAATTTGCATTGTAGTTAAAATTCCACTTTTATTCTGTAATTAAAGAGAATTTACATTGTAATTCAATTTGCATTTTTATATGTAAGAAAAAATAGGAATTTACATTGAAATTAAAAACTCATTTTATATGTAGATTAAGAAAGAGGATTTACATTGCAAATGTAAATTACTTTTTTTTAAATTAAAGGGAAGAATTTACATGGTAGATTAAATGTACACTTTTATTTGTAAACTAAGAATGAGAATTCGTATGGAAAATAAAATTTCATTTTTAATGTAATTAAAGGTAGGATTTTACCTTGGAAATTAAAGACAAAATTTGACATGTAAAATAAAATTACATTTGTAATGTAATTATAAGGGTAGGACTTTATAGTGGAAATGAAAGGGCAAATTAAAAGATAGAAGTTACACTATTAGGAAATTTACATTTTCAATGTAATTTAAAAAGAAAGGCTTACATTATATTAGAAATTACATTTTAATGTAATTAAGAAAAAGAATTGGACATTAGAATCGAAATTACATTTTTAATGTAATAAGTTAGAATTTTTCACTGTAATGTTAATTACATTTACAATGTAATTAAAAAGGGAAATTTTACAATGCAATTGAAAGGTAGAAATTTTACATTATAATGTTAATTATATTTTTAATGTAATTAAAGAGGAGATTTTACAGTGTAATTTAAGGATTAGGAAGGAAAAATAAAATTTTACATTGGAATAGAATTTATCTTTTTAATAAAAGAATAAAAGGTAGGAGGAAATGCTGAATTATGATTTACATCTTTCATGTAAACAGAGAATGAAAGAATGAAAAAAATAATGAAAGTGGACTTTGTAATAGGATTTACATTCTTATGTAAAATAAAAGTTAAAAGATTTATATATATATATATATAATTAATATTTAACGAATCGAGCACGGTAGTTCGCGTTTTGAAATCGTACATTTAAACGATTATACGAAAAGATCCGACCGTCGAAATTTCCCAAAACTGAAACCGTTAGGACCATCTTGGGAAGATCTTTCCAACGATATAAACTACGTTAAGATCCAACGGTTAGATTTTGAGAAATGTGAAAATCAAAATTTGTTGAAAGCAGTGCCAGGGTCGCCATTGACCCAAAGCGTCGTTAAATAAAGATTTAACTATTTTAAATAATTGAAATAGGAATTAATCGTTATAAAATAATATGGACGATAAAGAAGGATTTTCATTATATATATATACGAGGATTATTTGGAAAGTCCGAGCTACTCTCATTCCAAATAATCAAAACGACGTAAAGAATCAAAGTATGAAGACGGCGTATGAAGACCGTAAATCTTCCATCAAGAGGACAACGATCGAGGCCCTGATTTGACTTGCTCCCAATTCAAGGGTCATGGTCATTGTCCAAACGAACATGTTGATTGCACGGATTTGGTTTTCGCTCAGACCCAGAGCATAAGCTTACAAATGGAATGTGTGTCCGACATTGTACTCCTTTATATTGTATTTATTAATTTTCTGTCGAATGTATAAATGATTGGTGGCAGAGAATTTATTCTCTTGCTTAACACCCTTTTGTATATTTCGGCAAAGGGTTGGTAGTGTGATATGGAGTGACAGTGGGGCATACTAAGATGCAATGATCAAGGTTTCTTGTTGAAAAGCAGAACCTTGTGGTGATGATCAAAGCAGAGCTTGAATAAGCATAGCTTTGTGTATAACGTAGCTTCACGAGCCTCACAACCCGATGGAGTCAAAAACGGGAGAAGGGAACACAGGGAGAGCAGTACGTTTCTTTCTAGTTAGAAGTAGTGTCAGTGCGTAAACTGCCTGATATTTTACTTATGTGGATGATGGAATGAGGCGCCTCGGATGATAGGTCCTATAGGATCGGGAAACGTATGTTCAGGAATTGCCAATCCACGAATCTGTATGTGTGGACCGGCCCTGCAGGATCCAAGGGTTCACTGCGGGGGATCCTGAGACACTAGCTAGAGTGTCTCGAATCGGTAAGGAGCTCCTCCCTAGCCTTGACTCATGTTGGAAACCAAATTCCAAATACGACCCTATGAATTTGATTGTATTACTAGTACGGATGCATAGTATATGGTAGTTATGCTTCCTGGCATTGATACATTTATTTTGAAATGTTTTTATATACACTAATAATAATATTAGATCCGTATTTATCGTATTTAGCATGTTTAATCACCATAAGGTAAAACCCTATCCTCTGGTTTGCGTTGCACTGTGTGATGGGACTTGGGTCTTATGGTGATTCCATTTTTCTCAAAAGTATAGCGTTGTTTTATGATTCACTTATTGTTTGTTCTGTCACTTTAAATTATGCACGGCAATCCTTTGGGGTAAACCCGTTCCGCATTAGCGGCGTGGTCTTTGGATTTGCCTTATTACTAGTAGTTAAATTAGTTAAGAATTCTCACACCAGTCCCATGACTGACTCGTAGTTTTTTTTCACCTTTTGCAAACTCGGGTGCCCTCTTTTCCACACGGGCAGCCAAGTAACAGGTTCGGCTTTCTTTGGGGTTGCTGTCTTTGGGGCTTTCTTGGCGTTGCTTATTTGGAGGTGCTTATGTTGGACCACGAAGACTATCTATCATTTATCTTTTGTTTACATTTTATCCTTAGACTCTGAGACATCCAAACTTATATTATTTCCAGTTGTTCTATTTTGTAGTTGAAACTATTTCCTTTTTGCTGAAACCTAATGTAATAATTTAGAACTTTGTGACGGTGTGATTCTGTGTTTGATGACATTCATATTCCGCTGCTATGATGTTGTTATTCTATAGTTTTCATGTGCTATGTTGTATCCGTGATTTGTATTGTTATATTTATGTTGTATTCCAAATGATTATTCCTTACTTTCATTTCGTGGAAGTTTGGGGTCATCACAAAAATATTCTTTAATTTTGAAACGGAATGTGACTCAATCAATTATCATATAATTTCAGTTATACGGATTTCATACATCGCATGTATACAACAATAATGATAAATAATCAATAAATTGTCCATTCACATCCAAAGTGAAATTTACAACTGTGTGAGCATTAAAATAAATAAATAATGCTCATCACAGACAGTCAATCCATCGATCGACATACGATTAAATATTGGGACTAGTGTATGCCAAATATCATCCCAATACCCGTGCGGGGTTTCCAAACAACAACAGTTTATTTAAATAAATTATTGGTTCACTAATTTAACCAATTCTAATTCAGATTGAATTATTTTCTATTTAACCAATTTTCACTGTTCAAATTATAAATGAATATTTATAATTTAATTTCAACTACCATATTTATTTTAACATTATTTTTAATATGTTAAACATTTCAACATCACAAATAACATACAATACAATCAATTTCAAACATCCATGGTTTGTGGACGAGGAAAGTGATCTAACATGCACCGTATACAATTTATAATAATTAAACTGATAAAAATCTACGCTGGCAATTCTATATATTTTTCAGTTATGAAAATAAATAATTAACTGTGCAGAATTTTTAGTGACGAGTTCTCACCTTTGGTTTCCACTCCGTCAGTCTTTAACTAGCGATTTTGATTCCATTCTACTTCCAGTCAATTCCATCGCAATTTGTTTCATGCGGTATATATATTAAAAATCATATTTTTATAACGCTTCTATATATATATAAATCATATTTTTAAACTAAATTTATATTTATTTTCAAAACAATGCTCTTTTCATTTTCAAAACAATGTTCTTTTTATTTTCCAAACAATGTTCTTTTTATAAACCATACTTTTAAACAATATCATTTACTTTTAAAAATCATGCCTTTAAAACAATGCCGTTGATAAATTTTAAAAACAATGGTTTTTATTAATGTTATTTTATATTTTTAAAACAAAGTCTTTTATAATAAAAATCATATTTTTATCATAATGTTATTTATGTAAAATTTTATTTTTAAAACAATGATAATTATAAATTTAAAAACAATGCTAATTTTTTGATAAAACAATGTTAATTATATGATTAAAACAATGTTAATTTTTGTGTAAAAAATCAATGCTATTTTTTATTTTCTAAAAACAAAGCTATTTTTATTGTAAGGCAATGCAATTTATATAATAAAATTCCATTTTTATAACGGTATTTATACAATAAAAATCCCATTTTTGTGATCAAAGTTATATGTTAAAAACTGATTTTTAAATAATGTATAATCTATAAAAACTAATTTTTATTTAAAAAAAAATGAAATGGCTGCTTAATTACATTATAAAATAACTTAATTAAATAAATCAATTACATTTAACTAATTTAAAACATTAAAGAATATACGCTGCCTATTCTGTTATCTCCTTCTTCCCAGGTCCTCACGATGAAACCGAACCCAACGCCAACCTAGTAGGGTTTAAAATCGTACACCATAATGGATGCTGGAACCCGATTTGAACCTACCCCTCTGTTCGCCGTTACGAGCGCTGCCTTCACCGTGAATTGCCTCGAGCTCGGTGGCCCATACGCCTGGGATTTTGGGCACGAACATCGAGTCTTTGAGCGGAGATAACTCGTGGAACATCAACTAGAAAATGATCCTGACCGTATAGATCGAAAGGCTTTAGGGATATTAACAATATTTGTTTTAAAATCTCCTTGTGTTATTTTGTGGATTTAGAGATTATAGAGGAAGAATTTGTGAGCTTTGCTGCCATCGATTTCATTCAGAGGTGACTGGTGTATTTGATTTATAAGGTTAGGAGTATTGTATGAAAATACTGCGTATTTATACATATACTTATTTTTATTTTATTTATTTAATTCCATTTAATTTCAGTATAACTCCTGTATCGTTCCGGACTCCAAATCAAACCAAATGAGTGTCGCCCCTAGCTAAATACCCCCATTCCGAACACAATGGAATAGGTTTCGTAAGCCAATTTGATTGTTTTGATCAATTTTTATCAAAATTAAAATATAAATCAATATATATTTAATTTAAACTTACATTTTAATTTACCGGGACCACCTACTGACTCCAAAAATTATAAAAATTATTTTATGATAATTATAAATTTAAAAACAATGCTAATGAAGAAAATCGATATAAATATCATTCGTGTCAAAATGCAGCATCTCTAATCAATACGGCTTCATAATTTTTAATATTTCCGTGTCCATCCCAAGTTGGACATTAAAATCATATTTTGATCCATTCCTGAATATTATTTTAAAATAATAGTTATTTTAAAATATTCATTATTCGCCATTTTAAAATATTCGTTATTTTAAAATATTCGTTCTTTCTGAATTGGACCACCTACCACTTACATAAAAATTATTCTTGACTTTGTTTTGACGATACAGTCCTAACAATACTAATTTCATCGAATTTGGAGACCGTTTGAAAAAGGCCATTTTCTAGTCGATTCAATTCAAATTTAAATTACCAAACACATTTAAATTTGCTGAGCTCACATATTAATTCCAAAAATTATAAAAATTGGAATTTAGCAATAAATTGACATTCCTGATCCAATAAAAGTGGTCTCATCGAAAACGGAAGTCGTTTGTAAAATGGCTATATATATTATATTAAAATATACATATAAATTCCATAGCAACTATTTTACATTTTAAACTGGACATAACTTTCAATTGCGCTATGAAATCTGGATTTTTCACATTCCTTAGAAAGATATAATTAAACAGATTCTAATATTTATGGTTCTACTGAAATCTGATTTATTTTGAATCCTGTACATTCAATTGAAATTTGAAATCGAAATTTCAAACTGCCATGCCATTTCAGACTCGTTATATAATTAAAATAAAATTATTCGTTCTAACTTCGATTTAAATAATTTTTTCATCATTATTATTTAAATTAAATTCTTTTAAATATTAAAATCCATTAAAATTGCTAAAATAAAATTTTTAATTTCGTTCAGAATTTCTGGGTTATTACATTCGCCACCCGCTACCATCCCCCTTTTCATTAGCTTCTCCAACTCCTGGAAACCTGCCACTCTTCCTCTCTAACATCTTAATCTCCTCTATATCATGTATTAACTTAAACCCTATTTAATTAAATTTGTTAATTTACGTGTTTGAATTGCCTTATTTTATGTGCAGTATAGTTTGTTGAAGCTTAATTATTGTTACTAACCTAATTAATTCTAGTTTATATTTTGTGTGATAATAGAGTACCATGTATATGAGTTGAATATTGTAGTGTTTTTAGACTTATTTGGATTACTTTGTGTGTATGAGCATAATTTAATTCGTGCAATTTGGAAAATGTAAAAAATGATAATTAATTTTATATAATGTACAGTTAGTTAATTAAATTTTGAACATGTGCGTACATATGATAAACTCCATATATGTACGGTTAGATTTGAATTAAGAAATTCAAGCCTGATTTAGTTTAAAATTAACTACTTTACGCATATTGATAACAAGAGCGACAATCATATAAGTTGATTTTTAATATATACATCCATGTTACTAAATTACTGGAAACATCATAAGTGCAAAATTTCCATGATTTTAATTTTCATAAAGAAAGCCAATATTTTTATAAGTATAAAATATTTAATATATTATATTTATAAACCCTTAGAGTGTTTTTTGTCCCCTTCTGATAAGTATTGTATATGATCGCTTTTTTTTTACTAAAATGGATATCTATGTTCATCGTATATAATATTCGTTAGATTAGTCCCTATATTGGACATGTTACAAACACAATAACGTAATTAAATATCATAAATCATTTCATTTTAAGTACAAAAAATTTCGACAACGCTTCCTTCATGTTCACTGTGTACATGCCAAGGTTTTAAATCTCGGATATCGATCGCGTTTCGTCTCAGCAATTTAAGAGACTTGATCATGTATCGGGGAAGATCTCGGATGAGATGAGTCTATCTCTGAAGTTTGTCTTGGATTTCTATCTCGAGTATGAAGGCTCATATCGGAACAATCTCGGGGTATGATATATTGAAAAATAATATTCTTACCCAATAATTTTACGAATGTCATTATAAAAATAGTAACTTAAACTTAATTGCAAAATCACCTCATTATTCTTAATTTATGAAAGAATATTTATATTCACAATCATAATATGCTTAAAATAAAATAAAAAATACAATACAAATAGGTTAGTGCTTACAACTTATGATCCATGAACATGAGTTGTTGTTGGACAAAGAACATAAAAAGCATCCAAAACATAAAACAATTCAACATAAGTAGAAAATAAGATACATAATTTCATAGGTACCATGCTAGTAAAAAAAAATGACGAATGTTAAAATCATAAGTATTGTAGAACATATATAAATATTTGATACGCTCATTTAACATGCAAAATATAAAATAACAGGAGATTATCGTGGCTAGATTTGAGTTTTCTTAATTATGGTTTTGGTTTAGGCATAGGTTTAAATTTGAACTAGAAAAAACAAGATCTCGGGTGATATCTCAGTATCTCATCTCGATCGATATATCGTTCGATATTGCAATATCTCGAATGATATATTCGAGATAAGGTTTACAATGAGATTTGCTGTTTCATTTCGGAAGGAGCTTAAGACGAGATCTTGGAGGAGATCTCAGGCGATATTTTCAAGATTTGAAACAGTGTATATGAAACTGTGTACTCTTCAGGCAATTAAAGCGAAGTATTGTCAAAATTTTGTTGAATCATTTAAATTGAAAAGATTTACGTGATTTAATCACGTTATTGTATTTGTAATGGGAGGTAGGATGACGCTTTAGCAAAGTATCAATGATCAATTAATATAACATTAACCTATAAAATAATTATACTTATAGTTACATTTTGGCCTGCATGTTCTTTGCTCTATCTATCGAGTATACTAATTAGTATACTTACAAATAAAATTACAAATCATTATAATAAAATTGTGGTGTGAATCTATGATAAAGAAACGAGCCATTGTTGCAAAATCATTTTTTTCGGAGAAAGAGCAGAAGATTTGGAAAGAAAATAAATAAATATAATAAATGAGATCTTTTGCTTTTGTGTGTTGTTCAAATTTCCAATTTTTATCCTCAGATTGAACTCATGATAATCCGAAGAACCAACGTTAGAAACAATAACATCAATTTTTTTACCCTCCCTTCCCTTTTGGTTTAGAATATTGGCATCTAAATTACTCATGGCGTAATCATTTGATTTGTTTTTGTGGATGTGCGCGCCACATAGAGAATTCAACAATTCTAATTTTTGAATCATCTTCTACGCTTGTTTTACAAATTGGCTTCTTGATTACTCGTAGTATATTCATTTGATTTGTGTACTACAATGTCTTGAAACATCAAAACCAACTTTCCTCTTGTAAAAAGAAATAATCACCTAGTATTTTACAATTTTTGATACAGTCTATCTATGCAGAACCATTTAAAATGATAGCTTAAAAAAATGCGGTATAGCATTAAGTTACTACAAAGTTGGACTCTGTGCATCCAACTTGAAAATTTGAAATATTCTGGGGTTGTAACACCCCGTATTTTCTGTGAACGTATAAGTAACAAATTAAAATATACTTAATTTTTAGGAGAAGAATTAAGGGAAAAGGGTTGCGCCATTGCGTTCGTCTCGAAATTCTGCTTGAAATAAAGTCCGAGTTTGCGTAAAACGGATACCATATGAAGAAGATACGGACGAACGAAGTCAGGCAGAAAAACCGGAAACAGGCCAGAATACACTGGCGCACTTGTGAAGTGCACCAGTACAAAAATACACTGGCGCACCTTCCGAGTGTTCTGTGATGACGTGTCTTCTTCTGAGTGGCTGGATGACCTGTCTTCGAGCTGGGTGGTTCTGATGACTTCTGGACTGATCTGAAGGCTCTAAATCACCTTATTCTCCTATAAAAACACCCCCAAACCTTACTTTCTCTCCACACAATTTTATTCTGCCTATACTCTGCCTCTATAATAAATAAATAAAATAATGGCGTCGCTACTCTGCTGGGATCAAAACTAGAACTAGTGCATCTTCTTCCAAATCTAAATAAGATTAAAAGAGAACTACTGCAACTCTTCTTCTATAATCCAATCAAGGTAAGTGCAGTTATTTTCCGATATGAATTTTAATCATGATCTTGACATAATTATAAAACTGAATTTGAGATTATGCCCTTTTTCTATTTATCAGATCCGTTCCACTGTTTTATTATTCTGTTTGTTCTATATTTCTTCCTCCTTTCTTTCTTTTTGTTTGATAGCCAGGCTACCACGAGCCCGAGCCAGATCTCATAAGAGATGAACGCATAAACGCTAAATTTGGTAAGAATATTGAATGAGGCATATTTGGGCATAATTGATTTGTAACTGATTTGGATGCATAGTACAAGTTGTAATTCAAGATCAAGATCTGGACATAATATATATATTATAGTCTGAAATTTGGAAAAAAGAGAATTAATTTGCATTTAACTTTGGTGTAAAGATCCATATTAAGATTGGATAATTATTAAGTGTGAATACACCTAAGTAAGGGTTTTTTTTTGGATATGTGACATGCATTGTAATCAATGGCTATATTTGGCATAATTTATATGTAAGGTTTTTGGAGAATATTCTGAACTATGCAAGTTTAACTAAAAATTGGGAAATATGTTATATGGTGGATTATGACCATAATTTGGGCACATAAGTTCAGGCTTACCTTATGAATTAGGCAAGATATGTGAATAGGACTATAAGGAATGTTTAAATTGGCTAAAACTGTTATCTTCTTATTACGTTAAATTTGCCTAATTTGCTAAACCTGTTACCTGTTTAATCTATTGAATTGCCTAAACTGTTACATATGTTGAATCGCCTAATCTGCTAATTTTGCCTAATCTGCTAAATCTGTTGAGTTGCCTAATCTGCCAAATCTGTTGAACCGCCTAAACTGCTAAATCTGTTAAATCTGTTGAAAAGCTGAATGATTGTAATTTGTGTAAAACATGTTAATTTGTTTAATCTGCTACGACTTGAAAAGAAGTCAAATCTGTTAAATTGACATAATTAGTCTGATATTTGTATAATTTGTAATGGAATAAACTGGTTAAAATAAAAATGCTAAGACACGAGGTTAGACTCATGTTTGTTGTAGAAGCCTGCCAGGACCCAACCGGCTTAACCAGCAACCGCAAACTGCTAGTCTAATGTGAGAGGTCGAAGGCATAACTAAAATATGCTTAGACACGAGGTTAGGTCTGGCTTGTGGCAGAAGTCTGCCCGGAACCGCCCGGCTTATCCAGCGGCCACAATCTACCGACCTAATGTAAGAGGTCTGCGCATTAATATTTAATAATGCAAATCTGAGATAAATATGATGTCTAAAACATGTTAGGTAGATAAGGCTAAACCAACTGGACTGATGAATTAATAAACCTGTTTCGTGAATCTGTAGGCCCAATACAAAGTTAGACAATCTGTAAGTCTGTAAAAATTATACATCTGATCCGTCAGTTTGGAAACCTGTTGACTTGATTTTTTGGTCTGTGAACTAGTTGATTCTGAACTCTGTAGGCCTAAAACTTGTAAACAAGTTAATTTGAAATCTGTTAGTCTGGGGACATAAGGTTAGGAGGGAAAATACTTGTGTCATCTATTGTTTGGGACCCTTATTAGTCAGTAACCCTTTCTGGTATCAAAACTATGACCCAACAGTTGGTAGGGTCCAGGCACGCTTACTGAACTAATTATAAGTGGTTCATTCTGATAATGGCGAGGGGTGTTGATGGTGCGTTCCAACCGGGTCATGTGCGTGCATGGATCCCGGTCTGCCTTTGAGGATGTAAGACGCCGTGACATTTGTAAATAGGTCTGTGTCATTTAAAGGCTACCACTTTGGGGAGTGACACACCCTTCTGTAGGGCTGGTACAGGGTATTTATGATTATGGAGCCGATCGCTTGGGGTAGATTTAGGGTACACTTAGTTTTTTCTGTTTCCGTTGGGGTACCGTCTGTTTCTTTTGGGTGGTAACACCTGTCTGTTTCTGCGTGGTACCATCTATTGGGGTGGTAAAGGCCCATTTACTAGTGTACACCTAATTCTAACATTCTGTTTCTGTAGGGATTATTCTGTTTCCGTCTATGATTCCGTTTATGCACCTTCTGTCTGTTGGGGTGGTAAAGGCCCATTACTGGCATTCTGTTCCTGTATAGATTATTCTGTTCCGTTTCTGTTTCAGTTTGGACATTAGGGTAACGCCTAATCCTGTTATACTAGTGTTAGTGCAGAGAAGTAAAATATAAGTAAGAAGCATGACTTGGGCTATATCATTCTATTTAGCTTAAGTATACTAGTTACTCCTGTTGTTGTTGTCTCTTATCCAGCTTTATTTTCATGTCATGATATTATTATCTGTTCATATGCTGAAAGTCACTGGACTTGCCAGACTTTATGTTTGACCTTGCTTGTTTTCGCCCCTTTCCTTTCGTCCCCCCCCCCCCCCCCCCCGAGGTTTTTTACGGTGGAAGTATAGGAGCTTGATTCGGATTTTCTCTACTTGAAGTACCGCTTGGCCTTGGCTCTATCTTTCGATGGAAGTTTATGTTGGGGATTATGATTTTAAAAACTATGCATTATGAAGGCTTTTGTACAAGGCTGATATTTTGTACTTGAATTTTGATATTGTGATTTGAAAAGATGTAACCAAACTTACTTCGGTTTCTGTTGTAATAAAGTTATTAATTTTTCAAGTATTGTTTTATCTGTCTTGTAAATTTCTGTTCTGTCTACTAAAACGCTCCATCAAAGTTAAGGCATTCCCTTTGTGAGTGACTTTAACGGAGGTGGGGTGTTACACTTGGTATCAGAGCTGAAGGCTACCGGATTTGATAAAAAGTTTTAGAAAACTATTTTCAAAAAGGTTTTTAAAAAGGAAGTATTTTCAAAAGTAGAGTTTATTTTGAAAAACAAAATCCCCAAAGCCATAGCCTATCTTTCTATCTTTTGTTTTGAATCTTTCCTTTTTCTTTCGTTTCAGCATGTCTGGAGATCTTAAACTTCCGGAGGGCGTACCGATACCTGGCTGGTTCAGGAGGTATCTAAAAGCTAGGGCTAATGATGCGGGCCCAACAAATGTCCCTCCTCCCCCAGCTGCAGCGGTTCCTCCTGCTCCTCCTCCGCGCGTGAATACTTTCCCGAAGATATCTAGATACTTTCGAGCCAATGGTGGGAAGAACTTTAATGGAACTGGAAGCAAGGAACTGGCTCAAAGAAACTGAGGATTTGTTCATTATCTTCGAGGTGGACGATAGGCAAAAGGTACAGTTGGCGGTATGGTTGCTTAAGGACGAAGCTTCTTTTTGGTGGGATGTCACAAATGGAGAGCGTCCGGTAGAGAGATGGATGGATTTCAGGAATAGGTTCGAGATGAAATTTCTCTCACGAGCAGAAGAGAGTCTATACGTAGAAAGGTTCTTAGCGTTAAAGCAGGGGGATTTA
This sequence comes from Allium sativum, assembly GCA_030737875.1. Classification (NCBI taxonomy): domain Eukaryota; kingdom Viridiplantae; phylum Streptophyta; class Magnoliopsida; order Asparagales; family Amaryllidaceae; genus Allium; species Allium sativum. Next base: position 296,257,562 of record CM060918.1, on the reverse strand, counting down.
TCAGTGAGAGAGTACGTCAACAAGTTTAATCAATTGGCAAGATTCGGCTTAGAATTGATAAATACACCGCATAAGAAGGCACTAAGGTTTGCTAAAGGTTTGAATGAGCCACTACACGGATTGGCGATGTCCCACATTCCTATGGGGGCAACCTTCGAAAAATTGGTGGACATGGCGTTAATGCATGAAGAGGAAGCTGAAAGAAAAAAGAAAGAGGAAAAGCTTGAAGGACCACAGAACAAGAAGGCGGGGCCCAAAAAGGAAACACAAAAGAAGGATGAGAAGACTGAAGATAAGAAAGAGAAGAAGTGCTTTACTTGTGGAAGCTCGACCCATCTGAACAAGGATTGCATAAAAAGGAAGGGCACTTGCTTCAACTGTGGAGAATTGGGGCACTTCAGAAGGGGCTACCCAAAGAAACGGGGGCAACGGCAGAGGGTAGAATCCGCTTCTGGAGGACAGGTGAAGGCTCAAGTGACTGGTAGATAGGGTAGAAATAAGAAAATTTATGTAGAAGGTTTAATTTCCTTATCTGATTTAGGGGTTAAAAACTCTTTCTGATTCTGGCATTTTGATTATGTAATTGAAACTCTGCACTTTAATACTAGTCTTGTTTCTGTTTCTATTTTAGTCTCAGACCCCATGAGGGTTACGACTCATCTGTTTGTAATAAGTTGGGGTTTGAGGGCATCTGTGTTGGGCGTGACACATACATTCTGAGTTTTTACCATGCTTAGTTTCCTAAGAATCATTTGGTAATCTGATCTGTATCAGTAGTCTGTAGGTTACTGAAAAGGATAGGTGCTTTTACTCAAAATGTGAAATAGGTTTCCAGTTGGGCATTTGTTTAATGGGAGTGATTCTCTGAGTATTATTCTGATGTTGATTTCGGTCTTCAGGGTTGATACTTAGAAGTTATTCTCTTAAACTGATGTCTAATGGGAACCTAGCTTTAGTTTTATACTTGCTTCTATCACTCGACTTTATCCTTCGACCTTTAGGTAGAAACTAATGGGTGTAAACATGTTTTTGAGACATGTTATGTTTGATGGTTGCAAGTGGATGCAAGTGGTTGCTAGTGATTGCTCGTGGATGCATATACACACACTAGGCACTAGATCGGCTCAAAAACACTCTCATACTACATATGGATGTGAGTGCATTTTTTTTATGTATGCAAAATGGGTGACTTAGCACATGGATGTTGCATATGAATGAGCGGTTATGCACTCATATAGAAATGAAGTGTATCAAATAGGATTTCTTGCATACATAATTGGACTCATGGCACCAACATGGTTCGCATTGAGGAGGTCAACTGAATCAGTAGACCGCCTGATCTTTGCATTAGACAAGAGGCATATACACACACTTTTGCATATGTTCATACAACATTAGAAGTTTTCTAAGGAGAATGGATGCTTGTGGATGATGGTTGAGTAGATGGATGATTGGACGGTAGGACATATTCTTCTTAACTTGAAGATTTCGAGGACAAAACCCTTTAAGGAGGGGAGAATGTAACACCCTGTATTTTCTGTGAACGTATAAGTAACAAATTAGAATATACTTAATTTTTAGGAGAAGAATTAAGGGAAACGGGTTGCGCCATTGCGTTCATCTCGAAATTCTGCTTGAGATAGAGTCCGAGTTTGCGTAAAATGGATACCGTATGAAGAAGATACGGACGAACGAAGTTAGGCAGAAAAACTGAAAACATGCTAGAATACACTGGTGCACTTGTGAAGTGCGCCAGTACAAAAAGACACTGGCGCACCTGCCAAGTGTGCCCATACCGATCCAGCATAGAATTCTGGAGTGTTCTGTGATGACATGTCTTCTTCTAACTGGCTGGATGACCTGTTTTCGAGCTGGGTGGTTCTGATGACTTCTGGACTGATCTGAAGGCTCTAAATCACCCTATTCTCCTATAAAAACACCCCCAAACCTTACTTTCTCTCCACACAATTTCATTCTGCCTATACTCTGCTTCTATAATTAATAAATAAAATAATGGTGTCGCTACTCTGCTGGGATCAAAACTAGAACTAGTGCATCTTCTTCCAAATATGAATAAGATTAAAAGAGAACTACCGCAACTCTTCTTCTATAATCCAATCAAGGCAAGTGCAGTTATTTTCCGATATGAATTTTAATCATGATCTTGACATAATTATAAAACTGAATCTGAGATTATGCCCTTTTTCTATTTATCAGATATGTTCCACTGTTTTATTATTTTGTTTGTTCTGTATTTCTTCCTCCTTTCTTTATTTTTGTTTGATAGCCAGGCTACCATGAGCCTGAGCCAGATCTCATAAGAGATGAACGCATAAATGCTAAATTTGGGAAGAATATTGAGTGAGGCATATTTGGGCATAATTGATTTGTAACTAATTTGAGGATACAACGCATGTTGTAATTCTGGACATAAATTTGAGGCATATTGTACAAGACGATCTATGACTTGGAAGGAGAGGATTATTGTGACTTAGAACATAAAGAACATAGGTTGAACTTAGAACATAAATCTGAGACATATAATTGGGCATGTTGTATTTAAAACATAAGGTGTATTTAACATATGTCTTGAGTTTTGAGGCATAAAGAATATTGACATATGACTTGGGATTTGTGGCGTAAAGTTTAACTGGAACATGTAACCAAACTTACTTTGGTTTCTATTGTAATAAAGTTATTAATTTTTCAAGTACTGTTTTATTTGTCTTGTAAATTTCTGTTCTATCTACTAAAATGCTCCATCAAAGTTAAGGCATTCCCTTTGTGAGTGACCTTAACAGAGGTGGGGTGTTACAGTGGTGCATGGTTTTTGCACGTTAATTATATAATCATGAAACAATATTGTGTAAACTATAAAGTCTAGTAGAGCAATAGGAATAGAAAATTCACGGGCTATTGCATGGAAAAGAAAATTAAGATGATAGTCGGCAGGATATTAGTCATTGCTATTAACCGCCTTCTCCCTACAAATTAATATGTCCTTGCCTCCCAATCTGCCAACCACCATGATGATCATCATTCATGGCTGCTGCTATATTCATGACAGACCCAAGTCATTACTACTCTCTCACAGTCAACGCAGGTTAAACTTATTTTAAATCAATTTGGTTTCAAATGAATCAGCTTAAAACAAAATTCATAAATATGCAAACAAAGAACTTAATGAAGGGATGCGCTTGTTGGAAATAAACTTGGTTTTTAAGGAAACATTTGATTATGTCATAAATTCAATTCTTGTTTTTAGGAAAGGCTAAAATAAATGGCAACCAATATTAAAGTTATCATATATGTAATAGAATTATCTAGAGAATGGTTTGTTAAGGAAAGCCTAGAAATTACAGGATAAGTAAGAATCTAGTTAAGAAAAGTCTAGAACCTTTGTTATGTTATAAATATAAGTGTACTCTCTCAATTTTTGTATGAAGTTAAATTAAGGTTGTGAATAGCAAGAAATAAGCATCAATAAAAGAATATTTTTCAAATATAAATTTTTCTTCCCCATATCCTCTCCCTCTTTCTCCTTAAAAATTATTCACCAAAGTAGTATCAGAGCCTGTTTGAAATTATGACATTTCTATTTCTTTTATCGTTTGTCCTCACAAGAGAGAATTTTGAGGAATGGAGCAGTAGAAAAAAAGAGGAGCTAACCTCCAAAGGTTTATGGGAGATTGTTGAAAATGGCTATGAATGGCATAATGACTTCGAGAGCATGTCGCAAATGGACAAGAAAGAATTTGCGAAATTAAAATGGAATGATTACCGCACTCTTTCTGTGATTGCTGAGAATGTCGATGAGAATGCTTCAGATTTCATTTTTGGAGAAAAGAGTGCAAAAGATTCATGGAATCTCTTGAAAAGGTATATGGAAAAGATGATGCAAAAATAATGAATGAAGATAAGTTGATTGATGAGAAAGATGAAAAGAAGGATAGTAAGAAGAAGGAAGATGCGAAAATATTATTGAAGATAGAGAAATTAGAGGAGGAGAAGTTGGATGAAAAAACTTTCAGACAATAAAAAAGAAAAAGTCAAAATTGCTGAAGAAGAAATCAAAGAACCAGAAAGGAAGGGTAATGAAAGCAATCTGAAATGCGAGGATGTTGCTGACAAGCCAAAAGAAGAAAAAAAGACATTAAAGAAGGAATTGATACAGAAGATGCTAACATGACAAAGGAGGAAAGACATGGGAAAGAATTGAAAAATGATGTTGATGAACGCAAATTGAAAGTGAAAGGGTCCAGTTATGAATTTTATGAAATAAGAACAAAACGGCAAGCAAAGATTATAGCATTCCTATTTCAAAGAACTTTACTTTCCAACCAATATTTTCTAAAATGTCATGCAAAAGTCATATTTTAGAAGTATGCAAAGGAGTTGGATGGATAAAAAATTGTAAGAGTGAAATTATAAAGAACGGAAAGATGGCATATATGACTCATTCAAAGTTTATGACACCGGAATAAGATGGAAGCTTGAGCACACACTTTTTGGAACGTCTTGTGCGAACGGAAAAGGACAAAATGAATGGAGCACCATTGAGGAAATTGCATTGAAGATCTTCATATTGGAAAGAGGAAGAAACAAAAAATGGATTTTGGATAATCTCTTCAGCTCTACCAAAGCACGTAAAATACAAAGAATAAAAAATCTTGCATTAATTTGCAAAACCAAATTTATGGGGGGATGTTGGAAATAAACTTGGTTTTTAAGGAAACATTTGATTATGTCATAAATTCAATTCTTGTTTTTAGGAAAGGATGAAATAAACGGCAACAAATATTAAAGTAATCATATATGTAATATAATTATCTAGAGAATGATTTGTTAAGGCAAGCTTAGAAATTAGAGGATAAAGAAGAATCTAGAGAAGAAGAGTCTAGAACCTTTGTTACGTTATAAATATAAGTGTACTCTCTCATTTGTTGTATGAAGTTAAATCAAGTTGTATTAAAGAATATTTTCAAATACAATTTTTTTTCTTTTCCATATCTTCTCCCTCTTTCTTCTAAAGAAATATTCAACAGGGATACAGGTTTTGGTTCCTTCGGATTCTGTTTATCTTAAAAGAAACTTGGTATCATCCAAAGTTGCTTATGATTTGTTAGAAGAACGACATGTTTGAACATGATGTATTAAGAAAGAGAGTATTATAAGTGCTTTAGACATCACATTTTGATGTTATATCCCAGTGAATACAAAACATCTTAAGGACTTAGATGAAGGTGTTGAGTACACAGATGAAGATGTGTTTCCATTAAGCTCAAATTTGAAAACTTCTAGGAGGCATACAAGGAATAAACCAATGTATGATCCTTCCTTTTCTTAAGGGGTTAAGATGTTTCTTGGTATTAAAGGAAATACAGTGGATTCGTAATGATTGCTGTTTCTTTTTGTATAGTTAATTTGGTTTCCCGCGTATTCAGTGATTGCTTGCACCGATCAGGTTGAATTTGTGGTGTACTGATGGTGGTATTTGTGTATGTGTTTGGTGTATGTTGAGACGTGGCTGATTGAGTTTGGCTGAGTATGGTATTATATGGTATTGGAAGTGAAGTATGAGTATGGTAGTGAAGAATTTGGTGATTCATGGAATTTTATTCCCTCTTAGGCATTTATCTTAAGTGGTGTATTTTGATATTTTCATGAGTTCGTTTTTTTGTTGATTTTTGCATTTTTTTGTTTTATTTAGACTGGTCATATTGTAATCTTTTCATATAGAGAAATAAAATTTTGTGCTTAATTTTCAAAAAGAACATCTTGTGCTCATATGGATATTATTTTATTTTCCTATCTGAAATGACTACGAACAGTTATCTGCATGAGAGCAGTCATATTGAATTAAACCGCTCGATTTGCCCAGTTATGCCTTAACACAATTACAACTTGGAATTTCAGTCTAATTATAATTTTATGTACTCATTGTGCTCAGATCATCGCACATATCGCAAACAAACTGAAATGATAGATGTCATAAAAAAACTATAAACACATTAAAGATTTCCCCTTTAGAAATATGCATCATCTTAACTAGAATCAAGAATGCTGAAAATGACCAAATGGAAATATATTTCACGTTATGGATGAAGATAGCAGATATCCTAAATATGAAGATATGCTATAACATATAGAATGATAAATTGTATCACATTGATAAATAAGAAACTTATTGTATTTCTAAGGCCACACAACTTCAATAAAACTCATGTAAGTAAACGCAGGCTGTGCTATTGGGGAATTGTACGTTCATATAAGTAATATTAAAAGTTAAGTGTAACAACAAAAATTACTAAATATATTTTGCATTATATTAAAGAACAAAGCTTTACTACTAATAAAGAAAATTCTTTACACTAATTTTTGAAGTTCCTAAATTACCCTTACCCTCTTTAGCTCGACGGTTCTGCGTCTTTTTGAAGTTCGCTTGTTATACCTTGCATTCTCACGTCTAATGATGATCATCGCTTAATATTTTGTCTATGGCGAACATCCACTCTGTATTTCTACATAGATCCAACTCCAATCGTAGTTCGATTCCCTCAATTCTACTGCCGACTGTCATGCGTTTCTTCTGATTACTTAGCGTCTTGTACGTATGAACCTTAGATTGGCTCTCTCAAATCTACTGCGGATCTCATGTTATCTCTTCTGATTCTACTACCGATTGTCATGATATCTCTTTTGATTATTTCACATCCTACAGGTACGAACCCTAGATCGGCTTCCTCAACTCCACTGGCGATTCACAAGCTTACGTAATGAACTCCACTGGCGATTGTCGAGCTTACGTAACCAACTCCACTAGCGATTGTCGAGCTCACATAATGAACTCCACTGGCGATTATCAATCTCACGTAACGAACTCCAATGGCGATTGTCGAGCTCACGTAATGAATTACAACTGATATCCATAGAGACTTCGATCTCAGGTAATTTCCGATTACAAATTAAAAATTATAATATGCAACATCAATTGGTATCTGTAATGGTGATTTCCGATTATGCACCATTACTTAGGATTTTCAGTAGTATCTGATGTTTTGACAGTTAACCAAATTAACTGTCTGTTGTTCTAGGGTTCTTTATTCTAAATCTGTCAATTAGTTTGATTAATTGTTAATTAGTAGCTTTGTGCTTTTGAATCATCACAAAGTTGCCTACTTTTAATTGTTAATTGGTCTGATTATATGTCTGTTGTTCTAGGAATTGACAACTTTACACCACCAGACTCCTTTGAATTCCCATTAAACCCTGTTAGTCCACCGACTTATCTGTCCGTTGCAAAGGCAACACAATGAATTCATCCACTATAACTGCAGATTCATATAGTCTATTTTTATTATCATAATTTTCAATAATCTGATATGTAAAAAATTAAAACCAACCTCAAAATTGTTATCACGTTTCGTACTTCTATTTTCAAAAAAGCAGGACTTGCTACACTAAGTGGATCAAGTTCAAATTTGTTCCCTTCGTACATCACATTCTATGTTGGTGGAAGGCCCATTGAAGCTCATTGTGTCATATGAAGTGCCATTTCCCCATTCTTTAAAATGAAATTTGAGAATGAATGGAAAGGCGGAAAAGAAGTGAAATTGTCAGGCCAAAAGTTATCTTATATAGCATTATACAACTTTATCTATTTTTCTACATGATAGACTAGATATAGTAGTTGTTGACATGAATGACCTTATATGCACATGCAAAGCTTGCAAATGCGAGATGCTATAGAAAATCTTGCAGAATGAGTTAGTCTATCAAACTTTTGTGGAGTATAAGTCTTTTATGGAGTTAGATAAGTCTTCAAAAAGATTTTTATTGCATGGTCTGTCTCTAGGAATGTCAATTTCCTACACGACCCGAAACACGCATGGAAATTAGCAGGTCAACCTGACCCGTTTAGTTGGTGGGTCATTCTCGGGTCAATCTGAGTTTGACCCATTTATAAATGGGTAGGTTACGGGTTAACCTGCTAACCCGATTATGACCCATCAAACCCGATTATATATTGTATATCTTCCATACTATTAGTCTATTGTTTATGTTGTTAGGTGTTTGTCTTTTATGTGTGTAGCAATCAGTATGCTCATTTATTCTTGTGTAAGTTGTTATATTTTACTAATTTTTTCCTAGACGCTATTAGTTATATTTTACTTATAACAACTGTATCTCTTTATATATGCAGTACGCTTATATATTCTTATGTACGGAAAATGTTTTTTGGATATGGTTATTTCATGCTTTATATATGTGTTGCTTGTTGGTGATTTTGTAATTTGATGCCATTTGGTGAATTTGTTACTTGCTGCCTATGGGTAATTATATAACAGTGCTATTTGCGAGTGATTTGGTTGTTTTGTTATTTATATTAGTTGGCAATATTCACCAATGGGTCAAACGGGTAAACCCAGCATGACACGACACGGCCCGTTTAGAAACAAGTTACACGGGTCGGGTCGGGTCAAACCATTTATAAACGGGTCGGGTTAGCATTTGGAAAAAATGATCTGTTTAACAAACAGGTTGACCCGACCCATTTATAAATCGACCCGAACCCGACTTGACCCAACCCAACCAAAACCTAACCAGGCACGGCCCATTGACAGCCCTATCCGTCTCTGCCTGAAGAAGATAGGCTTCCTGTAATAACCCGTGTTTTTACAACGTGTAATAACCATAAATCAAGACAAAATTAATTTTTAAAATAAGAATCAGGGGAAACGGGTTGCGCCATTGCCTCGAAATTTTGCTTAGAAACGAGTCCGAGTTTTCGAAAATCGAAGTCCATATGACCAAGTTATGACCATTCGAAGTTTTCAGAAATTTTCAAGTTCAAAACAGACTCAATTCGAATTCAAAAATTCGAATTTCAAACCTCCAAATGGACTGGGCGGGAAAATTCCCGTCCAGGACCAGGTCGACCTGGGGGTCAACTATGTAGTCGACCTACCCAGGACCAGGTCGACCTGGGGGTCGACCTGGTACCCGAGCCCATTTTTGAAGGTGAATTCACTCTGACGTGTTTGGCCTCATTTCTGTCCACATTCGTTGACCTGACCCTATAAATACAGCCCCTAACACCAGTCTCTCTACACCAAATTTCTTTCTGACCTTATGCTGCTCTGATTCTGGTTGAAAAGTTTGAGAGAGGGACTGCTTCTACTACGTTGAGACTGCGTTAAGGGAATTGCGGATTTGGGGACTTCTATTAGGACTTGACTAAACATATTCAACATTGACTCTCTTTTTCTAATTCTCGAACCACGATCTGTAAGCCCCAGTTATTTTCAGATTTAAACTGTAAATGTATTATGAATATGATGTAAATTGAAATTGGACCTATGTATGATGAATGTTTACATTCATTCTCGTTCATCTTGGATCTTGACTCTTGAATATTACTATGACATTGATTTGGGGCCTATTCATGTTGTAAATCAAAAAGAGAAACCCCCCTTATTATCATGTTGAATCTGTTTTTAGCCACATGTTTATGACTATCACCTTTTGACGGTCGTTACCATGACTATACTATAACCTTATGACAGTTGTATCATGACTATACTATCACCGTGTCTGTGTGTGTGCGTGTGTGTGTATATATATATATTTATTTAAGACTGATCTGAAACTATATCACAGTCCCTAAACTTTAGTATCTAAAATTTGTTGAGACGGACACTCGGCCTCTACCTATAAAGACCGAAATTATCTTTTGAGACTTGAGAATTAGTGACTGACCATCCCGATCTTTGATTAGTTTTAAAATGTTTTTGAAAGACCGAAACGTTTGATTAGAGATATAATTATTCAGTATTTAATGAAGATAATTTTAGTAGTCAAGTGCAGATGGTATTTTTATTCCTTAAAGAAAGTTTGTTATTGATTTGCTAAAAATTTAAAAATGTTGATTTGTAAATCAGCTCCTACACCATAGAATGCTAGTGAGAAATTAATATCTGATGGTGATACAAGTATGTCTGAAGCAAAGAGATTTCAAAGTATTGTTGGATGTCTGAATTATTTATCTCATACTAAGCCTGGTATTATTTTTTGTGTAAGCTATATTTCTAGATCTATGCATAATCCAATATAGCATCATTAAGGGGAAACAAAGCATATTTTGAAATTTGTTGCCAGAACAATTGATAATGGAATATGGTATAATAAAGTATCAAACTTCAGGCTGACAAGTTATTTAACATGTATATGCGATATATAAAATGGTCATGATATGGAATACATATTTATTCGTTAAAAATAAAATGTTTAACGTATATATGAGTATATAAAATGGTCATGAAATGGAATAAATATTTGTTCATTAAAAATAAAAAAATTAATGTAAATATGGAATGAAAAAAAATTGGCATGTAATGAAATATTCAATTTTGATTTAAAATTGAAATGGAAGTAGGAATTGTTTCTAAAGAAAATTTATAAACGATTTATAAAATATGTTTTAAATGGAAATCAACGATATATATTATATAAATATTAATGGCTTGAATAGAACGCATGGCACCACGATTGTACGCGAATTTCGACCATTAACTTCGAATTGATGTAAAGAGAGATCCGACCGTCGGATTCTCCTAAAACCGGAACCTTGGGTTCGTATCTAAAAGATCTTTCCAATGAATATAAGAGATTTAAATTTGAATGGTTGGATTTCAAATTATGTCCAAATCAATTTCAAAAAAGGTCGCTATAGATGTAGTTCGGTGGCCGTTATTGGAAACTGACTGTAAGGGCCTTAATAAAATTATTAAAAATATGGAAAAACCATGTAAAATCGCAATAAATGATTTGGAAAGATTTTGGATGAAAAATTCTAGTTTTGAAAAAGTAAAAATATATTTTTAGCGAAATGAACTAGTTAATAATTAGAATAATAATCCAATTAATTTTTGGAAAAAAATCAATTGGATTTGAAAATGGTTTTAAAATAACTAGAATTTTCCAACAAATAAATTGGAATGGTTTTGGAATGGAAATAATCTTCGGAATATTTCAATATTGGATTCCGTGATTATACGGATATTGATGAAGAATTTGGAAGAAATATATATCATTATTCCCAATATGATATTTGTTGGTTTCAGAATTTGATATTGAATATAAGCTGATGTAATTTCTATTCAGAGCCTTGTATTTGGTATCGAATTGGATTTTGGATTTGTCGTGAACGGTGTCTTAAATAACATTGTTCTTAAACCCAGTTGAGAAAAGAATAAATATTTAAATTAAGATTTAGTGACGTTTTCCAATTAATTAATATTTAATTGGAATTGAACAAAAGAATTGGATTTTTGGGTTTGTCGTGAACGGTGTTTTAAATAACATTTGTTCTTTAACCATGAAGAATATGATTTGTAATTTATAATCTTTTAATTAAGATTAACGAAATTTTCCAAAATAAAGTTTTCCAATTTAATATATTAAATTGGAATTGAATGGAATTCAATATGGTAATAATCGAGATGAGCTTATGTAAAGCAAGATTGTTACTATATATGGAATTTAAAAGGCTATGTCGTTATTCCATTTATATTATTAGTGTGATACGGGAATTTATATCGATTATACACTGTTATGATTTCTGTGTAGATTCCACTTTGATGGAAGATGATTTTGGGTTTATCGTGAACGATGTTTTAAAGGACATTCGTTCTTTAACCCAGTAAAGAAAGGATTTATTTCCTAAATTTGAATAATCATTAAATAATGATTTTTGGAGATTAAAACTAAGTGGAGTTTTAATGAATCTTTAATTAGATTGAAATGTTAATATGGTAATTAAAATTTCCAAATTTGAGATGTGTTCGAGAATGGTGTATCACCAGTTTTACTCCAGGCGATAGTTAAAATCTTTAATTAGATTTGAATGTGAAATGGTAATTGAATTTACCGATAACACAGTTGCGTTAGATATGGAGTACTACCATTTTTGCTCCATGGGATGAATAGGTTGGGAAGGGATTATAAAATGAATGATTACTTTGGTAAGGCGTTAATCCCGACTAGTTTGATATACATTAATTTGGTTTAAACTGTGAAAAGATACTATAAAATCTTTTTAAATGATTTCCACAGAAAGGGATTAAACAGTGTGTTTAAAAGTGATAATCTTTGATAAGATTAACAAGAACCTTTCCAAAAGAAAGAAATACAAATAAAAGGATATTCTGGATTGGAATGAGGCGTATGATGTGTTGTTATGGCACTTAATTATAAGATACGCGATTTATTTGGAAAGACCGGGTTTAACCCATTCTGAATAATTGATACGACGACTAACAGTCGAAGAGATTGAAGATGGTGAAGACCGGCGATGTTCACATCGAATGGATGGGTTGCTACTAATGCCAATGATTAGAGTAGCTACCTTCAAGGGGCTACGGTAGTAGCCGTTCGGATGTATTTGTTGATTATTCGGATATGTGAGGGCCTCTCTCCTGTATTGGACATACGGGACGAGGAATAAGGTGCCTCCAGTTTCGTTTAGACCCAGAACGGACTTCCAAATGGATGGTATGTCAGACGATGTATTCCTTTATACTGCATCCGCTGATCTCTGTTATATATATATATATATATATATATATATCTGTTTTATGGCAGAGAATTTATTCTCTTGCTTAACACCTTTCTCTGAGATGTATGAGCTTAGAGGTTGTATATTAGTAGAAATCAGTGGTACGGTATGAATTGATAGTGTGGCATGCTGAGATGAAGTGATCCAAACTTTTGTTAAAAAGCAAAGTTTGATGGATGATGATCAAAGCAAAGCTTTAATTAGCATAGCTTTGTGTAGCGTTAATTCGCGAGCCTCACACATCGGTATGATGGTGAACTGGTGGTTAGATCAATATATGTAATAACCCGGAAAATGTGAACCAGTTTAAAATTTTTAAATTAGGTTATTACCAAGAAATTTGAATAGTTGAAATAGCATATTTCAATAAAATATAGAATTGGGTATAATATTGCAGTTTGAAATTTTGAATACAAACTTTGTCTGACTGTACCAGGTGGAAAATATAACGGATTTTAACGAAACTGAAAATATTTAAATCTGTTTATCAATACCTTTCTAACGAATTTGAAAAATCGAAATTTCATAACGGAAATCAAAAGTTATGGCCAAATGAATTTTCAGAAAGGTCGCTATATAGTATATATAGCCCTTGAAAATTGAGATTTTGCATACGACCTCGGAATTCGACGAAACCACTTTTGTTGGGTCCGGGATGTCAAATTATTGCTAAGTTTCAAATTTCATAATTTTTGAAGCTAGTATGTGAGCGGGGCAAAAGATAACGTGTTTGGTCAAATTCTGTTAAAATGGGTCGACCTAAAAATGGCCATTTTTCAAACGAGCTCAGAATTCGACGAAACTGATTTTTTTAGGACCGTATCGTCAAAACAAAGCTAGATTTATTTTTCTGGAATTTTTCGATTCATTTTGTGGCCCTGGCAAATTGAAATGTACGTTTAAATTAAATATCGAATATTTTATATTTTAATTTGAAAAATAACTGACTATAACAGTCGAAATGGCCAACGAAACATATCCCATTGTGTCCGGAATGGGGGTATTTTGCTAGGGGCGACAGTCGTTGGGTTTAAAAAGGAGTCCGTTTGCAAAAACACTATTTAAAAATTTCTATAAATTTCTGGCCAATAGGAAATTTTCTTTCATAAAAAAAAACCCAAAAACCCTCCGCCGTTCAAAAGAACCGACGATCCACGTCGTTCATTTCTTTCCGCCCACGCCGCCGCCGCTACAGGCCATTCCAGACCTTGCCACCACCGCCGTTCGCTCCGCCTCTTCCCCCTCTACAAATCCGACCCATCGCCGACCCCCATCGCCTCCGCCATCGTCGGAATCGCCCCCACGAAGTTCCGAACTTCCCATCGCCAGATCTGCTCCGATCTGCCACCATCTCCGACCCCACCACCATCGACCTGACGCCCTCGACCTCCTCTACGACGCCATCACCTCCGATCAGACCCACGACGCACAGATTTCGCGAAAACAACGAATCCCCTTTTGAACGAAAAATAAAGGTAATTCCTTTATACATTTTTAACACTTTAAAGCATTGCAAAGCTTTGAAAAATAATATCTTTTTCGTTCTTTAACGAAATTCGATGAAACAGGAGACACCGTGACCGCAAGGAGGCTCTCTACATTCTAGAAGAAGCCGCGGATTTTTCTGACCTTCCTACGATTTTTAGCACCGAAATAACCAATGTGAGGAATCTAAACTATTTGTGTGAATGAAATCGCGTTGTATAAATTATATAAGCGAAGTGTAAATTATATACGCATTGTATACCTCATGTACATGTGTTGTATAAGTTATATTAGCGATGTATGAATTATACAAGCGTTGTTTGAAACATATATGCTTTGAACTGTGATGAAATGCAAGTGAATTATTATATATTATATATATATACTCCCCTCGTCCACAGACCATGGACGATATTTATTGCTTGTGATTGACGAGATATTATATGGTTTGACGAATGGTTGGAAATAATTGTTTGTGGTTGATATTATGGTTGAAAAATACCTTTGTGGTTGAAAAATACCCTCTTGTGGTTGAAACAAAATAGAATAGGATTGTGGAATTGAAAATAAAACATGCCGCCTGCGTGCGAACTAGATGCATGATCCCCATTGTCAAAAACCACGAGGTTTTAAGGTAGAGCGAGGAGCCGTACTAGGGACGGTCCTGGTTTTAACTACCCTGCCGTTATGCTGCCGAAATTTTCTGAAATATTTATGTGTTAGAATAATTTTCATTCATTGAAATTATTTACATATGCTATAGAGAATATTCATGTGTTGAGTTGCAATTCATTCGTTGAGTTGAAATTCATGTGTTGAATATTATTTGAATTTAAACAAATGGCTTTAGCGATAAAAATCATATTTTTATATATATACAAACGATATGGAATATTCATGTGTTGAGTTACAATTCATTCGTTGAGTTGAAATTCATGTGTTGAATATTATTTGAATTTAAACAAATAGCTTTAGCGATAAAAATCAAATTTTTATATATATACAAACGATATGGAATATTCATGTGTTGAGTTGCAATTCATTCGTTGAGTTGAAATTCATGTGTTGAATATTATTTGAATTTAAGCAAATGGCTTTAGCGATAAAAATCACATTTTTATATATATACAAACGATATGGAATATTCATGTGTTGAGTTGCAATTCATTCGTTGAGTTGAAATTCATGTGTTGAATATTATTTGAATTTAAACAAATGGCTTTAGCGATAAAAATCACATTTTTATATATATACAAACGATATGGAATATTCATGTGTTGATTTTCAATTCATTCGTTGAGTTGAAATTCATGTGTTGAATATTATGTGAATTTAAACAAATGGCTTTAGCAATAAAAATCATATTTTTATAATTATACAAACGATATAGAATATTCATGTGTTGAATTGCAATTTGTTCGTCGAGTTGAAATTCATGGGTTGAATGTTATCATCTTTTAAAAATAAAATGAATCGACAATGAAAACTATATTTTTTTAGTGAATATGAAGCTTAAAAATACACATGTGTCGAATAAATATTTTTGATGATAAAAATATTCCTTTTATCAGGTATACGCTTAGTTAAAAATACACATGTGTCGAATAAATATTTTTGATGATAAAAATATTCCTTTTATCGTGTATACGCTTAGTTAAAAATACACATGTGTCGAATAAATATTTTTGATGATAAAAATATTCCTTTTATCGCGTATACGCTTAGTTAAAAATACACACGTGTTGAAATAAATAATAGTTTGCTAGAAATATTATTATTAGCTTTGTTCTGCATATATATACATGCGTTGAACAGGAAAAAATGGATTAGCTATAGAGTAAAGAAATTATTTGCGTGCCCGACAAATAGGTAAACCTTGATGAGTTGGCTGCGCAATTTTATTTATATATCAACTCCTGTGAATGCCATTGGATGCAGAGTGCTGGTTTTCTGTGTGAAATAATAAATAACGCCATAGGATAGTAACAATTAATTTTGAACTACACTACATGGCATACTTCTTGACGATAGGCATACTTCATCATATTCCACATAAGCAACTGGAGCTTGTGTGACGAGGTGGAAGATTTACCCTACAAGCAAGAGGCTTGTATGGCGATGACTATGTACTACAGGTTGAACCGATGACTGATATGGACTATATAAAGTATAACGATAAATTGCCAGATTAATAAAAAACCCACACGGGTCTGGAGTTGACAATAATCATGTCGCTCTAGTTATTAGATACGGCACATGGACTATTTATTTCCACACGAAAACGGGGTGACGGGAATTTATTCTCTGGAGTGATTACCATTACATGCTCCCCCGTAAACACCAGAATATATCACTATAAATATGTGAATGCTTTTTAGGATTTATTGGGTACCTAATACGACCCAATAAATTTCCAAACCCCTCCCCGTACAAAGGAGGTTATGGCGAAATTTTTCGAAATATTAAGGCGTTAGTGAAATATTTGAAGTGATAACGAAGTTGAAAATATAAAATAAACCATGGTTGAAACAATAGAATGAACTATATTTATATATATAAATATAAATATAATTAATGGGAATAAAGGCCGTGCAGTTCGCGTTTCGGAATCATAATTTGAAACGATTAGTACGAGAAATCCGACCATCGGATTTTCCAGAAACCACAATCGCTGGGTTCGCCTTGGAAATATCTTTCCAACGGCACCAACCTTGTAAAAATCCAATGGTTGGATTGCCCGGAATGTTTAATTCAAATCTGAAGAAAAACAGCGCCAGAATCGTTTATATTTATATATAAATATAAATATAATTAAATTAAATCGAATAACGACGCTGCAGTTCGAATTTTGAAACCGTAACTTCAAACGACTAGTGTGTAAGATCCGACCGTCGGATCCTCACGAAACTGGAACCGTTGGGTTCGCTTTGGGAATATCTTCCCACTGATATAGACTTTGTAGAAATCCAACGGTTAGATTTTCCGATATGTGTAAAACAAATTAAGGGAAAAACAGCGCCAGTGCCACGGCACTACCTGAAACGTCGTTTAATTAAATATGGCCATTTTTTAAATGAATAAAAATGGCGAAGAATCGTTATAAAATATCATAAGCAATATTGATTGAGAATAAACCAATTGGGCTTGAATTGTTTGATATTTGATGGTTGTATGTGTATGACATGAAAATAACACTAAAGAACCGAAAGATGGATGTCGAATAATATAACCATAAAATAAATCGATTTAAATTCTAATGACGTGAATTATTTGAAAAGGCCGAGCTAACCCTCATTTCAAATAATTTATCGAGCGGTTCGAATTGGAGAATGCAAAGACGATTCAAGACCGACGATCTTCGTATCAGTTGGATGGGCGCTACTGAGGTTCCTGACCGGAGTAGCTACTGGAAAGGGACGGAAGTAGTAGTCGT
Organism: Allium sativum; assembly: GCA_030737875.1. Lineage (NCBI taxonomy): Eukaryota > Viridiplantae > Streptophyta > Magnoliopsida > Asparagales > Amaryllidaceae > Allium > Allium sativum. The sequence continues at coordinate 296,240,028 of CM060918.1, read as the reverse complement.
CTGAACGTATGTGTTGATTGGACGGATATACGAGGAATTTGACGCCTTCCGGTTTCGTTCAGACCCAGGACGGACTTGTAAATGGACTGTGTGTCTGACATTGGATTTTGTTATATACTGATTGATCTCCGTTAAATATATATCTGTTTGGCGGCGGAGAATTTATTCTTTTGCTTAACGCCCTTCTCTGAGACATACGAGCTCAGAGGTTATATATCGATGGAAATCAATCGTATGGAGTGGACTGCCTATGTGGCATGCCAAGATGCTATGATCAAGGCTTTTGTTGCAAAGCAAAGTCTTGTGGATGATGATCAAAGCAAGGTCTACGTGGCGTGGCTTTGTGTATTTCGTAGATTCGCGAACCTCACACTCCGGTATGAGTTAAAAACGGGATACGGACTGCAGGGAGAGCACGACGTTTCTTTCTAGCTATGGTGGTGTCAGTGACTTACCAGCCCTGACATATGTATCTAATTTTCACCTTTGTGGTTGTTGGAATGCGAGGCGCCTCGATTATAGGTCTGTAAGGACCGGGAAACGTGTGTTCAGGAATACTAATCCTCTAACGTAAGTGAGGACCGGCCCTGAAGCATCCAGGGGTTACCCAGAGTGCGTAGTCCCGAGGCATTTGCTAGAGTGTCTCGAAGCGGAGAGGAGCTTGCCCCTTGCCTCGACTCATGATGGAAATCCAATTTCCAATACGAAATAACAGATTTGATTGTAGAACTAGTATGGAGACATAGTAGATGGTAGCTATGCCGCCTATGATTGATATTTATGATGCTATTCGCTTTTGAAACATATATGCACTAGTAATAATATCAAATGATTTTGCTTTATACGTATCAAGCTTATTTGGCCCTTATAAGGTAAAACTCTATCCTCCGGCTTGCGTTGCATTGTGTGATGGGACCTGAGTCTTATAATGGCTTCATTCTTTCTAAAAACATTGCGTTGTTTTAAAAGAATTTACTTAGTTTTAAATGCACTAGCAATCACTAGAGTAAACCCGTTCCGCGAAAGTGGCGTGGTCCTATGATTCGCTTATTACTGTTGTTCAATTGTTAAATAGATTTCTCATACCAGTCCCCATGATTGACTCGTTGTTTGTTTCACTTTGCAAACGCGGGTGCCCTTATTTTCACATGGGCAGCCTAGTACACAGGTGACAGGTGGTTTTTGGTTCTGCACTGCTACATAGAGTGCATTTTTGGCTCATGGCGAGGCTGACTTCACAGAGATGACTTTGACTTTTTCCGCCATTACTGTATTTATATTATGATTCCGCCACTGGCGATGCAGACTGATTTACTTTCCGTATTTCTCACTATATGTATATGTATTCCGCCTTCGGCGATGTAGATTGATACCCTTATTATGTCTCACTGCATGTATGTATTCCGCCTCTGGCGATGATGACTGATCACTTTCCTTTTTATTTACTAAGTATATCCCACGTTATGCTATTCTGATATTACTACATGTTGTGATTCCGCTGTCATATCCATGTAAAATTATTTTATTTATTGTTTCTGTTATTATCTGTACTTTGCTATGATGATTAATGTGTTATTTCCTAATGATTATCCTTAATACCGCCCCTCGGATTTTGGGATCGTCACAGTTGGTATCAGAGCTTTGGTTATCCTTAGTTCCGGGATCTAACACATTAAACACCTCGTCAGAATAGAATCAGTAGAGTTCTAATGCGAGTAGCTCATTAGAGATAGGATTAGCAATGTCCTAGAATGAGCTAAGCAGATTAGCAAAACAATTTGATCAGTACATCATCATTATCTTTCCTTGTATTCCCTTGCTTTATCATTTATGAAAATTATCAAATCTGTGAGCTTGACTCTTTTCTTGCTTATACAGTTCTCTTAGATGGCTACGCGAGGAGCAGCAGCTAGAGGAGGTCGTGGAGGCCGAGGAGATGCAGCAGGAGGACGGGGGAATATCCCCGTAGTAGTGGAAGGCCCTATTATTCAGCCACCAGCACCAGAAGACTTTGAGCTAGATAAAGTAGCAAAGAGGTACAGAAATCTTGGGGGAAAAACTTTTACTGGCACTGGCACAGTGACCGAGGCTACTGCTTGGCTGAAAACCTATGAGAAAATCTTCGAAGGCATGGGTATGGGAACCAACAATAAAGCAAGACTTGGCATTTGGCTCCTTCAAGAGGAAGCAGAGCTGTGGTGGGATGCCATTACCTCAGAAGATGCCGCTGGTACTGTTAGGACTTGGGAGCAGTTCAAGACTTTGTTCAATGAGAAGTTTGTACCGGAACAAGCTCTAGAGAGGATGCGAGAGCAGTTTGCTAATCTCCAGCAAGGATACATCTCTATTCAGGACTATCTAAATAAGTTCACTCAGTTATCGCGCTATGCTCCAGAACTGATTTTGACCAACAAAGCAAAGAATAAGAGGTTCATATTTGGGCTGAAGCGCAAATACCACGATAGAGCTATGAGCAACATCAAACTCTCCTTTACAGAACTAGTAGAGATGGCTTGCAATTACGAAGACATGGATGAGAGGCATGCTAGCCAAGACCGCGCTAAAAGCCAAGCTGGAAATAAGCGCAAGGCTTCTTCAGATCAACCCGAATCTAGCATTACCGCGGCCGCTACTCAGAAACCTGCAAAGATCCCGAAAGGAAATTGCTACAATTGCGGGAAGCCAGGTCACTTTTCTAATGTATGCAAAGCCCTAAGGAAGCCAAAGGCAAATAACTCAGCCGAATGTTACAACTGCCATAAGAAGGGGCACTATAGCAGGAACTGTCCTCTAAAGCAGAATGCTCAAGTGGCTCATGTCTATGACGGGAAGACCCCGCCAGCTATCACCGATGGATCAGGTAAACCCGATGTCTTGGGAGTTACCCTTACCATTAAAAATATTCCTGTTTCTGTACTTTTTGATACTGGTGCATCACGTAGCTTCATTTCTGGTAATATTGTTCATAAGTTAAAATTGAATCCAAGGAAGCTTAAAGAACCTATTAAAGTTCAAAATCCGATAGGAGGGTCTACTATTCTCGGCTCATATTGTAATGTACCCGCCTCATATTCTTGTTATCGATTTCCTTTTAAAGTGATTGTCATGGACCTTTCCGACTTTGATATTATACTGGGGCTGAACTGGTTGACAAAATATAAAGCCGAAGTTAGATGTGCCGAAAGAATCGTTAAAGTCGAAACGAAGCTTGGACCTATATACATACGATGTCATGGCTCAGAAATCAATAGAACAGAATTTTGGTCTTCTTTAGAAGTTATTCCCCCTTCGATAGAAAAGATACCAGTCATTAAAAACTATGCGGATGTGTTTGAAGAAGTAGAAAAATTACCGCCGCAAAGAGAAATTGAATTTAGGATAGATCTAATTCCTAACGCCCGACCAGTAGTACATCCAATTAGAAGAATGGCCCCAAAAGGAAAGGAAGAGCTAAGTAGTCAAACCCGAGAATTGCTTTGGAAAGGTCTAATCAGACCGAGCTTTTCAGCGTGGGGAGCAGCGGTAGTATTTGTCCCGAAATCAGACGGTACTCTAAGACTTTGCGTTGATTACCGAGATCTCAATAAACAGACACTGAAGAACAAATATCCTTTGCCCCGAATAGACGATCTGTTAGATCAATTAAATGGAGCAACTTTATTCTCCAGAATGGACCTAGCTACAGGTTTCCACCAATTACGTATAGCAGAAGACTGTGTTCCTTTGACAGCCTTCAGGGGTCCCGATTTATTCTACGAATGGTTAGTAATGCCGTTCGGCTTGTGTAACGCTCCGGCATACTTCGTTGATCTTATGAACAGAGTGTTCCGTGGTGTGTTGAATCAATTTGTTCTAGTCTTCATCGATGAAATTTTAATCTACTCCAAGTCGGAAGATGAACATGCAAAACATTTAGAACAAGTGTTGAAAATTCTAAGGAGAAATGTCTTGAAAGCTAAATTTTCTAAGTGTGTCTTCTGGCAGAATGAAGTTAAATTCCTAGGCCATGTCGTATCAAAAGAAGGAATTGCTGTAGACCCAAGCAAAATTACAGCGATTCAGAACTGGAAACTACCTACTACCCCCACAGAAGTTCGAAGTTTCCTTGGATTGGCTAGTTACTATCGGAAATTCGTTCAGGATTTTTCAAAAATATCGGGAGTATTGACAAAGCTTACAAAGAAGCATGAGAAATTCAAATGGACACCCGAATGTGAAGAAGCTTTCCAGGAGCTGAAACTGAAGTCGACAACCGCTCCAGTATTGACCATTATAGAAGGCAACCAAGACTTGACTGTATGGACAGACGCTTCTATTAGAGGGCTAGGCGCAGTGTTAATGCAAAAAGGCCAAGTGATCGCTTATGCCAGCCGTCAATTAAAGCCGCATGAAAGAAACTATGCAACTCATGATCTTGAGTTATTAGCCATCGTGTTTGCTTTAAGAATATGGAGGCATTATTTACTGGGCAAGAAATTCGAACTATTTACCGATCATCAATCCTTGAAATACCCAGAAAGATTTAAACTTGAGGCAACAGCGCTGGTTAGAATTCCTTGCAGCATACGATTTTGAAATTCTATACACTCCAGGGAAAGCCAATGTTGTAGCAGATGCGCTCAGCAGAAAGAATGAAATCATCACCAGTTTTGTCATCGCGTCTTCATTAATAGATAGGATCTCGACCCTTCAGAAAGACGATGAATTTATTCAAAGAATCAGTCAAAGAGTCAAAGGAGCTGAATCCACAAGTTTTCGACTCGATGACAAAGGAGTTCTAAAATTAAAGGGAAGAATTTGCATCCCAAACCTTCCTGAGCTCAGAAGAGAAATACTTGATGAGTGCCACAAATCCAAATTAAGTATCCATCCCGGTGTGAGCAAAATGTATAACGATATCAAACGCACATTCTGGTGGAGAGCTATGAAAAGGGATATCTCATTATATGTTAGCAGATGCCCCACTTGTCAGCTAGTTAAGAGTGATCAGCAGAAATTGGCTGGATTATTACAACCATTAGAAATTCCAGGATGGAAGTGGGAACAAATCTCGATGGATTTCATCGATGGCCTGACTCGAACTAAGAAAGGAAACAACAGTATATGGGTAATCGTAGATCGCTTCACGAAGACTGCCCATTTCATACTTGTCCGATCCAACAGAACGGCTCAAAGTCTAGCACAGATTTACTTCAAAGAAATAGTTAAACTACATGGAGTGCCGCTCAATATAGTCAGCGATAGAGATCCCCTACTTACTAGCAAATTCTGGGAAGCATTCCAGGAAGAATTGGGAACCAAATTGAATCTAAGCACCGCTTATCACCCTCAGACAGATGGCCAAACTGAACGGGTGAATAGAATTTTAGAAGATTTGTTACGGGCTTGCGTTATCGATTTTGGAGGCTCATGGGAAGATCACATACATCTAGCCGAATTCTCTTACAACAATAGCTATCAAGCAAGTTTGGGAATGTCTCCATTTGAAGCATTATACGGTAGACCGTGCAGATCTCCCGCATGTTGGGTAGAACCTGGCAACAGACTTGTGTTAGGGCCCGATATGATTCAAGAAGCATCGGATAAAGTCGATTTCATTAAGAAGAAATTGAAAACCGCACAGAGCCGATAGAAAAGTTATGCTGATGCGAGAAGAAGGGATATATTCTTTGCCGTTGGCGATTATGTTTATTTAAGAGTTTCTCTAATGCGAGGAGTAATCAGATTTGGCAAGACTGCGAAGTTGGCACCGAGATTTATTGGTCCCTTTCCTATACTTGAACGGATTGGAACTCTTGCATATAGGGTTTCATTACCTAATTGGTTGCCGGGTATACATGATGTGTTCCATGTATCTCAACTCAGAAAACATGTTCATGATCCCGACCTTATTGTGGAAGAAGCAGCGCAACATGATATTGACATAACTCCAGAATTAGCACTCAGTAGAGAGCCATTAAAGATAGTTGGCAAAGAAACCAGAGAGCTAAGGAGGAAAAAGATTCATCTAGTCAAAGTGCAGTGGAGTAGTGATCCTAGAGACTGTACTTGGGAGACTGAGGAAAGGATTAAACAAGCCTATCCCAAATGCAGAGTGGACATCTCTGACTAACTCCGGTGCAAGGTACCTTTACAATACTTTGCATTTACATTTTATTTCCTGCTTAACTATTATTTCCTTTTCGAGGACGAAAAGTTTTAAGTGAGGGAGATTGTAATAACCCGGAAAATGTGAACCAGTTTAAAATTTTTAAATTAGGTTATTACCAAGAAATTTGAATAGTTGAAATAGCATATTTCAATAAAATATAGAATTGGGTATAATATTGCAGTTTGAAATTTTGAATACAAACTTTGTCTGACTGTACCGGGTGGAAAATATAACGGATTTTAACGAAACAGAAAATATTTAAATCTGTTTATCAATACCTTTCTAACGAATCTGAAAAATCGAAATTTCATAACGGAAATCAAAAGTTATGGCCAAATGAATTTTCAGAAAGGTCGCTATATAGTATATATAGCCCTTGAAAATTGAGATTTTGTATACGACCTCGGAATTCGACGAAACCACTTTTGTTGGGTCTGGGATGTCAAATTATTGCTAAGTTTCAAATTTCATAATTTTTGAAGCTAGTATGTGAGCGGGACAAAAGATAACGTGTTTGGTCAAATTCTGTTAAAATGGGTCGACCTAAAAATGGCCATTTTTCAAACGAGCTCAGAATTCGACGAAACTGATTTTGTTAGGACCGTATCGTCAAAACAAAGCTAGATTTATTTTTCTGGAATTTTTCGATTCAGTTTGTGGCCCTGGCAAATTGAAATGTACGTTTAAATTAAATATCGAATGTTTATATTTTAATTTGAAAAATAACTGACTGTAACAGTCGAAATGGCCAATGAAACATATCCCATTGTGTCCGGAATGGGGGTATTTAGCTAGGGGTGACAGTCGTTGGGTTTAAAAAGGAGTCTGTTTGCAAAAACACTATTTAAAAATTTCTGGCCAAAAGGAAATTTTCTTTCATAAAAATAAAAAAAAAACCCAAAAACCCTCCGCCGTTCAAAAGAACCGACGATCCACGTCGTTCATTTCTTTCCGCCCACGTCGCCGCCGCTACAGGCCATTCCAGACCTTGCCACCACCGCCGTTCGCTTCGCCTCTTCCCCCTCTACAAATCTGACCCATCGCCGACCCCCATCGCCTCCGCCATCGTCGGAATCGCCCCCACGAAGTTCCGAACTTCCCATCACCAGATCTACTCCGATCTGCCACCATCTCCGACCCCACCACCATCGACCTGACGCCCTCGACCTCCTCTACGACGCCATCACCTCCGATCAGACCCACGACGCACAGATTTCGCGAAAACAACGAATCCCCTTTTGAACGAAAAATAAAGGTAATTCCTTTATACATTTTTAACACTTTAAAGCATTGCAAAGCTTTGAAAAATAATATCTTTTTCGTTCTTTAACGAAATTCGATGAAACAGGAGACACCGTGACCGCAAGGAGGCTCTCTACATTCTAGAAGAAGCCGCGGATTTTTCTGACCTTCCTACGATTTTTAGCACCGAAATAACCAATGTGACGAATCTAAACTATTTGTGTCAATGAAATCGCGTTGTATAAATTATATAAGCGAAGTGTAAATTATATACGCATTGTATACCTCATGTACATGTGTTGTATAAGTTATATTAGCGATGTATGAATTATACAAGCGTTGTTTGAAACATATATGCTTTGAACTGTGATGAAATGCAAGTGAATTATTATATTATATATATATATATACTCCCCTCGTCCACAGACCATGGACGATATTTATTGCTTGTGATTGACGTGATATTATATGGTTTGACGAATGGTTGGAAATAATTGTTTGTGGTTGATATTATGGTTGAAAAATACCTTTGTGGTTGAAAAATACTCTCTTGTGGTTGAAACAAAATAGAATAGGATTGTGGAATTGAAAATAAAACATGCCGCCTACGTGCGAACTAGATGCATGATCCCCATTGTCAAAAACCACGAGGTTTTAAGGTAGAGCAAGGAGCCGTACTAGGGACGGTCCCGGTTTTAACTACCCTGCCGTTATGCTGCCGAAATTTTCTGAAATATTTATGTGTTAGAATAATTTTCATTCATTGAAATTATTTACATATGCTATAGAGAATATTCATGTGTTGAGTTGCAATTCATTCGTTGAGTTGAAATTCATGTGTTGAATATTATTTGAATTTAAACAAATGGCTTTAGCGATAAAAATCATATTTTTATATATATACAAACGATATGGAATATTCATGTGTTGAGTTGCAATTCATTCGTTGAGTTGAAATTCATATGTTGAATATTATTTGAATTTAAACAAATGGCTTTAGCGATAAAAATCACATTTTTATATATATACAAACGATATGGAATATTCATGTGTTGAGTTGCAATTCATTCGTTGAGTTGAAATTCATGTGTTGAATATTATTTGAATTTAAACAAATGGCTTTAGCGATAAAAATCACATTTTTATATATATATACAAACGATATGGAATATTCATGTGTTGAGTTGCAATTCATTCGTTGAGTTGAAATTCATGTGTTGAATATTATTTGAATTTAAACAAATGGCTTTAGCGATAAAAATCACATTTTTATATATATACAAACGATATGGAATATTCATGTGTTGAGTTGCAATTCATTCGTTGAGTTGAAATTCATGTGTTGAATATTATTTGAATTTAAACAAATGGCTTTAGCAATAAAAATCACATTTTTATAATTATACAAACGATATAGAATATTCATGTGTTGAAATGCAATTTGTTCGTCGAGTTGAAATTCATGGGTTGAATGTTATCATCTTTTAAAAATAAAATGAATCGACAATGAAAACTCTTTTTTTATAGTGAATCTGAAGCGTTAAAAATACACATGTGTCGAATAAATATTTTTGATGATAAAAATATTCCTTTTATCAGGTATATGCTTAGTTAAAAATACACATGTGTCAAATAAATATTTTTGATGATAAAAATATTCATTTTATCATGTACAAGCTTAGTTAAAAATACACATGTGTCGAATAAATATTTTTGATGATAAAAATATTCCTTTCATCGTGTGTACGCTTAGTTAAAGATACACACGTGTTGAAATAAATAATAGTTTGCTAGAAATATTATTATTAGCTTTGTTCTGCATATATATACATGCGTTGAACAAGAAAAAATGGATTAGCTGTAGAGTAAAGAAATTATTTGCGTGCCCGACAAATAGGTAAACCTTGATGAGTTGGCTGCGCAATTTTATTTATATATCAACTCCTGTGAATGCCATTGGATGCGGAGTGCTAATTTTTCTGTGTGAAATAATAAATAACGCCATAGGATAGTAACAATTAATTTTGAACTACACTACATGACATACTTCTCGACGATAGGCATACTTCATCATATTCCACATAAGCAACTTGTGCTTGTGTGACGAGGTGGAAGATTTACCATACAAGCAAGAGGCTTGTTTGGCGATGACTATGTACTACAGGTAGAACTGATGACTGATATGGACTATATAAATTATAATGATAAATTGCCAGATTAATAAAAGCCCCACACGGGTCTGGAGTTGACAATAATCACGTCGCTCTAGTTATTAGATACGGCACATGGACTATTTATTTCCACACGGAAAACGGGGTGACGGGAATTTATTCTCTGGAGTGATTACTAGTACATGCTCCCCCGTAAACACCAAAATATATCACTATAAATATGTGAATGCTTTTTAGGATTTATTGGGTTCCTAATATGGCCCAATAAATTTCCAAACCCCTCCCCGTACAAAGGAGGTTATGGCGAAATTTTTCGAAATATTAAGGCGTTAGTGAAATATTTGAAGTGATAACGAAGTTGAAAATATAAAATAAACCATAGTTGAAACAATAGAATGAACTATATTTATATATATAAATATAAATATAATTAAAGGGAATAAAGGCTGTGCAGTTCGCGTTTCGGAATCGTAATTTGAAACGATTAGTACGAGAAATCCGACCATCGGATTTTCCCGAAACCACAATCGCTGGGTTCGCCTTGGAAATATCTTTCCAACGGCACCAACCTTGTAAAAATCCAACGGTTGGATTGCCCGGAATGTTTAATTCAAATCTGATGAAAAACAGCGCCAGAATCGTTTATATTTATATATAAATATAAATATAATTAAATTAAATCGAATAACGACGCTGCAGTTCGAATTTTGAAACCGTAACTTCAAACGACTAGTATGGAAGATCCGACCGTCGGATTCTCACGAAACTGGAACCGTTGGGTTCGCTTTGGGAATATCTTCCCACTGATATAGACTTTGTAGAAATCCAACGGTTAGATTTTCCGATATGTGTAAAACCAATTAAGGGAAAAACAGCGCCAGTGCCACGGCACGACCTGAAACGTCGTTTAATTAAATATGGCCATTTTTTAAATGAATAAAAATGGCGAAGAATCGTTATAAAATATCATAAGCAATATTGATTGAGAATAAACCAATTGGGCTTGAATTGTTTGATATTTGATGGTTGTATGTGTATGACATGAAAATAACACTAAAGAACCGAAAGATGGATGTCGAATAATATAACCATAAAATAAATCGATTTAAATTCTAATGACGTGAATTATTTGAAAAGGCCGAGCTAACCCTCATCTCAAATAATTTATCGAGCGATTCGAATTGGAGAATGCAAAGACGATTCAAGACCGACGATCTTCGTATCGGTTGGATGGGCGCTACTGAGGTTCCTGACCGGAGTAGCTACCGGAAAGGGACGAAAGTAGTAGTCGTCTGAACGTATGTGTTGATTAGACGGATATACGAGGAATTTGACGCCTCCGGTTTCGTTCAGACCCAGGACGGACTTGTAAATGGACTGTGTGTCTGACATTGGATTTTGTTCTATACTGATTGATCTCCGTTAAATATATATCTGTTTGGCGGCGGAGAATTTATTCTTTTGCTTAACGCCCTTCTCTGAGACATACGAGCTCAGAGGTTATATATCGATGGAAATCAATCGTATGGAGTGGACTGCCTATGTGGCATGCCAAGATGCTATGATCAAGGCTTCTGTTGCAAAGCAAAGTCTTGTGGATGATGATCAAAGCAAGGTCTACGTGGCCTGGCTTTGTGTATTTCGTAGATTCGCGAACCTCACACCCCGGTATGAGTTAAAAACGGGATACGGACTGCAGGGAGAGCACGACGTTTCTGTCTAGCTATGGTGGTGTCAGTGACTTACCAGCCCTGACATATGTATCTACTTTTCACCTTTGTGGTTGTTGGAATGCGAGGCGCCTCGATTATAGGTCTGTAAGGACCGGGAAACATGTGTTCAGGAATACTAATCCTCTAACGTAAGTGAGGACCGGCCCTGAAGCATCCAGGGGTTACCCAGAGTGCGTAGTCCCGAGGCATTTGCGAGAGTGTCTCGAAGCGGAGAGGAGCTTGCCCCTTGCCTCGACTCATGACGGAAATCCAATTTCCAATACGAAATAACGGATTTGATTGTAGAACTAGTATGGAGACATAGTAGATGGTAGCTATGCCGCCTATGATTGATATTTATGATGCTATTCGCTTTTGAAACATATATGCACTAGTAATAATATCAAATGATTTTGCTTTATACGTATCAAGCATATTTGGCCCTTATAAGGTAAAACTCTATCCTCCGGCTTGCGTTGCATTGTGTGATGGGACCTGAGTCTTATAATGGCTTCATTCTTTCTAAAAACATTGCGTTGTTTTAAAAGAATTTACTTTGTTTTAAATGCACTAGCAATCACTAGAGTAAACGCGTTCCGCGAAAGTGGCGTGGTCCTATGATTCGCTTATTACTGTTGTTCAATTGTTAAATAGATTTCTCATACCATTCCCCATGACTGACTCGTTGTTTGTTTCACTTTGCAAACGCGGGTGCCCTTATTTTCACATGGGCAGCCTAGTACACAGGTGACAGGTGGTTTTTGGTTCTGCACTGCTACATAGAGTGCATTTTTGGCTCATGGCGAGGCTGACTTCACAGAGATGACTTTGACTTTTTCCACCATTACTGTATTTATATTATGATTCCGCCACTGGCGATGCAGACTGATTTACTTTCTGTATTTCTCACTATATGTATATGTATTCCGCCTTCGGCGATGTAGACTGATACCCTTATTATGTCTCACTGCATGTATGTATTCCGCCTCTGGCGATGATGACTGATCACTTTCCTTTTTATTTATTAAGTATATCCCACGTTATGCTATTCTGATATTACTACATGTTGTGGTTCCGCTGTCATATCCATGTAAAATTATTTTATTTATTGTTTCTGCTATTATCTGTACTCTGCTATGATGATTAATGTGTTATTTTCTAATGATTATCCTACCGTCCCTCAGATTTTGGGATCGTCACAGTTGGTATCAGAGCTTTGGTTATCCTTAGTTCCGGGATCTAACACATTAAACACCTCGTCAGAATAGAATCAGTAGGGTTCTAATGCGAGTAGCTCATTAGATATAGGATTAGCAATGTCCTAGAATGAGCTAAGCAGATTAGCAAAACAATTTGATCAGTACATCATCATTATCTTTCCTTGTATTCCCTTGCTTTATCATTTATGAAAATTATCAAATCTGTGAGCTTGACTCTTTTCTTGCTTATACAGTTCTCTTAGATGGCTACGCGAGGAGCAGCAGCTAGAGGAGGCCGTGGAGGCCGAGGAGATGCAGCAGGAGGACGGGGGAATATCCCCGTAGTAGTGGAAGGCCCTATTATTCAGCCACCAGCACCAGAAGACTTTGAGCTAGATAAAGTAGCAAAGAGGTACAGAAATCTTGGGGGAAAACCTTTTACTGGCACTGGCACAGTGACCGAGGCTATAGCTTGGCTGAAAACCTGTGAGAAAATATTCGAAGGCATGGGTATGGGAACCAACAATAAAGCAAGACTTGGCATTTGGCTCCTTCAAGAGGAAGCAGAGCTGTGGTGGGATGCCATTACCTCAGAACATACCGCTGGTACTGTTAGGACTTGGGAGCAGTTCAAGACTTTGTTCAATGAGAAGTTTGTACCGGAACAAGCTCTAGAGAGGATGCGAGAGCAGTTTGCTAATCTCCAGCAAGGAGACCTCTCTATTCAGGACTATCTAAATAAGTTCACTCAGTTATCGCGCTATGCTCCAGAACTGATTTTGACCAACAAAGCAAAGAATAAGAGGTTCATATTTGGGCTGAAGCGCAAATACCACGATAGAGCTATGAGCAACATCAAACTCTCCTTTACAGAACTAGCAGAGATGGCTTGCAATTACGAAGACATGGATGAGAGGCATGCTAGCCAAGACCGCGCTAAAAGCCAAGCTGGAAATAAGCGCAAGGCTTCTTCAGATCAACCCGAATCTAGCATTACCGCGGCCGCTACTCAGAAACCTGCAAAGATCCCGAAAGGAAATTGCTACAATTGCGGGAAGCCAGGTCACTTTTCTAATGTATGCTAAACCCCAAGGAAGCCAAAGGAAAATGACTCAGCCGAATGCTACAACTGCCATAAGAAGGGGCACTATAGCAGGAACTGTCCTCTAAAGCAGAATGCTCAAGTGGCTCATGTCTATGACGGGAAGACCCCACCAGCTATCACCGATGGATCAGGTAAACCCGATGTCTTGGGAGGTACCCTTACCATTAAAAATATTCCTGTTTTTGTACTTTTTGATACTGGTGCATCACGTAGCTTCATTTCTGGTAATATTGTTCATAAGTTAAAATTGAATCAAAGGAAGCTTAAAGAACCTATTAAAGTTCAAAATCCGATAGGAGGGTCTACTATTCTCGGCTCATATTGTAATGTACCCGCCTCATATTCTTGTTATCGATTTCCTTTTAAAGTGATTGTCATGGACCTTTCCGACTTTGATATTATACTGGGGCTGGACTGGTTGACAAAATATAAAGCCGAAGTTAGATGTGCCGAAAGAATTGTTAAAGTCGAAACGAAGCTTGGACCTATATACATACGATGTCATGGCTTAGAAATCAATAGAACAGAATTTTGGTCTTCTTTAGAAGTTATTCCCCCTTCGATAGAAAAGATACCAGTCGTTAAAAACTATGCGGATGTGTTTGAAGAAGTAGAAAACTTACCGCCGCAAAGAGAAATTGAATTTAGGATAGATCTAATTCCTAACGCCCGACCAGTAGTACATCCAATTAGAAGAATGGCCCCGAAAGAAAAGGAAGAGCTAAGTAGTCAAACCCGAGAATTGCTTTGGAAAGGTCTAATCAGACCGAGCTTTTCAGCGTGGGGATCAGCGGTAGTATTTGTCCCGAAATCAAACGGTACTCTAAGACTTTGCGTTGATTACCGAGATCTCAATAAAAAGACACTAAAGAACAAATATCCTTTGCCCCGAATAGACGATCTGTTAGATCAATTAAATGGAGCAACTGTATTCTCCAGAATGGACCTAGCTACAGGTTTCCACCAATTACGTATAGCAGAAGACTGTGTTCCTTTGACAGCCTTCAGGGGTCCCGATTTATTCTACGAATGGTTAGTAATGCCGTTCGGCTTGTGTAACGCTCCGGCATACTTCGTTGATCTTATGAACAGAGTGTTCCATGGTGTGTTGAATCAATTTGTTCTAGTCTTCATCGATGACATTTTAATCTACTCCAAGTCGGAAGATGAACATGCAAAACATTTAGAACAAGTGTTGAAAATTCTAAGGAGAAATGTCTTGAAAGCTAAATTTTCTAAGTGTGTCTTCTGGCAGAATGAAGTTAAATTCCTAGGCCATGTCGTATCAAAAGAAGGAATTGCTGTAGACCCAAGAAAAATTACAGCGATTCAGAACTGGAAAAAACCTACTACCCGTATTCTCAACCAATAAACATTTACATTTGAAGTATGTGTTTCTATATTTTAAAATCGTTGAGACGACCCGAAATCCCGTTCCGACGGAAACAAGGGTTATCTTTGGAATATAACACAGAAACAGATAATAGCAGAACAGAATTAAATAAATACACCAGATAATGAACAATAGAATATACTGGATAAAAGTAATCATCAGAGTTACACAGTATACAGGATCTTACTTAGTACAAATACAGTTCAGCTATACATAAAAGTCTACAGCGGAAATAAACAAAATATGTAAAATAGGAGCTGAACAGCATAAAAAGAGATAAATGATAGAATCCATCTTCAGCTCCAGCTATCCAGAAAAAGAACCAGCTAAACCTGAACACAAGGCTGCCCGTGTAGAAAAAGGGGCACCCGAGTTTGAAAGTGAAACAAACTACGAGTCAGTCATGGGACTGTTATGAGAAATCTACTCAACAAATATATATTTGGCCAATCACAGGACCACGCCACTTTCGTGGAACGGGTTTACTCCATTGGATTGCCAGTGCTTTAAAAACAACTCATTCTTTTAACCATCGCTATGCTTTTTATAAAAATGAAGCCATTATAAGACTCAGTTCCCATCACACAATGCAACGCAAACCGGAGGATAGAGTTTTACCTTATAACGGCCAAAATATGCTTGATACGAATAAAACAAAGGCGTTTGATATTATTGCTAGTGTTTATATGTTTTGAAAACAATTACAAATCATAGCTATCAATCATAGACGACATGAGCGTCCCATGCCACTATGTCGCTAAATATCTATACAATCGAAACCGCACGATCACGTATCTGGAAATTGGATTTCCGTCATGAACCTAGGCAAAAGATAGTCCCTACCGAATTCGAGACGCTCTAGCCCGCCCCTCAGGAACAGCCGCAACTGCCCCTTGGATCGTCAGGGCCGGTCCACCGATGTGGATTATTATGCCTGAACAATACATTTCCCCGCCCTTTGGGGCGTAAACGAGCCAACGAATGACTCCATCGGACCCGGATCGTCCGATCAAACCGAGGCGCCTCGCAACAGCAACAATCACATAGGTGAAAAGTATATAAATGTCAGGGCTGGTAGGTCACTGACACCACCCTAGCTAGAAAGAAACGCATGCCCTCCCTGAGGTCCTTCTCCCGTTTCTGGTTCATACCGGGGTGTGAGGCTCGCGAATTTACGTTATACACAAAGCTACGCCACACAGGCGGTGCTTTGATCATCACCAAAAGACTTTGCTTTTCAACAGAAGCCCTGATCACTGCATCTTAGCATGCCACACAGACAATTCATGCCATGCGACTGATGTCCATCGATATACAACCTCTGAGCTCGTGCGTCTCAGAGAAGGGCGTTAAGCAAAAGAATAAATTCTCTGCTGCCAAACAGATGTATATTTAATAGAGATCAATCAACACAGAATAAAATCCAATGTCGGACACACAGTCCATTTACAAGTCCGTTCTGGGTCTGAACGAAACCGGAGGCACTAAATACCTCGCAAACCCATCGATCACCACGTACGTCTGGACGATCACCACTCATTATCCATATTTCGGGATGCCTCCCAATCAGGACCTCGATTACCATCCAAACGAGGTGAAGATCTCCGGTCTTCGACCACCGTCTTCATCTTCGACTTTCAATCGTCGGTCAATTATTTGAAATGAGAATTAACTCGGCCTTTTCAAATAAATCACGTATATTTAGAATTTCAAATCAATTTATTTTAATGGTTAAATTATTCGACAACACCAATATTGTTCTTTAATGTAATTTTCACACCAAACACATTCAACCATCAAATACAACATAAATCGAGCAAATTCAGTTTATTTCCATTCCATAATGTTTATGGTACTTTATAATAATTTATCGCTATTTTTATTTATTTTAAAATAGCCCATTTATTCAAAACGACGCTTCGGGCCATAACGCGGCCGTGGCGCTGTTTTTCTTCAGATTTGATTTACACATATCTAAAAATCTAACCGTTGGATCTTCACAAAATTTACATCATTAGAAAGGTCTTTTCAGAATGAATCCAACGGTTCCAGTTTCGGGAAATTCCGACGGTCGGATCTCCCGGTACAATCGTTTGAAGTTTCGATTTCAAAATACGAACTGCAACGTCGTTATTCGATTAAATATAATTATATTTATATATATATAACTATATAATCGTTTCTGGCGCTGTTTTTCTTCAGATTTGAATTAAACGTTCCAGACAATCCAACCGTTGGATTTTTACAAGGTTGGCGCCGTTGGAAAGATATTTCCAAGGCGAACCCGACGGTTGAGGTTTCGGGAAAATCCAATGGTCGGATTTCCCGTACTAGTTGTTTGAAATCACGGTTTCAAAATGCGAACTGCACGGCCACGTTTCGTTTTAATTTTATTTATATTTATATAATTATATAAATATAGTTCATTCAACAATTTCAATATCGTTTTCACTACAAATATTTCACTAATGCCTTAAAATTTTGGAAAATTTCGCCATAACCTCCCCTGCACCGCGAGCATCGGGAAATCGCAAATAGCTTTCCCGGTCCTTCTAATCTCAAAAAGAAAAAGAAAAAGCCAAGCGGCTAGCCAACAGGCTCATAAAATCATCACCCAAACAAAACAGTAAATGTGTACCTATTTGTCGGGCACAAAATTTTATTCCTCTTCTCTAGCCCCTTTGCTATAACCTGTTCAATGAATATGCATGTACATATATATAGTTCTTATCATTTATCATTTTCTATTCAACTTCATATTTGATTTCTATTTGGTTTAAAAACACCATTCACTCTAAGGTTACATACATAGGTACAAATCATTTCATTAGCTAATTAATGAATATTTCAACTCATATATGTTTATTTGAACAAGTGGCTATTTTTAACACTTCACATTTCAACGATTCATGCATACAATAAAAATGTGATTTTTATTGTAAAACAATTCATTTCAAAACACTATTTTTCTATATAGTTCATATAGGTGACAAAAATAGGATTTTTATCATAAAACAATTTCTTTTAAAACGAGATTATTTTACACAGTTCATATAGTCGATAAAAGGTGATTTTTTTATTATCAAACAATTTATTTCAAAATATGAATACCATTCAACACATGAATTTCAAATCAACGAATGAATATCGATTCAACACATGAAGGTTTTCTATAGTTTCTATATATAGATAAAAATGTGATTTTTATATTTAAAACGCGAATACCATTCAACACATGAATTTTTAATCAACGAATGAATATCAATTCAACACATGAAGGTTTTCTATTCAATGAATAAATATAGTTTAAGCAGATGAAAATAATTCAAACACACGAATATTATTCAAAATTTCGGCAGCATAACGGCAGGGTAGTTAAAACCGGGACCGTCCCTAGTACGGCTCCTCGATCTACCTTAAAACCTCGCGGTTTTTGACAATGGGGATCATGCATCTAGTTCGCACGCAGGCGGCATGTATATATTTATTTCATTTCCACAAACTAATCCTATGTGGTTTCAACCAAATATTTCTCAACCACAAACGGGTATTTTTCAACCTCAATCAATCAATATCAACCACAAACAATCCCAAACAATCATTCGCTATCAATCAATTTTCACAACAATTTCAACCAATAAATATCGTCCATGGTTTGTGGACGAGGGGCGTGTATATATATATATATATATATATATATATATATATATATGTATATGTATATGTATATTTATATATAGCAATTCACTTTTATTTCAACACATATATATATAGCTAGAAAAAGAAATTGAAGAGTGAGAAATTCTCACCTATAGCTATACAACTTCACGACACTTCACTTAGAGAAATCTTCGCCATTCTCGCCTTTTGTCGCTTTCGTTGCCCGTATTCACTACATATGTAAAGACCGAAACAAATTGATTGCCTGTATTCACTTAGAGAAATCTTTCCAACGAATTCGAATAATCGAAATTTCATAGCGGGAATCAAAAGATATGTCCAGTTGAAAATTCTAAATAGTCGCTATGAAATTCAGGCCCTTAAAAATGGAGATTTTCCAAACGACGTCAGATTTCGACGAAACCACTTTTGTTGGATCCGTGATGTAATTTGGTTTTCTATTCAATTTGAATTCAATTCGTTTTCTATTCGATTCAAATCAAATTTCATTTCAAAATATTCGATTTCGAAATCACTTTTCAATATTCATTGTAAAATGAATAAAATCGATATAAATATCGTTCACGTCAAAATGGCGTCAATCTAATCAACACGGCTTCATATATTGATATTTTCAAATATTCCATTTCGAATATTTCTATTTCAAATATTTCTTTTTTCCAAATATTTCTATTTCAAAACTGAATGAGACCCAGTCAATTACCATATAATTTTAATTATATGGATTTTCTACAACACATGTATTTATCAACAACGATGAATAATCAACCATCATCCAAAGTGCATTCTACACTGTATAAGCATCAAATATAAATATTCAACGCTTATAACAGCCTGTCAATCAATCGATCGACATACAACAAAACAATCGGGATTAGTGTACGTCAAATATCATCCCAATACCCGTGTGGGGTTTCAAGCAATCAAACACAGATTTTTATTTGTGCAGTTGGGCGATGTGTAAAATTTATCGTCCCAATCAATGTCCTTCAAATAGGTGTACATAAACAAACCATCCTGTTTGTAAATGAATATTTGTTTATTCACATTCACGTTAAAAATTATATTTTTAACGATAAAACATTTTATTTTAACATATGAATTTCTATTCAGTTCATTCTTTAAATAAAATGATATTTTTATTTTCTAACTTATTTTAGGAAATTTCGGCGGCATAACGGCACGATACTAGAAACGGGACGAGGCCTAGCCTTATCCCCGGTCTAGTGAAGGCCCACGCCATTCACACATCAATCAAATCAATTTCATTTTACCAAACAATTCAATTCAAACCAAATAATATAACCAACTACACAACCAAACAATTTAACAAACAAGCCATCCATGGTCTGTGGATAACGGGTGTCGGGTGCTACTAAACACCGTCTGCATCCTAGTATATATATATAACTAGAAAATTAAATTGAAAAGTGAGAAGTTCTCACTGATAGCTATCCCAATTCCATGACTTTTCTTATGTAGAAATCTTCGTCGTTCTCGCCTTTCGTCACTTTCGTTGCCTGTAGCCACTACATCGAAGTAAAAATGTGATTTTTATATATTGAACATCGAAGTAAAAATGTGATTTTTATATATGGAACATCGAAGTAAAAAAATTTGATTTACTTTCGAGATGAGGATGGATTGGTCGACCAAAATAGGTTGGGTGTGGTCGCTACGCACTGGTAGGGATAGGGTACACCCCCCGATTCCCAGAACGTTAGAGTATACGTTGCTTTGTTATGAACAGGACGTAAGCCGTTGAGATACTTGATATCCTGGATATAGTGCGGATGTGCATTACAGCGTTTTCTCATGCACGGGACGTAAGCTGTTGAGTATTGCACTACATGATTGATATTTCGGATCAGTAGCCATCATGAAGGAAATCCAACTTCCAATACGACATTTTACGGTTTTAGTTGTATACTATTGGCGACATAGTGGTATAGGACATTCACGTCATCTAAGATTGATACATTTATATTTGAAATCGTTTTGACACTGTTGCACTTATATTAATATCAAAAGATTTGTTTTAAAACGTACCAAGCATATTTGGCTATTATAAGGTAAAACTCTATCCTCCGGCTTGCGTTGCATTGTGTGATAGGACCTGAGTATTATAATAGCTTCATTTTTCTTTAATTAGCATTGCGTTGTTTGTTGTATGCACTGGTATTCTTAGGGGTAAACCCATTTCGTGTTATACGGCGTGGTCCCGTGAATTACCTAACTTTAAAAATAAAGATTTAATAAATGTTTTAGTTCTCACACCAGTCCCATACTGACTCGGAGTTTATTGTTTTAACCTAAACTCTAGGTACCCATATTTTCCACATGGGCAGTTAGTTGTTTTGGTTTTCGCAAATATTTCTTTTCCTAGGATCTTGGATTACAGCTGGAGCTATATTCAGAAAGCTTGTATCCGTGTATTTCATTCAGTTGTGCTAGTTATCGTATTTTCCGCTACACATTGTGCTTATGTATATATTTTCCGCTGCTTTGTACTTTAAATCTCTGAAATTTTTCTGTTGTATAATTATTCATACTCTGATATCTTGTACTCTGATGTAAATTGTTGTAATAGGAATGAAATGTTCTATTGTTCGTGTTCTGACGCGTCGTTCTCAATTCAACCCGGGCTTTCCCGTAAGGGCGAGTTTGGGTCATTTCATTGATGTAACACCCCGAATTTTCTATTAACAATAAATTAATAAATTAGAGTATTAATTCTAAATGAAAGAATTAAGGGAAACGGGTTATGCCATTGCATTCGTCTCGGAATTCTGCTTGAGATAGAATCTGAGTTTGCGTAAATAGGACACTGTATGAAGAAGTTGTGGTCTTCGGAAGTTTCAGAATTCGATTTAAAATTCAAACAGCCCGAAATAAGTTCAAAATTCGAAAAACTGGACCAGAATTTGGCTGGGCGGAAAAATTCCCGCCCAAGACCCAGATCGACCAGGGGGTCAACCTGGGTACCCAGGTCGACCAGGGGGTCGACCTGGGTACCCAGGTCGACCAGGGAGTCGACCTGGGGGTCGAGCTACCCAATCAACCTGGTCAGGTCTTGGCAGGCCTAGTCGGGTTCTGAGCGATTTTCTGAGTTCTAGTGTGTCATTAGGGTTGATTTGTCAATTTCTGGTTGGCTCTTCTCGATGTGAATGGTCTAGATTCATCTATGATCATCTGACGGCTCCAATTAGTTTGAAATTCTATATAAACAACTTAAGTCTCCAACCTAAATTCACATAAAAATTAGAACTAGAGCCGCCATGCTGTCGGGAGAAACTAAGAGTAGCCTCCACTTGAAGAAAACTAAGAGACAAACAAAATCCAATTCAATTAAAATCAAAACAACGTTTATCTACCCAAAGGAAAGCATCTCAATTCCAGAACTCAGAATCCAGAACTCAAGTTCGTCGTTCGTTGTAAGTTTAGTTATGTTTTGGGATGCGAATCAAAATTAATGTCATGCCTTGGAAATAAATTGATAATAGAACAATGTTTATAATGTTATATGTGGAATTGAATGATATTGATCTATGTCTGTGGTTCTATTTTATTATCATTTTGAATTGGGAATTAATGGATAAGTCTATTCATATGTATATGAACTTGGAGATAACCTGTTATGACAAGTTGTGTAGTTTATCATGTTATGCAAGTTTTAGGTTGTAAAATCATATCACATATGTGACCAAATGTTAGATCTACATGTTTATGTGTATATGTTAAACCTATGTCATATTTCAAGTTCACACTTATTCATATGTTCGTGGTTGATTTGTAAATTCACATATATGTAAGTTGATTTAGTCTATGTTGCAAATTCACATATATGTATGTTGATTTAGTCTACGTTGCAAGTTCACACCTGTGATATTCATGTTGACTATTTTGCAAGTTCACACCTATGGTGTTCATATTGACTATGCCGAAAATGCCAAGTTTACACCTATGTCATGTTTATATTAATGAATTTCTTTATGCCTATTTTGTGTATGCTAAATTAGGCTAAGTTTTTAGCCTAATATTATATGTCAAAAATCATGCGGATGAAAATTAGGCT
Source organism: Allium sativum (assembly GCA_030737875.1). NCBI lineage: Eukaryota > Viridiplantae > Streptophyta > Magnoliopsida > Asparagales > Amaryllidaceae > Allium > Allium sativum. Next base: position 296,217,299 of record CM060918.1, on the reverse strand, counting down.
AAGACCGATAGCCTAATATTTAGACGGAGTGACGTTGGGAAAAATTGGTAATTATAGGAAACTTGACATAAATTGGTGAAAAATCACATAGGTAATTTATGGCATGAAACGGTATAAATTATATAGCTAAAATTAATGAACTTGATTAGAAACAAATTTGGGCAATGACATGAATTCTGGATAATATACATAAATAAAAATGTAAATTCAGAAAATACGAATATGCTTAACCCGAGGTTAGATTGAGTTGTGATGTAAACCTGCCCGGACCCCCCCAGCTGTCCAGTAATCACAACAATACCTATCTAATGTGGGAGGTTAAGGCATTGAGCCCAATAAGGACCCGAGGTTAGACTGAGTTACGGTGTAAACCTGCCCGGAACCGACCGGCACATCCAGTAACCGTAACAATACCTGTCTAATGTGAGTGGTTGGTGCTTTAACTAATTAAATCTAAGGACAGACAAGTCAGGAAGGTAGGGTTAAGTTAACTAAAACACTTAACCAATTCAACAAGTTAATTAAACTGATGGGTGGGGTTAGGTAAATACAGACACTTAAACAGTTAACATGTTTGACTAGGAAACCCTAGTAACGGGGATCCATTTCAGCAGTAACCCAATTAGTTATCATGGTACCCTGAAACTGGGCAGAGTGGGGCACGATTACTGGGCTGATTGTAAGCGGTCAAAAGCGACGGCGGTTGGTGCAACAGTGTAGGTACTAACGGAGTGTGGGCGTGCACACACTTCAGAGCAGACAAACAAGGCACTGTGCATCCATATATAACCTATGCATTCTAGAATTGTATCGGGCCGCCACCATGGGACCAGATACACCCCATAGTGGGACAAGCATAGGTATCTACAATCCTGTGGGGTCGTATGACATAGGAAGAAAACGTTGCGAGTAAGAACCGATCGAATAAGGGATCACCTTGTCATGAACACGTGGTGCTAGTTAGGCTAGTTAGTAGGTGCAGAGAAGTAATAGTGAGTGCATTTAGTATAGTTAGTATTTCCTACAATATCTTGACTTATATTCTGGTATTGTCCTGTTCTCAATTTATGCAAGTCATGATCTTTTTATTGTTCTCATGCTAGAAATATAACTAGACTTACCAGACTTATGTCTGACCCAATTTCCTTTCGCTTTCTTTTCTTCCGTTTCCCCCCTCAGGTCCACAGGGAGGAAACACCTCAGCTTAGTCAGATTTTTCATCCAGCTTGAAGAGAGAGAATGTATTGCTTGGATCTCTTTCATTTGGGCTATGGCTTTGGACATTTTATGGGAATTTATGCAGTTTTAATTATGTTTCATGCTTCTTTAAGTTTTAAATCAAGACAGTATTATGGTTGTAATAATTAGAAGTTTGTTTTGATGGAATTATGGAAGTGTTTTGTATGAACACGTATTTATGATATGAAAGTCTGTTTGTTTTTCCGCTGTTTATATATATGTGTTTATATCTGTCTTGTGTTTTATCTGTGACTTTTACTTATAAACCTCCACCGAAGTTAAGGTATTCCCTTTGTGAGTGACCTTAACGGAGGTGGGGTGTTTCACTTGGTGTCAAAGCACAGGTTTACCAGACTAGATAAAGGTTTTTGAAACAATTTTCAAAAAGAAGTTTAAAGAAGCATTTTATTTCAAGAAAAAACGTTGTTTTTAAAAGGCATAATTCCCCAAAGCCATACGCACTATCTCTCTATCCTTTTGTCTTGAATCTTTCCTTTTTGTTTCAGCATGTCTGGAGACCTTGACCTTCCAGAAGGAGTACTGGTACCTGGCTGGTTCCGAAGGTACCTACAGGCTAGGGCCAATGACGCGGGCCCAACAGACATTCCTCCTCCCCCAGTGGTAGCGGTTCCTCCTCCTCCTTCTCGTGGAAATGCTTTCACAAAGACGTGTAGAGACTTCAAGGCTATGGGTGGAAAGGACTTTTATGGAACTGAATCCTTTGTGGTAGCAACGAACTGGCTGAAGGAGACCGAAGATTTGTTCGTCATCTTCGAAGTTGATGACAGGCAAAAGATACAGCTAGCAGTGTGGTTGCTTAAAGACGAAGCTTCTTATAGTGGGAGGTTAACCATGTTGAGAGGCCAGTGGAAACTTGGGAAGATTTCAGGATGAGGTTTGAGATGAAATTCCTCTCCCAAGCTGAAAGAAGCCTGCAGATGGAGAAGTTCTAACTCTTAAACAAGGAAGTATGACGATCAAGGAGTATGTCAATCAGTTTAACCAGCTGGCCAGATTTGGGCTGGATTTAGTAAACACCCAACACAAGAAGGCTCTTCGCTTTGTCAAAGGTCTGAATGAGCCTCTACACAGCCTTGCTATGACCCATATACCCATGGGAGCGACTTATGAAAGCTTGGTGGGCATGGCACTGCTACACGAGGAAGATAAAGGCAAGAAAGAGGCAAAGGTGGAAGTGCCTCAAGAAAAGAAAGAGGGATTACAGGCTAAGAACACAGACTTCAAGAAGGGTGGGAAGAACAACAAATCCCGTGAAAAGAGAAGGTGTAATTTCTGTGGCATTGTTGGACATATAGTAAAAGAATGCAGAAAGAAGAAGGCGAAGATGAATGGTGGTTGTTTCCATTGCGGCGAGACTGGACACATAGCTAAGGACTGCCCAAAGAAGCGAGGGCAGGGACAGAGGACTGGATCCACTTCAGGGGAACAGGTTCACGCGCTGGTGGCACCTTCGCAGGAATAAGGTAGAAATATTTCTGTAGAAAGTGTTGTTTATCTTTATGATCATCCAGTTCGCGCTCTCTTTGATTCTGGTGCATCACACTCTTTTATTTCATCTGCTTTAGTAGAATCTCTACACCTATATTTCATCTGCTTTAGTATAATCTCTGCACCTAGACACTAGTATGGTAGAAGATCCCTTGGTTTTTTCAAATCCAATTGGGGGCTCAGCTTATTTGTCGATGGTTTGTTTGGATTTGAAAATCTCTATTCTAAGTGTTGAGTTTAGATGTAGTGCCTTTGTTTTGGGCTTCTCGGGATGCGGATTGATCTTAGGCATGGACTGGTTATCCAGTAATGGTGTCATTCTTGATTTTGAGAAGAGAGTGGTTAGACTCTTGACTCGGCTCGGTAACACTCCAGAAATTTCTTGTAATCCCTTGAATGCTGTTATGCTTAGTTATCTAGAGTCGCTTGATGCTTCTGTTGAGAATTTGCAATCGGTTAGAGTGGTCTGTGAATGTCCGGATGTCTTTGAAGAGGTGAAGGGCTTACCTCCGAGGCGGGAAATAGACTTCCGCATATATCTTGTTGATAATGAAAAGCACGTAGTTTTACCTGTTAGACACATGGCTCCAAAGGAGAGAAAGGAGCTCAATAAGCAAGTTAAGGAGCTTCTTGAGAAGGGGTTTATAAGGCGGAGTATCTCGGAATGGGGTGCTCCAGTGGTGTTCGCCACCAAAGCAGATGGCTCACTACGTCTTTGTGTGGACTATAGGGAGCTAAACAAGCTGACTAAGAAGAATAGACACCCGCTTCCCAGAATAGACGATTTGTTTGATCAACTTGTAGGTGCGTCGGTTTTCTCCCTACTTGATCTGGCTACTGGGTTCCATCAACTAAGGGTAGCTGAAGATAGCATTGATAAGACGGCGTTCAGAACCCCAGACGGTTTCTTCGAGTGGCTTGTCATGCCTTTCGGCGTGACAAACACACCCGCTTATTTCATAGACCTAATAAGCAGGGTGTTCAGAGAATTCCTCAATAAGTTCGTAGTGGTCTTCGTAGACGATATTTTGATCTTCTCAAAGAATGAGGAAGAACATGCTCAGCATCTAAAGGAGATCATGGAAACTCTTCGAGTTCATCAGCTGAAAGCCAAATTCTCCAAGTGCCACTTTTGGAGAGAAGAAGTAAGGTTTCTTGGACATGTAGTGTCCAAAGAGGGGTTAGCTATGGACCCCGCGAAAGTGGTGGCGGTGCAAGATTGGAAGGCACCAAGAAATGCAACCGAAGTCCGAAGCTTTCTCGGGCTAGCAGGATATTACCGAAAGTTCACTAGAGATTTCGCGAAAATCTCAGCTCCACTCACAAGGCTAACAAAGAAGAATCTAGCGTTCGCTTGGGATTTGGATTGCGAGTTTGCTTTCCAATGATTGAAAAGGCTCTCACAACAGCCCCAGTTCTTACATTGCCAGATGGAAGCAAGATGTTTACAGTATACACGGATGCTTGTGGTATGGGACTAGGCGCTGTTCTGATGCAAGAAGGGAAGGTAGTAGCTTATGGTGGAAGACAATTGGAAGTTCATGAAAAGAACTACCCAACCCACGATCTTGAGTTAGCCGCCATCGTCTTTGCGCTTAAGTCTTGGCGCCATTATCTCCTAGGTGATAAGTTCGAATTATATACTGACCATAAATCATTGAAGTATCTTTTCTCACAGAAAGATCTTAACTTAAGACAACAAAGGTGGATGGAGTTTCTTGCCTCGTATGATTTTGAGATTTCCTATACTCCTGGCAAGGGAAACGTAGTAGCAGACGCCTTGAGTAGAAAGAAGCTGACCTTAAGCCCTCTCTTTGTAGAAAGGCAAAGCTTGGAGTATATAGCCAGTTTTGACTTTAGGCCCTCCTCTGATTTTGTACCTGGTTTGTTGGCATCACTAGAAGTATGGCCCACTCTTTTAGACTCAATAGGGGCCGCACAACGTGAAGGCCCTCAGATTGTTGATGTGATTGATAAGCTAATTAGGGGGTGAAACTTCCAGTCACCTCAATAGGTACTCCATCGATGATAAGGGTTGGCTGAGGCGAGATGGAAGACTATGTGTCCCACAAGCAAGGGATTTGCTAAAGATGGTTCTCGAGGAAGCACACCATTCTAAGATGACAATTCACCCAGGTGGAGACAAGATGTACAAGGACATAAAGAGAGTTTTATTTTGGAGCGGCTGAAGAAAGATGTGGCAGATTTCGTTTCTAAGTGCATGATATGCCAATAGGTCAAGGCGGAACAAAAGAAGCCTGGAGGACTGCTTCATCCTCTTGAAGTCCCCCAATGGAAGTGGGATAGCATTTCAATGGACTTCATTGATGGGTTGCCTAGGTCAAGAAGGGGCAATACTAGCATTTGGGTAATAGTCGACGAGCTCACAAAAAGCGCCCACTTTATACCTGTCAAGAGTAGAAGGACTGCCTCATCTCTAGCATCTCTTTATCTCAAGGAAATATTTCGACTCCATGGAATACCCTCCAGCATAGTGAATGACCGAGATCCTATCTTTACAAGCGAGTTTTGGCGGAGTCTGCAAGAAGCTGTAGGCACACAGTTATGCCTGAGCATGGCCTATCACCCACAAACCGATGGTCATACGGAAAGGGTGAACAGAGTATTAGAAGATCTTTTGAGACTGTGCGTTCTTGACTTTGGAGGGACATGGGAGGATCATCTTCCTTTAGTGGAATTCGCCTACAACAACAGCTACCAAGACACCATTGGCATGGCGCCCTTCAAAGCTCTATATGGAAGACCGTACCGATCACCAACTTGTTGGTGGGCGTCTACAGACAAGCTTATACTTGGGCCAGACATGATTAGAGAGACTTCAGAAAAAGTGGACTTGATACGAAGAAAAATGAAGACTGCCCAAGATAGACAGAAATCCTACGCAGACAAAAGAAGGACCGACCTTGAGTTTGAGGTTGGCGACAGGGTTTTCCTTAAGGTATCTCCTTTAAGGAACGTCGTTCGCTTTGGATCCGCAGGAAAACTAGCGCCAAGATTTGTAGGTCCGTTCCCCATCATCGAAAAGATTGGGAAGATGGCTTATAGAGTAGAGTTGCCAGAAAGGTTGGCTGGAATTCACAATGTCTTTCACGTTTCTCACCTCCGGAAACGTTTACATGAATCTGCGGAAGCGGTGGAGTCAAGCATTCTAGAAGAAGTTGAAATAGAATGAGAAACAACTGTGAGGAGAGTTCCAACTCGAATCGTAGGAACTGAAATCAAAACGCTACGCAACCGTTAAGTCAAGCTTGTTAAAGTTCAATGGAGCAATGCCAAGGAAGACGCGACTTGGGAAACTGAGGAAAGAATACGCGCTGCCTACCCTTTTCTTTTTGAGGGTACAACTTTGATCTCTCTTTTTCCATAAGTTTATGCTTGTATCTACCTTTTAGTGTATCTTCTCGATCCTTTTTCTCCTAACTCCTTAGGTAGAAACTGATGGATGTATACATGTATTTGAAAAATGTTATGATTGATGGTTGCAAGTGGTTGCTAGTGGTTTCTCGTGAATGCATATACACACACCCTAGGTATTAGATCGACTCAGTCACTTCTATATTGCATATGCATATATGTATTCATATTTGTGTGTGGTTGAAACTTGATATGTTGTCATATGGATGTCGCATTTGTATGAATGGTTGCGCACTCATGTAGAATTATGAGTAGGGAAAAATTTGCATACATAATGGATTCATGACACTTAATGATTCGCATTAAGGAGGTCAACTGAATCAGTAGACCGCCTAATTTTGCATTAGATAAGGACATATACACACACTATGCATATGATCATGAAGCATTAGAAGTCTATTAAGGACAATGGACGTCTGTGTTTGTTGGTTGAGTAGATGGACGATTGGATGTTAGGATATACATTCTTCTAGACTTGAAGATTTCGGGAACGAAATACTTTAAGGAGGGGAGAATGTAACACCCCGAATTTTCTGTTAACAATAAATTAACAAATTAAAGTATAATTAATTCTAAATGAAAGAATTAAGGGAAACGGGTTACGTCGTTGCATTCGTCTCGGAATTCTTCTTGAGATAGAGTCCGAGTTTGTGTAAATCGGACTCCGTATGAAGAAGTTGTGGTCTTCGGAAGTTTCAGAATTCGATTTAAAATTCAAACAACCAGAAACAAGTTCAAAATTCGAAAAACTAGACCAGAATTGGGCTGGGCGGAAAAATTCCCGCCCAGGACCCAGGTCGACCAAGGGGTCGACCTGGGGGTCGACCTAGGGGTCGACCTGGGGGTCGACCTAGGGGTCGACCTGGGTATCCATGTCGACCAGGGAGTCAACCTACCCAGTCGACCTGGTCAGGTCTTGGCTGGCCTGGTCGGGTTCTGAGCGATTTTCTGAGTTCTGGTGTGTCACTAGGGCTGATTTGTCACTTTCTGGTTGGCTCTTCTCGATGTGAATGGTCTAGATTCATCTATGATCATTTGACGTCTCTAATTAGTTTGAAATTCTATATAAACAACTTAAGTCTCCAACCTAAATTCACACAAAAATTCGAACCAGAGCCGCCATGCTGTCGGGAGAAAACAGAGAGTAGCCTCCACTTGAAGAAAACTAAGAGACGAACAAAATCTAATTCAATTAAAATCAAAACAATGTTTATCTGCCCAAAGGAAAGCATCTCAAATCCAGAACTCAAGTTCGTCGTTCGTTGTAAGTTTAGTTATGTTTTGGGATGCGAATCAAAATTAATGTCATGCCTTGGAAATAAATTAATAATAGAACAATGTTTATTATGTTATATGTAGAATTGAATGATATTGATCTAAGTCTATGGTTCTATTATATTATCATGTTGAATTGGGAATTAATGGATAAGTCTATTCATATGTATATGAACTTGGAGTATAACCTGTTATGACAAGTTGTGTAGTTTATCATGTTATGAAAGTTTTAGGTTGTAAAATCATATCACATATGTGACCAAATGTTAGATATACATGTTTATGTGTATATATTAAACCTATGTCATATTTCAAGTTCACACTTATTCATATGTTCGTGATTGATTTGTAAATTCACATATATGTAAGTTGATTTAGTCTATGTTGCAAATTCACATATATGTATGTTGATTTATTCTACGTTGCAAGTTCACACCTATGATATTCATGTTGACTATTTTGCAAATTCACACCTATGGTGTTCATATTGACTATGTCGAAAATGCCAAGTTTACACCTATGTCATGTTTATATTAATGAATTTCTTTGTGCCAATTTTGTGTACGCTAAATTAGGCTAAGTTTTTAGCCTAATATTATATGTCAAAAATCATGCGGACGAAAATTAGGCTAAGATTGTTAGCCTAATATTTAGACGGGGTAACGTTGGAAGAAATTGGTAATTATAGGAAACTTGATATAAATTGGTGAAAAATCACATAGGTAATTTATGGCATGAAACGACATAAATTATATACCTAAAATTAAAGAACTTGATTAGAAACAAATCTGGGCAATGACATGAATTCTGGATAATATACATAAATAAAAATGTAAATTCAGAAAATACGAATATGCTTAACCCGAGGTTAGATTGAGTTGTGATGTAAACCTGCCCGGACCCGTCCGGCTGTCCAGTAATCACAACAATACCTATCTAATGTGGGAGGTTAAGGCATTGAACCCAATAAGGACCCGAGGTTAGACTGAGTTACGGTGTAAACCTGCCCGGAACCGACCGGCACATCCTGTAACCGTAACAAAACCTGTCTAATGTGAGTGGTTGGTGCTTTAACTGATTAAAGCTAAGGACAAACAAGTCAGGATGATAGGGTTAAGTTAACTAAAACACTTAACCAATTCAACATGTTAATTAAACTGATGGGTGGGGTTAGGTAAATACAGACAGTTAACCACTTAATAAGCTTGACTAGAAAACCCTAATAACGGGGACCATTTCAGCGGTAACCTAATTAGGTATCATGGTACCCTGAAACTTGGCAGGGTGGGGCACGATTACTGGGCTGATTGTAAGCGGTCAAAAGCGACGGCGGTTGGTGCAGCAGTGTAGGTTCTAACGGAGTGCGGGCGTGCACACACTTCGGAGCAGACAAACAGGGCACTGGGCATCAGTAGTATAACCTATGCATTCTAGAATTGTGTCGGGTCACCACCATGGGACTTGATACACCCCATAGTGGGACCAGCATAGGTATCTACAATCATGTGGGGACGTATGACATAGGAAGAAGATGTTGCGAGTAAGAGCCGATCGAATAAGGGATCATCTTGTCATGAACACGTGGTGCTAGTTAGGCTAGTTAGTAGGTGCAGAGAAGTAATAGTGAGTGCGTTTAGTATAGTTAGTATTTCCTGCCATATCTTGTCTTATATTCTGGTATTGTCCTGTTCTCAGTTTATGCAAGTCATGATTTTTTTATTGTTCTCATGCTAGAAATATAACTAGACTTACCAGACTTTTGTATGACCCATTTTCCTTTTGCTTTCTTTTCTTCCGTTTCCCCCCTCAGGTCCACAGGGAGGAAACACGTCAGCTTAGTCAGATTTTTCATCCAGCTTGAAGAGAGAGAATGTATTGCTTGGATCTCTTTCGTTTGGGCTATGGCTTTGGACATTTTATGGGGATTTATGCAGTTTTAATTATGTTTCATGCTTCTTTAATTTTTAAATCAAGACAGTATTATGGTTGTAATAATTGGAAATTTGTTTTGAGGCAATTATGGAAGTGTTTTATATGAACACGTATTTATGATATGAAAGTCTGTTTGTTTTTCTGCTGTTTATATATATGTGTTTATATCTGTCTTGTGTTTTATCTGTGACTTTTACTTATTAACCTCCACCGAAGTTAAGGTATTTCCTTTATGAGTGACCTTAACGGAGGTGGGGTGTTTCAATTGATCTTCCAAATTCCTCAACAATATCCGTATAATCACGGAATCTAATATTGAAATATTCCGAAGATTATTTCCGTTCCAAAATCGTTCCAATTTATTTGTTGGAAAATTCTGGTTATTATAAAACCATTTTCAAATCCAATTTATTTATTTCTTAAAATAATTGGATTATTACTCTAGTTATTAACTAGTTCATTTCGATAAAAATATATTTTTATCTTTTCAAAAAATGTAATTTTTCATTCAAAATCTTTCCAAATCATTTATTATGATTTTACATGATTTTTCCATATTTTTAATAATTTTATTAAGTCCCTTGTAGTCGGTTTCCAATAACGACCACCGAACTGCATCCATAGCGACCTTTTTTGAAATTGATTTGGACATAATTTGAAATCCGACCATTCAAATTTAAATCTCTTATATTCGTTGGAAAGATCTTTTCGATACGAACCCAACGGTTCCGGTTTTAGGAGAATCCAATGATCGGATCTTCCGTTGCATCAATTCGAAGTTAATGGTCGAAATTCGCAAACAGTCATGGCATGGCACGTTCTATTCAAGCCATTAATATTTATATAATATATATATCATTGATTTCCATTTAAAATGTATTTTATAAATTGTTTATGAATTCGTTTTAAAAACTATTCCTACTTCCATTTCAGTTTTAAATCAAAATTGAATATTTCTTTACATGCCAATTTTTTTCATTCCATATATACATTAAAAATTATATTTTTAATGAACAAATATTTATTTCATTTCATGACCATTTTATATATCACATATATATGTTAAACATTTTATTTTTAATGAACAAATAATTATTCCATATCATGACCATTTTATGTATTGCATATACGTGTTAAAAATAATACTTTTAACAAACAAACATTTATTCCATATCATGACCATTTTATATAACGTATATTGTTGGCTAGCTTTTTGACTAAGCCACCAAGGTTCACACACAAGAAGAAAGTATGAAGCTTCATGCCTCTAGTCCATGAAAACCAGATCGTGGTCATTTCACTCTATGGGATCGTCGCGCCCTATCGGGTCGCCTCGCCCCTACTCGATCCGATCCATGCTTTCTAGCTCGATCTGATCCGATCCGAGCTCCAGGAACCAGAAAATGAAGGCTATGACCAACTCTTCCACGATCCGATAATACAGGATCTCGCGACACCTGTCCACAACTGTCATATTGACCAATCCTCCATCAAGATATGAACCAGTACGAGGTCCTCGGGATGTGTGCCACGTATGACCGCGATCCGTCTGAAGAAGTCAGCTATAAATAGCCCAGAACTTGACATTTTGAAGGATCTTTTGGCAATTGAGAGATCTGACTCCACCATTATCATATCTCCATTATTTCCACTTAGAGTTACTCTGAAATTATTGAGAGAATCATAATTGTTAGAGCGAGATTGAATGAAACCATTTGATTGTACTTGCATTCAACATATAATCAACTACATATAAAGTGACGTAGGCTCGTTAACGCCGAACCACTATAAATTTCGTGTGTTTTCCTGCTTTTTTCTTCATATTGTAGTTATAATTCTTCGTAGATCAGAACAGCTTGGGTGTTAGACCCAATTTTGGATCTAACATTTTGGTGCTTTCATTGAGATCGAATTTTTAGCACATTGGATTGTTGTTCCGTTGTTTGGATACTCAAGTCCGAAGAAGACAGTCCAAAACCCCACTATTTCAGTTTTTGAAGATTTCAGTGAAATTCAGATATCATGGCTGGGAAGAAGTCTAAAGATGCTCGAGCATCGCAGGCCGAAGAGGCTACAAACGAGGCGATTGAAGAGAGTGTGCACGAGTAGTTCGAGGAAGAGCCCACGGATGGCATTGCGTAGGGGGCGATTGCGATTGAAGGAGGAGCCATGAACTAATCAGCTGAAAGGGTGAGCACTAGATTGCGTGACCTCGCCACGAACCCACCTGCACCTATCACCACGACCCGATCCCAGGGGGGCGCAACGAGCCATCGGCATCAGGGGGCGAACCGATCCGATAAGCGGACCACCACTCGACCCGGGAAGGAACCTATGTCCCGCGCTGCTCACGCTGGTACCTCTGCTCGACCTGGTACGGGTCTTCTGCGCATAAGAGAAGAAGTTGATGATGATCAGTTTGACCCGTCTGCACCTGCTACTGAGGGAGACCTGTCTCGTATGCTTGACATGTACAATCGACTTTTTGAAGAACTAGTCGCTCAGCGACAAGAGAGTTCAGTATTGCGATAGAATATGGCTGCTATGGACAGGCGAATTGACGACCTCATAAGGCAGAGGGTTTCCTCACCAACCCGTCTTCCTTCCCCAGAACATACTTCCTCATCTGAGGAGCCCCGTAGAAACCGACGTTGGCCTCCGCTAGAAAGAGCTGAGAACATAGAGCAACTTCGATCCCGGGGAGAAGAAGTGCTTAACCAGGGAACTAGCAATCGTAACTTGAATGAACCTGCTTTACCGCCGAGGAATGGGAACGTGGTTGACCTTGCTCAGAATCGACCCAATCCCCCCGCTTGTCGCGTAGTTGACCTCGGCAACAGGGGCAAGGAAGCTCCGCCTGAATCCCAGACTTTGTAGCTGCACGTCAAAGAAATGCTGAAGAAGCCCATCAGGCAAGAAGTGCCGATCCTGAGTCCACCTGGACCCGGGCAGATGTTGAAGCAATGATCAGGGAAAACATAATAGTTAGGCAAGGGTATAGGGATGAAGATTGGGGCATAGATCGTAGTCATACGCCTTTTAACGATGATATATTGGAGGTCACATTCCCGAGACGTTTTAATATGCCGACAATGAATCGCTATGCGGGCAAATCTGACCAAATCCAGCATCTGATGCGATACTCCTGGTCCATGAATGCCGCCGCAGCAACAGACGAGATAAAGTGTAAGGCATTCCCTATATTTCTGGAAGATATGGCATTAGTGTGGTTTACCCGCTTGCCAGCCCGGTCAATATCCAGTTTCAGGGAATTGAGTGAGAAGTTCGTGAACCAATTCCGCCTTCACGCTCAGAGATCTAAGAATGTAATTGAGCTGTCTCTCATTAAGCAATGGCCGGACGAAAGCTTGAGATCGTACTTGGATCATTTTAATTTAGCAGTTACGGAAGTTATAGATCCGCATGAGCAAACTGTGTTAATGGCCTTAATTGACGGTGTCGATAAGGATACCGAGTTTGGAAGATATTTAGCCGGCAAACCACCTCTGACCAGAGAAATATTTTATGAAATAGCTAATGTCCGTTTACGACAGGAAGAGATATATTCTAATCGAAAGAGGAAGGCTACTGATAAGGAAGATATTCAGAGCAATGTGGCCATCAAGCAGATAGGAGACAGCTCAGGAAAGGTTGAAGTCAATGTTGGGAATAAAAATCAAGGAAATGGTCGCCAACCGGGAAACAATAATAGCAATAACCGGAAGAGAAACCGAGGAAATGATTCCCAAAGAAGATCTCGACCCATGCCATTTGAGAGTTTCACACCATTAAATGATACATTGGAAAATATCTTCCTGGATACCTATAATGTCCTTCCATATAAAAGGCCTCCTCCGAGAGAGTCGATAGACAAAGAGCGTGAAACCGGAAAGTTCTGTCTATTTCACCAAATCCACGGTCATTCCACAAATGAATGTCGTCGTCTGAGATACCTGGTCGAGAGGCTTCTCCGAGAAGGAAAACTCGATGAGTACAGGGTCACACCCAGAGACAGGGGGCAAGCCGCATCTGCCCCAAACCAAAATCAGAATCAGAATCAGGGCCAGCCTACTCCCCGGCTGACTGCTCAGCAAAAGGGGAAGAACATTGTAATTAATACCATAGTAGGAGGGCTTCATCTGGCCGGGAATAGCTTTAGGGAAATGGACCAGTATGTCAATGCAGCTAAACAAGCCCTCATGGCAGGAAAAGGCAGTAACCCTGAGGACATTGCTCTAGCCAAACAACAGAAGACAATGACCGATGACATCATATTTCATGACAGAGATAGCGTTGGCATTCACTCCCCAACCGAAGATCCATTAGTAATTATAGTCGCAATTGGTCCGGCCATAGTCCATAAAGTTCTGGTAGATAACGGAAGCTCAGTCAACATTTTGTTCAAGAAAACATTCGACCAGATGAAACTTGAGACGAAGGACTTAAAACCATGCGAAGGGTGGATACGTGGATTCAATGGAGCATCCACTGCTCCAATGGGATATGTAGAGTTGTCGGTAACCCTTGGGGAAGGGGAACGCCAGAGAGTAAGAATCCTCCCTTTTGTGGTTCTACACGTCGAATCACCATATAACGCATTTCTAGACCGACCGGCCTTAGCAAAGTTCAGAGCTTGTATAGCCCCTTGGTGTTTATTAATGAAGTTCCCAACTGAAGCTGGTATAGGTACAATAAGAGGAGATCAAGTTGTGGCTCGAGCATGCTACATTGCAGAGTTGAAGATGCTCCGCAAAGGAAAAGATGTAGAAACCAAAGGCGCTTCCTCCCCGGCAAGGGAGGAAACGTTATAGCAACTAAAGAAAATAACCATGGGAGAGTCGCCCAGAGAACTGCCCGAGGACATAGATCCCAGAGAGGACGAAGAGCCTGGGGGCGGAATGGCGACTCCCAATGAGACAACTGTGGATATTCCAATCGATCATGGAGACCCAGAGAAGGTTCTGAAGATTGGATCCCAGTTAGATCCTATTCGAGCCGGAGAGTTAACGGATTTTTTGAAAGCCAATTTAGATGTATTCGCTTGGACCCACTCGGACATGTGTAGGATATCTCCTTCGATCATGAGTCATTCGCTGAGCATCAACCCGAAGCATCCTCCTGTCAAACAGAAAAGGCGAATGCTTGGCCCGGAGAGGTTGGCTGCTTTGAAAGAGGAAGTTGAGAAATTGAGAAGTAATGGGTTCATCAGAGACTCAACATATCCAGATTGGATTTCCAATCCAGTCTTGGTAAAAAAAGGCTAATGGAAAGTGGCGTACCTGTATTGATTTCTCGGACCTGAATAAAGCTTGCCCAAAGGACAGTTTTCCATTGCCAAGAATTGACCAGCTGGTGGATTCGACAGCTGGCCATGAACTCCTCTCTTTCATGGATGCTTACTCGGGGTACAATCAGATCCCTATGCACCTCCCCGATCAAGAACATACAAGCTTCATTACAGATTTAGGATTGTATTGCTATGTAGTGATGCCATGTGGCTTGAAAAACGCCGATGCTACATATTAGCGATTGGTTAATAGGATGTTTTATAACCAGATTGGGAAGACGATGGAGGTGTATGTCGATGACATGTTAGTGAAATCCAAACAATCATCCGACCATACTACCGATTTAGCAGAAATGTTTGAAATTCTCCGTAAGTATGGAATGAAATTGAACCCTTTGAAATGTTCATTTGGGGTAGCATCGGGAAAATTTTTAGGGTTTATCGTCAATTCGCGTGGGATCGAGATTAACCCAGATCAGATCGCAGCAATCCGGAATATTCAGAAACCTAGACAGATTAAAGATGTGCAAAGCCTCGTAGGGAAAGTAGCGGCATTGAGAAGATTTATCTCCAAAGCCAAAGATAAATGTATCCCATTTTTTGAATTAATAAAGCGAGGAAAGCGCAACTTCGAATGGACTCCTGATTGTGTTGAAGCATTCCAGAATCTCTTGAATCATTTAGAAAAACCCCCGATTTTGTCTAAACCCATAGATCATGAAGAATTATTCGTATATTTGGCGGTGTCATCCAATGCGGTCAGTTCGGCTCTGATTAGAGAAGAGGATAAGGTGCAAAGACCAGTATATTATGTAAGTAAGAAGTTGGCGGCCGCTGAACAAAATTATCCAAAGATAGAAAACCTTGCGTACAGTTTGTTGATTACATCGAGGAAGCTTCGCCACTATTTTCAAGCTCACCCGATTACTATATATACTGATCACCCGTTAAGACAAGTTCTTCAAAGGCCAGAGGCTTCGGGACGATTAGACGATTACTTAAGTGGAACATTGAACTAAGTCAGTTCGATTTGAATTTTCAACCCCGGCGATCAATAAGGGGGCAAGTGCTGGCAGACTTCATAGCAGAGTTTACCATCCCAGACGATGACACAATGAGCGAAGAAGTCGATCCGCCAAGGCTACTCCTCGATCCCAGTGCCTGGAAGTTGTTCACTGACGAGCAAAGAACGATAGACGATCTGGTGCCTGAGTAGTGCTCGAAACTCCAGAACAACGAGCGATATACTATGCTCTCAGATTGGAGTTCCGCGCCACTAACAATGACTCAGAATACGAAGCCCTGATTGCTGGTTTGAAATTAGCAAAGGAGTTGAAGATTACGAAGTTAGACATCTTTTGTGACTCCAACTTAGTTGTGAACCAGGTCATAGGAAAATTCCAGGCCAAAAGTCCTAGGCTGATATCATATTTAGAAAAAGTGAAAAAGTTGATGGGTGGTTTTGACCATCACACCATATCCCACATTCCTCGAACAGAGAACCAAAAAGCAGATAAATTGGCTAAATTGGCCAGTTCTGATAGTCCTGAAAACACAGAATTGGTCCTGATGGAAGTCTTACAGTCACCTAGTATAGATCAGATGGAAGTTGATCTGGTACTAGATGTTGAGCCTGAAAGGGAGTCATGGATGACCCCTTTGAAGAATTTCCTAATGTAGGGAACGCTCCCTACGAAGAAAAGTGAGAGGCGCGCAATAATTCGGAAGGCCTCTCGGTATGTTTTGCAAGTGGGAGTCCTGTATAGACAAGGATTTTCGATGCCCCTCCTCCGGTGTATTGCCCACAGCGATATTCAACACGTATTGCAAGAAGTACATGAGGGCGATTATGGAGATCACACGGGAGGCCAAACATTGGCAAAGAAAATAATACGATATGGTTATTTCTGGCCAACCGTAAATAAGGATGCGGCCAAATACACGCGGCATTGTGATGCCTGCCAGAGATTTTCTAAGATCCATAGGCCCCATCAAGCCAGCTGAAGATGGTGACGAGTCCTTGTCCTTTCGCTATGTGGGGAATCGATATCATTGGAAGCCTCCCCATAGCGAAGGGCGGAGCAAAATTCGCTATCGTAGCCGTGGATTATTTTACCAAATGGGTAGAAGCAGAACCATTAACCACAATAACAACCAAGCGAGTAATCAGGTTCGTTGTTAGAAACATTATATGCCGATTTGGAATCCCAAGAATCATCATAACGGATAATGGAACTCAGTTTGACAGCACCGAGTTCAGAGATTTTTGCCAGAAATACCACATCAAGAAAAGGTACACCTCCATGGCATATCCGCAGGCAAACGGCCAAGTGGAGGCCGCAAATAAAACGATTAAATCTATCCTGAAGAAGAGATTGAAGCGGGCCAAGGCCATGTGGGTCGATGAATTGCCTTTGGCACTATGGGCTTATAGAGTGACCTATAAATCGGCAACTGGCCATATGCCGTTTTCCCTTGCCTTTGGAACTGAAGCGGTCATCCCGGTCGAGTTGGAAATACCTTCTCACCGAGTCACCTATTATGACCCGATGACCAACAATGAGTTGCTCCTTGAATCCTTGGATATGATCGAAGAGAAGAGGGACGAAGCCAATTTATGTGCCTTAAGACATAAGCAGCAGATAGCTCAATATTACAACAAGAAAGTCCGAGCACGAACCTTTGAACCCGGAGACTTGGTTCTAAAACGTATCTTCCCATGCTCAGAGCATATTGGTCTGAAATGGGAAGGACCATATTCCATCCTGCGAAGACTTGATAATGGAACCTTCAAGCTAGCAACCATAGATGGAGATGAAATCCCCAGAGTGTGGAATGCCCAGCATTTGCGGCCTTACCTGACGTAAAATCGTCAGTTTCATTCTTTTGATTTTAGGACCATGTAAAAAGGCATGACTTGCCTAGAATAGTCTGGTTACTTGAGCAAAAGATTATAAAGTGGACGTAGGTCATGATTCGACCGAACCACTATAAAATATCGTGTGTCATTTACCTTTACTGCATCATTACCTATTTGCTTTATCTCGATTAATATAAATTATTGTTGTTTTCTCAGTCTGTCACAGATTATGCAGCAACATTGGAACACCCAATGCATTTTGCCATGAGGTGAAAGAGGAACCATAATCGAGGACCACAAGGTGCGGTAAAGTAAATCATCCCATGATCAAACTCTAACTCCTCAGAATCAGGAGAGAGTATAAAGGACGCGAAGATGACGTCCGCAAGGCGTGAAGGTGCACCATGATAAAACCGCCTTGCCACCACTCTAACCCGCTGAAGGATCGGGAGAGTCTAAAGGCGCCAGAGATTTAGCGCCCCCAGAATTTCTGCCCCGCTGAAGGATAAGAGAGCAGACCTAGAACGAGCTCGAACTCTAACCCGCTGAAGGATCGGGAGAGTATAAAATCGCCAGAAATTTAGCGCTAAGAGAATCTTTACCCCCTACCTTTCATAGGGGGCAACACACATGACCCTAATCAATCATTAATAAGCCCTGGCCAGGCATCATATTAAATGATTGATTGGGGGCATATACACGCACATCACATCTCTGCATAGAAATTTTAAAATTTTGCTAATGCGATTCATGAATTAATTTTCGATTAGTTATGGTTTGAATATTTGTGGCTAATGCGATAAATTAAAATTGCAGGTGTGCAGGTTTAGTTCTCCTTTTTATGTGGCTAATTTGTCTTGAAGGGAAACTCTTGTTCGTATCACGACAAGGATGAAAGTCAAGGTCGACCAAGACGAATCATCCCCCATGCCGTTATGTTGGCTACTCGGGAAGTTGCACAGAGATGCAAGGAACTTGGAATCACTGCATTGCATATTAAGTTAAAGGCAACAAAAATAAATTTTTTATTTACTAAGATGCAGGGATACGACATAAGATAGCTAAACAAAAGTAAGGGCCATTCCTACAATTACATTTTTTGGCCAATGGAAAGCCTAAAAATCCTAAGGACAAAATATGAACTAATATCTGCATCCTACTTATGCTTGGGGGGGCTATTTTGGCTTCTTGCTCTTCTTTTGCTTCCCCGACTCCTCCTTGTCAATGCCTGACTGATCACCTATTTTTCTCTTCCTCTTATCAACAAGAGGCTCTGGCGAAGAACTAGAGGACTAAGAGGCTAGTTGTGAAGTTATTGATCGGGAGGAAAATCTTATGACCAACCCAGTTTTGGGATCGATTTCAGAAATAGGGGATACGTATACTGGGTCCTGTTCCCCTTTCATAAGGAGTAACTGCCTCTCCTCTTCAGCCTGCTGATCAGCCAAGGTTTCACCACCACCCTTGATTTCGTCTGTAATAACAACATCATCCTCTTCATCCATGTGACCACCTTCTGTGTCCTTCAAAGCAGCAATGACCTCGGCATCTACAGGAACATTAGTGTTGGGTACCACAGATGCCATGGTTACTTTTTCACCACCCTCATTTTGCTTTGAAGTCTCAGAAATTTCAGCATCAGTGCCTAAGGGGATATCAAATTTCTCTGCCTTTGCTTTCTTTTTCCCCTTTTCTCGGTCAATATATCACCTGTATTACAAGAGGCACATGTTACTAACTCAATGGGCTGCTCCGCAGAACGGTGAAAAGTCACAACTGCTTTGGCAAATTGCGAGGAAAATATGGATATACCTTCAGCTGATATTTCATCCTAGTTTGCAGCAGAAGCTCCGACAGCCAGAGGAGTTGGGCATAAGGGAATTAACGGATCGTCAGGATTATATTCCTCGACTTCGGGGGCCTTGAGTTCCGCCGCTGAGCTTGAACCCTCATCAAGTTTGCTCTTGCCTTTGGCCTTAGTCTTCTCCCTTTCCACCTCTTCTCGGATTAGGCGTCTCCCCTCCTCTAAATCCTCGGGTTCTTTTCCTTTGAGGAGTCTCTACATTAGCTAGCCTTCATCAATCTCACTGACCTTCAATCGTTGCTTCTCATCCTCGACATTTGCATCCCATATGTTGGCGAGAGTAATGTGATAGTCTGGGATCCAAGAAATGTCTTGAGTTTTGATGACTTGGCCTAAGAAGTCGAATATCAATTCCCCGAAACCTTCTATTTCTTTTTCGGCTTCGGCAAGCTTGTCAGCAGTGGTGGTAGATGATTCAAGAATGCTGTTAGCATTAGTCTCGGCAATAATCGCTCGCCCCTCCGCCTGAACGAGTTGGTCAATCAAGACCTCCTTTTCTTTCTGAGCAGCCGCAAGACTGTTTTTCAAGTCCGCTCTCTCCTTCTCCTAAGCAGCCTTCTCAGCATCAAAATGACTCTGCGCTGTCCTCAAATCAGCATTGGCCATTCTAAGATCCTCTATTTCCTTTTTCAAAGATAATCGTTCTTGGTTGTTAGAATCCAGCTCGCTACGAAAACGCTTCCTGGCTTCCTCCAATTCTGTCTTGTAGTTCTCTGCGTCTCGCTGAGCTAAAGCCAGTTGAGCCTGTGCATCCTCCAGTTCCTTTTCCATTTTGCTCCTGGCTCTTTCATTATTCTCAATTCTCACTTTGGATCTTGCCGCGTTCGTTTCTAGCTGACGGATGGCATCCGGAAGGTGAACGGCGTGCTTTTTCATTACCTCATACTGTTTGGCTACATGGCACACATATCCTATCACCTCAGTATCCCAGTCCTTGGGAACCGGCTCAAGATCCGGTACAAACATCATCCTCTCAAAGAAAATGTCGGGGAATTCTTTGCGCAAGCGCGCCAATCTAGCCTGATTCTCGGGACTATGCGTAGCATCTCGCGCAACGAGACTATCGGAGTCGTGATCGCCAGGAGAGACCAGAGTTTCTTTTCCTTTCTTCGCAATCTTCTCCTCATCTTTATTTCTGACCTCTGACTCGCGCTATTTCTTGGAAGATTGGACGTGAGAGGGCGTACTTTTTAGAGGGGTTAAGTCCCTAGGAAGTTGCTTACTCCCAGCCGGTGGCAGTGGACGACTGTGAGGTTTCCCGGGACCATACCTGGAAGGAGATCGAGATCGTGTAGGATAAGCTTGAGGAGGGTGGCAAGGCCGATAACTGTCCCTCCCCCGACTATCGCTGCGAGCAGGATTTGGATGAAGACTAGGTGTGCCTTCACGAAGAGAGCGATAAGAATAAGATCATTTGCGACACATCTTTCCTGAAAAAGAAACAAGTACATATTAAAACCTTGAATACTGTTGGTATAAAAGTGTGGGGTCAGACAGTGCATGTGATTTGTGCATCCCGTATAATTCCCCCTAACAGATCAGGGCCCGAAGTTAGGCTCGTCTGGGTAGTCTCTCGTTCTTCAACTGGAACAGTTGTTTCCTCGGAGATAGGAAAAAATGGCTCCCCTTCGAAGTCTTCCTGTGTATATACATCGTCGGGTATAGGAATCTTGCTCAATTCTTTAAATAACTGCTCCTCTGTTAAATTATCGGGAGCGGCGGGCTCAACCGGTAGAGAGGCCCTTGAGGGGGAATCCCTCGGAGAGGCTGAGATTTCCTTAGACTCGTCATCACGGGCCTCATCTCCTCTATATACATTTAAATCTTCATCGTCCTGGTTAATTATCGGCGAAGGACTCTTATGAAGATTAGTTGTCTCTGTTGTGACGTTCATTCTCCCTCGGCCGGGGTCACATATTTGTAGGGTTAGCCACCCGCGCCAAGTCCAAATCTTATATCCAGAAGGCGGTGCTTGTGAAGATTCTCGTCAGTAATACATTTCTTGATCTTTAGGAAGTCGGATTTGCTTTTCAGAAGAATGGATAGTCGATTACTGTACACCAAGCCTTCCGTCTTTGGAAAAGTGTGATCTGCATAGAGAAAAGAAGCATGTTAGCGCTTCGATTTCTTAAACAGGTTATTCATTCAAAGGTTTAAAATTTACTTGATTTAAGCCATCTTCTTGCACACCCAGACTGTCTCTTTATATAGAACCAATCGGCCTTAGGATCCCCTATGTTGCTGTAACCATCAAACAAGACCTTCCTATTTACTATCGATTCGAAGAAAGAAAAATTTGGTGTTGCGTTAGAATGATGCTTGAAAAGGTAGTAGAATTTCAAGCCTTTAAACATGAGCTCGGTTTGCAGGATTTCCGCATATGCGATGTATAGAGTGTATAGGGCTGCGTAGGCATTGGGATGAAGCTGCATCAGAGCAATACCCAATCGTTTTAAGGTTTCAATGATGATTGGAGGAAATGGAGGAATAACGCCTACCCAGCACATGAGTCGGCTGACTGTCATATACCCCTCCGGAGCCAGATGAGGTCTATCTTCGCTACCGGGTGTTCTCACGTCATCCCAGGGGATCCCATGTTTCAAGCAGATTTTCTTAAATTTTATGTCGTCTAGTTTGGAAGGTAAAGAGTCATTGAATTTCTCAATTTCTAATGCACCAGGGATCTCATCGGGAGCTCGGTCATCCACTTCGGACTCCTCATCAAGCGAGGTACTCTCGGATGAATCCGATTCTGTTTCTGCCTCATATTCGGATTCAGAGTCCTCATCCTCAGGATTAATTGGAAGAACCTCAGGGCTATGGTGCTCAGGCATCTCGGGGCTCGTCTCTGTTTTAGATCTTGAAGGAGAACGATCATCCGACATTACTGTTTAGGCGAGTAAACATGAGAAATAAGAATATAATTACCCGTACCTCGTGTGTGTGCATGTGTTAGTGTACGCATGTGTGTAAAGTACAAAGAAGAAACGTATCAAGATAATCAGACAAATGTGATATTGGTCATCTTGTGCTGCTGAGCTATGCTGTCATTCAGTCCAAAAAGTTCGTCTCGAGGGCTCTAAACTAACTGTCCATTGGTATATCAGAATTACATTGTATTTTTTAGTCAATATGTGCATGGGATCGTCCACAAGGTTAGTTCGTTAAAGTCTTGGGGCTAGGGTCGCGATATAGATGCCAGGGCATGGAACAGGGGTCTGATCGCGGATAACGGATCGCCAGCAAGCTACGCTCATGGAGGAATATTGGCTCGTGAAATAGGCTTCGGATCGTGGAACGATCCAGCTCGTGATAACTTTCCCTTATCCAAACGACTCATGGAAGACCCCCTATGATCCACTCTGATTCCTGGTGCCGCGAGCCACTTCCATTCCCACGAATCGAGTCGACATTCCATCCACGAACCGACCCGATGGAGCCTGTCTCCTTCTTCGTCATCTCCCTCCTTCCTCTGAGAACCCATCATACCATCGCCATCTTCAGAACCTCAAACACCATAAACCTCGTTACCCATACCAGAGAAAACCGAATGGAATAAAGAGAGACAAAGACAAGATTATATGAGAGCATTCCAGTACAATTACCTTTCTAATTTAGATCAGTGAAGGGTTTCTAGAAATTGTGAATTGGGGCTTTAATTGGGATTTTCGGTTTAAAGCAAAAGGGGCGGCTGCAGTGTAGAAGGAGGGGAACGAAATGGGGAGCCCGGTTTATATAACATTGGGATGGCTCTTGGTCTCCCCATTTTTGTCGCGACTCGGTCCGCAAAGATCCACGGGCCACAAACTTTCGTGAAGGCCCATCGAAGCTAAGAACACAAACCCTTCAACTGATTAGTCCATGGTATAGACCACGGTCACGAACCGTATGGAATTTCAAAGGCCCAGACTCGATAATGATCGTGAAATAAGAGAAATGGAAATAATTTCAAGGATCTAAAAACTTACCCGATGAGATTTTCTGGAAATTTAAGAGGTGGGAAACAACCAACGAATAAGGAAGTGATCGAAGGATTGATATAATATTTATACTCCTCGAGAGGCGCAACCATTCAAAGCAGTGCAATGCTATAAATGGACATGACTATTGATTTGCATCGTTTCATGAAGAGATGATTTAATAGTTTCGAAGCATGTTCCATTCCTAATAAAACATACTTCGAGGGGGCAAAATGTTGGCTAGCTTTTTGACTAAGCCACCAAGGTTCACATACAAGAAGAAAGTATGAAGTTTCACGCCTCTAGTCCATGAAAACCAGATCGTGGTCATTTCACCCTATCGGATTGCCATGCCCTATCGGGTCGCCTCGCCCCTACTCGATCCGATCCATGCTTGCTAGCTCGATCCGATCCGAGCTCGAGGAACCAGAAAATGAAGGCTATGACCAACTCTTCCACGATCCGATAATACAGGATCTCGCGACACCTGTCCACAACTGTCATATTGACCAATTCTCCATCAAGGTATGAACCAGTACGAGGTCCTCGGGATGTGTGCCACGTATGGCCGCGATCCATCTGAAGAAATCAGCTATAAATAGCCCAGAACTTGACATTTTGAAGGATCTTTTGGCAATTGAGAGATCTGACTCCGCCATTATCATATCTCCACTATTTCCACTTAGAGTTACTCTGAAATTATTGAGAGAATCATAATTGTTAGAGCGAGACTGAATGAAACCATTTGATTGTACTTGCATTCAGCATATAATCAACAACATATAAAGTGGACGTAGGCTCGTTAACGCTGAACCACTATAAATTTCGCGTGTTTTCCTGCTTTTTTCTTCATATTGTAGTTATAATTCTTCGTAGATCAGAACAGCTTGGGTGTTAGACCCAATTTTGGATCTAACATATATATAAGCTAAAAGTAATATTTTTAGCGTATAAATATTTATTCCATATCATGACCATTTTATACATCGCATATATAAGCTAAAAATAATATTTTTAGTGAAAAATATTTATTTCATTTCATGACCATTTTATACATCGCTATTATATATTTCATACAATGCATATATATTTCATTACATGACCATTTTGTGTACGCCTATATATTTTTCATATAACGCGTATATATATTTTTCATAACGCATATATATATTTCATCACGTATATATATTTTATTTCACAACGTATATGTATAATTTCACAATGCATATATATATAAAAAAAATTCACAACTCATAATTTTTTCACATCGCATATATATATTCTTCACATCGCATATTTTTTTTCACTGTTTGTATTATAAATGGATATTTATAATTTAATTTTTACCACCTTAATAATATTAACATTATTTTTACTATGTTAAACATTTCAACATCACAAACAAAACACAATACAATCAATTAAATCGTCCATGGTTTGTGGACGAGGGAGGTGAGCTAACAGGCATCGTACAACATTTGTGATAATTAAAAACTAATAAAAATCAATACCGACAGTTCATATATGCAGTTATAAAATAAGTAGCAACACAAATATTATAGTGAGAAGTTCTCACTTTGGGTTTCCTCTCCGTTAGTCTTTATTTGGCGATTTCTGTACACTTTGGGTTGGAATTTGCCTAAATATCTAACATGCTCTATTTCTGTTCTAGTCTGTTTCATCGCGTAGCTCTCGTCGCTGCGAATCCAAAGCACTCAACCATGTCAAATTCTGATATTGTTTGGCAAAGTTATGATGGTTTATACATTAATTACAATAATTAATTAATTAATAGGATTAATAATTTCATTAACCTTTATCATAAAAAAAGGCCTCGTCTTCTTCATCGGGTTTCCAGTTCCAGGTCTCGAAAAAACAGTGGAACCCCACTTCGACTTCTTCATCCACGTCATGCACCACCCATACATCACCGGACCCAGATCTGAAATCACTGTTCGACGGCCCCTATCGCTCTCCATCAATTCCAGCTACTACACCGAGCACGCTGGTCCCCTCCGACTAAACAATCCCTTCGAACCGCTGGCCCTTGAGGCACAAAATTGGTCAACTCGTGTTATCATTCCAGATCATGGTCGTTGGGATTATACGTCTCATGTAGAGGAACAATTTTGCAGTTGTAATTTTCTGGTATGGATGATCGAGGAGAGAGATCGAAAGGGATAAATCCTGGAAGAAATCAGCCTTCGGTTTATGGACAAGCGGCTACGCATTTGAGAAAAGGGATTAGGGTTTGGTAAAATAGATTTGAGGCATTTATATAAATTATTATATTATTTAATTCAATTATAACTTGTTTATCGTCCCGAACTCCAAATCGAATCCAACGACTGTCTCCCTAAACAAATACCCCTATTCTGGACACAATGAGATATGTTTCGTAAGCCAATTCGAATGTTTCAACCAGCTTTCGTCAAAATTAAAATATAAATCAATACATATTGAATTTAAACGTGCATTTTAATTTACCGGGGCCACATACTGACTTCGAAAATTACAGAAAAATAAATCTAGCTATTTTTTGACTATAAAGTCCAAACAAAACTATTTTTGTTAAATTTGGAGATCATTTGAAAAATGGCATTTTTTCTAGTCGATTAAATTCAAACTAAAATTTCAAAATATGTTTGATATTCCGAATCCAACAAAAGTGGTTTCATCAAAAACGGAGTCCGTTTGCAAAATGGCTATTTTTAAGGGCTATATATTATTTAAAATATATGTAAATTCCATAGCGGCTATTTTAAATTTTAAACTGGACATAACTTCAAATTTTTATAAAGTGAAATCTCAATTTCTTACATTCGTTAGAAAGATATAATTAAACAAATTCTAACGTTTCTTGTTTCGCTCAATTCTGATTTAAAATGAATTATGTATACTCAATTTAAATTAGAAATTGAATTTTCAAACTACCACTCCATTTCAGGCTCATTTTATAAATTAAATAAATTTATACGTTCTAACTGCGATTTAAATAAATTTTTTAGTTGTTATTATTTAAAATAAATCATTTTAAATATTCAAAATACATTAAATAACTGAAATAAATCTTTTAAATTGGTTTAGAAATTCTGGGTCGTTACAAGTTACTTTGACAGTGATTGGGCATGTTGTTTAAAAGATAGAAAGAGTATTTCCCGATATGTTTTCTCTCTCGAGTTCAAGGAAGCAAGATGTTGTAGCTTTGTCATCATTGGAAGCTGAATACATGGCTGTAACAACAACAGCATATCAGGTTATTTAGGTATGAAGATTTCCAGCAGATTTTTTTCAGGAATAGGAAGGTGAAACTGAGATTTTTTTGTGACAACAAGGCAACAATTGCGACGGCTAAAAATCCAGCATTCCACAGCAGGACAAAGCACATAGATATTTCATATCATTTCATTCGTGATCTTGTTCCGAGCTGGAAAATTGTCTTGACATACTGTAGAACAAGTATTCAAGTTGCTGTTATATTCACCAAATCTCATCCATTGGCCAAACATAATTTTTTGAAAATGAAGCTAGGACTCGGTAACTTTTAATCAAGGGGGTGTGTTAGTGAATGATTCAAAGTATTATTATTTTAGACTAGATCAAGTCTTCCTTTTTTAATGTATCAGTTTATATTATTTTAGCTATTTTATTGTATGATATTTTTATATTTTGCAAGTGTAAGTAGCTGGTACACTGAAGTTTTGAATGCATTGGAAAAATAGAAAGGTATTTGCACTGTTCCCATTTGTTACTCATTCCAGTATAAACCAAAAAGTCACCAACTTGGGTCAATGAGGAACACTAACAGCCCTCGTGAATAATACAATGAATAAAGGATACGAATACTCCGGCAAGGCAACATATACTTCATCGTAATTCAAATGCAAACAGCCCGAAGCCCAACTTCAACATAAAGCTAAGTGAACTGCAGAGAAATCAAGGCCCAAAGTAGCACATACAACATTATAATGTACAATCACAAATAGATGGAAATGTACATTCATTCATTATCGAAAATACAAACTTATCTCTCATTTTTCTTTCCTGAGTCAAAAGCTTTCTGGAGCATTCTTCTAAATCATTAGAGATTGTAATGTCTCGCCTGTCTGACCGCTTCAAATTGATATTTAAACTAATTTAAAACGTCCAAATCGACGGATCATTATTCAGCTTACAGAGTTCAAAATAGAATCAACATAGAAATACAAAATAAATAAACAACGCGGTATTGAACATCGGAATAAACTTTTATATATTACTCGGAATTTTTGATACAAAATTTTTCTATACAGCAGAATGAAAATATCTTTTGAATACAAGAAAATATTTACTGTTTGAAATCTTCAGAGTGCGCCATCTTCGGAATCCTCAGTTTTGCCAATCTTCGAACCCTGAGCTGTAATCTTTAAATCTGTACTGCTCGGGTCTGACCAAAGCATTTCAAGCAAAAACATAAAATACATGAGTCAGGATTAAATCATAGTTCAAGTAAATTAACTTCAATATACTAGTCCCTCCTATCATAAAAATTTCAAGATGCCTAATATCTATATAAAACTGTCACAATATATTTGCCAACATTGCAACAACTTGGAAGTAACCATTTCAAGGCAACCTATATGTATATATTCGGCTTTCAAGTCGTACGTTTCCAATAATTGGCTAGCGTATAAGTATTCGTTTATTTACAAGTGACGGTAGTGTTTTCACGATGCAAATGAGACAGACAATGCAAGATAACATATGTCCGGCCTTATAGCCAGACAAGTACTTATATATAAGTACAAGTAACGAGTGTACTTTAGGTTCAGTACAACAAGAATTACACTCAGGTTTAATGAACCAAGGATGAGAACAATGGCATTATTGTGGCCAGGCGTGGTACAACATTGAAATGCAAATATCTTATATATATATATATATATATATATATATATATATATATATATATGTGTGTGTGTGTGTGTGTGTGTGTGTGTGTGTGTATATGTACTTATGACCAGTTTCTCAATCAGAGAAAGTATTTTCAGCCAACTAATACCGAGAAACAAGGATCAATGGAAGCAAATTTAGCAGCATAGCAGGGTTTCATTTTAGAGTGGCAAGTTGTTACATAACCATATACCAATTTAATGTATTAGCATCTACACGATTAGAACACACAATTGCATGTAACAGAGTTTCCACAAAACAAGACAGTAGGACATCCTAACAACACATATGTATTTGCGATAGGATATATACTAGGACAGGTTGTATAATTTGTTCCAACATGGCATATAAAGTCAGGTGTAAACAATGTAAAATTGGGAAGGGATAGGCTACTTCAAATACACAGTGCTACACACAAGTGGAGTAAACTAAGGCCTTAGCAGTAGGTCAGCAAAATTATTTAATTTCTATAGCTCCATTCTATCCTCAAATATGGAAATAAATTGATGAAACACATGCAGAGCAATTTAAGTATTTATTGGGACAAAAGAATGGAGACAAGCAATTTATTGATTATTCTTTTTTGTTTTTGTTTTTTTTATAAATTTATGATTCACCAAATCTTATATCCAAATACAAAACGACCAAAGTCAATTTTTGATTTAAATCAGCACTTCAGGGTTTTATAATCGTAAAGAACTTGATTTTAAAGTGTGATTTTTCCCAAAATTTTATTTCATTACATGCTTTGTTTTTCATATACAAAGTTAGTTTCATGACTATTCTTAAGGTGGGATTTGAGCGGAATTTCAATCACAAAACAGGCGCACCAGAAGAAAATACAGAATAACCAGATGACAATTACTTATGTGAGTATACTGATGATATACCCAACTGTTAACACACAACTGCTTTCCATTACTTCCAGTGTTAAATCAAGCACTCACAACATGGTTATACGAATTATATAACCATTAGCAACTATCTGCAATTATATATTTCATTCGATGTGCAACAACCTTAGATTATATAACAGTGCTTAAGTTAATGCTTAAGATGTAGCTTAACCAATAAAATACCCAGACCAAGTATGTATACACACATAAATAAAACTCTTATATTCTGACTGTTAAGAGGACTCTGTGACGATGATTTTTTTTTTTATACATATGACATTGCAACATGGAAGGGCAACAACACAACTACATATATATACAACTCTAAATGCAACAACCAACTTGTTATACACATACCATCGTTTATACAAGTGTGTGTGGAAGAATGGATGTATGAGCATTTTTATGAATATCTACGCAACATTGGGACAATACCCATGCTGCTGGTCATGTTTTAAAAATGGGAAGGGTAGACAGTGCAAATAGTGACTCATTTGTATATGGTTTCAAATTTACAAATAAAACATGTAGAGTTTATACATGCAGCAATACCAGAGACTAATTGGATATGTAAGTATTTCAGTTTCCCATGACCAGTAAACATGTAGATGAACAAGAAATCTCAGCAGTATTACCAATGATTAACATGGCAGTGAGATTCTAATGCTTTTCTTAGTTATAAAGGTACGCTGTGAATATATGATGCAGACACTGTGGTATTCCAAACTAGCTAGAAAACTAATACTACTGATAAGTGAAGTTTAACACTATTATATCCCCAAAAATCTAGATCTCACACATATAAACCATATTCATGCAGTAGTCAAATGAATATACGTGTGACAGGAAAATGAAACAATGCCGGACTTTACTCAATTTTAAACATAGGCAGATACATTTGAAATGAAATCCCTAATTGTTCTTATATGAACTAACCTTTTTCTTTATTTTTAAGTAACAGGGAGGTAAATGTGTACTAGTCTTTTTTTCATTCTGGAATGCTTCAGAGTTTCAAGGGTGTGTTTCCAGATGAGATTTTATTAGCTAATACAACTTAAATAGAGCATATATTTCATGTTATATATGATAAGAAAAAGGAATTTCATGAGAACAACTCAAGGCAAGGAAAAGAAAATCCAAATCATCCTAGAATTCAACCAAGGACTCATGGCAACAAATGGAATTCAAAAATCACGGCAGGGCAAAACTCGCGCACAAGCAAACCAAGTTATTTCACTTAGATACTGAAGTTAAACCACTTGGACCAAGTAAATCGTGAGTTTAAAAACTCACCTTTATCAGCGAAGAAATGGAGCATGCTTTGACAATTGCGCGCGGTGGTTACGATTCTCTAGTGCGAGCTTGGTGGTAGTGGAGCGAATTCAAGGCAGCGGCGACGATCTAACATCGGCGGTGGCTAGAGGCTTCAATTTCAGGAGGAACGTTTTTGAATTTGGGGAAAAGAACTGGCTTCGGCCATTAACGTGATTTTAGGGAAAAAATAATTTGGGGAAAACTGATTTTTAGGGAAAATTGTTTTGGCTTTGATCAAACGGTTTCTCTTCAGGATTTAGAAGAGGGAACGATTCGCGATGGATTTGGGTACTCGCGATTCTGGTAGACCACCATTAAAATGGAAAACGGAGCTTTGTTTTTTGCTGGGGAAAATGAAATGAGTGATATTTTTATAAAGGAAAAATTTAGGGACAAGAGTGATGTCGATCAATAGGTTTTAGCATAGCTAAGTATTTCAGATGTAGGTCGACATAGAAACAACCAAGGTAGGTAATATTTAGTGTAGGTTATATTTAGTAAAAAACAATTGTTGAACACTTCATATTAGTACCGTTAACACCACTTTCAACCTCAACAAAATTTGACATACCTCCATATTTAACCATTCTAAATTAAATAAAAAAATTCGGATTGTAATTCGACTTTGTATGTATACGCTGATATTTTTATTTTTAAATTATTTATGGGTCAAATGATTTTGTTTTTGTTTGTCCATTAATAACCCTGCTCAATTCGAAATTTTTGAATGATAAATTCTCATTCTCCCTGTACATACAGACACACATATTTCCAAGCCAATCTCCACATATATCGACGAAAAATATTTCTAATTTATTAAATGCTAATAAAGTTTATTATTATTATTATTATTAATTCAACCATTTATATTTTTCAATTAAATTTCAAATCCAAATCAAATATCTAATCAAATCAAATTCGAATATTCAACAGTACATATTTGATCCCAACCACAAATTCTGAATGAAATGTTGAATTTTAATTAACGCACAATAATATATTTGATTTTTAAACCCATGTATCAGTATAAAGTGATCATTAATAATTAAATCTTTAATTAATTTCACCTTCCAGTTGTCGAAATTTCTGGGACGTTACAATCTACCCCCCTTTCAAACTTTTTGTCCTCGAAAAGGAGAGATTGTTAGAGTAATACCAGTGTATATTTCTAATTTTCATATTTGTATGAAATTTTCTCACCACTAATCTAAATATCGATATTTAAGTCATTGACCATATTTAGTTAACTTGGAAAATCAAATTTCCTTTCTTAAAACACGTATTTCTTTATCCTCTGAATCGGGATTTATTTATTTCCATGTTTTTTTAAACTATATTCATTTTCTCAAATTTTCTTGAGATATCTTCCAATTTCTCATTCTATCTAATCTTCTGAGAGGTTCAAAATCATACAATTCCTTATCAAAACCAATCGCTTTTAAAATTCCAGTTTCTGCATATTTTGGATTTATGCATCTCAAATTATTACCAATTTCTTTATATACCTCGTCTGTTTATTCTTCCATCGTTCCACCTTTTTCTTACAATCCTAGTTCAACCAATTCAATCCATTCAATTTTTCCAAACACTCATTGTAGAGTGTAAATAACATGTCCACTTCAAGTTACATATTATTGACCTGTAAATTTTCAAAACTTCGAAATATCTTATAACTTTTATACAAAAAATATTTGTGTTATTTCTCCGAAATTCTCTTTCTTACTTACCAATTTAAATATAATTTAAAAATACATTATAACTCGAAGTTTGACAAGTCCATTGTTGTTCTCATAGATGTTAGGCATATGCTGGCCAGATGCCCGGCTAAAATCTCCAAGTACTAAATATCCTTGTTTCAACTCCCAGTGAAAACATTTCAAAAATTCTTTAAAAACATATGTGGAAAGTACCAATGTGATATCGATATGTTGATTGTTCATGAATCGCAGATACACAAAGGTTTTGTCGAGATCCCCCAGAAAACATCCGTATCCGTAGGAAATCGCTTCCCTACGAATTTTGTCATGGAGAGATCAATAGATAATATTTAAGAATCAACAGAAAATCTGAGGTCATTGAGTATTGACAGCTCTATCTCAGGGTTATGAAAATAAATCAAGACATGAGGATCAATCAAGTTACAAGGATAGTTCTCATTGAAAATATCGATAGACGACTTTAGGCAGGATCAGTAATATGGATATGCGGAATATATGATATATACTAAGAAAGATCTCGCAGTAGCAATATCACAGATAAGTAAATGGTAAATGCAGTAAAAATGGAAAAATCACACCAGGGATTTTTATACTGGTTCGGAGCACCGTCCTACGTCCAGTCCCAGACCTCTCTCTGGATTTTCACTAACAACCCCACTTCACCCGGAGGAACAGGTATACAACACTACTTGATTTACGGGCCACAAGCTTACCCACTTGATTTCACGGGCTACAAGCTTACCCACTTGATTTCACGGGCTACAAGTTTACCCACTTGATTTCACGGGCTACAAGCTTACCCACACAGGACTTTACCCGAGCAGCCGAACGGGATTTCACGCCTCTAACAACACCGAGGACTTCAACACTTGCCTGATCACACATAAGACTTCAACCAAGATGAATAATCTTGTAGTTTGACAATGTGTGTTCTTAATAACACGGATTTGTCACTTGTAGTACACCCTTCCTATAATCTTATCCTCAAGTATGTAATGTGTATGTGAAGATTGAAGGAAGTATATTACTTATTGAATCAAGAGATATGAAATAATTTCAATGATTCAATAAGCAATTGAAATATTTTAGAGCTTTTAGAATGCAAGAGTATTTAGAAAGTAAAATCAGAAATTAGAGCAAGAATCGGTGATTTGAAAGTATGATTTCAAGTCTATTTATAGTGTAGAATAGATGCATTCCTTCATGAAGAGTTTCTACAAAAGATTGCATCCGTTTCCATTGAAAATTGAAGAGAAAACTCTTGATGAATGGAAGCAACCCTTCATAAAAAAGGCTTGCTGTTCGGGACCGGTCGACTGGTTGAAAATCAGCAGTCGACTGGTCAACTCTCTGGAAATTTAAAGAATAAAAAAATAGCCGTTATGTGCAAACACAGTAAAACCGGTCGACCGGTCCTTTTTGGGCGGTCGACCGTTTTCTGGCTATGGACCAGAGGACCTCGGTCCATAGTCTATATCACTCTGCACTCTTTCCCGGTCGGAGCCTGGACCATTTGGGCTTTTTCTGTGACTTTTCAATTCCTCAAATATACATATTTCAGCAACGAAGATATGAGCATTCGTGTTATACTTTGAGGATAGATTTTAACATATTTCTAACACGACTCAAAGTAAAAAACCTTAGCTTTATGAAATGATCTTCATTGCACCTTTATATGTTGGCATCGATCAAAATCTTGTTTCAACATTCTCCCCCTTTTTGATTGATGACAACACCTTGGATTTTCTCCCTCTTAATATAAAGCTCCCCCTGAATTTCTGCAACATTTGTTAGTTCATAATATAAATAATCTTACATTTTGATTCCTGCATTAACAAATGTTAGATCACATATACTATTACCATGTTTAGCACATAATTTTAAATGATAGTATATGTAACATGAATGATATGAATAATCATAAGAGAAAATATTTCTCCCCCTTTGTCATCGATTAAAAAAAATAAATACCATAATAAACACAGTAATCGAGAGTAGTAGAGAATACAAATAATTATAGCACGTTTAGGAGATATCGAATAACCTTCTCTTTGTTGTGGTGTACCTGCAAAAAATATTACATATATAGTTTGGTACCCACTTGCTTTGTTTGGGTCCATGAGTTAGATGGAAGGTAACCATACCCAAGAGGGTTTAATGGTACCTTTAAAGATAAAATTTTCATTATTAACTACTGAGTCAAAATAATCATCGATATATTTTTCTCTGTTTTTCCAACTTACAGGAACCCAAATACTTAAGTAATCTCTAGTGATATTCCTTTTCGTACTTCTATATTTATTATAAATACCACTAGTCGTAGAAGTATTCGAATTTTTATAATAATTGGGTTTTGGATAGGCATTAGTACTAGTAGTGACATTCTTATTGTACATAAAAGCATATCTAGTACTATTTCTATGATTGGTTTTATTATATCATATACCACTTTTGTCATGTAAAGGTCGAGATCTAGACAAAATCATGTTTAAATCATTTTGACCTTTATTAAATTTCGCGAACTTATTTGTACATTTGATTCCACAATCGCGATTGATATTTTCAAAAGAAACCTTGTTATTAATACCTTTATTTAATTTAGAATTCTTCCTTTTTAAAGTTCTATTCTCATTTTTGAGACAACTAATTTGAGATTCTGAATTATATAAAGATGATTGTAATTTTCCTTTTGAGTCAGAAATTTCATTTTGCAAAATATTATTATTCACCTTTAAGAACTCACATTCTTTAGATAATTCCAAATTCTTTTTAGTTAGAGCTCCATTCTCTTTTTCAAGAGACGATATCAAAGAACTTGAATTATTTCAAGAATCTTCTAATGATTTATTTCTATTTTGCAAAAGATCGATTTCCTTTAACAGAACATTGTTTTTATCTTCTAGTCGCTCATTTTCTTTTTGAAGGAAATCTTTTTGAAAAACAAGCTCTTCTAAGGTATTTTCAAAACATTTGGCTTGTTTTACCAAACGATTGTTTTCTTCTTTTAATTTGAAATTTTCTTGCTTGTAATTTTTTGACATAGCTAAAACGACTGTATTGAGTTTCAATAATTTTTCATGGTCTAACAAAAGATCTTTAAATAATGAATCTACACATACCGATTGTGATCTGACTTTAGACACGAGACATTTTCTTCCTTGCTCTCTTGATTCGGCTTTGTTGCTCTTCCACTTTCTAATCCATTGACTCGACTTCTTTATTGCCATTTGTTCTAAGATGTTGTTACGATCTCTAGAGCACCAGGCTCGGATACCAAGTGAAAGTGAGAATAGACGACTTTAGGCAGGATCAGTAATATGGATATGCGGAATATATGATATATACTAAGAAAGATCTCACAGCAGCAATATCACAGATAAGTAAATGGTAAATGCAGTAAAAAAATGGAAAAATCACACCAGGGATTTTTATACTGGTTCGGAGCACCGTCCTACGTCCAGTCCCAGACCTCTCTCTGGATTTTCACTAACAACCTCACTTCACCCGGAGGAACATGTATACAACACTACTTGATTTACGGGCCACAAGTTTACCCACTTGATTTCACGGGCTACAAGCTTACCCACTTGATTTCACGGGCTACAAGCTTACCCACACAGGACTTTACCCGAGCAGCCGAACGGGATTTCACGCCTCTAACAACACCGAGGACTTCAACGCTTGCCTGATCACACACAGGACTTCAACCAAG
This sequence comes from Allium sativum, assembly GCA_030737875.1. NCBI lineage: Eukaryota > Viridiplantae > Streptophyta > Magnoliopsida > Asparagales > Amaryllidaceae > Allium > Allium sativum. The sequence goes on along the minus strand of CM060918.1, from coordinate 296,181,367 downwards.
ATGAATAATCTTGTAGTTTGACAATGTGTGTTCTTAATAACACGGATTTGTCATTTTTAGTACACCCTTTCTATAATCTTATCCTCAAGTATGTAATGTGTATGTGAAGATTGAAGGAAGTATATTACTTATTGAATCAAGAGATATGAAATAATTTCAATGATTCAATAAGCAATTGAAATATTTGATATCTTTTAGAATGCAAGAGTATTTAGAAAGTAAGATCAGAAATTAGAGCAAGAATCAGTGATTTGAAAGTATGATTTCAAGTCTATTTATAGTGTAAAATAGTTGCATTCCTTCATGAAGAGTTTCTACAAAAGATTGCATCCGTTTCCATTGAAAATTGAAGAGAAAACTCTTGATGAATGGAAGCAACCCTTCATACAAAAGGCTTGCTGTTCGGGACTGGTCGACTGGTTGAAAATCACCAGTCGCCTGGTCAACTCTCTAGAAATTTAAAGAATCAAAAAATAGTCGTTATGTGCAAACACAGTAAAACCGGTCGACCGGTCCTTTTTGGGCGGTTGACCGTTTTCTGGCTATGGACCAGAGGACCTCGGTCCATAGTCTATATCACTCTGCACTCTTTCCCGGTCGGAGCCTGGACCGTTTGGACTTTTTCTGTGACTTTTCAATTCCTTAAATATACAGATTTCAGCAACGAAGATATGAGCATTCGTGTTATACTTTGAGGATAGATTTTAACATATTTCTAACACGACTCAAAGTAAAAAACCTTAGCTTTATGAAATGATCTTCATTGCACCTTTATATGTTGGCATCGATCAAAATCTTGTTTCAACACTCATCACGAAGATGAATCAAGCCAAGAAGACAAATCCAGTCACGAAGACACGGTGCTGCATTAAACAGGTGGCTCCACATCACTAAGATATCTCAACACTGCATGGCTCCATTCTACCTTTAGAAATTCTAGTGGTTACATCTCTTTCACTTGTAGATATGCCATGAGGACCGTAGGTACACAATGGTTACGCCAGATTCCCTCAGGAAACATCCGTACCCGTAAGCTTTCACAGCTCTGTAGATTACGTCATTATCACGATAGTAGATCGCAGCAGACACAATGGTTACGCTTGGTTCCCCCCAAGAAACATCCGTCCGCCGTAGGCCATCTACAGCCCTGCGAATTACGCTACACGGTCGTGTTCTTTCAGACAATTCGAGATTTATGTCTGGACAACCTACTACCACCAGCAGCACATCTCACTAAGCTCGATATTCAGAGGAGAAGGATGGTAATTCCCTTATTTTGCATTAAAAGTAAATAATACTATATACATATATATTACTTCATTTCATACTCCTCATAAGTCATACTTATGTTAACTTACATAATATTTTTATTTCTAAATCGTAATTTCAAACACCTTATTCTTATATAATTTATGTTATAAGATTTCTTTTCAATTCGCTTACCCTCCAATTCAGTGAATTTCAAATTCACCATATTCTTTTATCTCGCATATAAATTATGAAACTTTTATATTCAATATTTAAATAAAATATCCTCAAATTTCATTCCAATCTAAAAATTTCAGTTTTGATCTGTTAATCAACCTAGCTATTTGATAACTTCTCAAACTCAGATTTATGAATCTATTGGTTATAAACCAAGTTTTCTCCCAATTTCCCAATTATCAAGTTCCTTACTTAATTCAGTTCTTTATGCTTTCAAAATTTCAAAATTTTCTCCATTATAACAAATTTCTCATTCACGCACTATTCTTCTTCGATAATTACATCCTTCGACCGTCAACTTGCATGCGAACAACTCCCTAGGTATAAACCCCGAAGGCCGAAACCAACATCACATCGATCCTCGGAAAATTATTCAACTTGACTAATCTTCGGTCAATTTCCAATTTCCTTAATTCCAATTCTATTCCTTTATCCTTTTTTTCCATTGCTTACGCAAATCTCAAATTCAATTTTTTACAAATTCGCTTCTCTTTATGTTATACCGCCCTTCATTATCGTCGTGCGGCTCTTTGTTTTTCAGTTCTTGTCAACTTGATTTATCAGAACCTGTTAGCTTCTCACGACCTTTTGAAAACATTTCCAAATATCATATTTAATTTACATAATTTTTGAAAATCACTTATTCCTATTGGAAAACATTTTCAAATATTCACAAATCTTTATTTCAATAGAAAATACACTTTATTCTCAGGGGAACATTTCTAAGTATGTTATTTGTATTAAAATGGATATTAAATAAAACACCACTATTTTCACTTAACAGCTAACACTCTTTTGCTTAATTCACTTAACCACTCCTACGATCAAACCTTAACCATTTCTTATTTAATAAGGAAGTTGATTAAGTTGGTGTATAATTACCTCTCAGACCTTAACTGGACAACCTTACTAAGTTCAAAATATATCAAGTTCACACTTTTGAATACCAACAAACATTCATTCTCATAACTTTTTAATTCAAATTAAGAATTCCCTTTTTTTCCTAAAATTGATGATTATATAATAATTCACACCTTCAAAATATACCTTATTCATTAGTCAGAATACATAAACCACAAATTAATAATATAATTTGATTTAAACGGAAAGTAATAGTATTTTCCTGAGATTCAATATAACTGACTCCCATGAATAACTCCTTTCGAATAATCTCTTTTTCCGATAATATATTCTGGACTTGGGAAAAATCTCATTTTATTTATATTCTGAACTTCAGAATAATCTCACCATACTAGTCAACATCATTTCTCTTATCCCAATTTCATTCGCAACATAATTTCTTTCAGACATTTTTTACTTCTAAAAAGTAAATATTATTCCTTTTATCTGGACTCGTCACATCAAACTAACTTCGATTTCATTTAAATACCGGTTCAAATCTTTTTTAAAATCTTCATTAGTATATCGCTTCATTTACTGTTCCCGTTCACGGTTCACTTTTTTCCCAATTTTATTTTCATTAATATCTATCCGGAATATCAAAATAACATTCATAGTTTCATTTTTTGAAATGATTCCAAATTTTCCCTTTTCACTTAAATTCTCATCAGAATTCTTATTACTTATCAACTTTAGTAATCTTGATTTCTAAAATACACAATCACAGAAATCGATTTATTGATTTTCTTATACTTATCTTCCCTAAATACCATTCAATAATGGATTCGAGATTCAATCCTACGAGAACTTACCTAAGAACAACTCTGGCAAAACATAATTCGAAGACTGGGGATTTCGAAAAGAATTTTAAATATCAAAATAAGTTTTTTATTTTTCCGCTGTAATAGTTTTCAAAACAATAGTTTCAAAATACTAATTTCAAAATAATTTACCCGTCAAAATTTATTTTAAAATCATTTACTTTTTTCCAAAATTTATATTTTGAAACCTTTTTATTTAAAAATTTGTTTTTTCTAGTGTCGATCCTACTCATTTAAGCTGGATAAGCTATGCTTTGAATAAACTAAAGCTCTGATACCACTTGTAACGTCCCGCCTTTCTGACCGCTTCAAATTGATATTTAAACCAATTTAAAACGTCAAATCGTTGGATCATTATTTAGCTTACAGAGTTCAAAATAGAATCAACATAGAAATACAGAATAAATAAACAACACGGTAGTGAACATCGGAATAAACTTTTATATATTACTCAGAATTTTTGATACAAAATTTTTCTATACAGCAGAATAAAAATATCATTTGAATACAAGAAAATATTTACTATTTGAAATCTTCAGAGTGCGCCATCTTTGAATCCCCAACTTTGCCAATCTTCGAACCCTGAGCTGTAATCTCTAAATCTGTACTGCTCGGGTCTGACCCGAGTATTTCATGCAAAAACATAAAATGCTCGAGTCAGCATTAAATCATAGTTTAAATTAACTTCAATAGAACTGAAATATATTAGTCCCTCCTATCATAAAATTTCAAGATGCCTGATATCTATATAAAACTATCACAATATATTTGCCAACATTGCAGCAACTTGGGAGTAACCAGATCACGGCAACCTATATGTATATATTCGGCTTTCAAGTCGTATGTTTTCAATAATTGGCTAGCATATAAGTATGTTTTCACGATGCAAATGAGACATACAATGAAAGATAAAATATGTTCAGCCTTATAGCCCGACAAGTACTTATATATAAGTACAAGTAACGTGGGTACTTCAGGTTCAATACAACAAGGATTACACCTAAGTTCAATGAACCAAGGATGAACAACAATGGCATTATTGTGGCCAGGCGTGGTACAACACTGAAATGCAACTATCATACATATATATACATACATACATATATATATATACATATATACGTACTTATGACCAGTTATATATATATATATATACACATATATACGTACTTATGACCAGTTTCTCAATAAGTGAAAGTATTTTCAGCCAAAAAATACCGAGAAACAGGGACCAGTGGAAGCAAATTTAGCAGAACAACAGGGTTTCATTTTGAGTGGCAAGTTGTTACATAACCATATACCAGTTTAATGTATTAGCATCTACACGATTAGAACACAGATTTGCATGTAACAGAGTTTGCAAAAAACAAGACAGTAGGACATCATAACAACACATATGTATTTGCGATAGGATATATACTAGGACAGGTTATACAATTTGTTCCAACATGGCATATAAAGTCAGGTGTAAACAATGTAAAATTGGGAAGGGATAGGCTACTTCAAACACACAGTGGTACACACAAGTAGAGTAAACTAAGGCCTTAGCAGCAGTTCAGCAAAATTATTTAATTTCTATAGCTTCATTCTATCAGCAAATATGGAAATAAATAAATTAAGCACGTGTAGAGCAAATTGAGTATTTATGAGGACAAGCAATTCAGTGATTATATTTTTTATTTTATTTTATTTTTTTAAAATTTATGATTCACTAAATCTTATATCCAAATACAAAACGACCAAAGTCAATTTTTGATTTAAACTAGCACTTCAGGGTTTTATACCCGTACAGAACTTGATTTTAAACTATGATTTTTCCCAAAATTTTATTTCATTATATAATTTGTTTTTCATATTCAAAGTTAGTTTCATGACTATTCTTAAGGTGGGATTTGAGCGGAATTTCAATCACAAAACTGGCACACCAGACAAAAATACAGAATAACTAGATGACAATTACTTATGTGAGGAAATTGATGATATACCCCACTGTTAACACACAACAACTTTCCATTACTTCCAGTGTTAAATCAAGCACTCACAACATGGTTATATGAGATTATATAACCATTAGCAACTATCTGCAATTATATATTTCATTCGATGCGCAACAACCTTAAATTATATAATAGTGCTTAAGTTAATACTTAAGATGTATCTTAACCAATAAAATACCCAGACCAGGTATGTATACACACATAAATAAAACTCTTATATTCTGAATGTTAGGAGGACTCTATGATGATGATTTTTTTTAATATATGACATTGCAACAAGGAAAGGCAACAACACACTACATATATATACAACTCTAAATGCAATAGCTAACTTGTTATACACATATGATCGTTTATACAAGAGTGTGTGGCAGAATGGATGTATGAGCATTTTTATGAACATCTACGCAACATAGGGATAGTACTCGTGCTACTGGTCATGATTTTTAAATAGCAAGTGTAGAAAGTGCAAACAGTGACTCATTTGTATATGGTTTCAGATTTACAAATAAAACATGTAGAGTTTATACATGCAGCAATCCTAGAGACTAACTGGATATGTGAATATTGCAGTTTTCCATGACCAGTAAACATGTAGATGAACAAGAAATCTTAGCCGTAAGCCACAGGAATTTTGCCAAGGAAAATAAATGTCCACATTATAAATATTATTACCAATGTTTAACATGGCAGCGAGATTCTAATGCTTTTCTTAATTATAAAGGTACGCTGTGAATATATGATGCAGACACAATGGTATTCCAAACTGGGTTGAAAACTAATACTACTGATAAGTGAATTTTAACACTATTATATCCCCAAAAATCTAGATCTCACACATATAAACCACATTCATGCAGTAGTCAAATGAATATATGTGTGACAGGAAAATGAAACAATGCTGGACTTTACTCAATTTTAAACATAGGCAGATACATTTGAAATGAAATGATTGTTCTTATACTAACTAACCTTTTACTTTATTTTCAAGTAACAGGGAGGTAAATATGTACTAGTCTTTTTTTTCGTTCTGGAATGCTTCAGAGTTTCAAGGGTGTGTTTCCAGATGAGATTTTATTAGCTAATACAACTTAAACAGAGCATATATTTCATATTATATTCGACAAGAAAAAGGAATTTCATGAGAACAACTCAAGGCAAGGAAAAGAAAATCCAAATCATCCTAGAAATCAACCAAGGACTCATGGCAATAAATGGAATTCAAAAATCACGACAGAGCAAAACTCACGCACAAGCAAACCAAGTTATTTCAGTTAGATACTGAAGTTAAAACACTTGAACCAAGTAAATCGTGAGTTTAAAAACTCACCTTTAACAGCGAAGAAATGGAGCAGGCTTTGACAATTGCGTGTGGTGGTTATGATTCTCCAGTGCGAGCTTAGTGGTAGTGGAGCGAATTCGAGGCAGCGGCGACGATTTAACATCGGCGGTGGCTAGAGACTTCAATTTTATGAGGAACGTTTCTGGATTTGGGGAAAAGAACTGGCTTTGGCCATTAAAGTGATTTTTGGGGAAAAAAATGTTAGGGAAAAACTGATTTTTAGGGAAAAATGGTTTTGGCTTTGATTGAATGGTTTCTCTTCAGGATTTAGAAGAGGAAACAATTCGCGATGGATTTGGGTACTCGCAATTCTGGAAGACCACCATTAAATGGAAAACGAAGATTTGATTTTTGCTGGGGAAAATGAAACGAGTGAGATTTTTATAAAGGCAAAATTTTTGGGAAAGAATGATGTCAATCAATAGGTTTTAGGATAGCTGAGTATTTCAGATGTAGGTCGATGTAGAAACAACCGAGGTAGGTAATTTCTACGGTAGGTTATATTTAGTTAAAAATTGTAACACCCCGAATTTTGGGATAATACTAAAATTCACTAATTACAGGATAAATAATCTCAGATGTGGGAGTTAGGGGAAACGGGCTGCGTCATTACGTTCGTCTCGGAAAAATACGCGAAATAGATCCGAGTTTTTGAAAATCGGAGTCCGTATGGCCCAGTTATGGCCCGATGAAGTTTGCAGAAAATTCAAAACTAAAACAGATTTAAAATTTAAAAAAATTCAGATTTGGAATGGGTCAGGCGGGGTCAGGCGGGAAGCTTCCCGCCCAACCCATGTCGACAGGGCTGTCGACAGGGGTGTCGACATGCCTGTCGACTTGCCTGTCGACAGGGTGGCGCCGTTCTGTGAACCTGGGTGCACCAGGTTGCACCAGGTTATGTTTCAGGCTGGCTAGGAGGGCTGGTTCTAGAGATTTCCTAAATCTAAGGGTCCTAATCTAATCTAGGGTTAATCTAAGGGCCTAAAACACTCACCTAATCCTATAAATAAGACCCCAACCCTACCCTAATTCATTCATAATTAAGTCTTGTAACTAAACTATGGCAAAATGAAATTTGAGCATGGCCTCCACTAGTTCATAAAGAAAGTTGCAAGCTAATTCCTCTCTAATCAATCTTTAATCATCATTATCTTCATAGTTAGCAACTAATTCTACTTAATAAGGTTGCTAATCTTGAGTTTGGTGAGTTTCTATCACTTTAACATCAATTGTTAAAGTAAGTAGATTGGGTGTAATGAGACTTATGGTCTTAAATGCGGATTAGTGAGTATGAATCATGTATAATGATATGTTACTCTATGTTGTTCTATGTTTATGCATATTTGACAAGTTGGTTTATGCATGCTTAATAAGTTGATTTATGCATGTTTAACAAGTTGATTTATGCATGTTTAACAAGTTGATATATGCATGTTTAATAAGTGAATTTATGCATGTTTAGCAAAGTGAGATATGCAAGTTAAGTATATGTTTAAATGCAAGATTGAAAGTGACATGCAAGTTAAGTGTATGTTTAAATGCAAGTTGAAAGTGATATGCAAGTTATGCATGCTTATGCAAGTGTATGGATGCTTATGCAAGTCATGTATGTGTTTAAATGCAAGATTTATGTGATATGCAAGTTATGCATGCTTATGCGAGTATATGAATACTTATGCAAGATATGTATATGCTTAAATGACATGATATGCAAGTTATGCAAGTATGTGAATGCCTATGCAAGTATGTGGATGCCTATGCAAGTATGTGAATGCTTATGCAAGTTATGTGTATGCTTAAATGCATGTTTAACATGTTATGCAAGATTGAGAATGCCTATATGCAAGTTTAACATGTTATGCAAGATATGTGTATGATAATATGCAAGCTCATATGCAACATGTTATGCAAATCATATGTATGATAATATGCAAGTTTGGGTTATATGTAGTTGGGTTAATATATGCTCATATATGCAAGTTGACATCCTCTTAACCCATGACAAAGTTGTATGCTAAACCCATGATATTTGTGATGATCTTCCCCTTATTATGTCATGTAACGAGAACGATTTACGTGGGGAACGATGGGGTTGGTAAATATGTTAATAAATGAATGATTGGGTATGATTAAGCATACCATAAAAATAAATTACCATAAGTGGGAATTTACCTATTGAGTTAGGTCTACCCCATGGGAATTTACCTATTGAGTTAGGTCTACCCATGTTATGGAAAACTTGATATTAATTAGGGATAATTAATATGGGGGTGATTAATTAGGTGTAATTAATCGACTAAGACACGAGGTTGGACTCATTTGTAGTGTAAAACTGCCCGGACTCGACCGGCTTAACCAGTTGCTACAAACGTCAGCCCAATGTGAGAGGTCTTAGCCATAAATTAAATACGTGATTAAGGTAAAGACACGAGGTTAGACTCTGTTATGACGTAAGACTGCCCGGATTCTACCGGCTTAACCAGGCGGTCATAACAGCCAGTCTAATGTGGGAGGTCTTTATGGGAGATCACGGTCTTAATTAATTAAGAAACACTTAACCATAGTAGCATGTAGTGGGACATGAGGGGTTAAGTGGGTGCCTTGGGTGGCATGAGGAAATTTTATGGGTGCCATGGGTGGCATGTGGAATCTAGTGGGTTGCCTTGGGTGGCAATAGAAAATACGATTAGAATACTTAACCAAGTGGACACATGTAATTAAACATGGTTAAAGGGTTAAGTGGGATACACTAGATATTGGACAAGCTTAAGTGGGTAGCTTGTGGGGGCCCATTTCAACCAATATCCCAAAACGTATCTTTGTGGGCTCGACCCATGTCGAGTGACGGGACACGCATATTGGGCTTGATTATAAGAGGCCAAAACGGGTTAGCGGTGGCAACGCAAGTCCAACGGGCTTCATATGCGTGTGTGGGCCCGGGCTGGTAGATAAGCCGTTGTTGCATCGTGTAGATATAAAGCCGTGCACCGTTAGTATTGGGTAGCCACTTTAGGGGAGTGATACACCCCACTGTGGGACCAGCACGGGTATCTACGGTAGGGAGCCGATCGCTTGGGGAGTAGTGGGTACACCTAGTGGAAATAGGGGCAGACGGCACCTATGTAGGGGTACACGAAACTACTGGGTAAGATTACTGGGTACACCTAGTGGAGATAGGGGCAGACGGCACCTATGTAGTGGGCTAGGGGTACATGGAACTATTGGGGAAATTTTCTAAGTCCTTGGAAGGGATCAACCTTTAAGTAGGAATGACTGGTGTGGTGCAGTTAGTAATTATCCTTGGGTGGGTTGATGCGTCCTGACGATTATCTTAGTTTATCCTAAGTCTTCCAAGCTGCTTAGCGTAGCCATTCATCCCCAGATATTACCGTAGGTCAAGTTTATGTCTTCTCTGGTTACTTTAATGATTGTATTGTTAAAGTTATGGGACTCACTCAGACTTATGTCTGACCCCGTTGTTTTATCTTTTTCCCAACCCTCAGGTCCTACGGCGGATCCTAGCAGTAGTAGATCTTGATCGGATTGCTGTTCCAGTCTTTCGGAGCTTGGGTAGATGTAAAGCTCCAGTTATCCAGTTATCTTTTCTTTTGATATGGCTATTGTATGAGAGAGTGGGATTATGTACCTCTTTATTTTGATGGATATTGTACTTGACTTTTACCGTGGTTTTATGATGTAACCAGACATGTTAATTTCCGCTGTTATGAGATGATGTTTTAAAATTTCAAGTACTATTTATATCTGTCTTGTTGTAATTTTTCTGTTCTATATTCACCTAAAATACTCCACCGATGCTATGGCATTCCCTTTGTGAGTGACTATAGCGGGCGTGGGGTGTTACACGTGGTATCAGAGCAAAGGTTACCGGAACAGATAAAATTTTTAGAAAACTATTTTTCCAAAACATTTTTGGAAAAGATATTTTCAAAAACATGTCTTTTAAGAGAAAAATTTTTGAAAGAAAAGCATAATCCCCAATAGCCATATCTATATCCTTCGAATTCTCCGTTTTGAATCTCTCCTTTTTCGTTTCAGCATGGCCGAGAATCTTAATCTTCCGGAGGGTGTGACGGTACCAGTATGGTATAGGAGATTGATGGAGGCTAGGGCCACCACTGCGGGTCCAGCAAATATTCCTCCACCAACCGTAGCACCCGATCTTCCCCCTCCCCCTCCTCCTCGCACGGATACTTTTGCTAAGACTTGCAAGGAATTTAAAGCTATGGGAGGGAAATATTTTCAAGGATCTGAAACCTTTGTGGAGGCTAGGGATTGGCTTAAAGAGGTGGAAGAGTTGATAGATATCTTTGAGATGGAAGAAGGGAAGAAAGTCAAGTTGGCTGCTTGGTTAATGAAGGGAGAGGCCTCATTCTGGTGGGAAGTCACTAATGGAGAACGCCCCGTTGATTCTTGGGCGGATTTTAAGCAAAGATTTGTGGCGAAGTTTCTCTCAAGGGCAGAGGAAAACTTGTATATGGAAAGATTCTTGACTCTAAAACAAGGGAATCTTTCGAGGAAGGAATATGTTAACAAGTTTAATCAATTGGCAAGGTTTGGCCTAGACATGGTGAATACACCGGAGAAGAAGGCTTTGAGGTTCGTGAAAGGCTTGAATGAACCTATGCATGGGTTGGCTATGACTCACATCCCTATGGGGGCCACCTTTGAGAAGCTAGTTGACATGGCACTCATGTATGAGGAAGAGAAGGGTCCTAATGCTAATAAGGCACCCGAGAAGAAGGGAGATCAAAAGAGACCTCAACAACAACAAAGCAAAGGTGGGAAAGGCAACGGTGGCAAGGGCAAGAAGAAGAAGTGTTTCAATTGTGGGACACCTGGCCACCTAAGCAAGGATTGTCGCAAGAAGAAGAAGACTGGATGCTTCCACTGTGGCGAAGCAGGGCACTTAGTGAAGGATTGCCCTAAGAAAGGGCAAAGGACGGGATCTACCTCAGGAGGACAGGTGCAAGCTCTTATGGCACCGAGTCAGGCTAGGGGGCAAGTACAGGCTCTCGCGGTTCCACCGATTCAGGAGAGAGGTAGAACTATTTCCGTTGAAAGTCTGGTTTTTCTATTTGACCATCCTGTCCGTACATTGTTTGATTCAGGCGCATCGCATTCGTTTATTTCATCATCATTAGTTGAGTTACTGCACTTAGACACCAGTCTGGTAGATGATCCCTTGGTTGTTTCAAACCCAATTGGGGTGCTCCAGTAGTATTTGCTACGAAGGCGGATGGGTCCCTCAGACTTTGTGTAGACTATAGAGAACTCAACAAGCTCACAAAGAAGAATAGACACCCATTGCCGAGGATTGATGATCTTTTCGATCAGTTGGTGGGCGCTTCAGTATTTTCTCAGTTGGACTTAGCCACGGGGTTTCATCAGTTGAGGGTGGCTGAGGATAGCATAGACAAGACTGCCTTTAGAACTCCGGATGGTTTCTATGAGTGGCTGGTGATGCCATTTGGGTTGACGAACGCCCCTGCATACTTTGTTGATTTGATGAGTAGGGTGTTCAGGGAGTTCCTTAATAAATTCGTGGTGGTCTTTGTGGATGATATCTTAGTATTTTCTAAGAGTAAAGAAGAGCATGCCCTACATCTTGGGGAAGTGTTGAAGACTCTTCGAGCACATAGCCTTAAGGCTAAATTATCTGAATGTCACTTCTGGAGGAGGGAAGTGCGGTTCTTGGGGCACGTGGTCTCCAAGGAAGGGATAGCTGTGGATCCCGCGAAGGTAGTATCAATTCAGGATTGGAAGATTCCGAAGAATGCTACCGAAGTAAGAAGTTTCTTGGGGTTGGCGGGTTATTATAGGAAGTTTATCAAAGACTTCGCGAAGATATCAGCCCCATTAACCCGCTTAACAAAGAAGAATCTTGTTTTCACATGGGACGTAGATTGTGATGATGCGTTCCGACGGTTAAAGAGAGCTTTAACCACCGCTCCAGTTTTAGTGTTGCCAGATGGGAGCAAACCATTTGTTGTCTATACCGATGCCTGTGGGACAGGACTTGGCGCAGTCTTAATGCAAGAGGGAAGGGTAATAGCCTATGGTGGAAGGCAGTTGAGGGCGCATGAGAAAAATTACCCTACCCATGATCTAGAGCTGGCCGCTATTGTTTTTGCGCTTAAGATTTGGCGCCATTATCTTCTTGGTGAGAGATTCGAGTTGTTCACTGACCATAAATCTTTGAAGTACTTGTTCTCTCAGAAAGATCTAAACTTGAGACAGCAAAGGTGGATGGAGTTTTTAGCATCCTATGATTTCGAGATAGCGTATACCCCTGGCAAGGGTAACGTGGTGGCGGACGCCTTGAGTAGGAAGAGGTTGTCCTTGAGTCCATTGTTCGTGGAACGACGAAGCTTGGAATTTATCTCGATGTTTGATTTCAGACCTTCTGTTGACTATGTACCCGGTTTGCTAGCTTCTTTGGAAGTTAGACCTACTCTCTTGGGGCGGATTGGAGAAGCACAGAGGGGCGACCCACAGTTGGTTGAGTTAGTAGAGAAGCTCATAAGGGGGGAGTCGTCCAGCCATTTGAGTAGGTATACCCTAGATGATAGAGGGTGCTTGCGTAGAGACGGTAGACTTTGTATACCGCAAGACGAGGGTTTGAGGAAGGCTATTCTTGATGACGCACACCGTTCTAGGATGACCATTCATCCCGGTGGGGATAAGATGTACCAAGACATGAAAAGGGTTTTCTCTTGGGCCGGTATGAAGAAAGATGTGGCCAATTATGTCGCTCGATGTTTGGTGTGCCAGCAAGTGAAGGCGGAGCAAAGGAAACCAGGTGGGTTGCTTCACCCATTGGAGGTTCCGCAATGGAAGTGGGATAGCGTCTCGATGGATTTTATTGACGGGTTACCCAGGTCGAGGAAGGGTAATACAGGAATTTGGGTGGTAGTAGATAGACTTACTAAGAGCGCCCATTTCATACCTGTGAAGAGCAAGAGGACTGCTCCATGGCTAGCTTCAGTATATCTTCGAGAGATAGTTCGATTACATGGGGTACCCTCTAGCATAGTGAGTGATCGAGATCCTATCTTCACTAGCGAGTTCTGGAGAAGTTTGCAAGAAGCAGTGGGGACTCAATTGTGTCTGAGCACTGCATATCATCCTCAGACAGACGGCCAGACTGAGAGGGTGAATCGTGTTCTAGAAGACCTTTTGAGGCTTTGTATCTTAGATTTTGGAGGTACATGGGAAGAGCATCTTCCACTGGTGGAGTTCGCATATAATAACAACTTTCAGTCCAGTATTGGTATGGCTCCTTTCGAAGCTCTCTATGGAAGGCCTTGTCGATCACCTACATGTTGGTGGGAATCTACGGATAAGATCTTGCTTGGGCCTGATATGGTTAGGGAGACTTCTGAGAAGATTGACTTGATTCGAAGAAGGATGAAAGCAGCGCAAGATAGGCAAAAATCTTATGCGGACAAGAGAAGGACGGATCTTGAGTTTGAGGTTGGGGACATGGTTTTTGTTAAGGTATCTCCGTTGAGAAATGTTGTTCGCTTCGGATCCGTTGGGAAGTTAGCACCGAGGTTTGTTGGGCCGTTTCCTATCAAGGAAAGGATTGGACAGATGGCATATAGGGTGGAGTTGCCCGACAGACTTAGTGGTGTTCATGATGTATTCCATGTGTCCCATTTAAGGAAGTTCTTACATGAGACCGCAAAGGTGGTAGAGCCAAGCTTGCTTAGAGATGTAGAGGTAGAGCGTGATGCGACGATTCGACGAGCTCCTACTCGCATCCTTGGGTCAGAGACTAGGAAATTGAGGAATCGAGAGGTTCAGCTAGTCAAAGTGCAATGGGGAGAAGATGAGAGCAACGCGACTTGGGAGACGGAAGCGAAGATGCGTTCATTGTACCCATTTCTTTTTGAGGGTATGTCCTTACTTTCTCCTTTATCGCTTGTCTAGTACTTATCTTATCTTTGGTATGTCCTCTCGTTAGTACCTTTGACCTGTAGATAGGGTAAACCTATGGTTGAAACATGTGTTTGAGACATGTTATGGTTGATGGATGCAAGTGGATGCAAGTGTTTGCTAGTGGTTGCTCGTGGATGCATATACACACACTCTAGGCACTAGATCGGCTCAGTCACTTCATATTGCATATTGCATAAGATTGTGTGTAGGAAAATATATTTATGGATGTATAATGGTTGTGTTATCACATGGATGATGCATTTTGGTGAATGATTGTGCACTCATGTAGATATTGTATGTGTCGATAGGGATCTCTCGCATACATAATGGATGCATGGCACTATCATGGTTTGCATATGTTCATACATTAGATAGGGAACATATACACACACTTTTTGCATATGCTCATACATCATTAGAAACTGTTTAAGGACAATGGATGCCCGTGGTTGATGATTTGAGTAGATGGTTGTTTGGTTGGTAGGATTTGCATTCTCCTTAGCTTAGAGAGTTCGAGGACGAAATCCTTTAAGGAGGGGAGAATGTAACACCCCGAATTTTGGGATAATACTAAAATTCACTAATTACAGGATAAATAATCTCAGATGTGGGAATTAGGGGAAACGGGCTGCGTCATTACGTTCGTCTCGGAAAAATACGCGAAATAGAGTCCGAGTTTTTGAAAATCGGAGTCCGTATGGCCCAGTTATGGCCCGATGAAGTTTGCAGAAAATTCAAAACTAAAACAGATTTAAAATTTAAAAAAATTCAGATTTGGAATGGGCCAGGCGGGGTCAGGCGGGAAGCTTCCCGCCCAACCCATGTCGACAGGGCTGTCGACAGGCCTGTCGACAGGGGTGTCGACATGCCTGTCGACTTGCCTGTCGACAGGGTGGCGCCGTTCTGTGAACCTGGGTGCACCAGGTTGCACCAGGTTGGGTTTCAGGCTGGCTAGGAGGGCTGGTTCTAGAGATTTCCTAAATCTAAGGGTCCTAATCTAATCTAGGGTTAATCTAAGGGCCTAAAACACTCACCTAATCCTATAAATAAGACCCCAACCCTACCCTAATTCATTCATAATTAAGTCTTGTAACTAAACTATGGCAAAATGAAATTTGAGCATGGCCTCCACTAGTTCATAAAGAAAGTTGCAAGCTAATTCCTCTCTAATCAATCTTTAATCATCATTATCTTCATAGTTAGCAACTAATTCTACTTAATAAGGTTGCTAATCTTGAGTTTGGTGAGTTTCTATCACTTTAACATCAATTGTTAAAGTAAGTAGATTGGGTGTAATGAGACTTATGGTCTTAAATGCGGATTAGTGAGTATGAATCATGTATAATGATATGTTACTCTATGTTGTTCTATGTTTATGCATATTTGACAAGTTGGTTTATGCATGCTTAATAAGTTGATTTATGCATGTTTAACAAGTTGATTTATGCATGTTTAACAAGTTGATATATGCATGTTTAATAAGTGAATTTATGCATGTTTAGCAAAGTGAGATATGCAAGTTAAGTATATGTTTAAATGCAAGATTGAAAGTGACATGCAAGTTAAGTGTATGTTTAAATGCAAGTTGAAAGTGATATGCAAGTTATGCATGCTTATGCAAGTGTATGGATGCTTATGCAAGTCATGTATGTGTTTAAATGCAAGATTTATGTGATATGCAAGTTATGCATGCTTATGCGAGTATATGAATACTTATGCAAGATATGTATATGCTTAAATGACATGATATGCAAGTTATGCAAGTATGTGAATGCCTATGCAAGTATGTGGATGCCTATGCAAGTATGTGAATGCTTATGCAAGTTATGTGTATGCTTAAATGCATGTTTAACATGTTATGCAAGATTGAGAATGCCTATATGCAAGTTTAACATGTTATGCAAGATATGTGTATGATAATATGCAAGCTCATATGCAACATGTTATGCAAATCATATGTATGATAATATGCAAGTTTGGGTTATATGTAGTTGGGTTAATATATGCTCATATATGCAAGTTGACATCCTCTTAACCCATGACAAAGTTGTATGCTAAACCCATGATATTTGTGATGATCTTCCCCTTATTATGTCATGTAACGAGAACGATTTACGTGGGGAACGATGGGGTTGGTAAATATGTTAATAAATGAATGATTGGGTATGATTAAGCATACCATAAAAATAAATTACCATAAGTGGGAATTTACCTATTGAGTTAGGTCTACCCCATGGGAATTTACCTATTGAGTTAGGTCTACCCATGTTATGGAAAACTTGATATTAATTAGGGATAATTAATATGGGGGTGATTAATTAGGTGTAATTAATCGACTAAGACACGAGGTTGGACTCATTTGTAGTGTAAAACTGCCCGGACTCGACCGGCTTAACCAGTTGCTACAAACGTCAGCCCAATGTGAGAGGTCTTAGCCATAAATTAAATACGTGATTAAGGTAAAGACACGAGGTTAGACTCTGTTATGACGTAAGACTGCCCGGATTCTACCGGCTTAACCAGGCGGTCATAACAGCCAGTCTAATGTGGGAGGTCTTTATGGGAGATCACGGTCTTAATTAATTAAGAAACACTTAACCATAGTAGCATGTAGTGGGACATGAGGGGTTAAGTGGGTGCCTTGGGTGGCATGAGGAAATTTTATGGGTGCCATGGGTGGCATGTGGAATCTAGTGGGTTGCCTTGGGTGGCAATAGAAAATACGATTAGAATACTTAACCAAGTGGACACATGTAATTAAACATGGTTAAAGGGTTAAGTGGGATACACTAGATATTGGACAAGCTTAAGTGGGTAGCTTGTGGGGGCCCATTTCAACCAATATCCCAAAACGTATCTTTGTGGGCTCGACCCATGTCGAGTGACGGGACACGCATATTGGGCTTGATTATAAGAGGCCAAAACGGGTTAGCGGTGGCAACGCAAGTCCAACGGGCTTCATATGCGTGTGTGGGCCCGGGCTGGTAGATAAGCCGTTGTTGCATCGTGTAGATATAAAGCCGTGCACCGTTAGTATTGGGTAGCCACTTTAGGGGAGTGATACACCCCACTGTGGGACCAGCACGGGTATCTACGGTAGGGAGCCGATCGCTTGGGGAGTAGTGGGTACACCTAGTGGAAATAGGGGCAGACGGCACCTATGTAGGGGTACACGAAACTACTGGGTAAGATTACTGGGTACACCTAGTGGAGATAGGGGCAGACGGCACCTATGTAGTGGGCTAGGGGTACATGGAACTATTGGGGAAATTTTCTAAGTCCTTGGAAGGGATCAACCTTTAAGTAGGAATGACTGGTGTGGTGCAGTTAGTAATTATCCTTGGGTGGGTAGATGCGTCCTGACGATTATCTTAGTTTATCCTAAGTCTTCCAAGCTGCTTAGCGTAGCCATTCATCCCCAGATATTACCGTAGGTCAAGTTTATGTCTTCTCTGGTTACTTTAATGATTGTATTGTTAAAGTTATGGGACTCACTCAGACTTATGTCTGACCCCGTTGTTTTATCTTTTTCCCAACCCTCAGGTCCTACGACGGATCCTAGCAGTAGTAGATCTTGATCGGATTGCTGTTCCAGTCTTTCGGAGCTTGGGTAGATGTAAAGCTCCAGTTATCCAGTTATCTTTTCTTTTGATATGGCTATTGTATGAGAGAGTGGGATTATGTACCTCTTTATTTTGATGGATATTGTACTTGACTTTTACCGTGGTTTTATGATGTAACCAGACATGTTAATTTCCGCTGTTATGAGATGATGTTTTAAAATTTCAAGTACTATTTATATCTGTCTTGTTGTAATTTTTCTGTTCTATATTCACCTAAAATACTCCACCGATGCTATGGCATTCCCTTTGTGAGTGACTATAGCGGGCGTGGGGTGTTACAAAAATAATTGTTGAACACTTCATATTCGTACCGTTAACACCACTTTCAACCTCAACAAAATTTGATGTAACTCCATATTTCACCATTCTAAACTAAATAAATTATTCAAATTGCAATTTGACTCTGTATGTATACGCTGATATTTTTATTTTTAAATTATTTATCGGTCAAATGATTTAATTTTCGTTTTTCCATCAGTAACTCTGCTCGATTCGAAATTTTTGAATGATAAATTCTCAATCTCCCTATATATACAGACACACATATTTCTAAGCTAATCTCAATATATATCGACGAATAATATTTCTAATTTATTAAATGTTGATTACGTTTATTATTATTATTATCAATTCAACCATTTATATTTTTCAATTAAATTTCAAATCCAAATCAAATATCCAATCAAATTAAATTCCAATATTCAACAGTACATATTTGATCCCAACCACAAATTCTGAATGAAATGTTGAATTTTAATCAACGCACAGTAATATATTTGATTTTTAAACCCAAGTACCAGTATAAAGTGATCATTAATAATTAAATCTTTAATTAATTTCACCTTTCAGTGGTCGAAATTTCTGGGACGTTATAATCTAACCCCCTTTAAAAGTTTTCGTCCTCGAAAAGGAGAGATTGTTAGAGTAATACCAATGTATATTTCTAATTTTCATATTTGTATGAAATTTTCTCACCACTAATCTAAATATCAATATTTATGTCATTGACCATATTTATTTATCTCGAAAAATCAATTTTCCTTTCTTAAAACACAAATTTCTTTATCCTCCGAATCGGGATTTATTTATTTCCATGTTCTTTTAAACTATATTCATTTTCTCAAATTTTCTTGAGATATCTTCCAATTTCTCATTCTATCTAATCTTTTAAGAGGTTCAAAATCATACAATTTCTTTTTAAAACCAATCGCTTTTAAAATTCCAATTTCTGCATATTTGGGATTTATGCATCTCAAATTATTACCAATTTCTTTATAAACCTCGTCTGTTTATTCTTCCATCGTTCCACCTTTTTCTTACAATCCTAGTTCAACCAATTCAATCCATTCAATTTTTCCAAACACTCATTGTAGAGTGTAAACAACATCTCCACTTCAAGTTACATATTGTTGACTTGAAAATTTTCAAAACTTCAAAATCTCTTATAACTGTTACACAGAAAATATTTGTGTTATTTCTCCAAAATTCTCTTTTTACTTATCAATTTAAATATAATTTAAAAATACATTATAACTCAAAGTTTGACATGTCCATTGTCATTCTCACTGGTGTCAGGCATACGCTGGCCAGACGCATGGTTAAAATCTCCAAGTACTAAATATCCTTGTTTCAACTCCCAGTGAAAACATTTCAAAAATTATTTGAAAACATATACGGAAAGTACCAATGTGATATCGATACGTTGATTGTTCATGAATCGCAGATACACAACGGTTTCGTTTGGATCCCCCAGAAAACATTCGTATTTGTAGGAAATCACTTCCCTACGAATTTCGTCATGGACAGATCAACGGATAATATTTAAGAATCAAAAGGACATCTGAGGTCATTGAGTATTGACAGCTCTATCTTAGGGTTATGAAAACAAATCATGAAAATAAATCAAGACATGAGGATCAATCAAGTCACAAGGACAATTCTCATCACAAAGATGAATCAAGCGACGAAGAAAAGTCCAGTCACGAAGACACAGTGCTGCATTAAATAGGTGGCTCCACATCACTAAGATATCTCAACACTGCTTGGCTGCATTCTACCTTTAGTAACTCTAGTGGTTACATCTCTTTCACTTGTAGATATGCCATGTGGACCGCAGGTACATAATGGTTACACCTGATTCCCTCAGGAAACATCCGTACTCGTAAGCTTTCACAATTCTGCAGATTATGCCATTATCATGACAGTAGATCGCAACAGACACAATGGTTACACTTGGTTCCTCCCAAGAAACATTTGTCCGCCGTAGGCCATCAACAGCCCTGCGAATTATGCTACACGATCGTGTTCTTTCAGACAACTCGACTTTTATGTCCGGACAGCCTATTACAACCAACAGCACATCTCACTAAGCTCGAAATTCAGAGGAGATGGATGGTACTTCCCTTATTTTGCATTAAAAGTAAATAATACTATATACATATATAGTACTTCATTTCTTACTCCTCATAAGTCCTATTTATGTTAACTTACATAAGATTTTTCTTTCTAAATCGTAATTTTAAACACCTCATTCTTATATAATTTTTGTTATATAAGATTTCATTTCAATTTGCTTACCCTACAATTCAGTGGTTTTCAAATTCACCATATTATTTTATCTCACATATAAGTTCTGAAACTTTTATATTCAATATTTAAAATCAAATATCCTCAAATTTCATTCCAATCTAAAAATTTCAGCTTTGATCTCTTAATCAACTCGGCTATTTGATAACTTCTCAAACTCAGATTTATGAATCTATTGGTTATAAACCAATTTTTCTCCCAATTTCCCAATTATCAAGTTCCTTAATTAAGTTAGATCTTTATGCTTTCAAAATTTTCTCTATTATAACAAATTTCTCATTCACACACTATTCCTCTTCCATAATTACTTCCTTCGACCATCAATTTGCAAGCGAACAACCCCTTAGGTCATTCTACCGCCCTTCATTATCGTTGTGCAGCTCTTTGTTTTTCAGTTGTTGTCATCTTGATTTATCAAAACCTGTTAGCTTCTCACGATCTTTTGAAAACATTTCCAAATATCATATTTAATTTACATAATTTTATAAAATCACCTATTCCTATTGGAAAACATTTTCAAATATTCACAAATATTTATTTCAATAGAAAATACAGTTTATTCTCAGGGGAAACATTTCTAAATTCGTTATTTGTATTAAAACAGATATTAAATAAAACACCACTATTTTCACTTAACTGCTATCACTCTTTTGCTTACTTCACTTAACCACTCTTACTATCGAACCTTAACCATTTCTTAGTTAATAAGGAAGTTAATTAAGTTGAGGTATAATTACCTCACAGACCTTACCTGAACAACCTTATTAACTTCGAAATAGATCAAGTTCACACTTTCGAATACAAACAAACAAACATTTATTTTCATAATTTTTTAATTCAAATTAAGAATTCCCTTTTTTTCCGATAATTGTTGATTATATAATAATTCACGCCTTCGAAATATTTAACTTCAAAATATATCTTATTCATTAATCTGAATACAAAAACCACTAATTAATAATATATTTTGATTTAAACGGAAAGTAATAGTATTTTCCTGAGATTCGACATAACTGACTCCCATGAATAACTCCTTTCGAATAATCCCTTTTTCCAATAATATATTCTGGACTTAGGAAAAATCTCATTTTATTTATACTCTGAACTTCAAAATAATCTCACCGTACTAGTCAACATCATTTCTCTTATCCAAATTTCATTTGCAACATAATTGCTTTCAGACGTTATTTACTTCTAAATAGTAAATATTATTCCTTTTATCTGAACTCGTCACGTCAAACTAACTTTGATTTCATTTAAATACAGGTTCAATTTTTTTTAAATCACCATTCATATATCGCTTCATTTACTGTTCCCATTCACGATTCACTTTTTTCCCAATTTTATTTTCATTAATTTCTATCTCGAATATCAAAATAACATTCATCGTTTCATTTTTTTGAAATGATTGCAAATTTTCCCTTTTCACTTAAATTTTCATCAGAATTCTTATTACCTATCAACTTTAGTAATCTTGATTTGTAAAATACACAATCACAGAAATCGATTTATTGATTCTCTTATACTTATCTTCCCTAGATACCATTCAATAATGGATTCGAGATTCAATCCTATTATCTAAGAACAACTCTAGCAAAACAGAATTCGAAGACTGGGGATTCCAAAAAGAATTTTAAATATCAAAATAAGTTTTTTTTCGTTGTAATAGTTTTCAAAACAATAGTTTCAGAATACAAGATTCAAAATAATTTACCCATCAAAATTTATTTTAAAATCATTTAATTTTTTCCAAAATTTATATTTTGAAACCTTTTTATTTAAAAATCCTTTTTTTACTGTCGATCCTACTCATTTAAACTCGATAAGCTATGCTTTGAATAAACCAAAGATCTGATACCACTTGTAACGTCTCGCCTTTCTGACTGCTTCAAATTGATATTTAAACCAATTTAAAACGTCCAAATCGGCAGATCGTTATTTAGTTTACAGAGTTCAAAATAGAATCAACATAGAAATACATAATAAATAAACAACACAGTATTGAATATCGGAACAAACTTTTATATATTACTTGGAATTTTTGATAAAAAATTTTCTATATAGTGGAATAAAAATATCATTTGAATATAAGAAAATATTTACTATTTGAAATCTTCAGAGTGCACCATCTTCGGAATCCCCAGCTTTTCCAATCTTTGAACCCTGAGCTATAATCTTTAAATCTGTACTGCTCGGATCTAACCCGAGCATTTCATGCAAAAACATAAAATACTCAAGTAATGATTAAATCATAGTTCAAATAAATTAACTTCAATAGAACTGAAATATATTAGTCCCTCCTATCATAAAATTTCAAGATGCCTGATATCTATATAAAACCGTCACAATATGTTTGTCAACGTTGCAGCAACGTGGAAGTAACCAGATCAAGGCAACCGATATGTATATATTCGACTTTCAAGTCGTACGTTTCCAATAATTGGCTAGCGTATAAGTATTCATTTATTTCCAAGTGAAGGTAGTGTTTTAACGATGCAAATGAGACATACAATGCAAGATAACATATGTTCGGCCTTATAGCCAGACAAGTACTTATATATAAGTACAAGTAACGAGTGTACTTCAGGTTTAATAAAATAAGGATTACACTCAGGTTTAATGAATCAAGGATGAACAACAATGGCATTATTGTGGCCAGGCGTGGTTCAACATTGAAATGCAAATATCATATATATATATATATATACGTACTTATGACCAGTTTCTCAATCAGGGAAAGTATTTTCAGCCAACTAATACCGAGAAACAAGGACCAATGGAAGCAAATTTAGCAGCACAGCAGGGTTCATTTTGAGTGGCAAGTTGTTACAAAACCATATACCAGTTTAATGTATTAGCATATACACGATTAGAACAAACAATTGCATGTAACAGAGTTTCCACAAAACAAGACAGTAGTACATCCTAACAACACATATGTATTTGCGATAGGATATATACTAGGACAAGTTATACAATATGTTCCAACATGGCATATAAAGTCAGGTGTAAACAATGTAAAATTGGGAAGGGATAGGCTACTTCAAATACATAGTGGTACACACAAGTAGAGTAAACTAAGGCCTTAGCAGTAGGTTAGCAAAATTATTTAATTTCTATAGCTTCATTCTATCCTCAAATATGGAAATAAATTAATTAAGCACGTGCAGAGCAATTTGAGTATTTATGGGGACAAAAGAATGGGGACAAGCAATTCAGTGATTATATTTCTAGGTTTTTGTTTGTTTATAAATTTATGATTCACCAAATCTTAAATCCAAATACAAAATGACGAAAGTCTTAAAATCAACACTTCAGGGTTTTATAACCGTACAGAACTTGATTTTAAACTATGATTTTTCCCAAAATTTTATTTCATTACATACTTTGTTTTTCATATTCAAAGTTAGTTTCATGACAATTCTTAAGGTGGGATTTGAGCGGAATTTCAATCACAAAACAGGCACAACAAACGAAAATACATAATAACTAGATGACAATTACTTATGTGAGTAAATTGATGATATAACCCACTGTTAACACACAACAACTTTCCATTACTTCCAGTGTTAAATCAAGCACTCAACATGGTTATACAAGATTATATAACCATTAGCAACTATCTGCAATTATATATTTCATTCGATGCACAACAACCTTAAATTATATAATAGTGCTTAAGTTAATACTTAAGATGTAGCTTAACCAATAAAATACCCAGACCATGTATGTATACACACATAAATAAAACTCTTATATTTTGACTGTTAAGAGGACTCTGTGATGATGATTTTTTTATATATATGATATTGCAACATGGATGGCAATAACACAACTACATATATAAACAACCTAAATGCAACAGCCAACTTGTTATACACATACCATCATTTATACAAGGGTGTGTGGCAGAATGGATATATGAGCATTTTTATGAACATCTACGCATCATAGGGACAGTACCTGTGCTACTGGTTATGATTTTTAAATGGAAAGGGTAGACAGTGCAAATAGTGACTCATTTGTATATGGTTTCAGATTTACAAATAAAACATGTAGAGTTCATACATGTAGCAATACCAGAGACTAACTTGATATGTAATTATTGTAGTTTTCCATGACTAGTAAACATGTAGGTGAACAAGAAATCTTAGCAGTAAGCCATAGGAATTTAGCCAAGGAAAATAAATGTCCATATTATAAATATTATTACCAATGATTAGCATGGCGACTAGATTCTAATGCTTTTCTTAGTTATAAAGGTACGCTGTGAATATATGATGCAGACACAATGGTATTCCAAACTAGCTTGAAAACTAATACTACTGATAAGTGAAGTTTAACACTATTATATCCCTAAAAATCTAGATCTCACACATATAAACCACATTCATGCAGTAGTCAAATGAATATACGTGTGACAGGAAAATGAAACAATGCCGGACTTTACTCAATTTTAAACATAGGCAGATACATTTGAAATGAAAACCCTAATTTTTCTTATACAAACTAACCTTTTATTTTATTTTTAAGTAACAGGGAAGTAAATATGTACTAGTCTTTTTTTTCGTTCTGGAATGCTTCAGAGTTTCAAGGGTGAGTTCCCAGATGAGATTTGATTAGCTAATACAACTTAAACAGAGATATATTTCATATTATATACGACAAGAAAAAGGAATTTCATGAGAAACAGATCAAGGCAAGGAAAAGAAAATCCAAATCATCCTAGAAATCAACCAAGGACTCACGACAACAAATGGAATTCAAAAATCATGACAGAGCAAAACTCACGGACAAGCAAACCAAGTTATTTCAGTTAGATACTGAAGTTAAAACACTTGGACCAAGTAAATCGTGAGTTTAAAAACTCACCTTTAACAGCGAAGAAATGGAGCAGGCTTTGACAATTGCACGCGGTGGTTACGATTCTCCTTTGCGAGCTTGGTGCGGGTGGAGTGAATTCAAGGCAGTAGCGACGATCTAACATCGAGGTGGCTAGAGACTTCAATTTCAGGAGGAACGTTTCTGGATTTGGGGAAAAGAACTAGTATCGGCCATTAATGTGATTTTTGGGGAAAAAATAATTTGGGGAAAATATGAGTTTTAGGGAAAAATGGATTTGGCTTTGATTAAACGGTTTATCTTCAGGATTCAGAAGAGTGAACGATTCGTGATGGATTTGGGTACTCGCGATTCTGGAAGACCACCATTAAAATGGAAAACATAGCTTTGATTTTTGCTAGGGAAAATTAAAGGCAAAATTTTGGGGATAAGAATGATGTCGATCAATAGTTTTAAGGATAGCTGAGTATTTCAGATGTAGGTTGACGTAGAAACAACTGAGGTATGTAATTTCTAGGGTAGATTATATTTAATTAAAAACAATTATTGAACACTTCATATACGTACCATTAACATCACTTTCAACCTCAACAAAATTTGACATACCTCCATATTTCACCGTTCTAAATTAAATAAAATTATTTGGATTGTAATTCGACTCTGTATGTATAAGCTAATATTTTTATTTTTAAATTATTTATCGGTAAAACGATTTTATTTTCGTTTGTCCATCAATAGCTTTGCTCGATTCCAAATATTTGAATGCTAAATTCTCAATCTCCCTGTATATACAGACATACATATTTCCAAGCCAATCTCCATATATATCAACGAATAACATTTCTAATTTATTAAATGTTAATAACGTTTATTATTATTATTATTAATTCAACCATTTATATTTTTCAATTAAATTTCAAATCCAAATCAAATATCCAGTCAAATCAAATTCCAATATTCAATAGTACATATTTGATCCCAACCACAAATTCTAAATGAAATGTTGAATTTTAATTAACGCACAATAATATATTTGATTTTTAAATCCAAGTACCAGTATAAAGTGATCATTAATAATTAAATCTTTAATTAATTTCACTTTCAGTTGTCGAAATTTCTGGGACGTTACAGAGATAGAAATAAAATCATTCAATTTCTATTCTCAAATTCTTTTATGCTATTAGAGCAAGTGCTTAACAACAAGATCCACATCTGAATATCGGTAAAGTTTGCGTTCTAACATCCCCATCAGAGTAGCTTCATCATTTGGGGATTTCTCTTGTCAAAGTGACCACACATATCACTTGAGAGTTGTTTAGATCATCAAGATCAGTGCCATGCCAAGTTATAGCCACCGGCTGCATCAGATTTGTGCCTCGCCAAGCATTTACCAGTGGTTGCATCAGATCTAAGGCACACCAAGCAACCATCACTAGCTGCAAAAAATCTTGATAATCAGTTATTCACAGCAGATCAGAAAGAAAATACCAAGAAGATAAAATTCAGGCCACCAGAAAATCAAGAATTCAATCCAAAAGTGCTGCCATACCAGGGAAATTTGTTATTCTTCTGATTGCAAGTCACGACTGAACTGCAGTCTTGTTTTAACATTCTGAATTCGATCAAGTAAATGTTTCATATGTTTTCTCCATGCTCTATTTCTTTGTCATCATGGGTGACAGATCTGGAACTAATTCTGCCTCATCATCACATGTTCATCCAGCTATTATTCCCACACTTGTAGATCAATTAGTTAAAACCTCTATTAGTCCTGAAACTCAATTAATCTCCATAAAACTTGATGAAACAAACTATTTGAATTGGAAATATCAAGGTCGAAACAGCTATTCAGGGATATGGTCTTGAAGGATACATTTATGGTACTTTACCTATACCATCTACATATATTACGAATCAAGAAAACATAGTGACCCCTAATGAGGAATGTGTAAAGTACCATAGACAAGATAGATTGATTAGTGCATGGTTATTGTCAACTATTAGTAATAACAAGATTTCACAAGTCATTGGGTGTAAAAGCTCTAATGAAATATGAATAAATGTGGAAAAGAATTTTAATGCACAATCTTCTGCAAAGATAATGCATTTCAGAAGACATATTCAGAATGCCGAGAAAGGCAATAACACTATGAGAGAATACCTCTCAAAAATGAAGACCTTACATGATCAAATTGAGGTAGCAAACCACAAAGTCATTGAATCTGAGCAAGTGTTCAATATATTGAATGGTCTAAGCAATTAATATAAGGCTATTGAGTCAATTATCTCATCACAAAGAGCTACACCACCTCTTGAAGAGGTGCACTATATTCTCTTACCACATGAGGTATGACTCGAAAGCAAGAAACCTTAAGAAATAGATTTATCCATTAACTATGCTAATAGCTACAGAAACAGAGATCAGAGATCTGGTCAAAACCTACAAAGGGGAGGTTTCAACAACAGAGAAAGAGGTAGAGGCAGAAGTAATAAAAATAACAGACCTAAATGTCTAATTTGTAAGAGAATTGGACACACGGCATTCAAGTGCTACTTTACATTTAACCAAAGTTATACACCCAACCACTCCTCAAAAAATCAAAAAAATAATGCAAATGTTGCACAAATGCAAAATGATCAAGCTAATCAGAATGAAGGTAAAACTGCAAGCAGTGAAGAGACTACGAAACCTGAACACATAAATGATGAGAGCTAGTACCCAGATTCAGGGGTAGCCAACAATCTAACAAACAATTTGGAAAATCTGAATCTGGGATGCAAAGAGTACTGAGGTAATCAGTTAGTTAGCATGGGAAATGGTAAGTCTATTTGCATTACTCATACTGGTTATGGTATGTTAAATGGCAACAGAAATCTTCTTTTGAAAAACTTATTAAGAGTGCCTGATATAAAGAAAAATCTCTTAAGTGTATCACAATTTGCTCAGGATAATCATGTGTACTTTGAATTTTATTCTGAATACTACTTAATCAAAGACATTCTGACTAAGAAAATTTTGTTGCAGGGAAATGAAGTTAATGGGCTATACAAATTCAATCAAAACCTATGTGGAGGTAATGAAAGAAGAACACTAAATTGCAATTTCAGTGGTAGAATTTCTGAAAAAGAAATTAGTGTGTTTAATATATGACATAATAAACTAGGTCATCCTAGTGCAAGTGTTACAAAACAAGTTATTGTTGAGAACAATGTTAAATGTGATGATATTTCTTTTCTATACTTATGCACATGTTGTCAAATGGGAAAAATCTCACAAGTTACCCTTTGCTAGTTCTACTACTGAGTACAATAAACCACCTGAATTAATTGCCACTGAGCTGTGGGGTCCAGCACCAATTAATTCTGATTATGGGGATAAGTACTATATATCTTTTGTGGATGCTTACAGTAGATTTTCTTGGATATACCTTTTAAAGTCAAAATCGGACACATGTAACATAGTAATGCATTTTATCACAGAAGGAGAAAAGCAAACAAATTCACAAGTCAAAGTGTTTCAGCCAGATGGTGGTGCAGAGTATAAACCATTAAAGGATTATTTTCTAGAAAGAGGAATAATTTATAGAATTACCTGCCCATATACATCTGAATAAAATGGACTTGTTGAAAGACAACATAGACATATAGTAGAAACATGTTTAACCTTATTAGCTCAAGGATAGTTACCATTGAAATTCTGGCCTGGTTCTTTTAAAACTGCAGTGTATTTGATAAATAGGCTATCAATTAAAGTTCTCAAAGGTATCAGTCCTTTTGAAAAATTGTTCAATATGAAACCTGATTATAATTTTCTAAAGTCTTTTGGATGTCTATGCTATCCTTATTTAAGACCTTACAACAAACATAAGTTTGATTACAAATCTAAACCATGTACTTTCTTAGGGTATGCTGATAATCAGAAAGGATATAAATATTTGGATGATAGTGGTCATATATACAATAGTAGACATGTTATGTTCAATGAAAAAATATTTCCATATCAGGATAATGCTATTAAAACAACAAGAAAACTACATGATGCTATTGTATCAATACCACCCATACCTATATACTCAGAATTCTTAAGTGCAGGTAACCCTCAGAAGACACATGAAGAAACAACATCACCAAGTACTAATGTTGTTCAATCATCAAGCCAACACAGCATGTCACTTGTTCCATATAACAATGAAGATAAAATCAATGACGAACGGGGTGAAGATCAAAGTAACAATGAACTAGAATCTAATGAAGAAAGTCAACTTGATGCTCAAAGTCAAGCAAGACCCACTCACCCAATGATTACTAAGGCTAAAAGTGAAATTTTCAAGCCCGAGATGTATGCTGCACTCATGGATCATGAAGAACCATGCAATTATGATCAAGAAAAAACTGATAATAGATGGGTTAAGGTAATGGACACTGAATATCAAACACTTATGCAAAATAAAACATGGCAACTTGTTGAACCAGCACAAGACAAGAATATTATAAGATGCAAGCGGACATACAAAATCAAAAGAAAATCTAATGGATCCATAGAAAGATATAAAGCTAGATTAGTAGCTAAAGGCTTCAAACAACAACAGGATTTTGACAACAAGGAAACTTTTTCCCTTCTGGTCAAACCAACTACAATCAGAGTAAATTTAGCAATTGCTATAAGTAGAGGATGGAAACTCAAGTAACTTGATGTTAATAATGCATTTCTGAATGGGATACTTAATGAGGATGCATATATGGAATAGCCTTATGGCTACATTCAAAATCCAAAACTTGTATGCAAGTTACACAAAGCAATATATGGTCTCAAGCAAGCCCGTAGGGTTTGGTTTGAAAGATTGAAATCCACTCTTGGTAATATGGGATTTCAATCTATCAAATTTGATAGTTCACTTTTTATAAAGTCTGATAACAACTGTACTATATATTCTTATTTATGTTGATGATCTAATAATTACAGGTAATAATGGAACTGAAGCCAACAAACCAGTGCAGTATTTAGACAATCTGTTCTCTTTTAAAGATATAGGAGAACTAAACTATTTTCTATGAGTTGAGGTGAACTCAAGATCATCAACAAAAATCACTTTATCTCAAAGGAATTACATTGGTGAACTTTTAGCAAAGACACAAATGTATGACGCAAAAGGTCAACCAACACCAATGATCACTGGCCAACCTTAATCTAAACACAGGTGAGAATCCATATGCAATACAAAACAATAAAGAAGTGTAGTGGGTGCATTGCAATATGAAACAATTACTAGACCTGATATATCATACAATGTTAACAAAGTGTGTCAATTCATGCAGGACACACTAGATATACACTAGAAAGCTGTAAAAACGGTAATGAGATACTTAAATGCAATAAAAACTATGGACTCACATCCAAAGCATGCAAAAATTACGATATCAAAGGGTACGCTGATGCTGATTGGGCACCAGATCCAGATGATAGGAAATCAACCACAGGGTATTGTATATACATTGATGATAACATAGTCTCATGTTGTTCAAAGAAGCAATCAACTATTTCAAGATCAAGTACTGAAGCAGAATACCGAAGTGTTGCCAATGCAACAGCTGAAATAATGTGTCTAAGATCTCTACTTACAGAGTTAAGTATCAATCCAGGCAAATCAATACTATGGTGTGATAATCAAAGTACAATTTATATGTCAGCAAATCCTGTAGTACACTCTAGAATTAAGTATGTAGTAATCGATCTCTACTTTGTAAGAGAACAAGTAATTAAAGGGAGCTTAGAGGTCATACATATACCTACCACTTACCAGAGAGCTGATACACTCACTAAACCACTTTCATATGCCAGTTTCATCAAGTTCAGAGAATCACTGAAAGTGACAAAAATTAACGGCAAACCTGAAGATTCCCTCAAGGAAACATCAGATCTGAATTCAAATAGAAAATTTGAAGACAAAGTCTTTGAAGACAACAAGTACGTCAGAGGCAAAAAGAGCTCAAATGCTTCATCATCGAGCAGATTCACTAGTTCCAAAGGCATAAATGTGAAGAAAATGGAGAATTTCATCACAAGAGAAGACAAATTATAGAAGGAGATGAAGAACCGCTCGAAAGGAGGCCTTGGAAACCATAACCCTAACATTGATTTGTGGGGGAGGAAGGGATAATTAAATGAATAAAGGATACGTATACTCTAGTAAGGATACATATACTTCACCGAATAATTCAAATGCAAACAAGCCGCATCCCAAGCCCAACTTCAACATAAAGCTATGTGAATTACGGAGAAATCAAGGCCTAAATAGCACATACAACGTTATAATGTACATTTATAAATAGATGGCAATGTACATTCATTCAGTATCGAAAATACATACTCACAATCTAGCTTTCAAGAAAAAGCTCTCTTCCCCATGGCTTTCTCTCCCTGCTAAAACCATACTCTCTCCTTCCCGCCCAATCACATCATTGTTCCTCCTCCTGTCACATCCGAAACCATTCCACCTAAGTCTGTCGTAAACCCTCCGCCTATACCGCCTATACCCTCCTCCCACCCTATCTTCATTCTCTTCACCCTCTATTCTAGGACCTAAACCCATGTTCAACACCCTCTTTGCATATAAGCCTCGAAACGCTGGTTCCTACTATCCACCTAACAATCCCCATGTCTTCAACAAAGGAGTGTTGTTGCTATCTGATGCCATAGTCAAAGCTGGCGATGATAGATGTAATCAAAAAATTATCGGGTTTTTCTTGGATCAGCCTTTATCGTATACCATTGTAATCAACAATCTCAAGAGTCATTGAAGACTAAAAGGTGGGGTTAAAGTTTACACGAACGACTTCTTGTTCCTATTCAATCTGTCTTCTGATAAGGCCAGAAGGAAAATCTTTGCTTCTGATCCTGTTGTAAGGAGGAACAAGTTGTTTATCCTGAAAGGTTGGGATCCATCTATACGAAATAGTAGCAACATGATTAAGGAAATTCTTGTTTGGATAAAAATATACAACATTCACATGGACTCTTCCTAGGGTTAGTTGGCTAGCTTCTAGAATTGGAAATTCCTTTGTATGAATGAATCTACTAAAAAGATGGAAAGACTTGATTATGCCAAGTGTTTAGTCGAAATTACACCTAATTCTGAACTGCCAGAGAATTTTCTGGTTCAATTGCCTGATGGTTGCATACAGTTTGTAAGGGTAGAATATTTCTGGTTACCTGAAATATGTTGTTTGTGCAACTGTTTTGGACATAAAAAATAAAACAGTGGCAAGTCTTTGATGGACAAGATAAGTGAGGAAAATCAAAAGCACACCAATCATGCTGACATGCAAGTTAAGGAAATGAGTAAGCTAGTTGAGGTGAGAGCTAATAATCTAACCAAATATGTAGCTCTAGTGCAGAAAAAGCCACAAGTTTGGACAAAGGTTAGAAGCAATAACTCAAGGCAAGCAAGTAAAGAAATTGCTGATAGTAGTTTAAGAGTGAATGACAAAAGTGTTGCATAAGTTTTTGCAGCTAAAGCGAGTGTTGGTAGTATCAGGATGAATTGTAAAACAAATGGTCCGAATGTGGTTCAACCAAAACGAGCTACATTTACCAATGATGTGCAACAGGCTATGAATGGCCTTTCAACTAAAAATAGTTTTAACTTACTAGATAACGATTCTATGGATGATCAGAGGTGTGATGAAACTGAAGATGGGGAAACAAATGAAGCGTTGATAAATGAGTTAGAAGATAAAGAATTTGTAATTCCCAAAGTAGATTTATCTGAATTCCATATTGACATGCACGCTGATGTGCATGTGCACGATACCTTTTTACCTTTCCTACCATCAGTTAATGAACCTACCCCCTCTGTAAACATCCTTCAAAACATTGAATCTGCTTCACCTACCTAAGAATTGTTATTTGTTGAAACCCTTCAAAGTGACATTATTAATTTGTGCATGTCCAGTGCTGCCTCCTCGTCCAAAGTTTTCGTGCCCCACCCCATTACCCAAGCTCATAATTCCACGTTCTCTACTTCAACCAGCTCTATACTTCAACCTTTTCTTCCTTAAATCCTCCTGTTATCACCCAATGCATGGCTTCTGCATGCATCAGTCTTTTGACAATCTTAACCTCCTATTTGTCACTATTCTCCCTCCCCTTTCTTCCTCTAGCAAGTTTGATGCTCCTCCTAAACCACCTTATTCTTTTGTTGGGAAAATTCCAAGACTCCTTCCAATGATTCAATCCCCACTTCCTCTACGGCCACACCAAGCAAAAATCTTCCTCCTAATCCCATTTCCTCAAAGTTACAATCTCCTAAAACAAGTAGCATGACATTGGTCGATTCTATTGCTAAGAATTTAATCAATGGGTAAGAATTTAGAAGTTTGGAATATCAGGGGAGCTCACAATTACCTTAAGCTAGACCAAGCTAGAAATATTATAAATCAATACGACATCCATCTATTTTCCATTCTAGAAACAAAACTTAACCTTCCTCTCACTATCTCCTCTACCTCTTACATTAAACCTACCTGGACACTTTCGCATAACCTTAATCAGGCTGATTATGGACACATTCTTGATATTCATAATCCAACCTCCTTCTCTCTTCACCTTGAGTTAGCAACTCGCCAACTAATGCACTTCCATGTAACCATTCATTCAAATAACTCAACTTTCTACTTATTTGTTATCTGTGCTGACAACAATCTATGTGCAAGACAATCTCTTCTCAACCTTCTCCCAACCTTTCGCCAAGACTCCCATGCTTGGCTTGTTGTAGGAGATTTTAACTGTTGTCTAAGCTTGGTGATAAGCATGGGGGAAAGCCGCTTAATACAGCAGTTGCAGACTCAGACCTTATCTCAGTAAATAGATCTAAAGCTCGTTTTTCGTGGAATAATCGTAGTACAAGTGATGTATGTACTTTTACGAATATTGACCATGCCTTCAGCAACTTTAAAGTGCTTACTTTATGGCTTACCATCCATGCTTACCTTCCAAACCTTGTTCTATCAGATCATTCTCCCATAATACTATCCTATGGACAACCAACGGGAAGAGAGCACCAAAGTTTTAATTTTTTTAACTCTTTGGCCTTTGATCTGAAGTTTTCTTCTAAAATTGTCACTTCCTGGTCTCCTCAAATTTCTGGTAACCCTATGTTTGTTTTATGCAGGAAACTAAAAGAAACAAAAACTGTTCTCATGTTATGGGCGAGCTCTAAGTTTGGTAATTGCTCAGAAATGTCTGATCATCTCAAATATTTATTGAACCAGGCTCAGAACGACATGCTTAGCAACCCGTAAGATATTGACTTAGCTCATGAGGAAAATAGATTGTTTGGCGAGTTAAATGATGCTCTGGCTACTGAAGCAAGTATGAAAAAACAGCAATCGAACATCAAGTGGAAAAATGAGGGTGACAGAAATACCCTGTTTTTTCATGTTGCTGTCAAACTAAAGCAATCTAAGGAGCAAATATACAATATGACCAACGAGGCAGGTAGATTCTATGATACTCCCGATACTATTGATAATGCTTTATTAAAATATTTCTCTGACCTTCTGGGCAATAGCGGTAACTTCTCACCTGATTTGCATCTCAATGACAATGCCAGTCTACCCAGAATTACATCCACACAGTTTGATCTTCTTAGCGGCAAAGTCACTGACATAAAGATTAAATACCTCTATTTTCTCTGGATAGAAAATCTAGCGGCGGACTTGATGCCTTTAATGTCAACTTCTTTCTTGCTGCATGGGATACAATGTCTTCGGATTTTTACAGAGCCGTTCACAACTTCTTTAATATATTCAAGTTGCCGTCGGAGGTCAACGCTACAAATCTAGCTCTTATTTCCATAATGAAAGATTCGAGTTATGTGTATCTTTTCGTCCAATTTCTTTTTGTAAGGTTACATATAAATGCATTTCTAAAATTTTATCGAACAGGTTACTTGCTGTACTGCCTGCACTCATTTCTGGAAATCAATCTGTATTCCTCCCTCAAAGAAACATTCTCGAAAATGACTTAGTTACCCGTGAGTTAATCAAGGGGGGTATTCTTGTGCTAATTCGACCCCATCGGCTCTGTTGAAATTTAACTTGAGTAAGGCTTACGGCAGCCTCCGCTGGAGTGCCATTGTCCATATTCTCGCTAGAATGAATTTCCCGAAGGTTTTTGTAGCTCGGGTTTACATTTGCATATCAACACCAAGATTCTCTCTTGTATACAATGGTCATAACTCAGGGTATTTTAAGAGCAACCAAAGAATATGAAAAGGAGCTCTGATTTCCTCATATATGTTTATTATCGTCATGGAAGTGCTCACATCAATGTATCATGACAAATTTGATCGTGATTAATCCTTTATCACCGTAAATGTAAACATAACGCAATATCCACACTGTTATTTGCTGAAGATATAATGGTTTTCTCCGGACTGGACGACAACTCCATGGTTACAATTCTTGATACCCTCGGATGCTTCTATAACTTGACTGGACTAAAACTCAACGTTCTCAAATCCCAAGTAATGTTTGTCGGAATTCAAGACAGACATGCTGATAGATTGTATTATCTTCTTCACATGCAACCGCTTCAGAAGGGATCAATTTATCTTGGTTTACCTTTGTGCACATCAAGGATCATGAAAGCTAATTACATGCAACTGTTTAATAAATTAACTGCCATCTTAAACAATTGGGCCAATAGATTCTTATCGCAGGCTGGACATCTTACTCTTGTACAAGCGTTGGCTTTTCTTTATCGGTGTACTGGGCTAGGGCATTCATTCTTCCCAAAAAATTATTGTCGATGATCACTTCTGCTATGCATTTTTTCGTTTGGACTGGAAGTGTCCTTGGCTGAAACCGATACCGTGTCCTTTTCAAAAAATGCTCCTCCCCAAGAACAAAGGTTGTCTGGGTCTGTACTCTCTTCAGGAGTGGAACTATGCAGCAATGAGCTCTCATTCCAATAATTTTATCGGTTGTAAGGAGAGCCTATGGGTTAAGTGGTGCTGGAAATACAATATAAGTAATCGAAAATTCTGGACAATGGACGCTCCTCAGTCATGCAGTTGGTGGTGGAGATTGTTAACCGGCCTTTTGGTCCGGTTACCAAAAGTACACAAGACACGCTCGTCTCAACATATCGCGTGATATTACAGTCCGGAGGCGTTGCCAATGTCATCCAGGGTCCAGTACCAAAAGACTCGAGTCTGGCCACCAGCAGGATGTCGCATCCCTCGAACGCAACCTCCATCAGTATTCGTCCACATCCGAGCCAAAGGCGAGCCATTCTCCGAGCCGAAGGCGAGCCGTCAAGCAGGTCCAAGCGTAGCGCCGGTGGGGGTCCGGGGCCCCATAGTCCCCGCGGCGATCGACCTAACCGGTTAGGTCGAAACTGTGGGCACCGCCCGATTCATCTGATTTCCGCCAACAAGTGAGTTACCCAGAATTACCAGATCATCTCAAAGTCGAGATTCAACCAACAACTTCAGCGAGCCTCACCGCTCCTCCAGCACATTCCCGAACCAAGGCCTTGACATCTCCGGATGCACCGACCAGGATTTTGAGCCCCCAAGCCACTCCGACAGACCTCGCACCTTTCAAACAAAATTTTCGTACCCCCGAGAGGTGCGAAATTCCGCACCCTCGAGGTACGAAATTCCGCACCCGCGAGGTGCGAAATTCCGCACCCGCGAGGTACGAAATTCTGCACCCTCGAGGTCCGAAATTCATACCCTATGGGGTACGAATTTTGTACCCCCATGAGGTACGAATTTCACACCCCCGAGGTGCAGAATTTGCAACCTCTGGGGGAGGTGCGAAAAAACGGGGTGCAAGGGCCTGAGGTGCGAATATAGTGTAGCTGGTCCCCATCTCTACCTATCCCTACCTAACCACTTCTTATAAATACCCCATGGCCTCACACTTCAAAAGGGAGAGATTCTTGAGCTTTGAGACCTCCATAGAGCTCCATTAATGACATCTCCTCTTTAAGGAAGAAGAAGGGGAAATTGTCCATTCTCCTAATTCTTGCAAATATGAATATTGTAACTTCTTGTATGGTAGCCAATGAATGTAATGAGAGGATCTCAACCTTGTAATCTTTCAAGTGATCAATAAAATTCCAACGACTCTTCAAAGTGGACGTAGGCTCTCACTGAGGCCAAACCACTATAAATATCTTATGTTATTTACTGCTTATGTTCTATTTTATGTTCTTGTCTATGCGACCATATTTATAATTCCTAGTAATTGGGAATTTTTGGTGTTTACCACATTTTTTGCTATCAACAGAGATGTATGCCGAAATCTAGAGAAAAGTTTCTTCCTTTTATACAGTGTAATATATCTTCTGGATGTCGTGTGTCATTCTGGGATGATCCTTGGGTGGAGAAGGAAATCATTCTGTCGAAGTTGGTTGGATACAATGCAATAATTCAAACGGGAATCAATAGAAATGCATTTATGTCCAGTTTCCTGGTGAACGGTAGAGTGGTTTTTCCTTACTTTTCCAACGCTAATACTAGAACGGTGTCCAATAATTTTCTCCAGTCCATTTCGTACTCAGCTGCTAACAAAATCGGTTGGAATTGCATGTCACACAGTACAAAAGATGTCTACTTGCTTCTGATTGGTTACAAAACCTTACCTAGTTGTCAATGGCACAAGTTAGTGTGAAGCAATACTGCAGTGCCAAGAGAAAATCTCATGTTTTGGAAGGCTATCAATGGAGCGTTGCTAGAGAAAAGTAGATTATGCTAGATGGGTATGAGATTGTGAATAATACGTGTCTCTTTTCCGACAATACTGAAGAATCTAAGGCGCATTTATTCTTCGAATGTTCTTACTCGAAGGTTATGTGGAGTAAAACTGTGACGCTTTTTGGAAATTATGTGCACCTTCTGGTATCCAATGAGCAATAGCACTTCATTCATATGACAACAAGATGGAGAAAGCAAGAGCACGTTCTCTTCGTGCTTTGCATCAAAAAGCTTGTGATGATGTTATGGAAAGAAAGAACATTGCGAGGCTTTAAGTCAAAACTGCAGTGTTTCGACGATCTTTGTACGTTGTTAAAGCTTCTCGTGCACAGGGATTTGTCTACGTCCATTTTTCAGTTCGATGGCGTTTTCTTGTCTTCTTGGTTCAATTTACTGTTGTAACTCCTTTCCTATTTGCACGTTTGTTTGTAACGTATGTACGTGTTTAGTACTTGGCAACTTGCTGAGCGCTTCTTGTTTGTTTGTATTTACTTTGTGTGCTTGCCACATTAAATATGGTAAGGGTCCATCAACCACGCTTGGCTTCAAAAATACAAACTTATCTCTCATTTTTCATTCCTGAATCAAAAGCTTTCTAAAGCATTCTTGTAAATCATTAGAGATAGAAACAAAATCATTCATTTTCTATTCTCTAATTCTTTCAGTGAAGATCATGGCGGTTCGCAGATTGGGAAGCAAGGGCATTATTAATTTGCTAGGAGAAAAGGGTTACAGTAACGACTAGTATCTTCAATTAGATTTTATAAAATACTGTTTCATGACTGTATGGTCTACTGTGCAAAACCACACAAATCATAACATTTCAATGTAATTACGTTATATACGCTATCCACTCAGTCGAAATGCATGAAATGGAATCTGGAAAAAGATTTTATAGATATTACCATCATGGATAGACAGAGATCATGGAAGCTTCAAACGGCTTAACTCAAAACAAAAGCAGTCACAACAGCACACACCTTATATAGCTTAGAGCGCACATATATAGAAACAGAAAAGGAAGCTTAAATACTAGTAAATACATCGACCATGCTCAAGAATTCATCATCTTTCTCAAGTAAATCCATGGTATCCGCCTGCAATATAACCTCCACATCCACTGCTCCAGCTTTCTGTTCATGATACATCCATATTTTGCCATCATTCTGATTCCCAGGTCCACTACTATATGCCTTCATACCGGCCCAACCCCCCACTCCATAAATAGAAAATTTCGATGATGAATCAATAGACAGCCCGTTCTTGTTATATTCTTCCAAACTATACAGCTTCAGTGCTTTGCTCCACTCCCTATACCAATCCTTTATTGTCTCATATGTCTGTGCTTTCACCGCTCGCTGCACAAGCTATGCACCATACCTTATAACACGATTTTTAATAAGTAGAGACGATTTATTGTAATTAGCGTGACGTTGTATTTGTCTCTTGTTACAAGTTTTGATTTTTAGATGGGAATCAACGGTCAAGAAGAAAACCGACCTTATGTTGTCGGTGTTGAAGGTGTTGAAGTATGTGATAATATGTGTTAGATTGAGGAGGATATTTCGGGATATTTCGAATATTTAGGATCTGGAGGATATTTTTAGATCTGAAGAATATTTAGGATCTGGAGGATATTTAGGATCTGGAGGATATTTCGGATCTAGAGGAAATTTTGGGAACTTCCATATACTTCCCTATGTATATACAAGCTACGTCGGATCCAAAAGGAGGAGGAACAACAAAATCAAGAGATTAGATCAAGGTTGATTCTAATTAGGGTTTAGGCAATCCTAATTTTCTTCAATTCCTTTCTCCACAAAATCAATTTTTTATAGTAAATTTGATCATTGTAATCAATTTCTTGTACTCTTCTATTGATATTAACAAAGGTTTCTCTCTCAAAGTGGACGTACACTGACAAGGCATCGGTGGAACCAGTATAAATCCCTGTGTGATTTAGATTCTCGTTATTGCTCAATTATTTCCATTGTTTGGTGATTGTGATTGGCTTGGATAAGATTGAGATTGTTCGATTGGTTGTTTTTGCACTATTACCAGAATCTTGTTTTATCCGCGACATTGGGGATTTTTGATTTAAGCGGTCTTGAATCAAAATTTCTCCACAACATTTGGTATCAGAGCATTGGTGTTGGTAGATATTTGTAGAAATGCCGGAATCAGGTTCAAATAATCCATCAACTGTTGGTCCAAGTGGTGTAGCTCCTTATGTATGTGGGTCGTATGCAGCTGCTGGTTCACAATTGGTTATCGACAAGTGGAATAGCGATAATGATTTCGAAAAGTGGCAATGGAAGATGAAAGCGGTTCTTAGGCGGAATCGTGTACATCAGGTGGTGTTTGATGCACATTTATTGCCAGAGGACATCTCAGATGTGAAGAGAGAAAAAATGGAAGAGTGGGCATTTACTACACTTCAACTTGCCATGGGGGAGAATGTTATTTCCGAAATTAGTGGTGAGACGACTGCTAAAGGTATTTGGAACAAGTTGGAGGAGTTGTATATGAAGAAATCACTCAAAAATCACTGATCTTGTTGCGGACTTTCTTTACCTACAAGATAAAGGAAGGAACTTCGCTAAAGGAGCACTTAAATGTGTTTGATGATTTTCTAATGAAGATGAAGGCGGTAGATTTGAAGATTGAGGAGGAGCAGAAGGCGATGATATTGCTATGTTCGTTGCCTAAGCGCTATACTGGGTTCTCAAACAGTTTGATCTATGGCCGAGATACATTGACTCTAAATGATGTCAAGACGGGTCTTCTTAGTGAGGAATTGCGAGATCAGGTGAAGGAGCTGAGTGATGGTAGTAGTGGTGTTGGTAATGGTCAAGGTTTATTTGTGGAGAAAGAAAAGTCAAAGAAGAAGGGAAACCGGGGGAGTTCTAAGTCTAAGAAGCCCGGTGGAAGAGGAAAGTCAAAGGAAAGAAATGGCAAGTGCTTTATGTAAGAAACCTGGTCAGTGGAAGAATGATTGTCCAGTCAAGGGGAAGAAGGAAGTAGCATCTTCATCAGTTGCGATGGAGAGAGATGTTGGTGAGAGAGACGTAGATGTTTTATCGGCAGTAGCATCAGATGTTTCGGGCAGCGATTGGGTGCTTGATTCGGGGGCTTCATATCACATGACGCCTAATAGGAATTGTTTTTCTTCTTATGTTGAATGGGTAGGAAAATCAATTGTTATGGGAAATGGTGCAGTTTGCAAGTCGAATGGCATTGGATCCGTGCAAATTCGGATGTTTGACGGAGTGGTTCGTACTCTCACTAATGTGCGCTATGTTCCGGGACTACGGAAGTCACTTATATCTTTGGGACAGTTGGATTCTTTAGGTTGTAAGATCACCATTAAGAGTGATAGCTTGAGGGTTTTGAAGGGTGCGCTTGTGGTTATGAAGGGTGCTAAAATTCATGATATCTATTTGCTTCAAGGAGTGACCGTGGAAGGCGAAACTTGTGCCAGTGTTGATAGTTCTCATGGCTTAGATGCCACACGGCTGTGGCATTTGAGATTGGGTCATGTCTCGGAGAAGAGTTTAGATATTCTTCGTCGAAGGAAGATGATTGATGGTGAGAGTTTTAGCAAGTTGGATTTTTGCGAGGAATGTGTCATGGGGAAGCGAACAAGAGTATCATTCGGTGAAGGAAAACATGATTCAAGAGGGATTCTCGAGTATGTGCACACGGATGTTTGGGGACCACCGCCTGTAGCTTCTTTGGAAGGAGCAAGATATTATATTTCTTTCAATGATGATTTTTCTCGAAAGGTTTGGGTGTATGTAATGAAGGCCAAGTCGGAGGCATTTGCAAGATTCAAAGAATGGAAGGCTCTTGTTGAGAATGAGAGTGGAAAGACTTTGAAGGCTCTTAGGTCCGATAATGGCGGAGAATATGTTTCCAGAGAATTTCTGAATTTTTGCAAGCATCATGATATTCAGAGGCATTTTACTACACCGGGAGATCCGCAATATAATGGAGTGGCGGAGAGAATGAACCGAACTCTACTAGAGAAAGCTCGATGCTTGAGATTGACATCGGGTTTGTCTAAGGGATTTTGGGCCGAAGCTTTGTTAACCGCGGTGCATATTATTAATCGGATTCCATGCTCGGCTATTGATAACAAAATTCTGGAGGAAGTGTGGAAGGGGAAGAGCATTGACTTGAGTTATCTTCATGTATTTTGCAGTCCTGTTTATGTGCATGATCCGGAGAATGATAAGCTCTCACCTAGAGCTTTCAAAGAGATTTTTCTCGGTTATATGGATGTTGTCAAAGGTTATCGGATTTGGAATCCGGAAACGAAGAAGGCTATGGTTTCTCGTCATGTTACTTTTGATGAGTTGGCTATGTT
The DNA here is from genome assembly GCA_030737875.1 of Allium sativum. Taxonomy (NCBI): domain Eukaryota; kingdom Viridiplantae; phylum Streptophyta; class Magnoliopsida; order Asparagales; family Amaryllidaceae; genus Allium; species Allium sativum. The sequence continues at coordinate 296,138,673 of CM060918.1, read as the reverse complement.
CAAGGAGAAAAAAGGCTCATCGGATGTTCCGGATTTGGTTCATGGTGAATCAAAGGAGAAGGAAGTTATTCCCACTTTCAAGCCTAGAGAGAGTAGAGTTGTTGGAGGTTCTTGCGAGGTGAATGCGGTTGATGATACATCACATAGTCCACAAGATTCCTCTAGTAGTGTTGGTGATGTGCATAAGCCTAGAGAAAATTCAGTTCAAGGAGGAGCTGAAGAAAGACCGGGTGATGGCATTGCTACTCGGGTTGGTCGTCGTGCTATAAGGCCACCCGAAAGATATGGTGATTGGAACTATCTTAGCTTTTGTGAGAATTTGGACTACACTCTTCATGTAGTCTAAGAGGAGCCGATGGACCTTGATGACGTCATGGATTCGAGTGATAGCTCGAAGTGGATTTGCGCCATGGACGAAGAGATGCAATCATTGATGAAGAACCAGACTTGGGAGTTGGTTCCACTTCCTCAAGGAAACCATGCTATTGGGTGCAAATGGATATATAAGGTGAAGGACGATGGAAGATACAAAGCTAGGCTAGTGGCTAAGGGGTTTGTACAGAGGAAAGGAAAGGAGTATGATGAGATCTTCGCACCGGTTGTGAGGCATACTTCTATCTGGATATTACTTGCATTGGTTGCTATTTACGACTTGGAGTTGGAGCAACTAGATGTGAAAACCTCCTTCTTGCATGGAGACTTGGATGAAGACATCTACATGGAGTAACCGGAAGGGTTTGTTGTAGAAGGTAAGTCAGAACTAGTTTGCAAGTTGAAGAAATCACTATATGGTTTGAAGCAATCACCTAGGCAACGGTACAAGAGATTTGATCATTTCATGCTTGAAAGTGGCTTCCATCGAAGCATCAAAGATACTTGCGTTTACTTCAAGAGGTTAGGAAATGATTGTTGGATGTATTTACTCTTGTATGTGGACGATATGCTCATTGCTTCTAAGGACAAGGCAGAAATCAACAAGTTGAAAGAAAAATTAAAGGCGGAGTTCGAAATGAAAGATCTTGGAGAAGCAAGAAAAATCTTGGGCATGGAAATTGAAAGAGATCGAAAGCGTTTTGAGTTGAGATTGACTCAAAAGGAGTACATTAAGAAGGTGCTTTGCCGGTTTAGCATAGAGAATGCAAAGGCGTTAAATACACCTTTACATTTGCATATAAAGCTTTCGAGTAAGGGATCACCTATCGAGGAGAAAGACAAGGCTTATATGGCAAAAGTGCCATATGCTAGTGCGGTTGGAAGTTTGATGTATGCCATGGTGTGTACAAGACCTGATATTGAAAATGTCGTCGGGATGGTTAGTCGATATATTGCTAATCCGAGGAAATCACATTGGGAAGCCGTGATGGTTATATTGAGATACTCGAAAGGCACAGCATCTCATGGTCTTGTTTTCGGTGGTAGTGATGGATTGAGTTGCAAGTTAGTTGGTTATTGTGACTCGGACTACGCCGGTGATAGGGATCGGAGGAAATCCGCTTCCGGCTATGTCTTCACACTTGGTGGTACGACCATTAGTTGGAGATCAAGATTGCAAACCATAGTTGTTTTATCCACTATGGAGGCGGAGTTGATAGCCGCTGTGGAAGCGGCAAAGGAGGCACTCTATTTGAAGCGACTATTGTGTGACTTGGGTTTCGAACATGAGAGTATCGATGTTCGATGTGATAGCCAAAGTGCTATACATTTGGTAGAGAATTTTGCATTTAGCTCACGAACGAAGCATATTGAAGTGAGAGAGTCATTTCTAGTAGTCATGGACGAAGACAAGAAAGAGTGCCTTTGGAAAGTGCACACAAAGGATAACACGGCGGACATGTTCACTAAGGCATTGCCGATTTGAAAGTTCGAGCATTGCTCGAACTTAATTCGCTTAGAGAGATGGTAGGTGCCATGTGGTGGCATAGTTGAGAGAGAAATTTGGATGTAGAAGAGTATCGGTGAGAGGTAGGTGTTTTGTCTTCATGGTAAGTACTCGTTTTCACTCCCGAGTACATTGTCTTTTGGTAAGACTGGTTTAGGAGTTGGATGTTTCAACACTTTATTGACGGGTGGGGGCTATGCCTGAACTCGTCAATGAAGTGCAATGGGTGGTGGCTATGCCGGAGTTCATTGGGGAAACATTCAAGCATTCTTGATTGAAGATAGAAGGAAATGCTTAGATGCATTGAAGTTTGTGATGTAGATTGATATAGTATCGAGGTGGAGTGTTGATGTATGCGATACTATGTGTTAGATTGAGGAGGATATTACGGGATATTTCGAATATTTAGGATCTGGAAAATATTTTCAGATCTGGAGAATATTTAGGATCTAGGGGATATTTAGGATTTGGAGGATATTTCGGATCTAGAGGAAATTTTGGGAATTTCCATATACTTCCCTATGTCTATATAAGCTACATCGGATCCAAAAGGAGGAGGAACAACAAAATCAAGAGATTAGATCAAGATTTATTCTAATTAGGGTTTAGGCAATCCTAATCTTCTTCAATTCCTTTCTCCACAAAATCAAAATTTTCTAGTAAATTTGATCATTGTAATCAATTTCTTGTACTCTGTTTCTCTCTCAAAGTAGACGTACACTGACAAGACGTCAGTGGAACCACTATAAATCCCTGTGTGATTTAGTTTCTCGTTATTGCTCTATTATTTCCATTGTTTGGTGATTGTGATTGGCTTGGACAAGATTGAGATTGTTCGATTGGTTGTTTTTGCACTATTACCACGATCTTGTTTTTTCCGCGGCATTGGAGAATTTTGATTTAAGCGGTCTTGAATCAAAATTTCTCCACAACAGTCGGACATCAAATTTTCAACGGTGGTTGCCTCTGTAGTGATGTAAACTAAAGTGCACCCTAAATACTCCCGAGGCAAAGGGGGATTCATTACGCAGCAAGTTGTGAGTTGATCCGCGGACCGCGGGTAAGTTGCGGGTCACCGTTCGCCATAGGAAGGAAGAGGGGGCTTAAAACGAATATATCTCACCATCGTTGGCATTTTTTTCCTCGTTGGCTTTTGATTTCATAAGAGAAATCGACTGGCTGGATATTTTGAATGTCTTTTGTCAGAGGTTTGCGGTGGGGCTTGCCTCTGGATGAATTCCTCTGCATGCTTGTAGGGTAGTTTGGTTGGGGTTATCCCCAGCTTCTCCATGAAGGCCCGATCATGAATAGGAGGTTGTGGAATCAATTTGTAGTGCTCCACTTCTCCTAGGAACAGTTTGGACCAAGAGTTGGACAGGTGAAGAAAGCTGGCTCCATCCATCACAGCGTGATTAACCGATATTCCAACCACTATAATGTCAGCTAGCTCCATTACCTAAACAATCAGGTTGTTTGTGACACTTTACTTTCGTTTACATCTTTTGTATCAATATTTTTCGCTAGTAGTCAAATATTTTGTGCACCAATGAAAAAACAGATACCTGGGTGGCAAAAAGTGGCAAGTAATGGCCGTCATGGTTAACCACATCGTTGAGGAGAAACAAAGAGCGGTTCAAGGTGCTGGAGACTTGGCTTTCACTGACATCAGCAATGGAGACATCATTTGCAATGGCGTGGGCGAATCGGAAACCATCGCCTGCTTCCACATCCAAGAAGATGGAGATGCCATCCCCATTTTCTTGAGTGCAAAGCCGGCTGCAGAGAGGGTATGAATGGTACATCATATCACAAGTACAGTTTTCCATATGAGTTATGAGCTGGGTATATGAAGCCGCACTGGATGTAGTTGTAGGAAAAGAAGTTCGAACTCCCATGAAGTTAGATTGATTAGCTTTTCTTTGCTGTTTAGTATTGGCAGGTTTGATGGCTTTATCATCTTATTTGATATGTATTCTACTGTTTGAGAAGCTGGCGCCATAATAACCAGTGATGTTTTTCTTTTGAAGAGAGGGTACGTTGAACTGAATAATATCTGCATAAAGCTTACTATATATACGCTAGAACGGAGACGAAGTACATTGACTGTAACTCTGGCAAAAATTTATTGCTAACTAACCAGCGATGTTCTTTATTACTATGGTCCTCTGTTAATTTCTCTACCTCTCCTTTGTCCCAAATTTAATATAAACTATCAATCACATGATTTATTAAATCGGGCGATCTCCACAATTAAATAATATTTGCATGCATAAATCAATAACTGATATTAGCTTGACATATGTGTTAACGTTAAAAAAGGTACCAACCCGAACAGAATGTGACATAGAATATCACATGGAGAACATAAGTTGAAAATAAAATGAAATGAATGCAGAAATATTTTATAACACTTGGACTTCAAAAGAATTTCATGTTATGTATACTGTAGATTACAGTTAGAGCATCTCCAACAGTTTTCCAATTGAAAATTACAATTCAGTCGGTTACAAAATTAATGTAATCCAAAATTTACTCCAACAGAAAATGGGTTAGACGCATATTAAACAGTTGTCTGTGCTCTACGGGCCTCAGTCAATGGATAAAAAAAATCAGGCGTCTGAGATCAGGAGCCTGTTCAACAGGCGTCCGAAGCTTATTTTTATTTTTATTTTAATATATAGACGCCGGGTGAACTAAGGGTGGCAATTAGACCCGACCCGATAAACCCGGACTCGGCCCGACGGGTCTCTGATCTAAGCGGGTCGGGTTTTGTTAGGTCTAAACTACACATTTCCAAAATCTGGACCCGACCTGACTCGAGCTTCGGTTCGGGTCGGGTGGGTTCGGGTCTGGGTGAGAAATAACATTAAAGTTACATGTTTTTCAATGTTTTTTAGTTGGGTCTTTCGATCGGGTCGGGTCGGGTTTTATCGGGTCTTTATTGTATTTTTCATCATCCAGACCTGACCCGAGATCCATCGGGTTCGGTTTGGGTCTTTTCGGGTCGGTTTGGTTCCAGTATTCAGTTTTTGGTTCTAATTGCCAGCCCTAGGTTGAATAGGCGCTCCACCTCGGGCGCCTGTTCAACCGACGCCTCTCCTGATTACGTTTTTTGTAACAAGAAATGATGAATTTTTTATTGATTACAAAATGTACACTTTGGAGAGAAATATGAGTGTGTATATTACACATTTGTAATTTTATACCGCTGTTGGAGATGCTCTTATACTGATTTGAATTTGGAAAATAAAAATGGTAGAGTGTAGACAAGGGAGAATAATAAAATATATCATGTAATGAACCATTCATCCTACATTTATTGGTGAAGACGAGATATAACCACAAGATTAAGTCCACCAGAAAATTGGACTATGTAGGCCCAATATAATAAGTCAGCACCAATCCCTGTAGGGGAGGGGGTCGACACCAATCCCTTGAGGGGTTAGTGAGCCTCTGCAATTCCTCCTGGTGGTCCTCCTCGATGTTTATGTCGTGTTTTCTATGTTGTTCTTTGCAATTGCTTAGAAGTAATTTTTGGAGATATCGCTCGATTTCTGATGACTTGAGCTATTGTTTTAATTTGTCCATAACCATAAATTCTATATTAATCCCCTGTCTAGAGGAAAGGGATGGGTATCAATCCCCTGTCTAGGTGAGGCAACAATCCATTCTTAATCAATTCTGAAATGGCATTCGCTTGCGTCCGCTTGACTGTTGCTTCATAGCCTTATCCATACATGATTCCTGAGCTTAACAGTCATCTCTTCAGGCTTTCTGCTTCGATAACTACTAAACTCATTTAATGAAATTCGTTATGTTGTTATCTTGCAAAAAGTGGGCTAAACTTTGGCCTTCAAAGCATGTCTCGCAAATAAAAGACGTGCTTTGTGTGTTAACCAATTCCAAAACCACTAGTAGTTCAATTTCAAGGTCAGTATCCAATTAGCTTCTACGAATCGTCTCGTGTACGCCTAGGGATAAAAGACTATGTATCAAAAATCTTTATCACTTTAGACCACTAGTTTAAATCTACAACTGTTTTAAGTCATTAACCAAGTCTTCGATCTCTTTAGATCGTTGGCTTAATCCTTAGCCATTCGAAGCTAGTATCCAATTCTGTGATTTCACTATATCGTTAATCAAATCCATATTCTCATCGGATTGATAGCCAAGTTCATGCTTCTCTAGAATAATAAACAATTCATGGCCTCTCTGGACCAAAAAAAGGTTCATGGCCTCTCCTGACCGAGTATAAGGTTTGTTGCCTCTTTGCGTTGATAGATTGCTCATGACCTCTTCGAGCTGATAAGGTTCATGGCCTTTTGAGCCAATCTATACTTTGTACGGACCCTTATTAAGCCCAATCTACACTTAATGATGATTAAACCAATCATATTGCACTCCAAAGAAGCGACTTACTACCTGTACTCCGGTCCGACACTCCGACTGCACACATTGTGATGTCATGATCTATATAGGCTGATGATAGTCTTTAATAACCCTTGCTCGACCCATATGCTCACTCTTTGGTCAAGTGCACGACAACAAGTAAGTTGATACTGCCGTTCTCCAATGAAGCGACATAGTCCTTGTCCCCAGGTCCGATACTTCGGTAGAAAAAAATGTGATGTCATGATTTATATAGGTTGATAATAGTCTCTAAACAGAACAAAGTACGACCACGTCATGTGAATCCCTCCTCTCACTATTTGGTGTGGGGTTGCGCTTGGTGGACTCCGGTCCTGACTTTTTGGTGCACAAGCACTATTGTCTCTTTCCAATGAAGGGAGTTATGTTTGTTTTTGTATGTTTATGTTGGAACTAGGACATCCCGCAATAGATGAAATGGGTGAATTTAAAAAAAAAATCATTTTGAATCTTTAATGTACCTATGAAGAATATATGGGAAGGTAAAGCCCCAATGGTAGAAAAAAAACCACAACTCCTTGGGGTTAACCTACGCTTGGAAAAAGAAATCGGAAAAGGAAAAAATATAGCGATAGTTTTGTTCTTCGTCGCCGTAAATAGGAATATTGAAAATAGAATTTTTTGAATTTGAAATAATGTGATGGCGAACGACAGGAATTGAACCAGAGCGTAGATTTAAAACTTTTCAAAATTTTCTTTAAAATAAAATCTTTATTTTATTTAAGTTGTTAAACTAGAGATTTAAATATAATTTAATTTATAAAATTATAATTAATAGATCAAATGGAAAATTTCATTTAACACAAATCTTTGCTTAGCACACCCCTTAAATTAATAAAATAAGAAGACTAAAACACCCTTATCAACCTGTGTACCTCTTTCTTCTCAACTTGGTTAATATACGTTATTTCTTCTTTCTGAACATAGCTTTGTGAAAACCCAAAATTATAAATCAGAGAAATATTCAATTTTTCAATACTATCTGATGGAGTTTGAAGAGGGAAATCAATCGCTAACTCAATCACATCGGGTAATCCGATTTTTATTTAAATTACTAATATTTTAGAAAATAGATCGTAAGTTGTCGAATTCGGGGAATGCAACTAATTCACATAGAGGGCTAACTTGGATAGTTTCATAACCGCGCAAGCCAATACATGGATTTTTGAACATCTACGTATGGAAGATACGTGGTTAATAAACTAACCACGTTGTCCTTGTAACAACCTGGATTTTTGAAACCAATTTAAAATTTTATTTTAGATATTCTAATGGATTTTGGGTATTCAAAATGATATATTTTAAATAATAACAACTAAAAATTTATTTAAATTGATGTTAGAACGTATAAATTTATTTTAATTATAAAATGAGCCTGAAATAGCGCGGTAGTTTGAAAATTCGATTTTACATTTCAATTGAATGTACAGGATTCAAAATAAATAGGATTTCAATAAAACCAAAAATATTTAAATCTGTTTAATTATATCTTTCTAATGAATGTGAAAAATCTTGATTTCATAACGAGAATTCAAAGTTATGTCCAGTTTAAAATTTAAAATGGTCGCTATGGAATTTATATGTATTTTATATAATATACAGCCCTTAAAAATTGTCATTTTGCAAACGACCTCCGTTTTGGACGAAACCACTTTTATTGGATTCGAATGTCAAATTATTGCTTGGTTTCAAATTTCATAATTTTTGGAATTAATATGCGAGCGTGGCAAAAGAAAACATGTTTGGGCAATTTCAGTTGAATTGGATTGACCAAAAAATGACCATTTTTCAAACAGCCTCCAAATTCGATGAAATTAGTTTTGTCAAGACCATATCGTCAAAACATGGCTAGATTCATTTTTCTGGGATTTTTGGAGTCAGTATTTGTCCCCGGTTAATTAAAATGTACGATCAAATATAATATACGTTGATTTATATTTTAATTTAAAGAAAAATTGAATGAAACAGTCGAATGGGCACACCGAACATATCCATTGTGTCCGAAATGGGGGTAAGGCAAGGGGCGACAGTCGGTGGGCACGATTTGGAGTTCGAATTAAAAAGTTACTTTTTGGAAAATTAAAATAATTAAATAAGTATATATATATATATTATATAGGCCCTCCCCTTACTTTTCTCTCTCCCTCGTCTAGAAGAAAAAAAACTTTAACCCAGAAATCCCGTCGGCCCCCTCAATCGCAGCGCTTTCGTCCATCGTACCATCCTCCCCACCTCCAACGCGCCACCGCCGCCCTTCTCGCTCCCCTCCTCTAATCTGCCTCTCTCACCTCCCCTTCTCTATGTTGAAAACCACGCCCAAACCCCATTTCCACCCAGAACCGCCGCACCCAAACCCTAGCCGACCAGCAGAAGGCCGTCGCCACCTGAACCCGCTCCCCCTTCGCCTGCTTCCCCTCCTCAGCCTTAACCGCTACCTCCTCCATAAAAAAATTCAATTTTTGCAAGAAGAAAAAATGTGAGTATATAATATATAATTAACGTTGTTTAAATCATTGTTTTAAAAATATACCTCATTTAAAAAATTAATTTTTATATGTGTAGATTTGATTTAAAAACGAGATAAAAAAATACCATAGCTTAAAAATGATTTTTTTTATAAAGATAGAGAAATAAAAATGTGATTTTTATAGTAAACATCACTATAAAAATTTGAGTTTTATATATATAATAGCGTTATAAAAATGTGATTTTTAAATATATATATATATATATAGCGTTATTAAAAATATGATCTTTAATGTAAACCGCGTGAAACAGATTGCGATGGAACTGACTAGAAGCAAAACGGAATCTAGACTGTCCAATAAAGAATGGCGGAGTGGAAACCAAAGGTGAGAACTTCTCACTCTAATTTTGTTTATGGTTAAATATATACTAGGATGCAGACGGTGCTTATTAGCATCTAACACCTTTGATTGAAACCATGGATGTTTGGTTGTTTGTTTGGATTGATTTAATTGGTTGAATTTGGTTTGGGATGTGAATGGAATTGATTGAATTTGGTTTGTGTATAGCACGAGCCAATATTAGGCGAGGGATAAGGCTAGACCATATTCTGGTTCTAGTATCATACCGTTATGCTGCCAAAATTTTCTATAATATGTTAGAAAAATAAAAATATCATTTTTATTGTATAAATAAACTGTATAGAATATTCATGTGTTGAATAAAATGTTAGAACAATAAAAATATCATTTTTATTGTATAAATGAACTAAATAAAATATCATGTGTTGAATAAAATATTTTATCATTTAAAATATAATTTTTAACGTATATATGAACGACATAAAATTCTCCTGAACTGAAAATAAATATTCATTTACAAATCGGACGATTTTTTTATGTACACTCATTTGATTGATATTGATTGGGACAATATATTTTACACATCGCCCAACTACACAAATAAAATCTATGTGTATTGATTGAAACCCCAAACGGGTATTGGGATGATATTTGACATACAATAATCCCAATTGTTTAGTTGTATGTCAATTGACTGGTTGACAGAGTGTTGTAAGCGTTAATTATTTATATTTAATGCTTATGCAGTTGTGTAGTGCACTCTGAATGATGATTGATTGTTTATCATTGTTGTTGTATACATGTGTTGTATGAAATCCATATAAATAACATTATATGTTAATTGATTGTGTCTGATCCCAATTCAGAAATAAAGAATATTTTAAAATAACTAATATTTTAAATTAACGAATATTTTAAAATAATATTCAGTAAAGGATTAAAATGTGAATTTGATGTCCGATTTTGGATGGACACGAAAATATTGAAATATGTGAAGCCGTGTTGATTAGATTTGCGCCATTTCAACGCGAACAATATTTATATTGATTTTATTCATTTTTATAATGAATATCGAAAAGGAAATTATTTCAAAATTTGATATTTTGAAAATATTATCATTTATATATTATAATGATAAGGAGTATTCAATTTTGATTTAAAATTGAAAATGAAGTTGGAATCATTTTTGAAACGAATTTAAAATGATTTATAAAATATGTTTTAAATGGAAATCAATGAAATATATATAATATATATTATATATATTTAACGGCCTGAATAGAATGCGTCGCACAGCGACCGTTCGCAAATTTCGGCCATTAACTTCGAATTGACATTACAGGAGATCCGACCATTAATTCTCCTAAAACCGGAACTGTTGGTTTCGTATCGAAAAGTGCTTTCCAAAGAATATTAGATATTTGAAATCTAATGGTTGGATTTGGAATTATATCTAAATCAAATTTGGAAAAGGTCATTGTAAGTGCAGTTCGATGACCGTTTATGGAAATAGAATGAAAGGGCCTTAATAAAAATATTAAAAATATTAATAATTTGTGTAAAATCATAATAAATGATTTAGAAGGAATTGGGATGAAAAATTCCACGTTGGTAAAGAAAAAAGTATATTTTTATCAAAATGAACTAGTAACTAGATTTGAACTCTAATAAGTTTTAAATAAATAAATTGGATTTGTGAATGGTTTTAATATAACTAGAAATTCCCAAAGAAGAAAATTGGAATGGATTTGGAATGGAAATAATCTTCGTAATATTTCGATATTGTATTCCGTGATTATACGGATATTTTTATGGAAATTTGGAAGACATAATTATATCGTTATTTCCAATATGATATTTGTTGGTTTCAGAATTTGATATTGAATATAAGCCGATATAATTTCTATTCAAAGCCTTGTATTTAATATCAAATGGGATTTTGGGTTTGTCGTGAATGTTGTCTTCAGTAACACTGTTCTTAAGCCCAGTTGAGGAAAGTATAAATCTTTTAATTAAGATTTAGGGAAATTTACCAGTTAATTAGTATTTAATTGGAATTGAATTAAGAATTGGATTTTTGGGTTTATCGTGAATGGTGTTTTAAATAACACTTGTTCTTTAACACGATTAATAGTGAAGTTAAGATTTGGAATGTATAAACCGTTATTCTAAGATTTAATGGAATTTTCCAAAGTAAAGTTTTCTAATTTAATAAAATAAATTGGGATGGAATTGAATTTGATTTGGTAATAATCGAAGTGAGCTTCTGTGGAGGAAAACTGTTAACATATATGGAATTTAAAAGGCCTTGTTATTATTCCATTTATATTATTAGTCGGATATGGAAGTTGATATCGATTATATATTGATCTGTTTTCTGTGAAGATTCCATAATTAATGGAAAGTGATTTTGGGTTTATCGTGAACTGTGTTTTAAATGACATAAGTTCTTTAACCCAGTTAAAGACATGATTACATGTCTAACATTGTATTTCGAACTGAATTGTTGATCTATGCTAAATATATATCTGTTTGGTGGCGGAGAGTATATTCTCTTGCTTAACACCCTTCTCAGAGACGTGCGAGCTCAAAGACAGCAGAAATCAGTGGTGCAGTGTAAATTGTCAATGTGGCATGTTTGATTTCCCAAAGTTAAATAATCATTAATATTGATTTTTGGGAAGATTAAAACTAAGTAAAGTTTTAATGAATTTTAATTAGATTGAAAAGTGAATGTGATAATTTAAATTATCAAATTTGGGAAATGATCGAGAATAAATGATCACCAGCTTTGCTCCAAGCAATAGTTAAATCTTTAATTAGATTTGAATGGGAAATGTGTAACACCCTGGATTTTTGAATAATCGAATTAACTAAATTAAAGAATAATTAGTCTCAGGCGTGAGAATTAAGGGAAACAGGTTGCGCCATTGTGTTCGTCTCGGAATTTTGGTTGAGATAGAGTCCAAGTTTGCGTGAATTGGACTTCGTATGAAGATGTTATGGCGATCAGAAGTTTCAGAAAATTCAAAACAGAATTTAAATTTCAAAAATTCAGAGTCAAACAGGCTAGGCGGGAAAATTCCCGCCAGGGCCAGGTCGATCATAGGGTCGACCTAGGGGTCGTCCTACCCTGACCAGGTCGACCATAATGTCGACCTAGGGGTCGACCTGCCCCCCCCCCTCCGGGCAGATTTGAATGATGACCTGTTTGTGACTAGATCCTAACTCATTAGGGTTTCTGAACTGCTCTGGTTGACTGGGATTAATTCTGGGTTGATCGGACGTCTTAAACTAATCCTAAACTCTATAAAAACACCTATAGACCCAAACCATAAAATCAAAATAAAATTGGATTCATGGCCTCCATGCCGTCTACTTGCAACTCAGAATAGCCACCGCCCATTAGAGAGGAAGAAAGCAAATCAAATTCAATCCTTTTCAACTCTTTCAACAAATCTTCATCAAAGGAGCGCTAATTCAACTCCAGAAATCAGAATTCAGAACTCAAGACTGCTTTTGAGTTGTGAGTTCGATAATTTTAACAAGATAATTAATAAATTAATTGGATTGAGTTATAATGGGGATAATTTGGATGTGATATGAATTGTTGATTTCATGTTGTAATCATGTTGTAGAATTATGTTGTAATTTCTATGATATTATGTTATGATGCTATCATCTACGATGTAAAGTTATGATGCTATCACCCATGTTATAATCCTATGATTGGCTTATGTCTAGTTGAATTATCATGTTTCTTATGCTAGTTTGTTATATTGTTTCATATGATAAATCATATGTAGGAAAGTTTAGATGTTGATTCAAACATGAACCATATAGAAGTTTGGGTAGAATTATATGTGACCTTACATGGCTATGGCACCTAGTTTATGTGAGAATTTAATTGAAAGTTAGGCTATGACATATGCTAAATTCTACATGATACTTTACATGTCTACACCATTGTTGCGATGTATGAATCACATATGTAAGTTTATGAGTTGGATATGAATCATGTTATGTAAGTTTAGGATTATTACCTATGCAAATATAGAACTATGACATATGTTATTTATGCAAATTTGTGGTCATTATTTCATCAAGTTCACACCTTAGATTTGGATCCATGACATATTATATTTATGCAAGTTTGTGGTCATTATCTCATCAAGTTCACACCTTTAGATTTGGATCCATGACATATGTTATTTATGCAAGTTGTAATTTGGCCTATGCAAGTTTTAGATGTAGAACATCATTCACATATACAAGTTCACCCCTATGTTAGATTTGTGATGTTTTATTTTATTTTATGAGTTAGACTATTCGAGTCTAACGTATATTTTTACGTTAAACGAACAAACGTACTACGTGGGGAAAAAGGGGATAATACTAAAAATATTTAATTGGCATAAATGCCTTAAAAGGCATAAAATATAATTGTGGTGAAAATTGGTATGATTTTACATACCATAAATGGATAGACATAATTGAGTCAATTATGGACATCGTTAATTGATTGATAATTCGAATAGGGAAAGCAATTCAAATTTTGGGAATGATTAATTAGTAGTAATTAATCGTCTAAGACACGAGGTTAGGCTGTTTTGTGGTGTAAGACTGCCCGGACCCGCCCGGCAAATCCAGCTACCACAAATGTCAATCTAATGTGAGAGGTCTTAGGAACAAACTAAATACGTAATAGTTGTAAAGACACGAGGTTAGACTCTTTTGTGGTGTAAGACTGCCCGGACCCGCCCGACAAATCCAGCTTCCACAAATGTCAGTCTAATGTGAGAGGTCTTTATGAGGTTACGGTCTTAATGAATTAAGAAACACTTAACCAGATAAGCATGTAGTGGGACATGAGGGGGTTAAGTGGGTGCCTTGGGTGGCATGTGGAATCTAGTGGGTGCCTTGGGTGGCATTTGGAAATACGATTAGAAACACTTAACCAAATTGAAACATGTAATTGAAACATGAATAAGACGTGGGTTAAGTGGGATGTACTAGAGGGGACCAAGCTTAGGTGGATAGCTTGTGTCAAGTAATGGGGGCCCGTTTCAACCAGTAACCCATACTTATCTTTGTGGGCTCGACCCAAGTCGAGGACGGGACACGCATACTGGGCTTGACTGTAAGAGGCCAAACCGGGTTAGCGGTGGCAACGCAAGTCCAACGGGTTCATATGCATGTGTGGACCCGGGCTGGTAGGTAAGACGTTGTTACATCGTGTAGGTATAAGCCGTGCATTATTAGTGGTATCGGGTTTCCACTTTGGGGAGTGATACACCCCACTGTGGGGCCAGCACGGGTATCTACGAGTTAGGGAGCCGATCTCTTGGGGGTAGTGGGTACACCTAGTGGAGATAGGGGCAGACGGCACCTATGAAGGTAGCTAGGGGTGCACGAAACTACCAATATCATTATTAAGTCTGTAGGCGGGATCAACCTTAAGGTGACTAGTGGTGGTGCAGTATACTAGTGGCGGTGCAGTATAGCAATTATCCTATAGTGTTGGTGTAGTAAATTTATCTTAGTGGGTTAGGTGCGCTTTAACGATATCGTTGTTTATCTTGTTTCCTTGTTTACTCTGTCATACTCAATGGTTCATGATCATTTCCTTATTTTCCAACTTATGCCTTAACCTAGTTACTTTGTTAATTATATTGTTAGAATTATCGCACTCACCAGACTTTATGTCTGACCCCCTTTTTCCATCTCTTCCCCCCCAGGTGCTCAGGTTGGAACTAGCACCAGTGGAGCTTGATTTTAGACTGCTTTTAGAAGATTTCTTGGACTGCTGAAGTAAAGTTCAGCTTCTCTTTATTTATGGCTATTTTAATGTTGGGGATTATGTCTTTTAGTTTAGGTACTTTGTTTTATCAAGATGGATATGATGTACTTGACTTTGGTTTATGGTTTTGATGATGTAATCAAACATATGGGTTTATCCGCTGCAATGAAATAAAGTTTTAATTTTCAAATACTGCTTTATATCTGTCTTGTTGTGATTTTCTGTTCTATACTTACTTAAAATGCTCCATAGAAGTTAATGCATTCCCTTTGTGAGTGACATTAATGGACGTGGGGTGTTACACGTGGTATCAGAGCTGAAGGTTACCATAACAGATATGAATTTTTGAAAAACTATTTTTCAAAGCAATTTTTATAAAGAAGTACTTTCAAAAGTATGATTTAAGGGAAGTATTTTCAAGAGAAAAGTATATTTTAAAAAGCATAACCCCAAGAGCCATATATCTTTCCTTCGGTCCTTTTTGTATTGAATCTTTCCTTTTTCGTTTCAGCATGTCTGAAGCATCTGAGTACCAGATGGCGTTCATGTGCCCGGTTGGTTTCGTCAATATCTTAAGGCTAGGGCCGCCGCCGCAGGTCCAGCAAATCCTCCTCTTCCTCCTCCTCGTGTCGATAATTCTGCAAAGATATGTAAGGACTTAGAGCAATGGGTGGAAAACCTTTTCACGGAACGGAGACATTTGTTGAAGCTCGTAACTGGCGAAAGGAGGTGGAAGAATTGTTTAGAATCTTTAAAGTGGATGATGGAAGGAAAATCCAGCTAGCTGCGTGGCTAATGAAGGATGAGGCTTCGTTTTGGTGGGAGGTCACTAATGGGGGACGTCCAGTCGATACGTGGCCAGATTTTAGGCAAAGGTTTGAGGCGAAGTTTTTCTCACTGGCTGAAGAGAATCTATACATGGACATGAGACGAGATTACTTTTGGGTCGGCATGAAGAAAGATGTGGCTGAGTATGTCGCTAGATGCTTGGTGTGCAAACAAGTAAAAGCGGAGCAAAAGAAGCCCGGTGGATTGCTTCACCCATTGGAGGTCCCATAATGGAGGTGGGAAAGCGTCTCGATGGATTTTGTTGACGGATTACCAAGATCGAGGAAGGGTAATACGGGGATTTGGGTCGTGGTAGACAGACTAAATAAGAGCACCCATTTCATTCCCATGAAGAGTAAGAGGACTGCTCCATGGTTAGCCTCCGTATACATTTGAGAAATAGTTTGTTTGCACGGTGTTCCTTCTAGCATAGTGAGCGACCGCGATCCCATCTTCACTAGCAAATTTTGGAAGAGCTTGCAAGAGGCGGTAGGGACTTAGTTATGTTTGAGCACCGCATATCATCCTCAGACGGATGGCCAGACCGAGAGGGTGAATCGTACTCTAGAGGATCTATTGAGATTATGTGTCTTAGATTTCAGAGGTACATGGGAGGAACATCTTCCGTTGGTAGAGTTCGCATATAATAATAGCTTTCAGTCTAGCATTGGCATGGCACCGTTCGAAGCTCTTTATGGACGACCATGTCGTTTGCCTACATGTTGGTGGGAATCTATGGATAAGATCTTGCTTGGACCCGATATGATTAGAGAGGCTTCGGAGAAGATCGATTTGATTCGAAGGAGGATGAAGACGGCGCAAGATAGACAGAAATCTTATGCGGCCAAGAGGAGATCAGATCTTGAGTTTGATGTTAGGGACATGGTCTTTGTCAAGGTGTCTCCATTACGGAACGTCGTTCGCTTTGGGTCTTTTGGGAAGTTAGCACCAAGGTTCGTAGGACCGTTTCCTATTAAAGAAAGGATTGCGCAGATGGCGTATAGAGTAGAGTTGCCCGAGAGACTTAGTGGTGTACACGACGTATTCCATGTATCACATTTGAGGAAGTGCTTGCACGAGACCGCGGAAGTGGTAGAGCCGAGTTTGCTTAGAGAGGTGGAGATCGAGCGTGATGCGACGATTCGATGAGCTCCTACGCGCATTCTTGGGTCGGAGATTAAGAAGTTGAGGAATCGAGAGGTCAAACTAGTCAAAGTGCAATGGGGAGATGATGAGAGCAACGCTACTTGGGAGACGGAAGCGAAGATGCGTTCATTATACCCTTTTCTTTTCGAGGGTATGTCTTTTAATTTCTCCTTTATCGCTTATCTTGTACTTATCTTATCTTTAGTTTGTCCTCTCGTTAGTACTTTGACCTTTAGATAGGATAGTCATATGGTTGAAACATGTGTTTGAGACATGTTATGTATGATGGATGCAAGTGTTTGCTAGTGGTTGCTCGTGGATGCATATACACACACTTTAGGCACTAGATCGGCTCAGTCACTTCATATTGCATATTGCAAATAAATGTGTGTACATATTTAAGTTAATGGTTGTACCATCATATGGATGTTGCATTTTGGTGAATGGTTGTGCACACATGTAGAAATAATATGTATCGATAAGGTTCTTTCGCATACATAATGGATGCATGGCACTATCATGGTTTGCATTAAGGAGGTCAACTGAATCAGTAGGCCGTCTGATTTTGCATTAGATAAGGAATATATACACACACTTCTGGCATATTGTAATAACCCGAAAATCTGAGCCAGTTTAAAATTTTTATTTTGGCAATTTTAATGAATGTTGAACATTTAAAATGAATTATTTTAAATAATATCGACGATAAATTTATTTTGAATATAATTCGAATATATATATTTATACGCGTCGTCGTTAGAATATAATAATTATATATAATTATAAAAGGAATTGAAAATGGCGCGGTAGTTCGATAATTCGATTTCAAACTTCAATTGAATGTACCGGGTGCAAAACAATCCGGATTTTAGTGAAACCAAAAACATTAGGATCTAATTGATGATATCTTTCCAACGAATCCGAAAAATTGAAATTTCATAGCTGGAATCAAAAGATATGTTCAGTTGAAAATTCAAAATAGTCGCTATGGAATTCAGGCCCTTAAAAATGGGAATTTTGCAAACGACCTCGGATTTCGACGTAACCACTTTTGTTGGATCCGTGATGTCAATTTATTGCTAGATTCCAAATTTCATAATTTTTCGAATCAATATGTGAGCGTGGCAAAGGAAAATGTGTTTGACCAGTTTCAGTTGATTTTAATCGACTGGAAAATGGCCATTTTTCCAATGGTCTCAGAATTCGACGAAACTAGTTTTGTTAGGACCGTATCGTCAATACGAAGGTAGAAAATATTTTTCTGGGATTTATAGAGTTCGAATGTGACCCCGGTAAATTAAAATGCGCGTTCAGATTCAATATATAGAGTTATATTTGGATTTTGACGGAAACTGATCGAAACAGTCGAATCAGCTTGCGATACATATCCCATTGTGTTCGGAATGGGGGTAAAACGCTATGAACGACAGGCGGTGGGCCTCGTTTCGAGGTCGAAAATAAAAGTCAACTTTTTGAATAAAATAATCAAATGAAAAAATAAAAAAAATATCCTTCTCTCCTCCCCTTAATTCATTCTGCCCCCCCTTTTTATTTCAAGCCCGATTTCAGAAATCAAAATAAAAAAAGGAAGAAAAGAGGATCGACGGCGGGGGGGGGGGGGGGGGGGGGGGGGGGGACCGCCGCCGCCTCATCCCCCCCCCCCCCCCCACCAATCTCCGACGCGCCGCCAGTAGCTGCTCGAGCCCCCCCTCTTCGATCGCGTCGATACCCCCTCCCCCCTCCTCTGCCTCGCGTCGATACCCCCCCCATCCTCCTCCTCCGCTCAGCAAACCGCCCCACCTCCGCACCCACGACCTCCCTCCAGCGCCTGACGATGAAGCCCCTCCCCCTTTTTTTCCCGATCTACTGTAAGTTTGTTTGTTTTTTTTTTAATTTATGTTCAGTTTTTTTTATAAATACATAACAAATGAAAAATGTGGTTTCGTCTTTCATATGAAATTAAAGTAGAAAGATGTACTTTCATTTAAATGAAGATTTGATTTCTCGTTTAAATAAAGATTTGATTTTTTTTCTTATATTTATTTATTTAGAAAAGGTTATGATTTTTCAAAATAGAAAAGCTTAGTTTTTAGTGGAAAAAGGTTTGATAGGTATTGATCTAGAAATAGGATTTTTCTATACATGAATGATGGAAAGTGATTTTAGTTTGAAATAAAAATTCGAGTTTTATATAATGGCGCTAATAAAAATATAATTTTTATAAGGTAGAGAATATAAAAATTCGATTTTTTATATATGTAGCAAAGTAAAAATATAATTCTTTATATTTTTGAAAAGGCGAATTCTTTATATTTTTGAAAAGGCGAATTCTTTATATTTTTGAAAAGGCGAATTCTTTATATTTTTGAAAAGATGAAATCTTTATATTTGAAAAGGCGAAATTATTATATGAACAACGATGTAAAAATAGAATTTTTATCTATGCTATCGAAGTAAAAATTTGATTTTTATATATTGAATAGCGAAGTAAAAATTTGAATTTTATATATTGAATAGCGAAGTAAAAATTCGATTTTTACATATGTAGAGAATACGGGCAACGAAGGTGATAAAAAGGCGAGAACGATGAAGATTTCTATCAATGAAGAGTCGTGGTATTGGATAGCTATCGGCGAGAACTTCTCACTCTCCAATTTCTTTTTCTAGTTATATATATATACTAGGATGCAGACGGTGTTTAGTAGCACCCGACACCCGTCATCCACAGACCATGGATGGCTTGTTTGTTGAATTGTATGGTTGTGTAGTTGGTTAGTTTATTTGGTTTGAATTGAATTGTCTGGTGAAATGGGATGGATTTGATTAATGTGTGAATAGCGTGGGCCTTCACTAGACCGGGGATAAGGCTGGGCCTTCTCCCGTTTCTAGTATCGTGCCGTTATGCTGCCGAAATTTCCTAAAATAAGTTAGAAAAATAAAAATATCATTTTTATTTTGTAAATGAACTGAATAAAAATCCATGTGTTAAAATAAAATATTTTATCGTTAAAAATATAATTTTTAACGTGAAGTGAATAAAATAAAATATTCATTTACAAACCGGACGGTTTGTTTATGTACACCTATTTGAAGGACATTGATTGAGACGATAAATTTTACACATCGCCCAACTGCACAAATAAAATCTGTGTTTGATTGTTTGAAACCCCACACGGGTGTTGGGATGAAATTTGAAGTTCACTCATCCTGATTGATTAAATATGTCGATCGATTGATTGACAGGCTGTTATAAGCGTTAGATACCTATATTTGATGCTTATACAGTGTAGTGCACTTTGGTTGATGGTTGATTATTTTTCAATGCTATTATATACGTGTGATGTATGAAAGTCCATATAATTAATATTATATGGTGATTGATTGGGCCTCATTCCAATTTAGAAAATAAAGAATATTATAAAATAAAGGTTCATGTGTTGACCGTACTCATCCGTTGAGATTAGTCATGTGTTGAACGAAATATTTTAATAATAAAATTTACATCTTTATCAATATAAAATAAAGGTTCATGTGTTGACAGTACTCATCCGTTGAGATTATTCATGTGTTGAACGAAATATTTTAAAATAGAAATATTTGAAATAGAAATATTTGAATAGGAAATATTTGAAAAAGAAATATTTGAAATAGAATATTTGAAAATAGAAATATATGAAGCCGTGTTGATTAGATTGACGCCATTTTGACGTGAACGATATTTATATCGATTTTATTCATTTTAAATTGAATATTAGAAAGTGATTTCGAAATCGAATATTTTGAAATGAAATTTGAATTGAATTGATTAGAAAACCAATTTGAATTGAATCGAATAGAAAACCAATTTGAATTGAATCGAATAGAAAACCAATTTGAATTTGAATCGAATAGAAAACCAATTTGAATTGAATCGAATAGAAAACCAAATTTGAATTGAATCGAATAGAAAACCAAATTTGAATTGAATCGAATAGAAAACCAATTTGAATTGAATCGAATAGAAAACCAATTTGATTTGAATCGAATAGAAAACCAATTTGAATTGAATCGAATAGAAAACCAATTTGAATTGAATCGAATAGAAAACCAATTTGAAATTGAATCGAATAGAAAACCAATTTGAATTGAATCGAATAGAAAACCAATTTGAATTGAATCGAATAGAAAACCAATTTGAATTGAATCGAATAGAAAACCAATTTGAATTTGAATCGAATAGAAAACGAAATGAATTTGAATTGAATAGAAAACCAATTTGAATTGAATTGAATTGAAAACGAATTCGAATTGAATTGAAACCGAATTGAAATGAATTCAAATTGAATTGAAATTTGAATTGAATAGAAATGAATTTTAAAACGAATTTATAAGGAAGAATTCAATTTTGATTTGAATTGAAATGGAAGTTGAAATTGTTTTTGAAACGAATTTAAACCTATTTATAAAATTCGTTTTAAATAGAAATTGACGAAATATATATTATATATATTATATATATAATATAATGGCCTGAATAGAATGCGCCGCGCCACGACAGTTC
Organism: Allium sativum; assembly: GCA_030737875.1. Lineage (NCBI taxonomy): Eukaryota > Viridiplantae > Streptophyta > Magnoliopsida > Asparagales > Amaryllidaceae > Allium > Allium sativum. The sequence continues at coordinate 296,117,224 of CM060918.1, read as the reverse complement.
GTGAATTTCGACCATATATTTGAAACGGACATTACGGGAGATCCGACCATCGGATTCTCCTAAAACTGGAACCGTTGGGTTCGTATCGAAAAGAGCTTTCTAACGAATATTAGAAGTTTGAAATCTAACGGTTGTATTTGGAGATACGTCCAAATCAAATTTGTAAAAGGTCGTTGTAAGTGCAGTTTGATGGTCGTTGATGGAAATCGACTGTACGGGCCTTAATAAAATTATTAAAAATAGTAATAATTTGTGTAAAATCATAAGGAATGATTTGGGAAAAATTGGGATGAAAAACCCCATATTTGAAAAGATAAAAATAGATTTTTATCGAAATGAACTAGTTTTGAACTGAAATTAAACCCGTTTATTTTCAAATAAATAAATTGGATTTGAAATGTGTTTTAAATAGAATTGATTTGTGGGTTTATCGTGAAGGGTGTTTTAAATGACGCTTGTTCTTTAACCCGATAATAAATAGAATGTGATTTGGGTTTGTCGTGAACTGTGTTTTAAATGACATTAGTTCTCTAACCCAGTAAAAGGAGTTTTAATGAATCTGCAATTAAATTGGAATGTGAATTGATAATTTAAATTATCAAATCTAGAAATTGAGCGAGAATGGAGTATCACCAGTTTAGCTCCAAAGCGATAGTTAAATCTTTAATCAGATTTGAACGTGAAATGGTAATTAATTTTACCGATAACACTGTGGTGTTAGATATGGAGTATTACCAGTTTTGCTTCATGGGATGAATAGGTTGGGATTGGGAAATAAAATAAATAATTACTTCGGTGTGGTTCGCTAATCTCGACTAGTTTGGAAAACAATAATTTGGTTTGAAATGACATCCAAAGGAAGATTTAAGGATAAATTTTAAAGAATTTATCTTGGATAAAATTAATGGGAACTGAGGCGTATGTTGTGTTTGTGTAATATTTTTAATATACGCAGGTTGTTCGGAAAGTCCGGGTTTATACCCATTCTGAACAACCGATTCGACGATATGTCGAAGATGAAGACGGTGGTCGAAGGTCGGAAGTCTTCACATCGTTTGGATAATTACTGACAATCCTAAATAGGCTGTACACCCAAGAGGATGGGAATAGTTGGTGGTCGTCCAGACGCACTTGGAGATGGATGGATATGCGAGGAAAGTGCCTCTGGTTTCGTTCAGACCCAGAACGTACTTGTAAATGGATTGTGTGTCTGACATTGGATTTTATTCTGTGTTGATTGATTTCTATTAAATATACATCTGTTTGGCGGCGGAGAATTTATTCTTTTGCTTAACGCCCTTCTCTGAGACGTACGAGCTTAGAGGTTATATATCGATAGATATCAATCGCATGGCATGAATTGCCTGTGTGGAACGCTGAGTAGCATAGATCAAGGCTCCTGTTGAAAAGCAAAGTCTTGTGGTTGATGATCAAAGCACGGCCTACGTGGCAGCTTTGTGTATAACGTGAATTCGCGAGCCTCACACCTCGGTATGAGTTAAAAACGGGATACGGACCGTTGGGAGAACACGACGTTTCTTTCTAGCTTTAGTGGTGTCAGTGACTTACCTGCCCTGACATTTATATACTTTTCACCTTTGTGGTTGTTGGAATGAGGCGCCTCGATTATAGGTCTGTAAGGACCGGGAAACGTGTGTTCAGGCATAACTAATCCTCTAACGTAAGTGAGGACCGGCCCAACCGATCCAGGATTGCCTAGAGTGTGTAGTCCTGAGACATTTGCTAGAGTGTCTCGAACGCGGAGAGGAGCTTGCCCCTTGCCTCGGCTCATGACGGAATCCAATTTCCAATACATGATATTGCGGTTTTAATTGTAGACCTAGTATGGCGACATAGTTGATGGTAGCTATGCCGCCTATGATTGATATTTATGATTGAAATTGTTTTGACACTATACACCTATAATAGTATCAAATAATGTGTTTTAAACGTATCAAGGATGCTTTGGCTGTTATAAGGGAAAACCCTATCCTCCGGCTTGCGTTGCGTTGTGTGATGGGACCTGGGTCTTATAACAGCTTCATTTTTCTTTATTTAGCATTGCGCTGTTTGTTCTATGCACTGGTATCCTTGGGAGGAAACCCGTTCCGTGTTATACGGCGTGGTCCCTTGATTTACCAAACTTTAAAACCAATATTAATAACTGTTTTAGTTCTCACACTAGTCACATGACTGACCTGGAGTTTATTGTTTTAACCTAAACTCTGGGTGCCCCTATTTTCCGCACGGGCAGCTAGTAGTTCTGGTTTTGCAGATTTATATTCACAGGATCCTGGTTTACAGCTGGAATGATATCCGGAAAGCTCTGTATCCGTATATCACCTTCAGTTGTGCTTTGTATTATTTTCCGCTGCTATGTAATTTATTGTAATCTCTGATATTTATCGAATGTAATTTATTCAATTATACTCTGTATATTCTTGTATCTGATGGAATTGTTGTAATAACAATGAAATGTTCTTCTGTTTGTGTTCTGATTTGTACTGTTCTCAAACGATCAGGGGTTTCGAACGGTCTAGATCGGTTTAACGACTGATTCGGATCGAGAGAAATTCCCGGCCGTCACATTTGGTATCAGAGCTTTGGTTTACAGAGCTCGAGAACAAGACACATTAGAACCATACGAAAGAATTCATCAGATATTGGATTAGTAATATCCAATTAGAATGACCCGTTAGAGATAGGATCAGTAGTATCCTAGAACGAGTGTGAAGAGGATATTTTTCAAAAGAAAACAATTTTGTTTTGAAAATTTAAATTGTTTTATACGTATTTGAATATTTTATTTGTATTGATATGGACAATCTAGTATATAAAGGTTTTGCATATACGCGTCATGAACGTATATTCGAAGTTTTAATATACTGGATAGATATAGAATCACATCCTAGACACCCGGAGATGGTTCTGATGATTGATCGATCGTCATCCGAACTTATGTTCGCGTTTCGAAGGTGAGATATCTATATATTTCCATTAGACTGGTGTGAGAACCAAAACTTATATACATAGATTTATTTGTTGTGAATTGGCATCAAAAACATGATTTTTGTATATGTATCAAATTATGAATTTGAAACTCTAATTCACTGATTGATTGATGTTTGTGTTGGTTGTTTATTTGTTTGATAATTTTTAGCCATTTAGCCTAATTGAACCAAATATTGAATTGTATTGAAAATTGGTCGCATTTGCTTGCATATACATATACTTACATTGAACAGGTCATAGCAAGGAGGCTAGAGCAGAGAATAAAATTTGTTTGCTCGACAAATAGGTACATGTTTACTATATATTTTACTGTTTTGTTTGGGTGATGATGATTTTATGAGCCTATTGGCTAGCCGCTTGGCTTTTTCTTTTTCTTTTTGAGATCAGAAGGCCTGTATGGCAATTTCGGGATTTTCCCGTGGCTCCCGGTGTAGGGGAGGTTATGGCGAAATTTTTCGAAAATTTAGGGTGTTAGCCAAATTTTTGAAGAATTGGAAAATTCTCAGAAACTGAAAAGTTGGAGAATGGAAGCCAGATCGAACGTAGAGTTGATTGATCAAACCACTTTCGACTTTGTTACTTTTCGGGGACGAAAAGTTTTAAGTGGGGGAGATTGTAATAACCCGAAAATCTGAGCCAGTTTAAAATTTTTATTTTGGCAATTTTAATGAATGTTGAACATTTAAAATGAATTATTTTAAATAATATCGACGATAAATTTATTTTGAATATAATTCGAACGTATATATTTATACGCGTCATCGTTAGAATATAATAATTATATATAATTATAAAAGGAATTGAAAATGGCGCGGTAGTTCGATAATTCGATTTCAAACTTCAATTGAATGTACTGGGTGCAAAACAATCCGGATTTTAGTGAAACCAAAAACATTAGGATCTAATTGATGATATCTTTCCAACGAATCCGAAAAATTGAAATTTCATAGCTGGAATCAAAAGATATGTCCAGTTGAAAATTCAAAATAGTCGCTATGGAATTCAGGCCCTTAAAAATGGGAATTTTGCAAACGACCTCGGATTTCGACGAAACCACTTTTGTTGGATCCGTGATGTCAATTTATTGCTAGATTCCAAATTTCATAATTTTTCCAATCAATATGTGAGCGTGGCAAAGGAAAACGTGTTTGACCAGTTTTAGTTGATTTTAATCGACTGGAAAATGGCCATTTTTCCAAAGGTCTCAGAATTCGACGAAACTAGTTTTGTTAGGACCGTATCGTCAATACGAAGGTAGAAAATATTTTTCTGGGATTTATAGATTTGGTATGTGACCCCGGTAAATTAGAATGCGCGTTCAGATTGAATATATAGAGTTATATTTGGATTTTGACGGAAATTGGTCGAAACAGTCGAATCAGCTTGCGATACATATCCCATTGTGTTCGGAATGGGGGTAAAACGCTATGGACGACAAGCGGTGGGCCTCGTTTCGAGGTTGAAAATAAAAGTCAACTTTTTGAATAAAATAATCAAATGAAAAAATAAAAAAAATATCCTTCTCTCCTCCCCTTAATTCATTCTGCCCCCTTTTTATTTCAAGCCCGATTTCAGAAATCAAAATTAAAAAAAAGGAAGAAAAAAGGATCGACGGCGGGGGGGAAAACCGTCGCCGCTCCATCGCCCCCCCCCCCCCCCCCCCACCAATCTCCGACGCGCCGCCAGTAGCTGCTCGAGCCCCCCCCCTCTTCGATCACGTCGATACCTCCTCCCCCCTCCTCTGCCTCGCGTCGATACCCCCCCTCCCATCCTCCTCCTCCCCTCAGCAAACCGCCCCACCTCCGCACCCACGACCTCCCTCCAGCGCCTGACGATGAAGCCCCTGCCCCTTTTTTCCCGATCTACTGTAAGTTTGTTTTTTTTATTTATTTTAATTTATGTTCAGTTTTTTTTATAAATACATAACAAATGAAAAATGTGGTTTCGTCTTTCATATGAAATTAAAGTAGAAAGATGTACTTTCATTTAAATGAAGATTTGATTTCTCGTTTAAATAAAGATTTGATTTTTTTCTTTTATTTATTTATTTAGAAAAGGTTATGATTTTTCAAAATAGAAAAGCTTAGTTTTTAGTGGAAAAAGGTTTGATAGGTATTGATCTAGAAATAGGATTTTTCTATACATGAATGATGGAAAGTGATTTTAGTTTGAAATAAAAATTCGATTTTTATATAATGGCTCTAATAAAAATATAATTTTTATAAGGTAGAGAATATAAAAATTCGATTTTTATATATGTAGCAAAGTAAAAATATAATTCTTTATATTTTTGAATAGGCGAATTCTTTATATTTTTGAAAAGGCGAATTCTTTATATTTTTGAAAAGGCGAGTTCTTTATATTTTTGAAAAGGCGAATTCTTTATATTTTTGAAAAGATGAAATCTTTATATTTGAAAAGGAGAAATTATTATATGAACAACGATGTAAAAATAGAATTTTTATCTATGCTATCGAAGTAAAAATTCAATTTTTATATATTGAATAGCGAAGTAAAAATTCGATTTTTATATATTGAATAGCGAAGTAAAAATTCGATTTTTACATATGTAGAGAATACGGGCAACGAAGGTGATAAAAAGGCGAGAACGATGAAGATTTCTATCAATGAAGAGTCGTGGTATTGGATAACTATCGGTGAGAACTTCTCACTCTCCAATTTCTTTTTCTAGTTATATGTATATACTAGGATGCAGACGGTGTTTAGTAGCACCCGACACCCGTCATCCACAGACCATGGATGGCTTGTTTGTTGAATTGTATGGTTGTGTAGTTGGTTAGTTTATTTGGTTTGAATTGAATTGTTTGGTGAAATGGGATGGATTTGATTGATGTGCGAATGGCGTGGGCCTTCACTAGACCGGGGATAAGGCTAGGCCTTGTCCCGTTTCTAGTATCGTGCCGTTATGCCGCCGAAATTTCCTAAAATAAGTTAGAAAAATAAAAATATCATTTTTATTTTGTAAATGAACTGAATAAAAATCCATGTGTTAAAATAAAATATTTTATCGTTAAAAATATACTTTTTAACGTGAAGTGAATAAAATAAAATATTCATTTACAAACCGGACGGTTTGTTTATGTACACCTATTTGAAGGACATTGATTGGGACGATAAATTTTACACATCGCCCAACTGCACAAATAAAATCTGTGTTTGATTGTTTGAAACCCCACACGGGTGTTGGGATGAAATTTGAAGTTCACTCATCCTGATTGATTAAATATGTCGATTGATGGATTGACAGGCTGTTATAAGCGTTAGATGTAATAACCCGTATTTTAATAACAAGATATAACACAAAACAAGGCAGAATTAAATAATAAAATCTGAATCAAGGGAAACGGACTATGCCATTGCGTTCGTCTCGGAAAAATATGCGAAATAGAGTCCGAGTTTTCGAAAATTGGAGTCCGTATGACCCGATTAAGGCCCAACAAAGTTTTCAGAAAATTTCTAAATAAAAACAGATTTTTTTTTAAATTCAAATCTAAGCTTGGAAATTGGGCCAGTTGGGCCAAGGCAGGAAAATTCCCGCCACAGTACCCAAGTCGACAGCCCTGTCGACTTGGGAGTCGACTGGGCCTGACCAGGTCGACAGCCCTGTCGACTTGGCTGTCGACTTGGCTCAGACGCCCAGTCCTGCCTGGTGCACCATCTTGAGAATGTGTTGGGCTAGAGGGCCAGATTCGATTTGGAGGGCTGAGATGAGAACTAGGGTTTAATCCTATAGTCTAAATCACTAGCCTAATCTATAAATAAGACCCTAACCTACCCTAAATCCTCATTAATCTATCCTACAACTAAACTATGGCAAAATCAATCCTCTCATGGCCTCCACTCTCTTCATAAATTCCTAAATCAATTTTCAAGAGATTCCCATGCATACAAGTGTATTTAGGCTTGTATGATCCTCTTTAGCTTGCATTAAAGTCTTGTTTCTCTATTGGCATCATAAAGGAGGAATCTTGATCAAGTTTGCTTGCATTTTGGGGTCTTAATTAGTTGCATAAGGGGTTTCTTACATTTGCCATACTCATTTGAGTCTTCATAGCATAGTAAGCCTATTTCTACTCTTGTATTTTAACTATGAAGTTAATATGTTATGTTTCAAGTTTGAGTTTGGGGTTAATCATGATATGTGCTTTGATCTTATGATTTTATGCATAAGATTACTCTATGCATGTTAGTAAAATCATTACCTTGGCTTTATGCATAGAAAGATATGATCTTTGGTTGGAAATGTTGCATAATGCAACTTTGAAACTCTCATAACCCTTGCATTAACATGCATATAATGTTATATGCATGTTACTAGCCCTCATCTCATGCTATCTATGGCCATGTTCCACCTATTTGCCAAGTTTGATGTTATGCATGCATATGAACCTTATGCAAGTTGAAACCATGTTATGCATGCATATGAACCTTATGCAAGTTGAAACCATGTTATGCATGCATATGAACACTATGCAAGTTAAAATGATGTTATGCATGCTTATGAATATTTTGCAAGTTGATAACATGATATGCAAGTTTATGATCACATCTTTGTCTCATGCCACCATGTTTAACTTGTGGCTCCAACCCCTCTATGTCATGATTATGCCAAGTTCCCTCTTTCTATCCTTTATGCGCTATTGCGATATGTAAGCGATGGGATTGCGTTTGGGATTGGGTAAACTTAAAAGACATAAAAACATAAGCTTGGGAATTTACCTATTAAGTTAGGTCTACCCATTGAGAATTTACCTATTAAGTTAGGTCTACCCAATTGCTTGAAAACTTGTAATGTGATGGACATGACACTTAGAAAACATGAGAATGGCCAACTCGAGGTTGGGTTGAGCTTGTAGCATAAACCTACCCGGAACCGACCGGCTTAACTAGTGGCTACAAGCAATAGGACCCAATGTGAGTAGTTGGTCATGTTGCACGTAAGACCCGAGGTTAGACTAAGTTGTGGTGTAAACCTACCCGGACCCGCCCGGCCTAACTAGTAACCACAACAAGGCCTAATGTGAGAGGTTGGGTGCATTAAATTAATTAATGCCACATGGTAGGGTTAAGTCATGGACCGCTTGAATACTTAACCAATTAAACCCGATGGGTTGGTAGGGTTAAGTCATGAACCTTGGGTACACTTAACCAACTTGGTACTTAGATGAGTTGGGTTAACCACGTTTAACCCATTAAGGAAACCCTAGTTACGTGGTCCTTTGCACCAGTAACCCTCTTGGATGTATCATGATACCCTAGGGACTAGGCTAGGGTGGGGCACGATTACTGGGATGACATGTAAGCGACCAAAACGACGGCTGTGTAGGTGCGCCGGTGTAGGTTCAGGCGGGCCATGGTCGTGCACATGGTCCGGAGTTGAAAAAGCAGGCACGGGCACCAGTAGGTTTAAACTGTGCGTGCTTGGTTTGTGTCAGGGGTTGACACCCTAGGACTTGATACACCCTAGGGTGGACCTAGCACAGTTTAGCTACACTTCGTAGTGGGGCCGTATGACACCGACACTTGACGAGTTAGGCTGTAGGGAGCCGATCGACTAGACCGTGCTAGTTGGACCTTGATTTAGGTCATTTATGATGGTGGGCCAAACTTGGACCTGGGGATCACCTCTTGTTTACACTTGACACGACTTGTGATACTAGTACACTTGGTGCAAACCTCAATCTTGTTTATGCGGTACCACATTTGATCTATCTTGTTGACTTCTTACCATGCCAGTTATCATCCTATGACTCATCCTTGTTTATATATACTGCTAACTTTATTAGTTGTTGTACAATTGTAGATAGGACTTACCAGTCTTTTGACTGACCCATTTTCTTTCGCCTCTTTTCTTTCATTCCCCCCCCCCCCAGGTTTACAGGGCGGGAATACCAGCACTTAGCTTGGATCTTAGCTGCTTTTCTTGGATAGCTCATGTATGCTTCGGACTTGAGCTTGCTGTGGTTTTCTACTTGGGGATAGCTACTTCATGTTTTCCTTTTCAGTTACAAGTTTTATGTTTCTAGACTTTGTTTATGGAAAATAATTAAGTACTGTGTTGTAACTTAACCTATGGTTTTGATATACTAGCTTTTATCCGCTGCTATACTTACTCTGTTTTTACTTATATGTTCTGTCTTGTGATATCTGCATGCATGATTACATTATTTAAACGCCCCTCCAAAGTCAGTGTCCTTGCAAGAGTGGCACTGGCGGAGGTGGGGTGTTACATTTGGTATCAGAGCATAAGGTTTACGAGATTGGAGCAAAAAGGGTTTTAAAGTTACTTTTAAAAGCTATTTTCAAAACCAATTAAGTATTTTTCCAAAGAAAAGTCTAGTTTATTTTGAAAGGCTATCCCTCAAGAGCCATAAGCACTATCCTTCGTTTCCCCGTTCTAAATCTATCTTTTCCTTTTTCAGCATGGCCGATCTCAATCTTCCTGAGGGAGTCACCATTCCCGGATGGTTCCGGAGGTACTTGGAAGCTAGGGCCAATAATGCAGGTCCAGCAACCACTCCCACTATCACTGAGGTTCCACCTCCTCCTCAGCAACCACAAGCCAATTTCGCCAAGGTCTGCAAGGACTTCAAGGCCATGGGTGGCAAAAAATTTATTGGGACAGAGACTTTCGTGGAAGCAAGAAATTGGTTGAAGGAGACCGAAGATCTTTTTGCCATCTTTGATATAGAGGACCATAGAAAGGTTCTGTTGGCGGTTTGGCTACTAAAGGAGGAAGCTTCTTATTGGTGGGAGGTCACCAATGCTACAAGGCCCGTAGAAACCTGGGCCGACTTTAGGGCCAGGTTTGGGCTTAAGTTTCTATCATCTGCAGAGGCAAATTTGCAACTAGAGAAGTTCATAGCTTTGAAGCAAGGAGACATGACAGTGAGAGAGTATGTGAATAAGTTCAACCAGCTTGCCCGATTCGGTTTGGACATGGTCAATACTCCCGAGAAGAAGGCTCTACGTTTTGCACGAGGGTTGAATGAGCCATTACAAGGTCTAGCTATGTCACACATACCCATGGGGGCCACTTTCGAGAGCCTGGTAGACATGGCATTGTTGCAGGGAGAGGATAAGAATGGGAAGAAGGAAGTCAAGCCCAATGAAACTCAGCCTAAGAAGACAGACTCCAAGTGGGGAGGGAATCAGAGTAATCAGAACAACAAGAACAACAAGATCAACAAGGGCAACAAGAACAAGGCAAAGGACACAAGAAAGTGCCACTTCTGTGGGATTGTTGGGCATGTAGCCAAGGACTGTAGGAAGAAGAAAATGAAATTGGGTGGATGCTTTCATTGTGGAGAGACGGGACATTTTAGCAAGGAGTGCCCTAAGAAGCAGGGGCATGGACAAACTCAGCGCGCAGGTTCATCTGGAGGGCAAGTGCATGCTCTCAACGCCGCTCCAGTTCAGGACCGAGGTACTATTTCTGTGGAAAGTCTTGTTTATATTTATGGTTTTCCTGTTCACACTTTGTTTGATTCTGGCGCATCACATACCTTTATTTCCTCTGATGTTGTTGGATGTTTGCACCTAAGTACTAGGCTTGTTGAGAATCCCGTTAGTGTTTCAAATCCGATTGGGGGTTCAGCCCATTTGTCTATGGTCTGTATGGATTTGAGGATTTCTGTCTTGACCGTAGAATTCTCATGTGATGCTTATGTTCTCGGGTTCACGGGATACGGGTTGATCTTGGGCATGGATTGGTTGTCCCGCTATGGAGCCATTCTCGATTGTGAGCATAGGGTGGTGAGACTCATGACTCGCCTTGGCAATACCCTAGAGATTTCTTGCAACCCGCTAGATCCCGTCATGCTATGTTATCTTGAATCTCTTGACTCGTCTATCGATGATCTGCAATCTGTAAGGGTGGTTCGAGGATACCCTGATGTTTTTGAAGAAGTTAAGGGGTTACCCCCTAAGCGAGAGATAGATTTCCGCATTTATCTGGTTGATAATGCTAAGCCAGTCTCCTTACCAGTTAGGCACATGGCCCCGCGGGAAAGGAGAGAGCTCAGTAAGCAAGTCAAGGAGCTTCTTGAGAAGAATTTTATTAGGCGAAGCATTTCCGAATGGGGTGCTCCTGTGGTGTTCGCTACTAAGGCGGACGGCTCGCTTCGGCTATGTGTTGATTATCGAGAGCTGAACAAGCTGACCAAGAAGAATAGGCATCCATTACCGAGGATAGATGACCTCTTCGACCAGCTTGTTGGTGCTTCTGTTTTCTCTCAGCTTGATTTAGCCACCGGATTTCATCAGCTTAGAGTGGCCGAAGACAGCATTGATAAGACTGCATTTAGGACTCCAGACGGATTCTTTGAATGGCTTGTCATGCCATTCGGCTTGACTAATGCACCCGCCTACTTCGTAGATTTGATGAGTAGGGTGTTCAGGGAGTTCCTTAACAAGTTTGTTGTTGTCTTCGTGGATGATATTCTGATCTTTTCAAAAGACGAGGAAGAACATGCTAGACACCTCAAGGAGGTGATGGATACGCTTAGAGCCCATCAGTTGAAAGCCAAGTTCTCCAAATGCCACTTTTGGAGAAAAGAAGTCCGATTTCTTGGGCATATAGTTTCTAAGCAGGGTATAGCTGTGGATCCCGCGAAAGTGGTTGCAGTTCAAGACTGGAAGACCCCTAAGAATGCAACCGAAGTACGAAGCTTTCTCGGTCTGGCAGGCTACTATAGGAAGTTCATTAGAGACTTCGCTAAGGTTTCGGCCCCTCTCACTAGATTGACGAAGAAGAACTTAGTCTTTGCATGGGACTTAGAGTGTGAGCTTGCTTTTCAAAGGCTCAAGAGGGCCCTTACCACAGCTCCGGTTTTGGCATTACCCGATGGCTGTAAGATGTTTACCGTGTATACCGATGCATGTGGCACAGGGTTAGGCGCTGTTCTAATGCAGGTAGGAAGGGTGATATGTTATGGTGGTAGGCAACTTAAAGTTCATGAGAAGAACTATCCCACTCTTGACTTGGAGTTAGCGGCGATTGTCTTTGCACTCAAGTCCTGGCGCCACTATCTTTTAGGCGAAAGGTTTGAGTTGTACACTGATCACAAATCACTCAAGTATCTCTTCTCGCAGAAAGATCTGAATCTTAGGCAGCAAAGGTGGATGGAATTCTTGGCATCTTATGACTTCGAGATAGCTTATACCCCTGGCAAGGGTAATGTTGTGGCTGATGCACTAAGCAGAAAAAGGTTGGCTTTGAGTCCCTTGTTTGTTGAGATGAAGAGCCTAGAGTTCCTGGCAACCTTTGATTTCACGACAGCAGTTGAGTCGATGACAGGATCGTTAGCATCTCTCGAGCTTAGACCCACACTTCTTGATCAAGTAGGGACTTCGCAGAAGGAAGACCCACAGATAGTGGAGATCATGGATAGGTTGATTCGTGGTGAGACGTCTAGTCACCTTGCTAGATATACTATTGATGACAAGGGTTGGCTAAGGCGTGATGGAAGACTCTGCGTTCCACAAGTGGGAGACTTGGTGCATAAAGTTCTCGAAGAAGCACATCACTCAAAGATGACTATACATCCTGGTGGAGATAAGATGTATAGGGATATGAAGCGCATTTTCTTTTGGCCTGGAATGAAGAAGGATGTGGCAGACTATGTTTCAAAGTGCATGGTGTGCCAACAAGTGAAAGCCGAGTCGAAGAAACCAGGTGGGCTATTACATCCATTGGAGGTCCCGCAATGGAAGTGGGAGAGCATCTCTATGGACTTTGTGGATGGATTGCCTAGATCAAGAAAAGGGAATTCGAGCATATGGGTCATCGTTGATCGACTTACGAAGAGTGCTCACTTTATCCCAGCAAAGAGCAAAAGGACTGCATCATGGCTGGCATCTGTTTACCTTCGAGAAATAGTGAGATTGCATGGGGTTCCTTCTAGCATAGTCAGTGATCGTGACCCAATCTTCACTAACCAATTCTGGAATAGTTTGCAGGAAGCAATGGGTACGCAATTGAATCTGAGTACAGCCTATCACCCCCAGACGGATGGCCAAACCGAAAGGGTGAATAGAGTGCTAGAAGACCTTCTGAGGCTTTGTGTTCTTGATTTTGGTGGTACTTGGGAAGACCACCTTCCTCTTGTGGAGTTTGCTTACAACAATAGCTATCAAGCTAGCATAGGGATGGCACCATTTGAAGCTTTATATGGGAGGCCGTGTAGGTCACCATCTTGTTGGTGGGAGACAACATATAAGCTTGTACTTGGGCCCGATATGATACGAGACACATCTGAGAAAGTTGAATTGGTGAGAAGACGGATGAAAGCGGCCCAAGACAGACAGAAATCATATGCTGATAAGCGAAGGACAGATTTGGAGTTCGAAGTTGGAGACATGGTTTTCGTGAAGGTTTCTCCTTTGCGTAATGTGGTTCGCTTCGGAGCAATTGGGAAGCTGGCACCCAGATTCGTAGGACCCTTCCCTATCATAGAGAGAATTGGGAAGATGGCTTATAAAGTGCAATTGCCCGAGAAGCTGTCCGGAGTGCATAATGTCTTTCATGTCTCGCATCTCCGAAAGTGCCTACATGAGTCCGCTGAGGTGGTTGAACCTAGCATTCTTGAAGACGTGGAAGTAGAGAAAGAGGCAACCTTGAGGAGAGCTCCGATTCGTATCTTGGGAACGGAGATCAGAAAGCTAAGGAATCGAGAGGTCAAATTGGTGAAAGTTCAGTGGAGTGAAGCCGAAGAGGATGCAACTTGGGAGACAGAGGAGAAGATGCTTGGGCTTTATCCATTCCTTTTTGAGGGTACATTCTCGATCTATTTTCCTCTTTAGCATATCTTTCTTTTGCCATCCATGTTTATCCTGTTTATCTTGTAACTTCGTCATGAGAACCTTAGGTAGGAACCCCTTGGATGAAACATGTATTTGAAACATGTTATGCTTGATGGTTGCAAGTGGTTGCAAGTGTTTGCAAGTGGATACTCGTGGATGCATGATACACATTAGGCACTAAGATCGGCTCACACACCTTCATATTGCATATGCATGAGTGCTTATACTTATTCATTGCTGAAACTTGTTGTGCTATCTCATGGATGTTGCATATGGATGAATGCTATGTGCACTCATGTAGAATTATAAAATTAGGCTAGGAATTTGCATACATACGGACGCATTTCACTAGCATACTTCGCATTAAGGAGGTGTACTGAATCAGTAACCGCCTGATTTTCGCATTAGATAAGTACATATACACACACCTTTGCATATGATCATACAGCATTTAGAAATTGTTAAGGACAATGGTTACTCGTGGATGATGTGGTGAGTAGATGGATGATGGATGGTAGGACACATTCTTCCTAACTTAGAGATTTCGGGGATGAAATCCTTTAAGGAGGGGAGAATGTAATAACCCGTATTTTAATAACAAGATATAACACAAAACAAGGCAGAATTAAATAATAAAATCTGAATCAAGGGAAACGGGCTATGCCGTTGCGTTCGTCTCGGAAAAATATGCGAAATAGAGTCCGAGTTTTCGAAAATCGGAGTCCGTATGACCCGATTAAGGCCCAACAAAGTTTTCAGAAAATTTCTAAATAAAAACAGATTTTTTTTAAATTCAAATCTAAGCTTGGAAATTGGGCCAGTTGGGCCAAGGCGGGAAAATTCCCGCCACAGTACCCAAGTCGACAGCCCTGTCGACTTGGGAGTCGACTGGGCCTGACCAGGTCGACAGCCCTGTCGACTTGGCTGTCGACTTGGCTCAGACGCCCAGTCCTGCCTGGTGCACCATCTTGAGAATGTGTTGGGCTAGAGGGCCAGATTCGATTTGGAGGGCTGAGATGAGAACTAGGGTTTAATCCTATGGTCTAAATCACTAGCCTAATCTATAAATAAGACCCTAACCTACCCTAAATCCACATTAATCTATCCTACAACTAAACTATGGCAAAATCAATCCTCTCATGGCCTCCACTCTCTTCATAAATTCCTAAATCAATTTTCAAGAGATTCCCATGCATACAAGTGTATTTAGGCTTGTATGATCCTCTTTAGCTTGCATTAAAGTCTTGTTTCTCTATTGGCATCATAAAGGAGGAATCTTGATCAAGTTTGCTTGCATTTTGGGGTCTTAATTAGTTGCATAAGGGGTTTCTTACATTTGCTATACTCGTTTGAGTCTTCATAGCATAGTAAGCCTATTTCTACTCTTGTATTTTAACTATGAAGTTAATATGTTATGTTTCAAGTTTGAGTTTGGGGTTAATCATGATATGTGCTTTGATCTTATGATTTTATGCATAAGATTACTCTATGCATGTTAGTAAAATCATTACCTTGGCTTTATGCATAGAAAGATATGATCTTTGGTTGGAAATGTTGCATAATGCAACTTTGAAACTCTCATAACCCTTGCATTAACATGCATATAATGTTATATGCATGTTACTAGCCCTCATCTCATGCTATCTATGGCCATGTTCCACCTATTTGCCAAGTTTGATGTTATGCATGCATATGAACCTTATGCAAGTTGAAACCATGTTATGCATGCATATGAACCTTATGCAAGTTGAAACCATGTTATGCATGCATATGAACACTATGCAAGTTAAAATGATGTTATGCATGCTTATGAATATTTTGCAAGTTGATAACATGATATGCAAGTTTATGATCACATCTTTGTCTCATGCCACCATGTTTAACTTGTGGCTCCAACCCCTCTATGTCATGATTATGCCAAGTTCCCTCTTTCTATCCTTTATGTGCTATTGCGATATGTAAGCGATGGGATTGCGTTTGGGATTGGGTAAACTTAAAAGACATAAAAACATAAGCTTGGGAATTTACCTATTAAGTTAGGTCTACCCATTGGGAATTTACCTATTAAGTTAGGTCTACCCAATTGCTTGAAAACTTGTAATGTGATGGACATGACACTTAGAAAACATGAGAATGGCCAACTCGAGGTTGGGTTGAGCTTGTAGCATAAACCTACCCGGAACCGACCGGCTTAACTAGTGGCTACAAGCAATAGGACCCAATGTGAGTAGTTGGTCATGTTGCACGTAAGACCTGAGGTTAGACTAAGTTGTGGTGTAAACCTACCTGGACCCGCCTGGCCTAACTAGTAACCACAACAAGGCCTAATGTGAGAGGTTGGGTGCATTAAATTAATTAATACCACATGGTAGGGTTAAGTCATGGACCGCTTGAATAGTTAACCAATTAAACACGATGGGTTGGTAGGGTTAAGTCATGAACCTTGGGTACACTTAACCAACTTGGTACTTAGATGAGTTGGGTTAACCACGTTTAACCCATTAAGGAAACCCTAGTTACGTGGTCCTTTGCACCAGTAACCCTCTTGGATGTATCATGATACCCTAGGGACTAGGCTAGGGTGGGGCACGATTACTGGGATGACATGTAAGCGACCAAAACGACGGCTGTGTAGGTGCGCCGGTGTAGGTTCAGGCGGGCCATGGTCGTGCACATGGTCCGGAGTTGAAAAAGCAGGCACGGGCACCGGTAGGTTTAAACTGTGCGTGCTTGGTTTGTGTCAGGGGTTGACACCCTAGGACTTGATACACCCTAGGGTGGACCTAGCACAGTTTAGCTACACTTCGTAGTGGGGCCGTATGACACCGACACTTGACGAGTTAGGCTGTAGGGAGCCGATCGACTAGACCGTGCTAGTTGGACCTTGATTTAGGTCATTCATGATGGTGGGCCAAACTTGGACCTGGGGATCACCTCTTGTTTACACTTGACACGACTTGTGATACTTGTACACTTGGTGCAAACCTCAATCTTGTTTATGCGGTACCACATTTGATCTATCTTGTTGACTTCTTACCATGCCAGTTATCATCCTATGACTCATCCTTGTTTATATATACTGCTAACTTTATTAGTTGTTGTACAATTGTAGATAGGACTTACCAGTCTTTTGACTGACCCATTTTCTTTCGCCTCTTTTCTTTCGTCCCCCCCCCCGGTTTACAGGGCAGGAATACCAGCACTTAGCTTGGATCTTAGCTGCTTTTCTTGGATAGCTCATGTATGCTTCGGACTTGAGCTTGCTGTGGTTTTCTACTTGGGGATAGCTACTTCATGTTTTCCTTTTCAGTTACAAGTTTTATGTTTCTAGACTTTGTTTATGGAAAATAATTAAGTACTGTGTTGTAACTTAACCTATGGTTTTGATATACTAGCTTTTATCCGCCGCTATACTTACTCTGTTTTTACTTATATGTTCTGTCTTGTGATATCTGCATGCATGATTACCTTATTTAAACGCCCCTCCAAAGTCAGTGTCCTTGCGAGAGTGGCACTGGCGGAGGTGGGGTGTTACATTAGATATCTATATTTGATGCTTATACAGTG
The DNA here is from genome assembly GCA_030737875.1 of Allium sativum. Classification (NCBI taxonomy): domain Eukaryota; kingdom Viridiplantae; phylum Streptophyta; class Magnoliopsida; order Asparagales; family Amaryllidaceae; genus Allium; species Allium sativum. The sequence goes on along the minus strand of CM060918.1, from coordinate 296,099,821 downwards.
TAGTGCACTTTGGTTGATGGTTGAATATTTTTCAATGCTATTATATACGTGTGATGTATGAAAATCCATATAATTAATATTATATGGTGATTGATTGGGCCTCATTCCAATTTAGAAAATAAAGAATATTATAAAATAAAGGTTCATGTGTTGACCGTACTCATCCGTTGAGATTAGTCATGTGTTGAACGAAATATTTTAATAATAAAATTTACTTCTTTATCAATATAAAATAAAGGTTCATGTGTTGACAATACTCATCCGTTCAGATTAGTCATGTGTTGAACGAAATATTTTAAAATAGAAATATTTGAAATAGAAATATTTGAATAGGAAATATTTGAAAAAGAAATATTTGAAATAGAATATTTGAAAATAGAAATATATGAAGCCGTGTTGATTAGATTGACGCCATTTTGACGTGAACGATATTTATATCGATTTTATTCATTTTAAAATGAATATTAGAAAGTGATTTCGAAATCGAATATTTTGAAATGAAATTTGAATTGATTAGAAAACCAATTTGAATTGAATCGAATAGAAAACCAATTTGAATTGAATCGAATAGAAAACCAACTTGAATTTGAATCGAATAGAAAACAAATTTGAATTGAATCGAATAGAAAACCAAATTTGAATTGAATCGAATAGAAAACCAAATTTGAATTGAATCGAATAGAAAACCAATTTGAATTGAATCGAATAGAAAACCAATTTGATTTGAATCGAATAGAAAATCAATTTGAATTGAATCGAATAGAAAACCAATTTGAATTGAATCGAATAGAAAACCAATTTGAAATTGAATCGAATAGAAAACCAATTTGAATTGAATCGAATAGAAAACCAATTTGAATTGAATCGAATAGAAAACCAATTTGAATTGAATCAAATAGAAAACCAATTTGAAATTGAATCGAATAGAAAACGAAATGAATTTAAATTGAATAGAAAACCAATTTGAATTGAATTGAATTGAAAACGAATTCGAATTGAAACTGAATTGAAATGAATTCAAATTGAACTGAAATTTGAATTGAATAGAAATGAATTTTAAAACGAATTTATAAGGAAGAATTCAATTTTGATTTGAATTGAAATGGAAGTTGAAATTGTTTTTGAAACGAATTTAAACTTATTTATAAAATTCGTTTTAAATAGAAATCGACGAAATATATATTATATATATAATATAATGGCCTGAATAGAACGCGCCGCGCCGCGGCAGTTTGTGAATTTCAACCATATATTTCAAACGGACATTACGGGAGATCCGACCGTCGGATTTTCCTAAAACTGGAACCGTTGGGTTTGTATCGAAAAGAGCTTTCTAACGAATATTAGAAGTTTGAAATCTAACGGTTGGATTTGGAGATACGTCCAAATCAAATTTGAAAAAGGTCGTTGTAAGTGCAGTTCGATGGCCGTTGATGGAAATCGACTGTACGGGCCTTAATAAAATTATTAAAAATAGTAATAATTTGTTTAAAATCATAAGGAATGATTTGGGAAAAATTGGGATGAAAAACCCCATATTTGAAAAGATAAAAATAGATTTTTATCGAAATGAACTAGTTTTGAACTGAAATTAAACCCGTTTATTTTCAAATAAATAAATTGGATTTGAAATGGGTTTTAAATAGAATTGATTTGTGGGTTTATCGTGAAGGGTGTTTTAAATGACGCTTGTTCTTTAACCCGATAATAAATAGAATGTGATTTGGGTTTGTCGTGAACAGTGTTTTAAATGACATTAGTTCTCTAACCCAGTAAAAGGAGTTTTAATGAATCTGCAATTAAATTGGAATGTGAATTGATAATTTAAATTATCAAATCTAGAAATTGAGCGAGAATGGAGTATCACCAGTTTAGCTCCAAAGCGATAGTTAAATCTTTAATCAGATTTGAACGTGAAATGGTAATTAATTTTACCGATAACACTGTGGTGTTAGATATGGAGTATTACCAGTTTTGCTTCATGGGATGAATAGGTTGGGATTGGGAAATAAAATAAATAATTACTTCGGTGTGGTTCGCTAATCTCGACTAGTTTGGAAAACCATAATTTGGTTTGAAATGACATCCAAAGGAAGATTTAAGGATAAATTTTAAAGAATTTATCTTGGATAAAATTAATGGGAACCTTTCCCTAAGAATGTGGAATTGGAATGAGGCGTATGTTGTGTTTGTGTAATATTTTTAATATACGCGGGTTGTTCGGAAAGTCCGGGTTTATACCCATTCTGAACAACCGATTCGACGATATGTCGAAGATGAAGACGGTGGTCGAAGGCCGGAAGTCTTCACATCGTTTGGATAATTACTGACGATCCTGATTGGGCTGTACACCTAAGAGGATGGAAATAGTTGGTGGTCGTCCAGACGCACTTGGAGATGGATGGATATGCGAGGAAAGTGCCTCCGGTTTCGTTCAGACCCAGAACGGACATGTAAATGGATTGTGTGTCTGACATTGGATTTTATTCTGTGTTGATTGATTTCTATTAAATATACATCTGTTTGGCGGTGGAGAATTTATTCTTTTGCTTAACGCCCTTCTCTGAGACGTACGAGCTTAGAGGTTATATATCGATAGATATCAATCGCATGGCATGAATTGCATGTGTGGCACGCTGAGTTGCATAGATCAAGGCTCCTGTTGAAAAGCAAAGTCTTGTGGTTGATGATCAAAGCACGGCCTACGTGGCAGCTTTGTGTATAACGTGAATTCGCGAGCCTCACACCTGGGTATGAGTTAAAAACGGGATACGGACCGTTGGGAGAACACGACGTTTCTTTCTAGCTTTGGTGGTGTCAGTGACTTACCAGCCCTGACATTTATATACTTTTCACCTTTGTGGTTGTTGGAATGAGGCGCCTCGATTATAGGTCTGTAAGGACCGGGAAACGTGTGTTCAGGCATAACTAATCCTCTAACGTAAGTGAGGACCGGCCCAACCGATCCAGGATTGCCCAGAGTGTGTAGTCCTGAGACATTTGCTAGAGTGTCTCGAACGCAGAGAGAGGAGCTTGCCCCTTGCCTCGGCTCATGACGGAATCCAATTTCCAATACGTGATATTGCGGTTTTAATTGTAGAACTAGTATGGCGACATAGTAGATGGTAGCTATGCCGCCTATGATTGATATTTATGATTGAAATTATTTTGACACTATACACCTATAATAGTATCAAATATTGTGTTTTAAACGTATCAAGCATGCTTTGGCTGTTATAAGGGAAAACCCTATCCTCCGGCTTGCGTTGCATTGTGTGATGGGACCTAGGTCTTGTAACAGCTTCATTTTTCTTTATTTAGCATTGCGCTGTTTGTTCTATGCACTGGTATCCTTGGGAGGAAACCCGTTCCGTGTTATACGGCGTGGTCCCTTGATTTACCAAACTTTAAACCAATATTAATAACTGTTTTAGTTCTCACACCAGTCACATGACTGATCTGGAGTTTACTGTTTTAACCTAAACTCTGGGTGCCCCTATTTTCCGCACGGGCAGCTAGTAGTTTTGGTTTTGCAGATTTATATTAACAGGATCCTGGTATACAACTGGAATGATATCCGGAAAGCTCTGTATCCGTATATCACCTTCAGTTGTGCTTTGTATTATTTTCCGCTGCTATGTAATTTATTGTAATCTCTAATATTTATCGAATGTAATTTATTCAATTATACTCTGTATATTCTTGTATCTGATGGAATTGTTCTAATAACAATGAAATGTTCTTCTGTTTGTGTTCTGATTTGTCCTGTTCTCAAACGATCAGGGGTTTCGAACGGTCTAGATCGGTTTAACAACTGATTCGGATCGAGAGAAATTCCCGGCCGTCACACATATGTTCATACAGCATTAGGAATTTATAAGGACAATGGATGCCCGTGTTTGATGGTTGAGTAGATGGTTGTTTGGATATTAGGATATGCATTCTCCTTAACTTAGAGATTTCGGGGGCGAAATCCTTTAAGGAGGGGAGAATGTAACACCCCGGATTTTTGAATAATCGAATTAACTAAATTAAAGAATAATTAGTCTCAGGCGTGAGAATTAAGGGAAACGGGTTACGCCATTGTGTTCGTCTCGGAATTCTGGTTGAGATAGAGTCCGAGTTTGCGTGAATTGGACTTCGTATGAAGAAGCTATGGCGATCGGAAGTTTCAGAAAATTCAAAACAGATTTTAAATTTCAAAAATTCAGAGTCAAACAGGCTAGGCGGGAAAATTCCCGCCAGGGCCAGGTCGACCATAGGGTCGACCTACCCTGACCAGGTCGACCATAATGTTGACCTGCGCCCCCCCCCCCCCCCCGGGCAGATTTGAATGATGACCTGTTTGTGACTAGATGTTGACTCATTAGGGTTTCTGAACTGCTCTGGTTGGCTGGGATTAATTCTGGGTTGATTGGATGGCTTAAACTAATCCTAAACTCTATAAAAACACCTATAGACCCAAACCCTAAAATCAAAATAAAATTGGATTCATGGCCTCTATGCCGTCAACTTGCAACTCAGAATAGCCGCCCATTAGAGAGGAAGAAAGCAAATCAAATTCAATCCTTTTCAACTCTAACAATGAATCTTCATCAAAGGAGCGCTAATTCAACTCCAGAAATCAGAATTCAGAACTCAAGACTGCTTTTGAGTTTTGAGTTCGATAGTTTTAACAAGATAATTAATAAATGAATTGGATTGAGTTATAATGCGGATAATTTGGATGTGATATGAATTGTTGATTTCATGTTGTAATTATGTTGTAGAATTATGTTGTAATTTCTATGATATTATGTTATGATGCTATCATCTACGATGTAAAGTTATGATGCTATCACCCATGTTATAATACTATGATTGGCTTATGTCTAGTTGAATTATAATGTTTCTTATGCTAGTTTGTTATATTGATTCATATGATAAATCATATGTAGGAAAGTTTAGATGTCGATTCAAACATGAACCATATACAAGTTTGGGTAGAATTATATGTGACCTTACATGGCTATGGCACCTGGTTTATGTGAGAATTTAATTGAAAGTTAGGCTATGACATATGCTAAATTCTACATGATACTTTACATGTCTACACCATTGTTGCGATGTATGAATCACATGTGTAAGTTTATGAGTTGGATATGAATCATGTTAAGCAAGTTTAGGATTATTACCTATGCAAATATAGAACTATGACATATGTTATTTATGCAAGTTTGTGGCCATTATTTCATAAAGTTCACACCTTAGATTTGGATCCATGACATATGATGTTTATGCAAGTTTGTGGCCATTATCTCATCAAGTTCACACCTTTAGATTTGGATCCATGACATATGTTATTTATGCAAGTTGTAATTTTGGCCTATGCAAGTTTTAGATGTAGAACATCATTCACATATGCAAGTTCACCCCTATGTTAGATTTGTTATGTTTTCTTTTATTTTATGAGTTATAATATTCGAGTCTAATGTATATTTTTACGTTAAATGAATAAACGTACTACATGGGGAAAAAGGAGATAATATTAAAAATATTTAATTAGCATAAATGCCTTAAAAGGCATAAAATATAATTGTGGTGAAAATTGGTATGATTTTACATACCATAAATGGATGGATATAATTGAGTCAATTATGGACATCGTTAATTGATTGATAATTTGAATAGGGAAAGTAACTCAAATAGGGGGAATGATTAATTAGGAGTAACTAATCGTCTAAGACACGAGGTTAGGCTCTTTTGTGGTGTAAGACTGCCCGGACCCGCCCGGCAAATCCAGCTACCACAAATGTCAGTCTAATGTGAGAGGTCTTAGGCACAAACTAAATACGTAACAGTTGTAAAGACACGAGGTTAGACTCTTTTGTGGTGTAAGACTGCCCGGACCCGCCCGGCATATCCAGCTGCCACAAATGTCAGTCTAATGTGAGAGGTCTTTATGAGGTTACGGTCTTAATGAATTAAGAAACACTTAACCAGATAAGCATGTAGTGGGACATGAGGGGGTTAAGTGGGTGCCTTGGGTGGCATGTGGAATCTAGTGGGTGCCTTGGGTGGCATTTGGAAATACGATTAGAAACACTTAACCAAAATTGAAACATGAATAAGAGGTGGGTTAAGTGGGATGTACTAGAGGGGACCAAGCTTAGGTGGATAGCTTGTGTCAAGTAATGGGGGCCCGTTTTGTGGGCTCGACCCAAGTCGAGGACGGGACACGCATACTGGGCTTGACTGTAAGAGGCCAAACTGGGTTAGCGGTGGCAACGCAAGTCCAACGGGTTCATATGCGTGTGTGGACCCGGGCTGGTAGGTAAGACGTTGTTGCATCGTGTAGGTATAAGCCGTGCATTCTTAGTGGTATCGGGTTGCCACTTTGGGGAGTGACACACCCCACCGTGGGGCCAACACGGGTATCTACGAGTTAGGGAGCAGATCTCTTGGGGGTAGTGGGTACACCTAGTGGAGATAGGGGCAGACGGTACCTATGAAGGTAACTAGGGGTGCACGAAACTACCAATATCATTATTAAGTCTGTAGGCGGGATCAACCTTAAGGTGACTAGTGGTGGTGCAGTATATTTGTGGCGGTGCAGTATAGCAATTATCCTATAGTGTTGGTGTAGTAAATTTATCTTAGTGGGTTAGGTGCGCTTTAACGATATCGTTGTTCATCTTGTTTCCTTGTTTACTCTGTCATACTCAATGGTTCATGATCATTTCCTTATTTTCCAACTTATGCCTTAGCCTAGTTACTTTGTTAATTATATTGTTAGAATTATCGCACTCGCCAGACTTTATGTCTGACCCCCCTTTTTCCATCTCTTTCCTCCCCCCCCCCCCTCAGGTGCTCAGGTTGGAACTAGCACCAGTGGAGCTTGATTTTGGACTGCTGAAGTAAAGTTCAGCTTCTCTTTATTTATGGCTATTTTAATGTTGGGGATTATGTCTTTCAGTTTATGTACTTTGTTTTATCAAGATGGATAAGATGTACTTGACTTTGGTTTATGGTTTTGATGATGTAATCAAACATATGGGTTTATCCGCTGCAATGAAATAAAGTTTTAATTTTCAAATACTGCTTTATATCTGTCTTGTTGTGATTTTCTGTTCTATACTTACTTAAAATGCTCCATAGAAGTTAATGCATTCCCTTTGTGAGTGACATTAATGGACGTGGGGTGTTACAAAATGGTAATTAATTTTTAAACACTGTGGTGTTAGATATGGAGTATCACCAGTTTTGCTCCATGGGACGAATAGGTTGGGATTGGGAAATTAAACAAATGATTACTTCGGTAAGGTGCGCTAATCCTGACTAGTTTGGATAAACCTTAATTTGATTTGAATTGATATCCAAAGGAAGATTAAAGAATAAATTTAAAGAACTTATCTTTCATAAAATTAATGGGAACCTTTCCCTAACGATGTGAATATTTGAATAAAAAAATATTCTGAATTGGAATGAGGCGTATGTTGTGTTTGTGTAGCACTTGTTTATTACATACGCGGGTTATTTGGAAAGGTCGGGTTTATAGCCATTCTGAATAACTGATTCGACGATAAGTCGACGATGAAGACGGTGGTTGAAGGCCGGAGGTCTTTACATCGTTTGGATGATTACTTATGTCTTGATTGGGCTATACACCCAAGAAAAGGTAATAAGTGGTGATCGTCCAGACGTACTTGGAGATCAACCGGATATGCGAGGACCTCTTTCCTATATTGTACACATGGGACGAGGAATAAGGTACCTCCGGTTTCGTTCAAACCCAGAACGAACTAGTAAATGAATGTGTAACTGACATTGGATTATATTCTGTGTTGATTGATCTCTATTAAATATATGTATGTTTGATGGCGGAGATTTATTCTCTTGCTTAACGCCCTTCTCTAAGAGGTACGAGCTTAGAGGTTATATATCGATAGACATCAGTCGAATGGCATGAATTGCCTTTGTGGCATGTTGAGATGCAAATGATCAAGGCTTGTATTGAAAAACAGAGCCTTGTGGTTGATGATCAAAGCACGACTTTAAATAACATAGCTTTGTGTGTAGCGTTAATTTTGCGAGCCTCACACCTCGGTACGAGTCAAAAAGGGATAAGGGACTCAAGGAGTGCATGACGTTTCCTTCTAACTATGGGTGGTGTCACAGTATGGAGCTCAGACATTTATTATATTTTTACCTATGTGGATGATGGATAGCGAAGCGCCTCGGATATATCGGCTACTACGGAGCCGATGGATAGGTCCTATAGGACTGGGAAATGTGTGTTCAGGAATACTACTTCACTAACGTAAGTGTGGACAGGCCTTGAGGATCCAAGGGTCTACTGAAGGAGATCCTGAGGCATTTGCTAGAGTGTCACGAAGCTGGCAAGGAGTACATCCCTTGTCTCGACTAATGACGGAAATCCAATTTCCAAACATGACATTTCGGTTTTTATTGCAGAGCCTAGTATGGCGACATGATATATGGTACCCATGCTGTCTATGATTGATACATTTATATTTGAAGTTGTTTTGTATACTATGCACTTATAATAGTATCAAATGATTTGTTTTAAACGTGCCAAGCATGTTTGGCTGTTATAAGGGAAAACTCTATCCTCCGGCTTGTGTGGCATTGTGTGATGGGACCTGAGTCTTATAATAGCTTCATGTTTTCCAAAAAGCATTGCGCTGTTTATAACTGTTTATGCACTGGTATTCTTGGGAGGAAACCTGTTACGTGTTATACGGCTTGGTCCCTTAATTTACATTATTTTAAAGTAAAGTTTTAAATAACTGTTTTAATTCCCACACCAGTCCCATGACTGACCTGGAGTTTATTGTTTTAACCTAAACTCTGGGTGCCCCTATTTTCCACATGTGCAGCTAGTAGTTTGGTTTTGTATATATTATATTTACAGGATCCTAGATTTACAGCTGGAACTATACTCGGAAAGCTCTATATCTGTGTATTCCTTTCAGTTAGTAAGTGTGATATCTGTATATTTCCAATCGACTGGTGTGAGAACCAAAATATAGATAGGGTTTATTGTTGTGAATTGGTATCAAAAATATGATTTTTGACTATGTATTAAAGTTATGTGTTTGAAACATTAATCAACTGATTGATGGTTGATGCTGATTGTGTTGTGTGATTATTCATTTAACCAACATGTGAAATGAAGGCAAATTAAGCCAAATCGAATCAAATATTGAACTGAATTGAAAATTGATTGAAATTGCGTGCATGCACATATATATGTGTGAATAGGTCATAGCAAGGAAGCTAAGAAGAGGAATAGAATTGTGTGCCCGACAAATAGGTACATGTTTACCATTTTATTGGGTTTTGATGATTTTTTGAGCCGATTGGCTAGCTGCTTGGTTTTTCCTTTTTCTTTTGGATTGATGAGGGCCTTGTGAGGCAAGTTGCGATTTTAAAGGTCTCCCTGTACAAAAGAGGTTATGGCGAAATTTTTCAAAAGTTTAGAGTGCTAGCCAAATTTTTGAAGAATTAGAAAATTCTTAAAAACTGAAAATTTGAAGAATGAAAGCCAAAATGAAAGTTGAGTTGGTTAGTTAAACAACTTTCAGGAGTGCCAGCCAAATTTTTGAAGAATTAGAAAATTCTTAGAAACTGAAAAGTTGAAGAATGAAAGCCAAAATGAAAGTTGAGTTGGTTAGTCAAACAACTTTCAGCTCCGTTCCTTTTCGAGGACGAAAAGATTTTAAATGGGGGAGATTGTAACAATCCAGATTTTCAGAACCAATTTAAAATATTTATTTTAGCTATTTTAATGGATTTTGGATATTTAAAATGAAATATTTTAAATAATAACGACTAAAAATTTATTTAAATTGAAGTTAGAACGTATAAATTTATTTTAATTATAAAACGAGCCTGAAATTGAGCGATAGTTAGAAAATTTGATTTTTAATTTCAATTGAATGTACAGGATTCAAAATAAATCGGACTTCAGTAAAACCAGAAATATTTAAATCTATTTAATTATATCTTTCTAACGAATGTGACCAAAGTTATGTCCAGTTTAACATTTAAAATAGTCGCTATGGAATTTATATATTTTTTATATAATAAATAGCCCTTAAAAATAGTCATTTTGCAAACAGCCTTCGTTTTCAACGAAACCACTTTTGTTGGATCCGGAATGTCAAATTATTGCTAGGTTTCAAATTTCATAATTTTTGGAATTAATATGTGAGCGTGGCAAAAGAAAACGTGTTTTGGCAATTTCAGTTAAATTGGATCGACCAGAAAATAGCCAAACTATCTCCAAATTCGACGAAATTAGTTTTGTTAAGACTGTATCATCAAAACAAAGCAAGATTCATTTTCCTGGGATTTTTGGAGTCAGTATGTGGCCTCGGTAAATTAAAATGTATGTTCAAATTTGATATATATTGATTTATATTTTAATTTAAAGAAAAATTGAACGAAACCATCGAATGGGCTCATGGGACATATCTCATTATGTTCGGAATAGGAGTAATTGGCTTGGGACGACAGTCGATGGGCTAGATTTGGAGTTCGAATTAAAAAGTTACTTTTTGGGAAATTAAAATAATTAAATATTATATATATATTTTATATAGGCCCCTCCCCTTACTTTTCTCTCCTTCATTCAGAAGAAAATTAAAAAAAGAAAAAAAACCGTAACCTAGAAATCCTGTCGCCCCCCTCAATCGCAGCACCGCCGTCCACCGCACCGTCCTCCCCGCTTCCAGCGCGACGCCGCCGTCCTCCCCTCCTCCGATCCGCCTCTCTCCCCTCCCCTTCTCTCTATTGAAAACCACGCCCAAGCCCCCTTTCCACCCAGAACCGCCGCACCCAAACCCTAGCCGACCACCAGAAGGCTGCGACCACCTGAACCCGCTCTCCCTCCACCTGCTTCCCCTCCTCCTTAACCGCCACCTCCTCCATAAAAAAAATTCAATTTTTGCAAGAAGAAAAAAGGTGAGTTTTTAATATATAATTGACGTTGTTTAAATCATTGTTTTAAAAATATACCTTGTTCAAAAACTGAATTTTTATATGTGTAGATTTGATTTAAAAACGAGATTTTTATAAAAAAAAATACAATAGCTTAGAAATGTAATTTTTTTTATCAAGATAGTGAAATAAAAATGTGATTTTTATAACGTAAACATCATTATAATAATTTGAGTTTTATGTATATATTAGCGCTATAAAAATGTGATTTTTAAATATATGTAGCGTTGTTAAAAATATGATTTTTAATATAAACCGCTTGAAATAGATTGCGATGTAATTGACTGGATGCAAAACAGAATCCAGGCCGTCCAATAAAGAATGGTGGAGTGGAAACCAAAGGTGAGAACTTCTCACTCTAATTTTGTTTACAGTTAAACATATACTAGGATGCAGACGGTGCTTAGTAGCATCCGACACCTTTGATTGAAACCATGGATGTTTGGTTGTTTGTTTGGATTGATTTAATTGTTTGAATTTGGTCTGGGATGTGAATGGATTTGATTGAATTTAGTTTTTGTATGGCGCGAGCCAGTATTAGGCAAGGGATAAGGCTAGACCTTATTCCGGTTCTAGTATCGTGTCCTTATGCTGCCAAAATTTTCTGTAATATGTTAGAAAAATAAAAATATCATTTCTATTGTATAAATGAACTGTATAGAATATTCATGTGTTGAATAAAATGTTAGAACAATAAAAATATCATTTTTATTGGATAAATGAACTAAATCAATAATTCATGTGTTGAATAAAATATTTTATCGTTAAAAATATAATATTTTTAACGTATATATGAACGGCATAAAATTCTCCTAAACTGAAAATAAAAATTCATTTACAAATCGGACGATTTGTTTATGTACGCTCATTTAATTGATATTGATTGGGATGATATATTTTACACATCGCCCAACTGCACAAATAAAATCTGTGCGTTTTAGTTGAAACCCCACATGGGTATTAGGATGATATTTGACATGCACTAATCCCAATTGTTTAGTTGTATTTTAATCGATTGGTTGACAGACTGTTGTAAGCATTAGTTACTTATATTTAATGCTTATGCAGTTGTGTAGTGCACTATGGATGATGGTTGATTGTTTATCATTGTTGTTGTATACATGTGTTGTATGAAATCCATGTAAATAACATTATATGTTAATTGATTGTGTCTGATTCCAATTCAGAAATAAAGAATATTTTAAAATAACTAGTATTTTAAAATAATATTCAGTAAAGGATTAAAATTTGAATTTGATGTCCGATTTTGGATGGACACGAAAATATTTAAATATGTGAAGCCATGTTGATTAGATTTGAGCCATTTCAATGGAACAATATTTATATCGATTTTATTCATTTTTATAATGAATATCGAAAAGGAAATGATTTCAAAATCTGATATTTTTAAAATATTATCATTTATATATTATAAGGATAAGGAGTATTCAATTTTGATTTAAAATTGAAAATGAAGTTGGAATCGTCTATGAAACGAATTTAAAACGATTTATAAAATGTGTTTTAAGTGGAAATCGACGAAATATGTATAATATATATATTATATATATATTTAATTTCCTGAATAGAACACGTCACGCAGCGACCGTTCACGAATATCGACCACTGACTTCGAATTGACATTACAGGAGATCCGACCGTCGGATTCTCCTAAAATAGGAATCGTTGGGTTCGTATCGAAAAGAGCTTTCCAACGAATATAAGAGATTTGAATCTAATGGTTGGATTTGGAATTATGTCCAAATAAAATTTGGAAAAGGTCGTTGTAAGTGCAGTTCGATGACCGTTTATGGAAATCGACTGAAAGGGCCTTAATAAATTTATTAAAAATATTAATAATTTGTGAAAAATTATAATAAATGATTTGGAAAGAATTAGGATGAAAAATTCCATAGTGGTAAAGATAAAAATATATTTTTTATCAAAATGAACTAGTTATTAACTAGATTTGAGCTCCAATAATTTTTAAATAAAATAAATTGGATTTGTGAATGGTTTTAATATAACCAGAAATTTCCAATGAACAAATTGGAATGGATTTGGAATCGAAATCATCTTTGGAATATTTCAATTTTGGATTTCGTGATTATACGAATATTGTTATGCAAATTTGGTAGATATATTTATATCTTTGTTTTTAATACGATATTTGTTTGTTTCATAATTTGATATTGAATATAAGCCGATATAATTTCTATTCGGAGTCTTGTATTTAATATCCAATGGGTTTTTGGGTTTATCGTAAATGGTGTTTTCAGTAACGCTGTTCTTAAACCTAGTTGAGAAAATAATAAATCTTTCAATTAAGATTTAGAGAAATGTACCAATTAATTAGTATTTATTTGGAATTGAATTAAGAATTGGATTTTTGGGTTTATCTTGAACGGTGTTTTAAATAACACTTGTTCTTTAACCCGATTAACAGCGAAATCAAGATTTGGAATGTATAAACCTTTATTCTAAGATTTAATGGAATTTTCCAATGTAAAGTTTTCCAATAAATTGAGATGGAATGGAACTCGATTTGGAATAATCGAAGTGAGCTTTTGTGGAGGAAGGTTGTTAATATATATGGAATTTAAAAGGCCTTGTCGTTATTCCATTTATATTATTAGTCGGATACGAAAATTGATATCAATTATATATTGATCTGTTTTCTATGAGGATTCCATAATTATGGAATGAGATTTTGGGTTTATCGTGAACTGTGTTATAAATGACATTAGTTCTTTTACCCAGTTAAAGTCAGGATTACATGTCTAACATTGTATTTCGAATTGTATTGTTGATCTCTGCTAAATATATATCTGTTTGGTGGAGGAGAATTTATTATCTTACTTAACACCCTTCTCTGAGACGTACGAGCTCAGAGGCAGCAGAAATCAATGGTGTGGTGTCGGATGTCGATGCGGCATGTTTGATTTCTCAAAGTTAAATAATCATTATTATTGATTTGGGAAGATTAAAACTAAGTAAAGTTTTGATGAATCTTTAATTAGATTGAAAAGTGAATGTGATAATTTAAATTATCAAATTTGGGAAATAATCGAGAATGGAGTATCACCAGTTTGGCTCCAAGTGATAGTTAAATCTTTAATTAGATTTAAACGGGAAATGGTAATTAATTTTTACCGATAACACAGTGGTGTTAGATATGGAGTATCACCAGTTTTGCTCCATGGGATGAATAAGTTGGGATTGGGAAATTAAACAAATGATTACTTCGGTAAGGTGCATTAATCCCAACTAGTTTGGATAAACCTTAATTTGGTTTAAATTAATATCCAAAGGAAGATTAAAGAATAAATTTAAAGAATTTATCTTTGATAAAATTAATGGGAATCTTTTCCTAATGATGTGAATATTTGTATAAAAATATATTCAGAATTGGAATGAGGCATATGTTGTGTTTGTGTAGCACTTGTTTACTATATACGGGGTTATTCGGAAAGGTTGGGTTTATACCCATTCTGAATAACTGATTCGACAATAAGTCGATGATGAAGACGGTGGTTGAAGGCCGGATGTCTTTACATCGTTTGGATGATTACTGATGTCTTGATTGGGTTATACACCCAAGACAAGGTAATAAGTGGTGATCATCCAGATGTACTTGGAGATCAACCGGATATGCGAGGACCTCTCCCTTGTATTGTACATATGGGACGAGGAATAAGGTACCTCTGGTTTCATTCATACCTAAAACGAACTAGTAAATGGATGTGTGTCTGACATTGGATTTCTGTGTTGATTAATCTCTATTAAATATATATCTGTTTGACAGCGGAGAATTTATTCTCTTTCTCAACACCTTTCTCTAAGACGTACGAGCTTAGTGGTTATATATCAATAGACATCAGTCGCGTGGCGTGAATTGCCTGCGTGGCATATTGAGATGCAAATGATCAAGGCCTATGTTGAAATACAGAGTCTTGTGGTTGATGATCAAAACACGGCTTTAAATAGCATAGCTTTGTGTATAACATTAATTCACAAGCCTCACACCTCGGTATGAGTCAACAAGGGATAAAGGACCCAAGTAGTGAATGACATTTCCGTCTAGCCATGGGTTGTGCCATGGTACAGAGCCCAGACATTTATTATAATTTTACCTATGTGGATGATGGGTTGTGAGGTGCCTCGGACATACTGGTTACCATGGAGCCGATGGATAGGCCATATAGGACCGAGAAACGTGTGTTCAGGAATACTAATCCACTAACGTAACTGTGGACCGGCCTTGGAGGATCCAAGGGTCTACTATAGGAGATCCTGAGGCATTTGCTAGAGTGTCTCGCAGCTGGCGAGGAGTACATCCCTTGTCTCGAGTCATGACAGAAATCCAATTTCCATGCATGACATTTCTTTTTTGATTGTAGCACCTAGTATGGCGACATGATATAAGGTACCCATGCCGTCTATGATTGATACATTTATATTTGATGTTGTTTAATACACTGTGCACTTATAATAGTATCAAATGATTTGTTTTAAACGTACCAAGCATGTTTGGCTATTATAAGGAAAAACTCTATCCTTCGGCTTGCGTGGCATTGTGTGATGGGACCTGAGTCTTATAATAGCTTCATTTTTTCCGAAAAGCATTGCGCTGTTTATAACTTTTTATGCACTAGTATTCTAGGGAGGAAACTCGTTCTGTGTTATACGGCATGGTCCCTTGATTTACTTTATTTTAAAGTAAAGTTTTAAGTAACTGTTTTAGTTCTCACACTAGTTCCATGACTGACCTAGAGTTTATTGTTTTAACCTAAACTTTGGGTGCCCCTATTTTCCACATGAGCAGCTAGTAGTTTGGTTTTGTAGATATTATATTCACAGGATCCTAGATTTACAGCTGGAACTATATTTGGAAAGCTCTGTATCCGAGTATTCCTTTCAGTTGTGTTATGTAATATTTTTCCGCTGCATTGCTATTTTAAATCTTTGCTATTTTCCAATGTGTAATATTTATTCATACTCCATTATATTCTTGTACTCTGATGTAAATTGTTGTAATAAGCAATGAAATGTTCTTCTATTTGCGTTCTAATTTGTTGTGTTCTCAACTCAATCTGGGCGTTCCCATAAGGGCGAGTTTCGGGTCGTTTCATCATGGTATCAGAGCTTTGGTTTACAGAGCTCGAGAACAAGAAACATTAGAACCGAACGAAAGAATTCATCAGAAATTGGATTAGTAATATCCAATAGGAATGACTCGTAAGAGATAAAATCAGTAGTATCCTAGAACGAGTCTGAGGAGTGTTATTTTTAGAATAAAAACGAAAATAAATTTTGTTTTGAAAATTTAATTTGGTTATACGTACTTGAGTATATTACATTATTTTATTTTAGACAATCAAGTATATGAAGATTTTGCATATACGCATCATGAACGTATATATGAACCCTTAAATATACTGGATAGATATAGAAGCACACTCTAGACGCTCGGGGGTAATTCTGGTGATGTCCCGACTTCATCAGTATTTATGTTCGAGTTTCGAAAGTGTGATATCTATATATTTCCAATTGACTGGTGTGAGAACCAAAATATATATAGGGTTTATTGTTGTGAATCGGTATCAAAAATATGATTTTTGACTATGTATTAAAGTTATATGTTTGAAACGTTAATCAACTAATTAATGGTTGAGCTGATTGTGTTGTGTGATTATTTATTTAACCAGCATGTGAAACGAAGGCAAATTAAGCCAAATCGAATCAAATATTGAACTGAATTGAAATTTGATTGAAATTGCATGCATGTACATATATATTTGTGAACTAATCATAGCAAGGACGCTAAGTAGTGGAATAAAATAGTATGCCCGACAAATAGGCACATGTTTACCATTTTATTCGGTTTTGATGATTTTATGAGCTGATTGGCTAACCGCTTGGCTTTTCCTTGTTCTTTTGGATTGATGAGGGCCTTGTGAGGCAAGTTGCGGTTTTAAAGGTCTCCCCGTACAAAGGAGGTTATGGCGAAATTTTTCGAAAATTTAGGGTGTTAGCCAAATTTTTGAAGAGTTAGAAAATTCTTAGAAACTGAAAAGTTGAAGAATGAAAGCCAAAATGAAAGTTGAGTTGGTTAGTTAAACAACTTTCAGCTCTGTTCCTTTTCGAGGACGAAAAGATTTTAAATCGGGGAGATTGTAACAACCCGGATTTTCAAAAAAAAATTAAAAAATTTATTTTAGCTATTTTAATGGAATTTTGGATATTTAAAATGATATATTTTAAATAATAACGACTAAAAATTTATTTAAATCGAAGTTAGAACATATAAATTTATTTTAATTATAAAACGAGCTTGAAATGGCGCGGCAACATGAAAATTCGATTTTAAATTTCATTAGAATGTACATGATTCAAAATAAATCAGATTTTAGTAAAAACAGAAATATTTAGACCTGTTTAATTATATCTTTCTACCAAATGTGAAAAATCAAGATTTCATAATGAGAATTCAAAGTTATGTCCAGTTTAAAATTTAAAATAATCGCTATGGAATTAATATATATTTTATGTAATATCTAACCCTTAAAAATAGCCATTTTGCAAATGACCTCCGTTTTCGATGAAATCAATTTTGTTGGATCCAGAATGTCAAATTATTGCAACTTTTCAAATTTCATAATTTTTGGAATTAATATGTGAGTGTGGCAAAAGAAAACGTGTTTTGGCAATTTCAGTTGAATTGGATCGACCAGAAAATAGCCAAACGGTATCCAAATCAACAAAGTTAGTTTTGTTAAGACCGTATCGTCAAAACATAACAAGATTCATTTTTCTGGGATTTTTTGAGTCAGTATGTGGCCTCGGTAAAATAAAATGTACGTTCAAATGTAATATACATTTATTTATATTTTAATTTAAAGCAAAATTGAACGAAATAGTTGAATGGGCTCACTGGACATATCCATTGTGTCCGGAATGGGGGTAATTGGCTAGGGACGACAGTCGGTAAGCTCGATTTGGAGTTTGAATTAAAAAGTTACTTTTTGGGAAATTAAAATAAATGAATATATATATTATATAGGCCCCTCCCCTTACTTTTCTCTCTCCCTCGTTCAGAAGAAAATAAAAAAAAGGAAAAAATCGTAACCCAGAAATCCCGTCGCCTCCCTCAATCGCAGCGCCACCATACACCGCACTGTCCTCCCCGCCTCCAGCGCGACGCCGCCGCCCTCACCTCCTCCGATCCGCCTCTTTCCCCTCCCCTTCTCTCTGTTGAAAACCGCGCCCAATCCCCCTTTCCACCTAGAATCGCCGCACCCAAACCCTAGCCGACCACCAGAACTCGCTTCCCCTCCTCTATCTTAACCGCCATCTCCTCCATAAAAAAAATTCAATTTTTGCAAGAAGAAAAAATGTGAGTTTTTAATATATAATTAACGTTGTTTAAATCATTGTTTTAAAAATATAGCTCATTTAAAAACTGAATTTTTATATGTATAGATTTGATTTAAAAACGAGATTTTTATAAAAAAATACCATAGCTTAAAAATGTATTTTTTTATAAAGATAGCAAAATAAAAATGTGATTTTTATAACGTAAACATCATTATAAAAATTTGAGTTATATATATATAGTAGCGTTATAAAAATGTGATTTTTAAATATATATAGCATTGTTAAAAAATATGATTTTTAATATAAACCACGTGAAATAGATTGCAATGGAACTAACTGGAAGCAAAACAGAATCTAGACCGTCCAATAAAGAATGGTGGAGTAGAAACCAAAGGTGAGAACTTCTAACTCTAATTTTGTTTACACTTAAATATATACTAGGATGCAAACGGTTCTTAGTAGAACCCGACACCTTTGATTGAAACCATGGATGTTTGGTTGTTTGTTTGGATTGATTTAATTGGTTGAATTTGGTTTAGGATGTGAACGGAATTGATTGAATTTGATTTGTGTTTGGCGCGAGCCAATATTAGGCGAGGGATAAGGCTAAACCTTATTCCGGTTCTAGTATCATGCCGTTATGCTGCCAAAATTTTCTATAATATGTTAGAAAAATAAAATTATCATTTTTATTGTATAAATGAACCGTATAGAATATTCATGTGTTGAATAAAATGTTAGAATAATAAAAATATCATTTTTATTATATAAATGAACTAAATAAAATATTCGTGTGTTGAATAAAATATTTTATCTTAAAATTATAATTTTTAGCGTATATATAAACGGCATAAAATTCTCCTGAACTAAAAATAAATATTCATTTACAAATCGAACGATTTGTTTATGTACACTCATTTGATTGATACTGATTGCGACGATGTATTTTACACATCGTCCACCTGCATAAATAAAATATGTGTGTGTTGATTGAAACCCCACACAGGTATTGGGATGATATTTGACATACACTAATCCCAACTGTTTAGTTGTATGTCAATCTATTGGTTGACAAACTGTTGTAAGCATTGATTATTTATATTTAATGCTTATGCAGTTGTGTAGTGCACTATGGATGATGGTTGATGTTTATCATTATTGTTGTATACATGTGTTGTATGAAATCCATATAAATAACATTATATGGTAATTAATTGTGTCTGATTCCAAATTAGAAATAAAGAATATTTTAAAATAACTAATATTTTATAATAATGAATATTTTAAAATAATATTCAGCAAAGGATTAAAGTGTGAATTTGATGTCCGATTTTGGATGGACACGAAAATATTGTAATATGTGAAGCCGTGTTGATTAGATTTGCGCCATTTCAACATGAATGATATTTATATCGATTTTATTCATTTTTATAATGAATATCGAAAAGGAAATGATTTCAAAATCAGACATTTTGAAAATATTATCATTTATATATTATAATGATAAGGAGTATTCAATTTTGATTTAAAATTGAAAATGAAGCAGGAATCGTTTTTGAAACGAATTTAAATCGATTTATAAAATATGTTTTAAATGGAAATCGATGAAATATATATATATATATAATATATATATTATATATTTAATGGCCTGAATAGAATGCGCCATGCAGCGACCGTTCACGAATTTCGACCATTAACTTTGAATTGACATTACGGGAGAACCGACCGTCGGATTCTCCTAAAACCAGAACCGTTGGGTTCATATCGAAAAGTGCTTTCCAGTGAATATAAGAGATTTGAAATCCAACAGTTAGATTTGGAATTATGTCCAAATTAAATTTGGAAAATGACGCTGTAAGTGCAGTTCAATGACTATTTATGGAAATCGACTGAAAGGGCCTTAATAAAATTATTAAAAAATATTAATAATCTGTATAAAATCATAATAAATGATTTGGAAGGAATTGGAAAGAAAAATTCCACGTTGGTAAAGATAAAAATATAACTTTATCAAAATGAACTAGTTATTAACTAGATTTGAAATCCAATAATTTTTAAATAAAATAAATTGGATTTGTGAAAGGTTTTAATATAACCAGAAATTTCCAACGAACAAATTGGAATGGATTTGGAATGGAAGTAATCTTCGGAATATTTTGATATTGGATTCCGTGATTATACGGATATTGTTATGGAAATTTGGAAGATATATTTATATTGTTATTTCCAATACGATATTTGTTGGTTTCAGAATTTGATATTGAATATAAGCCGATATAATTTCTATTCAGAGCCTTGTATTTAATATCAAATGGGATTTTAGGTTTGTAGTGAATGGTGTCTTCAGTAACACCGTTCTTAAACCCGGTTGAGAAAAGAATAAATCTTTTAATTAAGATTTAGAGAAATTTACCAATTAATTAGTATTTAATTGGAATTGAATTAAGAATTGGATTTTTCGGTTTATCGTGAACGGTGTTTGAAATAACACTGGTTCTTTAACCCAATTAACAGTGAAGTTAAGATTTGGATTGTATAGACCTTTATTCTAAGATTTAGTGGAATTTTCCAAAGTAAAGTTTACCAATTTAATAAAATAAATTGGGATGGAATGGAATTCAATTTGGTAATAATCGAATTGAGCTTCTGCGGAGGAAGGCTATTAATATATATATGGAACTTAAAAGGCTTTGTCGTTATTCCATTTATATTATTAGCCGGATACGGAAGTTGATATCGATAATATATTGATCTGTTTCCGTGAAGATTCCATAATTAATGGAATGTGATTTTGGGTTTATCGATAAGTGTGTTTTAAATGACATTAGTTCTTTAACCCAGTTAAAGACAGGAGTATATGTCTAACATTGTATTTAAAACTGTATTGTTGATCACTATTAAATATATATCAGTTTGGTGGTAGAGAATTTATTCTCTTGCTTAACACCCTTCTTTGAGATGTACGATCTCAGAGGCGGAAAAAATCAGTGGTGCGATGTAGATTGCTGATGCGGCATGTTTGATTTCCCAAAGTTAAATAATCATTAATATTGATTTTTGGGAAGATTAAAACTAAGTAAAGTTTTAATGAATCTTTAATTAGATTGAAAAGTGAATGTGATAATTTAAATTATCAAATTTGGGAAATGATCGAGAATGGAGTATCACTAGTTTTGCTCCAAGTAATAGTTAAATCTTTAATTAGATTTTAACGGGAAATGGTAATTAATTTTACTGATAACACAGTGGTGTTAGATATGGAGTATCACTAGGTTTGCTCCATGGGACGAATAGGTTGGGAATGGGAAATTAAACAAATGATTACTTCGGTAAGGTGCGCTAATCCCGACTAGTTTGGATAAACCTTAATTTGCTTTGAATTGATATCCAAAGGAAGATTAAAGAATAAATTTAAAGAATTTATCTTTGATAAAATAAATGGGAACCTTTCCCTAATGATGTGAATATTTGAATAAAAGAATATTCAAAATTGGAATGAGGCGTATGTTGTGTTTATGTAGCACTTGTTTATTATATACGTGGGTTACTCGTGGAGACCGGGTTTATACCCACTCTGAATAACTGATTCGATAATAAGTTGACGATGAAGACGGTGGTTGAAGACCGGGGGTCTTTACATCATTTGGATGATTACTGGTGTCTTAATTGGGCTGTATACCCAAGACAAGGTTATAAGTGGTGATCGTCCAGACGTACTTGGAGATCAACCGAATATGCAAGGACCTCTCTCCTGTATTGGACATATGGGACGAGGAATAAAGTGCCTCCGGTTTCGTTCAGACCCGGAACGAACTAGTAAATGGATGTGTGTTTGACATTGGATTTTACTCTGTGTTGATTGATCTCTATTAAATATATATCTGTTTGGTGGTGGAGAATTTATTCTCTTGCTTAATCCCCTTCTCTAAGACATACGAGCTTTTAGGTTATATCGATAGACATTAGTCGCATGGCGTGAATTGCCTGTGTGGCATGCTGAGATGCAAATGATCAAGGCTTCTGTTGAGAAGCAGAGTCTTGTGGTTGATGATCAAAGCATGGCTTTAAATAGCATAGCTTTGTGTATAGCGTTAATTCGCGAGACTTAAACCTCGGTATGAGTCAAAAAGGGGTTAAGGGACCGAAGGAGTGCATGGCGTTTCCTTCTAGCTATGGGTGGTGTCATGGTATGGAGCACCGACATTTATTATATTTTTACCTATGTGGATGATGGATAGCGAGGCACCTCAGATATATCGGTTACTACGGAGCCGATGGATAGGTCCTATAGGACCGGGAAACATGTGTTCAGGAATACCAATCCACTAACGTAAGTGTGGACCGGCCTTGGAGGATCCAAGAGTCTACTATGAGAGATCCCGAGGCATTTGCTAGAGTGTCTCGAAGCCGGCGAGGAGTACGTCCCTTACCTCGACTCATGACAGAAATCCAATTTCCAATACGTGACATTTCGGTTTTGATTGTAGAGCCTAGTATGGCGACATGATATATGATACCCATGCCATCTATGATTGATACATTTATATTTAAGTTGTTTTATACACTATGCACTTATAATAATATCAAATGATTTGTTTTAAACGTAGCAAACATGTTTGGCTATTATAAGGGAAAACTCTATCCTCCAGCTTGTGTGGCATTGCGTGATGGGACCTGAGTCTTATAATAGCTTCATTTTTTCCAGAAAGCATTGCGCTGTTTATAACTGTTTATGCACCGGTATTCTTGGGAGGAAACCTGTTCCGTGTTATACAGCATGGTCCCTTGATTTACTTTATTTTAAAGTAAAGTTTTAAATAACTATTTTAGTTCTCACACCAATCCCATGACTGACCTGTAGTTTATTATTTTAACCTAAACTCTGGGTTCCTCTATTTTCCACACGGGCAGCTAGTAGTTTGGTTTTGCAAATATTATATTCACAGGATCTTGGATTTACAGCTGGAACTATACTCGGAAGGCTCTGTATCCGTGTATTCCTTTCAGTTGTGTTATGTGTTATTTTTTCGCTGCATTGTAATTTTAAATCTCTGATATTTTCTAATGTGTAATAATTATTCATAGTCTGTTATATTCTTGTACTCTGATGTAAATTGTTGTAATGAGTAATGAAATGTTCCTCTGTTTGCGTTCTGATTTGTCGTGTTCTCAACTTAATCCGAGCTTTCCCGTAAGGGCAAGTTTCGGGTCATTTCAGTCCTCTTGCATGGCAGCTCATTTCTTTTTCTATTTGAACTTTTCATCTATTGATGCTTGCTTTGTGCGGATTGTACTATATTCTAGTGATGTAGAAACAAGCAAAGAGATAGTGCTGGATTATTCTAATAAGTTTATGACTTATGACATATTATTTTGATTTATTTTCTAATAAATCTATATTAATTACATTTTATTTAATGATGTTAATGCAGATATTTCCTTCTTGCAAAAAATTTGTTGATTGGGTTCATGATACGATAAAACGTTTTTGTTTTGTTATCATAATATTAAAATCGGATATTGGTGCTTTAAGAAAAAAAACAAAAATTATGTTTTCTTGTGAATAAAGTGATGTGTACAAGCAGCAAAAAGGGAAAACCTCGAAGAATCACCAAATGACTAGGACAAGAAAAATGCAGTTGCCCGTTTAGATTTAAAGTGAGAAACTTCCTATTTAGATGATAGGTGAATGCACGTTCTGAATGGTGTTCATAATTATTCATAGTTAAAAAATATTGAAAGTCATTCATATATTGATCGACTAAATGAATACAAGACTAAATTAGTTATTGAGATGCACAGAAAACATGGTAAAAGCAAAAGAAATTTTACAAACCGTCAAAAGAAGTGATCCTGCAGATTGTACGACCATCAAAACAATTTATAATGTTATTTATACGAGCACAAAATTCTATCAAGTGGCCAAGGCATTCGCATTTTCGA
This sequence comes from Allium sativum, assembly GCA_030737875.1. NCBI lineage: Eukaryota > Viridiplantae > Streptophyta > Magnoliopsida > Asparagales > Amaryllidaceae > Allium > Allium sativum. The sequence continues at coordinate 296,075,494 of CM060918.1, read as the reverse complement.
TATATGATAATACATGTGTGAATCGAACATCTACAAAATGTTGTTGGGTTTGAACTGGTGTAGCACACGGTAGGGTAGATATGCTAAGAGAGTGTCGCAAAACTAGAGTGCCCTAGAACGCTCCTTTTAGAGTGTGTGTGTGTGTGTCAGTGTGTGTGTATGTATGTCTCTCTGTGTGTGGGGGAGAGGGTATATGAACACAAAATCTTGACGCAAATCAGGAGACATAAAATTTCAGCCACATGAATAATTTTTCTTTATGTGAAGGTTGCAAATCACAGGGTAATCCTATGGATTAAATTTTGTGCCAAACCTTTGTGTTTAAATAGACTTTCTCTCTCTCTTTATATATATGTATATATATTGAAAATGATATATATACACACACATATATACACACATACATACTATATAAAGAGCACTTTAAACAGTGCAGCAGCTCTACGGCCTTTTAATTTCTATCACACATTCCCGTTTCTCTTTCTAAATGAACATGTATTATTTAGGTGCAAAAATGATGTCTTAAACAAGGGTGTCATATAAACATTATACATTTCTAAATTGGCGTCTTGGTTTTTAATCATTTGATTTGATGAATTACTGCAACGTCTATAAACAATCCAACTTTCTTCCTTTTGAAAGAAATAATTGTTATGTAACGACGGTTGGAACAAAGCCCCTTTCCTTGCACGCATATGAGCCGGCATACAACTCCATATAACAAAAGGAATCCCTGATGTTATGTGCACAAATCCTTCAATATATTCCGTGATGTGAGACAATTGCATCTAAACCATCATTACTCCTTAAGAACATGCGAGGCAATCCTAACATAATCACTTAGTATTTTACTAGTTTTGACACACTCTGCTTTTGCAGAGCCATGTGAAATAGTAGTTCAAAAATATATGGTATTGTTGCACTAAGTTACTGCAAAACTAGACTTCCGATATTTGAATTTGTTCTGCATGGTTTCTACACACTAATCCATATAACCATGAAGCAAAATAGGAGGATAAACAACAGGAAACTAGTCATTACTGTGGATTGTCTTCTCTTCTCCATGCAAATTAATATTTCCTTGCTTCCCAATCTACCAACCACCACCATGTTCACCATGCATGCCTTCTGTAAAATTATTAAATAAGAAAAGAAACGATTAAATGAAGGGATGGCCTGTAGGTTTTTTGTCCCTTGGTTTCTACTATTAAAAAAAGCTAAGGAGCAGATTGTACTAATAGTCAAAGCTACTTAAGATATGTTGGAAGATTTCATGCTTTTGAAAGAAGATAAGAGCATCCCCAACCGTGCGTCGGTTGCTTGGGTCAGCAGTCACTTCAATGTTGTCATGGCAACACTGAAGGGTGTTGGAGCAACCGTTTGGTTGCACCAACAACTAAGCCCTAATCAGTTTGGTTGAAACAAGCTAAGCATAGATGGTTTTAACCAAACCGGTTAAGTGGGGAATGTGTGTCCCCACCTTGGTCGGTTTGGCTAAAACTGGCTAGGGAGGACGATTATTAAATCCCCCCCAAGCCGGGTTTAGCTAAACCGGTTTAGCTATATAGTCGTTGTGTATGTATTCAGACCGTTGTTTCTCATTTTCTGACCATTTGGTTAATGATTATATATAAAACATTCATTTTTACAGCATAACACACTCATATCTTCCTTCTTCATTTCCTTTTCAAGTTATTTGCAATGTCACAAAATGTCAAAGCCAAGAAAGGTGTCTCCAAATCTGCTCGAAATCTACATAGTTACCAGTCCGACCGCAATCAGTCTCGTATGCAATCGACGTACCAGTAGAATCAAAATCCCCATTATGGTAACTTCCCGAATGGTCCAAACTGTTATGCTCCTTAACAAAACCCAAATTTCTATCTATCGCAGCAAAACTCCAATTGCTGGGAGGGTGGCGGAAGAGGAAAAGGAAAGTGGAGGTGGCGGTTGCAAATGAAAATGGAGAGAAGGGGAGGAGAAAGCAATCGGTTGTGTTTACCTGATTGCTGGGCTAAGGGTTATAAACCCTTAGCCGGTTTTGGTGAAACCGGCTATGGCCGTTGAGGGGGTTGCTTGTGTCAACCCCTTTGAGTTGACAACGAGCAACCCCCACGTTAGGGATGCTCTAAGAATTGCAATTTTCTTTTAAAATTTTGCTGAGGCCTAGGGGTATGATTTTACCGTACGTAAAGGATGGATATTATTTTATTTTCCTGCCCGAGGCTGAAATGACAACAAAAAGTTGACTGCATGAGAGCATGCAGTCGCATAGAATGGAACCGTTCGATTTTCCCAGTTCTACACTAACACGATTACAGCTTGGAATTGCCAATTTTTTTGTCTCTTTGTTCCACGTCATTGCCATATATTTCTTCACCAAACCTCGTTCTCTTCTGCTTCACGTGTTAAACTTCCCACCAATGTTCACACCCGTTACTCCATTGTCGGCTACCCTTCGGGCTCCTCCCTTGGAATATTGTTGCTTTGTGACCCAAGTATAATTCTTCATGCCTTACAACGTGAGCAGAAAAGAATACTTGGGAAATTCATCAATCAAGTTGGACATCCCGAGCGAAAATCAGAAACCAATAGCTAGATCCAGCAGTGGTTATCAACTCAACCAGAAATTGGGGGCAACGGCCCCCACAACCATAGAACTCGGTATTGACCCCTCTTAGGTACGGGTACCGATCCCATAATTAATGGGGGTAACCCCCTCCGTGAGCACTATTGCGGTTTTAACCTCTTCTGGAGTTTGAAATTCAGGCTTGGATCCTGGAAATTAGGCACGCTCAAGCTAAGGTGGAGGATTGAATACTCAGAACACTCGGGTTGTGGGTGCTGGACTAGGCGATAGGCATCAGCTACTCGGCGACAGCAACCTAATCATGGAGATGATTAAAAGGGCTTCGAGAGGTGGACTATCTCGACCAGACATGGATTGGATTGTGTAAATTAAAGTCCATTCTCTCAAACTATCGGGAATTTTAGGAACCTGTCGGACTTCAAATTGTTGGTGCAAGGGGACCGATCTAATATACTTTAGGGAGGACCGATCCATTCCATTGTTGTATACTAGTAGGGAGCCACTCTTGTGACCTTTTAAATCTCTCTTGAACTTTTGGAAGCTTGTAATGGTATGAAGGATCCTACCACCCTCTCATGTGATTTATTCTCCACATGGAAGTGTTGTATATAACGGTGTTGTATACACAATTATATGATTTTTGTTTGATGATAACAACCAAATATATTTTTATTATAAATGTGTTTGGTACTGTACTGTTATATATATACATCACAGCAATGAATATAATATTTATATTTAAATAAAATACGACTGTACAGAAATTCAAATATTAACACAGTATTTTATTTAAATAGAATATTTTATTTCAATATTCAAACAGTACAACTATTTGTAACTCCATTATTTATACATTCACAGAATATTTGTACTTGTATAAACAGAATAAAATAGACAAGTTCGTTTGACAACAATAAAATGATATTTTATTTCAATCAAACTTGTTTATTACAGACATCAGTACATTTCATATATACACAGCTCCTTACTGCAACACTCATACATTCATTCAGTTTACATTTCATATATATCCATTTTCACTTGTATATACAGACTTATACATTCACAAACTCTGACATTTTTTTTGTCTTTTGTCTTCATCTTCTGTCTTCAAGCTTTAGTCTTCACAGTACTTCACTATCAGTCCAGTCATCTTCTTATCTGTCACATGTGAAACACACACACAGTACACTGCAATAGAAATAAAACAGAATATATGCAAATATAAATTTTATTTTTAAAATTTTATTTGCCTCAGTTTTCTGGTGTGTTTCTCATTATTTTTCATGACTTGATCTGAATTATAAAACCATCAATCTGTGTCTAGACAGCTTGTGATATTCACAGTGATACACTGTAAATACCACAAGGCAGACAGTATGTATATACAGTGCAGGGACAGGAAAATTTTGTCTGATGGCTGCATATACACACGTGTATAAATACACGTGTGCACTGCCTCGCCAATCAGTGCGCAACTGAGGAGTAGCCACATGGACCTGCTCGACTCAGTGCAATAAACAAAGTCAAAACAGCCCAATCAAGCGTCGAGCCATGTCAAAGTCAAACCATGGTCAAACAAGACATCACATCAATGAAGAAATGGGTCAACAGCAATATGAAACTCAAGTATAGCCAATGTGTGGTCGAGCAACAATACATGGCAAAGAACAGCAGCTACAAAGCATCGAAGCATCACATTTAGAGTGCAACAAGTTCATTTCAGAACAGCATATACAAATCATAATGCAAGTGAACAAAAACAAAGTGGAGCAGCAAAGGAAAAGTGTACACCTCAAAATGGTTAGGTCTGCATGAAGGCAGAAATGCATAAATCAAAGTTCACAAGCAAAAACAGACAAGGGGACAACACAAACAAGAATGAAGACACAACAAAGTTAACACATGATGGAGACACAGTAGTGATGAATGCAACATGATCAAAGGAGCAACATGGTAGTTCAGCAATGTGCAAATCTCAGCACATGGAGTCGAGGCAGTTTTTTAAGTTCAAGTCAGTTCAAGTGGTACAACTAATATTAGTGAACACAAGTGCACAGGTAAGTTATGGCAAGATTATTCATGGTTTTAAATCAGTTCCAGAAATTCCAGGTTTATGGCATGCTCAAATAATTCCAGTTTTTTTTAAAAAAAAAAACTTTTGGGCAAGAGCATTTTCATATCGTTTCCAGTTTTACATGTGACATGTAATCAATCACAGTAAGTTCATGCAAGATTTCAACACTAAATTTTATTTAAGGTTTGAACAAAAGGGAAAATACAGTGAACCATATTTGAGCAATCAAAGCCAGTATTTGGCAAGCTTTTAAACTGTTTCAGAAATCAAAAAAAAAAATTTTGGCAAGAAAAATGTCACGGCAGAAAATGTTTGGCAAGTTTTTCAATCCTTCCTGAAATCAAGGGATTAAGTTTTGGCAAGATTGAAATACTTGTGTGAAATATTTTCTAAATTCAATCAAAGGAAAGCATACTTGAAATTTATTCAAGGACTGCTCAATCTAGTCATAAAAAAAAAAAAAATTACCATCAGAGAATATATGGCAACAGATATCAGTCAGTTTTTTTTTAAGGCAACAATTCATTCATGAATTAAGTGACACAAAGGAAATTTCATAGAGCCATGAATTCTGTTTAGATATGTTTACTAAAATCAGTAAACATTTTTTTTGGCAAGTGCATCTTTTTCAGTTTTGTAAACTCACATTTAAATCAATCTGTTTTATGGTGAAATCAATTTTTGGCAAGTATCATTCAAATATCACCAGATTCAATCAAAGGCAAATTTCAAGATCAGGTGCATCAGACAATTTGTTCAAATGCCAAGAAACAGTTTTTTAAGAAATGGTTGGCAAAGGTTTAATTTGCAGAAAGTTAAATATGGAAAGAGTTCAACAATTATCCAGAATTGCCACAATCAATCAAGCCGATTTAATTTCAGTTTTTTGGGCAACAAAATTGATTTCCTGTTCTATAAGCATGGCAAGAATCACGGCAACAACAACATCACGCAAGGACTAAAAGAAAGTGGGAAAAAATCATTCAAGTCGTATAACAAAGGGGAAAGCATAAATTCTTTTTCAAATCGGGTATGCCAAAAGAGGAAAACGCAATTCAGGAACAAATTCACAACCAAGGTTATCAAGTTTTCACCATAAATTCATGAGTCAATTTCAAGCCGAGAAGTCAAAAGAGGAATACACACGCAATCAGAGCCAAGTCAATTTACTGAAATCAGAGAGTATAGGGTTTCGAATTGCCCTATATACTGACACCATTTTCATCACAGGCTACGACCAATTTTGAAATCCCACAAATTCAATTAAAAGAACTAAAGAGAAAATCGAAAACCAACAGCAAAAATCCAAAGAGCAGACAAGGTTGAATTCATTCATACTCACAGTTTTCGATCGAGAGAAAGCCCAAATCGGAGAGGAGCATCAAATCGACCAGCGTCAACTAAGTGAAGCATCAGAGAATCAAAATCTTTCAAGCAATCGACCGATTTGGGGAAGGATTCAAGAAACCCTAAGCCACCGCCATTTTTTTTACAAAGCAAAGAGATCGGGTGAAAGAAAAATGAATAATGGGCCGGCCATGTCTTAAATGGATAAGGGGATGACCCCTTTTAATTTAACACCTAAGGGGTTCTTTTGTTTTGATTTTCATTTTGTTTTGTTTTGTTCTTAAATTCTTTTGTAAACAATTCTGAACAGTTGATAGAGTCTGTAAAACTCTAGGGGAGTTTCAGTTAGGGGTTAACTGACAGTTCTAGAATTCTGTAAAATCTAGGATATTGGTTACGGGTTGTAATCAAGGGAAATCTGGTCAAGGGGATATTGGCCAGTCTACGGTTTTGAGCGTAGGGTTAGAATAGGAGCAGGGGTTTGCGAGTGTACATGGTTTTGTATGCGGGAACTGTTCTATCACCTAGTAGAAACCTTAGAAATGCAGCAGTAGGCAGGGTTTTGCCGAAGCTGGGTATATCTTTGTGTGATTTATTTTCTGCATTTCAGTTTCTGCTATCTTCTGTGATCAGTTTATTATTATATATCTCGTTAAGTTTTTAATTCAGTTAAAAACTGTGAAAAACCCTATTCACCCCCCTCTAGGGTTATTCTAGATCCAACAAGTGGTATCAGAGCAGGTTATTTCATTAACTCTAGAGAAATGGTGAATCCTAGTTGTCAGTCCATAGAGAGTCAGTCCAGTCATATTTCATCTATTTTCAATGGTACAGATTTTTTAAATTGGAAATCAGAAATGAAATCTTATTTAAAATCTGTTGATATGAAATGTTGGAATAGTATTAAAAATGGGTATGATATTGTAAGTAGGGTTGATATTGAATTTAATTTACATGCTACTCATATTTTATATTCGTATATTGATGATATTCAATATAGCCTTATTTCTCATTGTTTGACTGCGCAAGAAATCTGGCAGACTCTCAACGCGCTATATGGAAAAATTGACAAATGCTCAAAATCCCAGAAAGATAACTCGGCTTCAGATTTGTGCCTGACAGGTTGTACAGATGGAAATCCAGATGGAGACTCAACAGGAAATATTTCTTTGATTCACCGTTTAAATGGTTTAACTGAATCTGTTGAGAAGTTAAAATCTAAAAATAAACTTCTGAAATCTGAGAAGCTTGAGTTGATCTGCAAAAATAATGTTTTGGAATCAAAACTCAAAAACATTAAGAATTCTTCAAATTCTAATTGCAAAAATTGTTAAAAATTGAAAACCAATCTTGTTCATCTCAATAAAAATACTCAAAAGTTTGAAAAGGAAATTCTGATCTTAAAAGAAAACAAGATTGAGTTATCAAATTTGAACAATCTTCTACAAAAGGAATTTGAAATTTTTAAGACTGATATATATTCCAAATTTGAAATTGCTGAAAATGAAAATTTGGAGAAAAGTGGTTTGATTTTGAAAGAACTTGAAAATGAGATTGAAAAATCCAAGAAGTTTGAGTCGGAAAAGCAAAAACAATTTGAACTTGAAATTTCCGAATTCCAAGCCAAAATTAGATCGTTAGAAAATGAGAATTTGGTTTTGAAACAGACCAATGCTGAACAGATGATCGCTATAAATAATTGCTCAAATTTATTAAAAGAAAATAGCGATCTGAAATCCAAAATTCAACGATTAGAATCAACATTGGATAAATTTTCTAATGGGGAAAAATCGTTGAATATGCTGTTACAAAACCAAGTTTATCGTGGAAATAAATCTGGACTTGGATTCGGGAAAAATGATGTTTTTAGAAATCAAAATTCTTGTGACTTTAAAAATCCCTCAAATCACTTTAGAAATGTTTGTTTTGAAAATTTTAACTCTGAAAACTTCAAAGGATTTGTAAATCACAATCGAAATGAGGATTTGTTTTATAACAAACCATTTAAACCCTCTTGGATCTCAAATGAAAATAAAACGGGTTTTGTTAAATTCAAATCGATTTGGGTTCCTTAGGGTACAAAAGTTAATTCTAATGGTTTGTTGTATAAGCAAGTCTGGGTACCAAAACAAATGAATACAACTGTGAGTGGTTTTACTAATTTTGTTCGACCACTTGATCATCTCAATCATTAGGTACCAAAGGAGGCTGAGGAACAACTGTGCTGAAAAGAGAAACGGATTCAAACTGCTTCATATCACAGAATCATTCACAGTTCCTTAGCCACATCTGTTGAGTTAGAGATTCTGCTTTACATTGGATTCTGGTATGATCTCTAAACTCACCTTTGTATATTCTCTTTGTTTGTTTTTTATTTTCTGTTTTTATTCCTTCCTCTATTCTTTTTTATTTGACACTGCCATATTCTTCTCTGTCTGTACTTCTTAAACTTCCAGTTGCAGAATTCATGATCTTTCTTGAAATATGCTTTATTTGTATAAAATCATCGTGTGTTAATCACTTCCATATCCTAAATTTAATCTTGTAAATATCTGCAATTGTTTTTGAGATTTTTTTATTTCTGAATTCATAACAGTGTTGATGTATTCTTATCATATCTTGAACACTGTTAATTTGAATCCTAAATTTTTTGAAGATCTGAATATTTAATGAAATGTTACACACCTTTGTTGTTCTGAGTTTATTCTAATTCATTTTAGAAAAGCTCAAAATATTATACTCATTACAACACTCTGTTATTTATCAGTTGTGATAATTTCATTGATTTTCAGATTGGCTTATATCAGTGATACATGTTGGAATTCATCTTTATTCATGATCATTATATTGAAATATGTTTGTTTGAAATCATCTGAAATTCTAGATATTTTGAATATCACACACCTCTTATTTTTGAAACTGTCAATCTCGTGTGACTAATTCATTATATCCCAAAACTTTACATTGATTCATGTGATTTCAAATAAATTATCCCGATCATGAATATTTTCAAATTTGATGTAAATGACCTGAAATTTCTCTTGAGCTTGTCAGAAATAGTTTTGAGAAATTCTTGAAAATGTTCTTTTTGAAAATGATCTTTGAAAATCATTGTTATTTCATGATTATTTGATTTGAATATATGTTTGTTTAAAATCATTTGAAATTATTGATTTATTGAATCACACACATATCTTGAATCTGAAATATAATATTGTGTGATTGATTCATTAAATCCTGATATATTCACATTTCTTCAAATGATTTAAAATAAACTAAATTTTATAATCATGGATCATGGAATATATTGTTTTTGTGACCTTCAGAAACATCGTTTGACAAGTCTGTTGTGATATTGATTTTTCTGTGCTGCTCTGATACTGTTTTTGAAAAATGCTTGTTTTAGAATCATGCTGCTCTGATTATAAGAAATTGATTTGTAAATATTTTTTTTGGACTGCTTGATTTGGTATCAAAGATTTATCGTGTTCTGATAAATGAAATTTGTGTGCTTGAGTTGCTTGCTTTGTAATTAAGTATTTTCTGTTGACTGAGGTACCATTTGTTTGCCACCGGGGTGTCATTAAAATCCTCGAGAAAGAGAGAACAAGTGGTATCAGATTAGGAAGTGCTAAATTTTTTGTTCTCATCATGTATATATTCTTCTTTTCCCTCTTGTGCTTTGTATAGCTCTTCATATTCCTCTTGTAATTGATTTTCAATTTTAAAACTATTTATTTTTTATTCATTCACAAATTGAAATCAGTATCCATATTGTTCTGTATTCATAATTCATCAAAATATATTAGAATTTGAAATTGTGATGAATTATGACTACAATATATTTCACAACAAGAGGACATTTTATTTAGATTTTCATGACGGTTGAATATTTATTATAATATCTTTGAACTGGGAATGATTTCACGAACATCTTCTATGCCTCTCATCATTCTGTCATCCATTATGAGTATATGTAAATGTGGAGAGCTTATATTTTTAAAATAATTTTAAAACAGTGAAAATAGTTGTGATGGAAATGTGACTGCATTATTTTTTTTCAGAATTAGTGACAATTGAAAATTTTCAAGAATCCCGGTACAGTTCATGCATTTCTCATAATATAATTAATTTAGAAATTTATTTCACAGTCCATCTCTGTACTTACCACATTTCTATCATCCATATTGGTTTTATATATCGAGGAGTTTTTCCTTTTTAAAAGCTGAAAATGATGAAAATATAATTAATATATAAGTGTGTCTCTAACCTCATTTAAAAATCCAAGCTCTGGTCATGAATGGTTAAGAGACAACTTATAATTTAAGCTGCGACTGACTTCATTTAAAAATCCAAGCTATGGTTATGCGTGGTCAGTGTGCTCTTAAATAAAATAAAAAGAAAAAGGAAAATTGTGCTATAAATTGAAATTAATTTGAAATTCTTCTTGGTGTTTATAAAAACCAGCCTATCAATCCATCTTTCTAATCTGTGAAATGTGTTGAAATCTTATGAAATATTATGTTTTGTTGATTGATAGCTATTGGGATTTGAGATTATCTGTTTTTGTCACTTAAGTTGAATTTATAATTATAGTCCGAATCCACCACTATATTTTGTGCTTTATTTGTTATAAAATTCTTTTGGAAAATAATTGAAAAATATTTTTTCTAACTCTCTCCATAATATATAAAATTCATCGTAAATCCGTCATTTTTCTACAAATGTGAAATATGCCACCTGTTCTTAGTTTATTATGATTTTTGTTTGACTGATTGAGATTTATGATGACGGTTCTTCCTCTTAAGCTGATATAGTATTTGTAAGTCATTTTTCATCTATATTTTAAATTCTGTATCCTTTTGATGATAACAAAAGGGGGAGAATGGATTAGATTTTGATTTATGAGTGAATATTTTATAAATATTTTTAATTTTGAAAATTTAATTATTCATACATTTCACTCATGCATAGTTATAGGGGGAGTTTCTGTTGTAGGGGGAGCATTTAAATATTTTTAATTTTGAAAATTTAATTATTCATACATTTCACTCATGCATAGTTATAGGGGGAGTTTCTGTTGTAGGGGGGGGCATTTAAATAGGGGGAGTTCAAATATCCACGAACAAACACATTTATTATACTCAAAATCTTTTATTTGTTTGTTTGTCATCATCAAAAGGGGGAGATTGTTGTATATAACGGTGTTGTATACACAATTATATGATTTTTGTTTGATGATAACAACCAAATATATTTTTATTATAAATGTGTTTGGTACTGTACTGTTATATATATACATCACAGCAATGAATATAATATTTATATTTAAATAAAATACGACTGTACAGAAATTCAAATATTAACACAGTATTTTATTTAAATAGAATATTTTATTTCAATATTCAAACAGTACAACTATTTGTAACTCCACTATTTATACATTCACAGAATATTTGTACTTGTATAAACAGAATAAAATAGACAAGTTCGTTTGACAACAATAAAATGATATTTTATTTCAATCAAACTTGTTTATTACAGACATCAGTACATTTCATATATACACAGCTCCTTACTGCAACACTCATACATTCATTCAGTTTACATTTCATATATATCCATTTTCACTTGTATATACAGACTTATACATTCACAAACTCTGACATTTTTTTTTGTCTTTTGTCTTCATCTTCTGTCTTCAAGCTTTAGTCTTCACAGTACTTCACTATCAGTCCAGTCATCTTCTTATCTGTCACATGTGAAATACACACACAGTACACTGCAATAGAAATAAAACAGAATATATGCAAATATAAATTTTATTTTTAAAATTTTATTTGCCTCAGTTTTCTGGTGTGTTTCTCATCATTTTTCATGACTTGATCTGAATTATAAAACCATCAATCTGTGTCTAGACAGCTTGTGATATTCACAGTGATACACTGTAAATACCACAAGGCAGACAGTATGTATATACAGTGCAGGGACAGGAAAATTTTGTCTGATGGCTGCATATACACACGTGTATAAATACACGTGTGCACTGCCTCGCCAATCAGTGCGCAACTGAGGAGTAGCCACATGGACCTGCTCGACTCAGTGCAATAAACAAAGTCAAAACAGCCCAATCAAGCGTCGAGCCATGTCAAAGTCAAACCATGGTCAAACAAGACATCACATCAATGAAGAAATGGGTCAACAGCAATATGAAACTCAAGTATAGCCAATGTGTGGTCGAGCAACAATACATGGCAAAGAACAGCAGCTACAAAGCATCGAAGCAGCACATTTAGAGTGCAACAAGTTCATTTCAGAACAACATATACAAATCATAATGCAAGTGAACAAAAACAAAGTGGAGCAGCAAAGGAAAAGTGTACACCTCAAAATGGTTAGGTCTGCATGAAGGCAGAAATGCATAAATCCAAGTTCACAAGCAAAAACAGACAAGGGGACAACACAAACAAGAATGAAGACACAACAAAGTTAACACATGATGGAGACACAGTAGTGATGAATGCAACATGATCAAAGGAGCAACATGGTAGTTCAGCAATGTGCAAATCTCAGCACATGGAGTCGAGGCAGTTTTTTAAGTTCAAGTCAGTTCAAGTGGTACAACTAATATTAGTGAACACAAGTGCACAGGTAAGTTATGGCAAGATTATTCATGGTTTTAAATCAGTTCCAGAAATTCCAGGTTTATGGCATGCTCAAATAATTCCAGTTTTAAAAAAAAAAAAAAACTTTTGGGCAAGAGCATTTTCATATCGTTTCCAGTTTTACATGTGACATGTAATCAATCACAGTAAGTTCATGCAAGATTTCAACACTAAATTTTATTTAAGGTTTGAACAAAAGGGAAAATACAGTGAACCATATTTGAGCAATCAAAGCCAGTATTTGGCAAGCTTTTAAACTGTTTCAGAAATCAAAAAAAAAATTTGGCAAGAAAAATGTCACGGCAGAAAATGTTTGGCAAGTTTTTCAATCCTTCCTGAAATCAAGGGATTAAGTTTTGGCAAGATTGAAATACTTGTGTGAAATATTTTCTAAATTCAATCAAAGGAAAGCATACTTGAAATTTATTCAAGGACTGCTCAATCTAGTCTTAAAAAAAAAAAAAAAATACCATCAGAGAATATATGGCAACAGATATCAGTCAGTTTTTTTTTAAGGCAACAATTCATTCATGAATTAAGTGACACAAAGGAAATTTCAAAGAGCCATGAATTCTGTTTAGATATGTTTACTAAAATCAGTAAACATTTTTTTTGGCAAGTGCATCTTTTTCAGTTTTGTAAACTCACATTTAAATCAATCTGTTTTATGGTGAAATCAATTTTTGGCAAGTATCATTCAAATATCACCAGATTCAATCAAAGGCAAATTTCAAGATCAGGTGCATCAGACAATTTGTTCAAATGCCAAGAAACAGTTTTTTAAGAAATGGTTGGCAAAGGTTTAATTTGCAGAAAGTTAAATATGGAAAGAGTTCAACAATTATCCAGAATTGCCACAATCAATCAAGCCGATTTAATTTCAGTTTTTTGGGCAACAAAATTGATTTCCTGTTCTATAAGCATGGCAAGAATCACGGCAACAACAACATCACGCAAGGACTAAAAGAAAGTGGGAAAAAATCATTCAAGTCGTATAACAAAGGGGAAAGCATAAATTCTTTTTCAAATCGGGTATGCCAAAAGAGGAAAACGCAATTCAGGAACAAATTCACAACCAAGGTTATCAAGTTTTCACCATAAATTCATGAGTCAATTTCAAGCCGAGAAGTCAAAAGAGGAATACACACGCAATCAGAGCCAAGTCAATTTACTGAAATCAGAGAGTATAGGGTTTCGAATTGCCCTATATACTGACACCATTTTCATCACAGGCTACGACCAATTTTGAAATCCCACAAATTCAATTAAAAGAACTAAAGAGAAAATCGAAAACCAACAGCAAAAATCCAAAGAGCAGACAAGGTTGAATTCATTCATACTCACAGTTTTCGATCGAAAGAAAGCCCAAATCGGAGAGGAGCATCAAATCGACCAGCGTCAACTAAGTGAAGCATCAGAGAATCAAAATCTTTCAAGCAATCGACCGATTTGAGGAAGGATTCAAGAAACCCTAAGCCGCCGCCATTTTTTTTACAAAGCAAAGAGATCGGGTGAAAGAAAAATGAATAATGGGCCGGCCATGTCTTAAATGGATAAGGGGATGACCCCTTTTAATTTAACACCTAAGGGGTTCTTTTGTTTTGATTTTTGTTTTGTTTTGTTCTTAAATTCTTTTGTAAACAATTCTGAACAGTTGATAGAGTCTGTAAAACTCTAGGGGAGTTTCAGTTAGGGGTTAACTGACAGTTCTAGAATTCTGTAAAATCTAGGATATTGGTTATGGGTTGTAATCAAGGGAAATCTGGTCAAGGGGATATTGGCCAGTCTACGGTTTTGAGCGTAGGGTTAGAATAGGAGCAGGGGTTTGCGAGTGTACATGGTTTTGTATGTGGGAACTGTTCTATCACCTAGTAGAAACCTTAGAAATGCAGCAGTAGGCAGGGTTTTGCCGAAGCTGGGTATATCTTTGTGTGATTTATTTTCTGCATTTCAGTTTCTGCTATCTTCTGTGATCAGTTTATTATTATATATCTCATTAAGTTTTTAATTCAGTTAAAAACTGTGAAAAACCCTATTCACCCCCCCTCTAGGGTTATTCTAGATCCAACAGGAAGTGCTCAGGACATGTGGCAACGTTATGTCCAAATGCTTCCCTTACTTTCTCTTAGATATAGTTTCGACATGGTTTAGGCAGCTAGAACCTTGTTCGATTGGAAGCTAGAGCAACTTGGTGGAAAGATTTGTTGAACAATTTTGGATCCACATAGCTAGGCTTAATAATGTATTGACTTTGACAACAATGAAGAAGAGGATCAAAGAGCCTCTACTAAGATTTCTTGAACATTTTAAGTTGCAATCGCTTCTGTAGATAGGCATGATCGATTAATGGTTCTGATGGTTGTAGTAGCTTGAATCTTTGACAATTCTATGTTCAAGATATCTTTGGAAGGTTATCCCCCACAGTATCTCAGTGGATTCTACTTTAAAGACAAGTTACTAAGATCAGAAGACTCGAGGGAGGACTGTGAAGCTCTCAAGTATAACACTGTTAAGGACAGAGGGCCATCCAATCTTGTGATTGAAAAAAGGGAAAGGAATACAAATGACGATGATGGCCAGAACAAAAACATGCGAAGAGGACCGAAATTTTCTTCATCGTAGGCTTAAAGAGGCAGTCCATTAGAGGTAAGGTCTGTAAGTGTCCATCAAGAGGGAATTTCCATGACTGCTTTAGGCAGTCTAAAGGTCGATGAACGGCTAGGTTATCATGCAACATGTTGGAAATAAACTTGGTTTTTAACGAAACATTTGATTATGTAATAAATTCAATTCCTATTTTTAGGAAAGGATAAAATATATGGCAACAAATATTAAAGTTATCATATATGTAAAAGAATTATCTAGAGAATGGTTTCTTAAGGCAAGCCTAGAAATTAGAGGATAAAGAAGAATCTAGAGAAGAAGAGTCTAGAACCATTGTTATGTTATAAATATAAGTGTACTCTCTCATTAGTTATATGATGTTGAATCAAGCAATATCAAGCAATGTATTAAGCTGATGTATGAAATCAAGTTTGAAGAAAATAAATAAAATAAGCATTTACTCATCATACATTATTTTCTCTCAAAAAAAATTCTTCTTCTTCTAAAATTTTATAACACAACACACAGTCAACAACGCCTAATGGTGGGAAAACCAAAAAGAATAATATTCACATGAGTCTACGTCAGCATTGATCAAGTAGAAGCGAGGACGGAGGACATGGGTTATACATTTATAGGCAAGGCGTTCCTTTGCTATCGGGACACCCAGATGGGGTTATGCAACACCACATAATTGTTTTGGATTAGAGCAAGGATATTAACCTATCAGAGATACCTTCATCAAGAACAGAATGGTTGTACGGAGACTATCCGATAGAAGAGATGGACCATAGTTTACAGTAAATCCCCAAATGAGTTCTGTATAACATCTGTGCGTGGAATTCGGAAGTATTGACATAACGATCACGTGCATACCTGTAATGTAGGCATAGAGAGGTAGTCCATTGCCGAATGCAATATGCTTGTTTTCGTAGCACCCGACAGAACATCTATTGTGGAGGTAATCATGTGTTGTCCACTATGGACGCAACTTCAGCGTTCCAGTAGTTATATGGTGGAACCCAACGAGGAGGACACAAAATATTCTATAAGCAGTATTTAGAACCATGACAATAAAAAAGGGGTGTGTATGTGTGTAAGTATATAAGAATTGTTTACTATGTTAAATCTAATGGGGAGATACGTGTGCGATTTATGCATGCAGTTGAGAATCTAGCAGCATTTGTAAAGCTAATATAACAAAGATGGTAATAGAATGTATATGTAGTGTTATGTATAAAAGTATATGATTTATTCGTCATCATAACATTAGTTTCGACCTACTCCTCAAAACTACCCACATGTTAAATTAAAAGGCAAAGGTTATTCAGCTTAGATATAGTCAGTATCTTGATGAGTATTTATTTATATTTATATTTTAGATTTATTTTCGTTGTGATTTATTTACTTGAGCTTTGATATTTCTATTTTTGTCTATTTGTAAGATACCCAACAAACGCTCGTGCTTCAATGGACTCGGATTTTAGCTTTTTGCGAAAAAATTCATATCTACTAGAGTATGGGTTGTTACATGTTCATTGTTGGCTAGCTTTTGGACCAAGCCACCAAGGTTCATATATAAAGATAATATGGATCTACACATGTCAAAACCATTAAAGATTCGATTGTAGTCTTCCTATCTCCCTCAGATCATGATGCTACTACACCCCCCCCATCACATCTCCCTACCGCGATCTGATCCATCCACACCAGAGTCATTACCATGATCTGATCCCTGAAGCTGAGAGATGAAAGCCACGACCAAGTCATTCATGATCCGAAGATGAAGGATCTTGCGACACCTGTCCATAACTGCCATTTTGACCATTTCTTCATCATGCTACGAACCAATCCGAGATCCTCGGGATTTGTGACACGTATGACCACGATCCACCTAAAGAAATCAGCTATAAATAGTCCCAGATTTAGCCTTTTTGAGGATCTTTTGGCAATGCGGAGCTCTGATTCCACCATTATCATATCTCCATTATTTCTACTCGGAGTTATCTTTAATTCACTGAGTTAATCAATATTGTAAAAGTGAGGTTGAGAGATAAATCATTGGTTGTACTCGAATCTTACGTATAATCATTGATATAAAGTGGGCGTAGGCTCATTAATGTTGAACCACTATAAACCTTGTGTCTTTTCTTCTTTTTCTTGCATTTTTTATGATATTAATCTCCCCCAAATCAGAACAATTCGGGTGTTAGACCCAATTTTTGATCTAACATTTTGGTGCTTTCACTGAGAACCTGAGTGTCAACATATTGGATTGTAGTTCTATTGTTTGGATAGTCAAGTCCGAAGAAAACAATCCAAAACTCCACTGTTTCGATTTTTGAAGATTTCAGTAAAGCTCAGATATCATGGCTGGAAAGAAGTCTAAGGAAGTACGAGCCTCGCAGGCGAATGAAGCTGCAAACAAAGCAATTGAAGAAAGCGTGCACGAGCAGGTCGAAGAAGAGCTCTCGGATCATAGTAATGTAGGGGCGATCTGATTCAGTGATAGTGTAATGAACCAGACAGCTGAAGGAGTCACTACCCGATCGCAGGACCATGCCGCGATCCCTCCTGCACCTATCACCATGAACCGACGTCAAGGGGGTACCATAAGCCACCATCCTAGGAGGACCACGATCCGAACTCACAATCAGACTACTACCCGACCTGGTAAGGAAATTATGGCTCGTTCTGCTCGTGCTGGTACTTTTGCTTAACCCGGTTCGAGTTCCTTGCGTATAAGAGAAGATGAAGATAACCAGTTCGACCCTTCTGCTCCAGTTAACGAAGGACATCTGACTCGGATACTTAAAGCAATGGACAGACAAACTGATGAATTGGTCGCTCAAAGGCAGGAGAGCTCGTTGCTGCGTCAGAATATTACTGCCTTAGGCAGACGAATTGACGATATTCAAAGGCAGGTTTCGCCACCTCCAGCTTACCCTTTATCTCCGGAACATACATCCTCGTCTGAAGAACCTCGGAGAAACCGGCAATGGCCTCCATTGGAAAGGGCTGAGAATATAGAAGTGCTTAATCAGGAAACCACTAACTGTAACTTAAATGAGCCGATCCTGCCGCCTAGGAATGGAGGCTTTATTGATCCTGCTCAGAATCGATTTGTTCCTCCTGCTCGTCGTGCGACTGATCGCGGCAATAGGGGGCAAGGAAGTTCTGTCCAGGACCCAGACCTTGCAGTAGCACATCAAAGAAATGCTGGAGGGGCTCGCCGGGCAAGAAGTGCTGATCCCGAATCCACTTTGACCCATGCGGATGTCGAAACCATGATTAGGCAAATGATGGTGGAAAGTCGCGGACAAAGAACCGAAGATTGGGGTATAGGCCATAGTCATTTGCCTTTTACAGATGATATTTTAGAGGTTCGATTCCTGAGGAAATTTAACATGCCATCCATGAACCGTTATGCGGGAAAGGCTGATCCAGTTCAGCACCCGATGAGATATTCATGGTACATGAATGCAGCTGCCGCTTCTGATGCTGTGAAGTGTAACGCGTTCCCGATATTCCTGGAGGATACGGCGTTAATGTGGTTCACTCGTTTGCCAGCGCGATCGATCTCCAGTTTCAGGGAATTAAGTGAACAGTTTATAAATCAGTTCCGATTACATACCCAAAGATCTAAGAATGTCATTGAGTTATCCCTCATTAAGCAACGTCCGGACGAATCTTTGAGGTCCTATTTAGATCGCTTCAATTTTTAGAAGTCACAGAGGTTAAAGATCCCCATGAACAAACTGCTTTGATGGCTCTGATTGATGGAGTGGATAAGGATACTGAGTTTGGAAGATACCTGGCCGGTAAACAACTGTTAACCAGAGAGATATTTTACGAAAAGGCAAACATTCGCATGCGTCGAGTGGAAATTTACGCCAACCGAAAGAGAAAGGCTGCTGATAAGGAGGATATCCCAAATAATGTTTCCATTAAGCAAACGAGAGATAGCTCAGGAAAAGTTGAAGTTAATGTCGGGAACAAGAATCAAGGCAATGGTCGCCAATCGGGGAATAGTAATAACAATAATCAAAAGATAAATCGAGGAAATGACTCTTAGAGAAGATCCCGGCCCAGACTGTTTGAGAGCTTCAGACCGATAAATGATACGTTGGAAAACATCTTCCTGGATACATATAATGTCCTCCAATACAAAAGGCCTCCTTCGAGAGATTCTACGGAAAAAGAGTGTGAAACTGGGAAATTCCATATTTTTCATCAGGTTCATGGTCATTCCACCAACAAATGTCATCATTTGAGATATGTGATTGAAAAACTGCTCCGCGAAGGAAAGCTTGATGAATATAAGGTGACTCCTAGGGACAGGGGCAAGCCGTACAAGCCCCGAACCAAAGCCGACCTGCAGCCAAACCAACGGCTCAGCAAAAAGGAAAAAATATCGTTAACAATACCATAGTTGGTGGGCTTCACGTGGCAGGGCATAGTTTAAGAGCTATGGATCAGTATGTGAATGCAGCTAAACAACATTTTGAAGTATGGGAATGTAGCAACCCCAAGGATAACGCTCTGGTTAAGCAACAAAAGACGATGTCTGATGACGTTATATTTCACGAGCGAGAGAGTATTTGGGTTCACTCCTCAACTGAAGACCCATTAGTGATTACTGTCACCATCGGTCCAGCTATAATTCATAAAGTTTTAGTGGATAACGGGAGTTCGGTCAACATTCTGTTCAAGAAAACATTTGACCAAATGAAACTCGAGCCAAAGGATTTGAAACCATGCGAGGGTTGGATAAGTGGATTTAATGGGGCCTCGACCGCTCCAATGGGATACGTGGAATTGTCATTAACCCTTGGGGAAGGAGAACGCCAGAGAGTGAGAATTCTCCCCTTTGTAGTTCGGGACATTGAGTCGCCGTACAATGCCTTTTTGGGCCGGCTAGCCCTAGCCAAATTCAGGGCATGCATTGCACCCTGGTGCCTGTTGTTGAAGTTCCAGACGGATGCCGGCATAGTCAGAGGAAATAAAGTTGTTGCACGAGCATGCTACATTGCTGAGTTAAAATTGCTCCGCAAAGGGAAAGATGTAGAAATAAAAGGTGGTTCTTCCCCTCCGAGGGAGGAATCGTCATAGAAACTAAAGAAAATACCTCCGGGAGGGTTGCTAGAGAGCTGGCCGAGGACATAGATCCTAGAGAGGATGAAGAGCCTGGGGGCAGAATGGCGACTCCCAATGAAGCGACTGTGGATGTACCAATCGATGATAGTGACCCAGCGAAGGTCCTGAAGATTGGATCCCAATTGGATCTTGTTCGAGCCAAAGAATTAACAAATTTCCTGAAAGCAAACTTGGATGTATTCGCCTGGACCCATGTGGACATGTGTGAGATATCTCCCTCGATTATGAGTCATTCGTTATGCATCAATCCGAAACATCCTCCTGTCAAACAGAAAAGGCGAATGCTTGGCCCAGAGAGGTCTGCCGCCTTGAAGGAAGAAGTCAAAAAGATGAGGAGTAATGGATTTATTAAAGATTCAACATACCCTGAATGGATTTCAAACCCGGTTTGGGTAAAAAAAAGGCCAATGGAAAGTGGCGTACATGCATCGACTTCTCAGATCTAAACAAAGCCTGCCCAAAAGACAGCTTTCCGTTACCTCGATTCGATCAGTTGGTAGATTCAACCGCGGGGCATGAACTTCTTTATTTTATGGATGCATACTCAGGGTACAATCAATTCCCCATGCACGTCCCAGACCAAGAGCATACCAGCTTCATTACAGATTTGGGGTTATACTGCTATGTGGTGATGCCTTTCGGTTTGAAGAATGCCGGTGCAACATAACAATGATTGGTTAATAGAATGTTCTACAACCAAATCGGGAAAACGATGGAAGTAAACGTTGACGACATGTTGGTAAAGTCCAAACAATCATCAGACCATACTACTGATTTGGAAGAGATGTTTGGGATTCTCCAGAAATATGGGATGAAATTGAATCCTTTGAAATGTTCATTTGGGGTAGCATCTGGAAAATTCCTAGGATTCATCGTCAGCTCGCGTGGAATCGGAATCAATCCAAATCAAATTACAGCAATCCAGAATATCCAAGAACCCAAGCAGATTAAGGATGTCCAAAGCCTCGCCGGAAAGGTGGCGGCGCTGAGTAGGTTCATCTCCAAAGCTACATATAAATGCTTTCCGTTTTTCGAGCTGATAAAGTGAGGCAAGCGCAACTTTAAATGGACTCACAATTGTATAAAAGCATTCCAGAATCTGTTGAACCATCTGGAAAGACCCCCGATACTGTCTAAGCCTATGGATCACGAGGATTTGTTTGTGTACTTGGCGGTGTCGTCTCACGCAATTAGTTCGGCTTTGGTAAGAGAACTTCGCCACTACTTCCAGGCTCATCCCGTTACTGTGTACACTGATCACCCACTAAAGCAAGTTCTGCAAAGGCCAGAAGCATCAGGAAGGTTGCTCAAATGGAACATCGAGTTGAGTCAATTCGACCAGAACTTCCAACCCCGAAGGTCAATAAGAGTGCATGCACTTGCAGATTTTATAGCAGAGTTCACCATCCTAGAAGATGACGTAGTAACCGAAGAGGATGACCCGCCAAAGCTACTCCTCGACCCTAATGCCTGGAAACTATACACTGATGGAGCTAAAAATGACAGACGATCTGGCGCTGGAGTGGTTCTCGAAACTCCAGAGAAACAGTTAATATATTATCTGAACTAGCCATATCGACCCTATGCTCTAGGACTGGAGTTCCACGCCACTAATAACGACTCCGAGTACGAAGCTTTAATTGTCGGGCTGGAACTCGCAAAGGAAATGGATATCACAAAGCTAGACATCTTTTGCGATTCCAAGATAGTCGTAAACCAGGTCATTGGAAAATTTCAGGCCAAGAGTGCAAGGCTGATATCATACTTGTAAAAAGAAGAAGATGCTGGATGGTTTTGACCACCACAGCATATCTCATATTCCCCGAACGGAGAATCAAAAGGCTGACAAGTTAGCGAAAATGGCTAGTTCAGATAATCCTTAGGATACGGAGCTGGTCCCAATTGAAGTACTACAGTCTCCTAGCATAGATCAGATGGAAGTTGATCTAGTACTGAACCTGAGAGGGAGTGATGGATGACTCCTCTAAAGAAGTTTTTGATAAATGGAACGCTTTCGACGAAGAAAAGTGAGAGGCGTGCAGTTATACGAAACGCATCCCGATATGTGTTGCAGGGCAATGTCCTATACAGACAAGGTTTCTCGATGCCCTTCCTCCAGTACCACCCATGATGACATCAAGCGTGTGCTGAAAGAGGTCCACAAAGGCGAATGTGGTGATCACACTGGAGGGCAAACGATGGCGAAGAAGGTATTGCGATATGGCTATTTTTGGCCTACCATAAACTAGTTAGGGTGCCACCTAGCCAGTTGAAGACAATGACAAGCCCGTGGCCTTTTTCCTTGTGGGGGATTGACATCATTGGGAGCCTTCCCATAGCAAATGGTAGAGCAAAGTTCGCTATTGTGGCCGTGGATTATTTCACTAAATGGGTAGAAGCAGAGCCTTTGACCACGATCACAACGAAGCGAGTGATCAATTTTGTTGTCAAGAACATTATATGTAGGTTTGGGATTCCAAAAGTCATCATAACCGGTAATGGGACCCAATTCGACAATTCCGAGTTTCGAGATTTCTATCAAAAGTATCATATCAAGAAAAGATACACCTCTGTGGCATATCCGCAATCGAACGGATAAGTCAAGCGGCAAACAAGGTGATTAAATCCATTCTAAAGAAAAGATTGAAGAGGGCTAAAGCCATGTGGGTTGATGAATTACCCTTGGCACCATGGGCCTATAGGACAATGTACAAGTCGGCTATGGGTCACACCCTGTTTCCCCTTGCTTTTGGATCTGATGCGGCCATTCCGGTCGAGTTGTAAGTACCATATCATCGAATCACTTATTATGATCCAATGACCAACAATGAGATGCTCCTTGAGTCTTTAGACATGGTTGAAGAAAAGAAGGATGAAGCCGATCTACGCGCCTTGAGGCACAAGCAACAAGTTGCTCAGTATTACAACAAGAAAGTCCGAGCTCGAACCTTCGAACCCGGAGACTTGGTTCTGAAGCGCGTCTTTCCACCCCCAGTACATATGGGCCCGAAATGGGAAGGACCGTACTCCATTATACAAAGGCTTGATAATGGAACCTTCAAGCTAGTAACCGTGGATGGAGATGAAATCCCTAGAGTGTGAAATGCCCAGCATTTGCGGCCTTATCTGACATGAAATTGTCAGTTTTACTCTTTTGTTTTTAGGACCATGTAAGAAGGCTCGACTTGCCTAGAACAGTCTGGTTACTTGAACAAAAGATTATAAAGTGGACGTAGGTCATGATTCGACCGAACCACTATAAAAATATCGCGTGTCATTTACCTTTTCTACACGGTTTCTTGTTTTCTCTTTTATTTTAATTAAAATAGATCATTACCATTTTGAGATTTGTTTTAAGCTAGGCAGCGATCACAATATACCTAATTCAAGACGCCGTCTATCAGATCGGAAGACTAATGGTAACTAAAGCTCCAAAAGTTGCGGCGAGGTAAGTCACACTACTATTTGCACTTTAACTCTCGAGATAAGGGAGAGCGTAAAAAGGACGCAAAAATAACGTCCCTAAGGAATTCAGGTGCACCGCGATAAAACCGACTTGATAACACTCTAACCCGCTGAAGGATCGGGAGAGTATAAAGGCGCTAGAGACTTAGCACCCCCAGAACTTCTGCTCCGCTAAAGGATCGGTGTGCAGACCAAGAATCGAGCAAGAACTCTAACCCATTGAAGGATCGGGAGAGTATAAAGGTGCTAGAGACTTAGCGCCACTCGAACTCTAACCCGTTGAAGGATCGGGGGAGTATAAAGGTTCTAGAGACTTAGCGCCACTTGAACTCTAACCCGTTGAAGGATCGGGAGAGTATAAAGGTGTTAGAGACTTAGCGCCACTTGAACTCTAACCCGCTGAAGGATCGGGAGAGTATAAAGGTGCTGGAGACTTAGCGCCACAAGTAATCTTACCCTGCCAAAGGATCGGGAGAGTATAAAGGCACAGTGACATATGCCACTCAAGGGCTCCCATCCCACCACATGAGTGGGGACAAGAATGAAAAAGGGGGCTCGAACCTTTCATTTCCGTGAATGGGGGCAGCATATGTATGACTCTAATCAATCCTCAATAAGCCCTGGCCAGGCACTATATTAATGACTGATTGGGGGCATGTGCATATGACACTTTGCATTCGTGAACAGTACACGTTTACTTAGTACACGAACTTTTCAATGACTATCATTCATGACTTCAGTATTTAGTTACGATTGTTTCGATTACGATTATTTTTAAATTTTGTGTTCAGGATAATAAACTCTGCAAACATGGTAAACTTGCTGGTACACAATGGTGTAAAAGAAATAGATTTTCATTCACCAAAAGCAGGTTTACAAGAACAAGAAGCTAAACAGAAGTGAGGGTCACTCTCACAATTACATTTTTTGGCCAGTGGAAAGCCTAAAAGCAAAAATATGAGCCAATAACTGCATTCTATTTACACTTAGCAGACGACATTGACTTCTTTTCCTTCTTCTGTTTCTCCAACTCCTTTTTCCAGCATCAGAGCGGTCACTCTTCTTCCTCTTTCTCTTATCAACTAGAGACTTCGGGGGAGAACTAGAAGGTTGGTATAACACCCTGTGAATTCTATAACGCTAAGCTTCACAAATTAAAGTATAATTAATTCTAATGAAAGAATTAAGGGAAACGGGTTACGCCATTGCGTTCGTCTCAGAATTCTGCTTGAGATAGAGTCTGAGTTTGCGCGAATCGGACTTCGTATGAAGGAGTTATGGCCTTCGGAAGTTTCAAAATCAAATTTAAATTCAAACAGCTCAGTTTTAAATTCAAAATTCAAAATTCAGGTTCAAACTGGGCTGGGCGGGAAAATTCTCACCCAAAGACCAGGTCGACCATGGTGTCGACCTGGTCACCCCAGGTCGACCAGGTCCCCCACAGGTCGACTATAGTGTCGACCTGGGTGTCGACCTGGGTTTCGACCTGGCTGGCCAGCTCTGGCTCTGGCTCGAATTTCTGAGGCCCTGTGTGTCACTAGGGCTGACGTGTCACCTCTTCATTGGCTCTCTGAATTTTGAATGGCCTAGATTCCTCCTATCTTCATCTGACGGCTCAAAACAACTTAAAAATCTATAAATACACCCTAACTCTCAACTGAAAATTCACACAAAAATATGAGAAAGGAGTCGTCATGCTACTAGGGAGGAATTGAACATAGCCGTCAAGAGAAAAGCCTAGAGACGAATCAAACTAAGAAGAAGATTTAAAGTTTAAATCAAAAGTTTTCAACGCAACGTTAGTCTACCCAAAGGAGCGCATTCCAATTTCAAAATTCAGAATCCAGAATTCAAGATTCTGCATTCGTTGTAAGTATAGTAACCTTTCAGAATATGAATAAGAATTACGATGTGATTCGATGTGAATGAAAATAGAATTGTGTTATTGTATTGTATAAAATTCTATGTATTTTGATGATTCTATCAAGACTTGTGTATTGACGTTTATGGCATAAATTGATTGATGCAAGCCTATTGAACAATTGTATATGAAAACAATGACACTTGCAAGTTTGTGGCAAAAGAAAAGAACTGATCCCTTTATGTATATGTCGATGGCATGGACTATGTATATTCCCTTAGTTTAAATTAGAATTTATGTAAACATGATTGAGACTTGAAACCTTTTATACCTACATGACCCAAAACCTATGATATCATTTTCATGTCTATTTGCAAGTATAATTGATCTATGTTAAGCATCGTTTGGGTTTCATAAATTATGCAAGTTCATGTCTATTTGCAAGTATAATTGGATCTATGTTAAGTATCGTTTGGGTTTCAAAAACTATGCAAGTTCATGTTGAAATAGGCTATGTGATTAAATGTTATAATTGGAACTTTTGGTGAATATACATCATGCTAGTTATGTGTTTGACATTATGCCAAGTTAAACATATTTAAACACAAGTTGTAAACTATGCCATTTCATATGTCACCTACTTAGTTGTACTTTGATTTGAATGCAAGTTCACATGACCCATCATTTATGTTAGTATCGCTAAACTGCAAGTTCATGCGCTACACACCCTTATATGTTGCAAAATATTACATGTTCTTAATTTCCCCTTTTCTTACGCTTATAAAGTTGGGCTGAATTGTGTCGAGCCCTACATTTGTTATAACGTTGCGAACGTATAAACGGGGGTAATAATGTTTGGTGTAAAACATGAAAGTATATGTTGGCATGTTTGGAACATGCCAATGACAATGACATTTAAGCGGTATAAATTGTTATTCCCAAGAATAAAAGATATGACATTTACATATATAATAATAAAATATGTAAATTTAGAAAACACGACGTGCTTAACCCGAGGTTGGATTGAGTTGTGATGTAAACCTGGCCGGAACCGCCCGGTTGTCCAGTAGTCACAACAATACCTATCCAATGTGGGTGTTAAGCATTGAACCTAATAAAGACCCGAGGTTAGACTGAGCTACGATGTAAACCTGCCCGGAACCGACCGGCATATCCAGTAACCGTAGCAATACCTGTCTAATGTGAGTGGTCTGGTGCTCCTAAGAGGCTAAGGACAGGTGGTAGGGTTAAGTCAACTATAACACTTAACCAAATTCGACATGTTAACACGAATTGATTGGTGGGGGTTAGGTAAATACAGACACTTAACCACTTAACATGTTTGACTAGAAAATCCTGGTAACGAGGGACCCATTTCAGTAGTAACCCAATTTAGGTATCAACGGTACCCTGAAACTAGGCAGGGTAGGGCACGATTACCGGGCTGATTGTAAGCGGTCAAATGACGGCGGTGGGTGCACAGTGCAGGTCTAATGGGGTGTGGGCGTGCACACACTTCAGAGCAGACAACCAGGGCGCTAGGGACACCAGTAGTATAACCTATGCCTTCTAGAATTTGTGTCGGGGCCGCCACCATGGGTCTTGATACACCCCATGGTGGGACCAGCATAGGTATCTACAATTCTTGGGGGGCGTATGACACATGTTAACGCGAGTAGGAGCCGATCTTTAAATAACGTTGGGGATCACTTCACCCTTACCGTGGGGTGCCAGTTAGAGTAAACTCAAGTAGATGCAGAGATATAATATGGGTGCGATAGTACATTCGACACTCCCTTAGCTTGTGACACCATCCTATTTTCAGTATATATCTATCATGCCCTTTTCTTATTCACATACTGAAGAGTTACTAGATTTACTCAGGCTTTATGTCTGACCCTATTTTCTTTTCGTCTTCTTTCTTTCGTTTCCTCCCCCCCCCCCTCCCCCAGGTCCACAGGGAGGAAACAGCTCAGCGCAGTCAGACTCTGTTCAAGCTCCAAGAACGTAGATGTATGATTTGGGTCTCTTTTGCTCGGACTATGGCTTTGGATATCACTATGGGGATTTTTGTCACTTTATTTATGTTTTATGCTTTTTAATAATCAAGACAGTTATGATGTAGTAATGATGGAAGTATTTTGAGACAATTATGGAATGTTTGGTTTTTGGAACAGGTATTGATGAATAAAAGTCTGTTGGTTTCCGCTGTTTAAATTACGTGTATTTATATCTGTCTTGAGTTTATCTGTGGCTTTTGCTTATAAACCTCCACCAAAATTAAGGCATTCCCTTTGTGAGTGACCTTAACGGAGGTGGGGTGTTTCCCTTGGTATCAGAGCATAGGTTTACCAGACAAGATAAAAGTTTTTGAAATTGTTTTCAAAAGAAAGTTTAAAGAAGCATTTTTCAAGAAAAAGTGTTATATTTATAAAAGACAAAATCCCCCAAAGCCATGTGCCCTATCTATCTCTCTCTATCCTTCGTTTTGAATTTTTCCCTTTCTGTTTCAGCATGTCTGGAGACCTTAACCTCCCGGAAGGAGTGCCGATTCCCGGCTGGTATAGGAGGTGCTTAGAAGCAAGGGCCAATGGCGCGGGCCCAACAGACATCCCTCCTCCAGTGGTTGCGGTTCCTCCTCCACCTCCTCGTGGAAATGCCTTCGCAAAAACATGTAGATACTTCAAGGCAATGGGTGGAAAAGATTTTTATGGGATAGAATCCTTTGTAGGGGCAAGAAACTGGCTAAAGGAGACTGAGGATCTGTTTGTCATCTTTGGACTGGATGACAGGTAAAAGATACAACTAGCGGTATGGTTGCTTAAGGATGAGGCTTCCTATTGGTGGGAAGTTACCAATGCCCAGTGGGCGGTGGAAACATGGGAGGATTTCAGGACGAGGATTGAGATGAAATTCCTCTCCCAAGCAGAAAGGAGCCTGCAAATGGAAAAGTTCCTAACTCTGAAATAGGGAAGCATGACGATCAGGGAATATGATAATCAGTTTAACTAGCTGGCCAGATTTGGGTTAGACTTAGTAAACACCCAACACAATAAGGCACTTCGCTTCGTCAAGGGTTTGAATGAGCCTCTACACAGCCTTGCCATGACCCATGTATCCACAGGAGCGACTTATGAAAGCTTGGTGGACATGGCATTGCTACACGAGGAAGATCACGGTAAGAAAGAAGTTAAGTTGGAAGAGAAGAAAGAGGGTCTACAAGCCAAGAAAACAGACTTCAAGAAAGGAGGAAAGAACAATAAGCCCCGTGAGAAGAGAAGGTGCAATTTCTGGGGCATTGTGGGCCATATATCAAAAGACTGCCGGAAAAGAAAGGAGAAGATGGGTGGTTTCTTCCATTGTGGAGAGACTGGGCACAAAGCTAAGGACTGTCCAAAGAAGAAAGGGCAGGGACAGAAAGCTGGATCCACTTTAGGGGGTCAGGTTCATGCGCTAGTGGCACCTCAGCAAGAAAGAGTGTTAGCCTACTTTGTGAACTAGGCAACACAAAGTCGAGATGTAAAACGTTGAAGAACTTAGAAAGCATCATAGCGGATCGGATCGGAGAGATGTTGTTGTTCGGATCGGAGAGATGTTGCTGTTCGGATCAGAGAGATGTTGCTGTTCGGATCGGAGAGCTGCTACTATTTGGATCGAAGAGGCGCTGCTATTCGGATCGGAGGGCTACCTACTATCAGTCGGATCGGAGGGCTACCTAATACCGGGTCGGAACGGAGCAGAGCAAAATGGATAAGGACTTAGTTTTAGGTTAATCCGGGTCGGATCGGATACCCCGATCCGAACCCCCTTTGCAGGCTCCTCCGAACCGAACCTATAATCCACGTCACTTCCCCACACGATCGCCTGAAGATGCGGAGCGGTTATGACTAGTTCCTACCCACGATAATCTCTATTCTGATGCGCTGTCAGCACTGGAGTCCATCCGAACCCGAGGACGATGGGATGGAAGACACGTGGCTCCGATCCGGATCGGGTTCTGACTAAATTTTCACCTATAAATACCTTGCCTGGAGACAATTAAAGGGATCTTCTTTTTGGCACTTTGAGAGTTCAACCACTTTCATAAACCGAATTCTAGCACTCCCGGATAATCCAAATCGTCTTTCAACATTTGTTTTGAGACAATTGAGTGAATGTATGTGAGTTGTGAGTGAAATTGAGTGAACATCTCATTGTAATTGCAACTATATCATCGAGAATAGTGATTGACAAGTGGACGTAGGCTTTTCAACGCCGAACCACTATAAATTCTGTGTCTCCATTTTACTTTTGATCTTATTTTAGTGTGATTTTAGTCAATTTGGGTGTTAGAACCACTTTTTGGTCTAACATTTTGGTGCTTTCACTGAGAAACATATGAATTCTCTGTTTTTCGGGATTATCATTCTACTTTTTGGACCGTTGAGTTCAAAGAAGTTAATCCTCAAGTTTCGACGCTCTTGAATATTTGTTGATTGATTGTTGAAGAACTACGGCCAAAGGAAAAGGCAAGGAAGTTCAAACTAGTCGAGGGAACGGAGTTGGTGAAGATCAGCAAAATGCGGTTGTGACAAGGTCTCGTGGGCAGAGCTCGGCAGTGGAACGGACTGATACAGGAAATCCGAACCGCACTCAAGGGGAGAGCTCTGATCCGATCCGGGTAGGAGAATCTGAAGCAGTGCACTCCCCCAACCTGAACCGACCCGAGCAACTCGCACTACACCGATCCGACTTGGCTTCCCAGCTCCGACCCGAACAGGTCTCCCAGCTCCGACCCGACCTGATTGCCCATCTCCGATCCGACCCGTCACTTTGTGATGTTGGAACCTCTACTCGAGGCCCTTCAAATGCTCCGACTCCAGCCACCAGGGTCAATGATCAGGTCAATCCATCTGCGCCTATTACTCAAGGAGATTTCTCGCGCCTACTTGACATGCTTGAGAGTACTAGGGAGGCTATGAAAATCCACGAGCGCACCAATCTCATGATGCAAGAAAACATGAGACTCATGAGCAGGGAAATTAGCGAACTCCGTAGACAGAGAACCCCATCCCCGTTTCGCCACACACCAATGGATCAGTCTTCTTCTTCCGAGGAAGAACGGCCCCGTGAAAGAAGGCCGCTCGAACGACCTCAGAATTTGGAGCAGCTGACGTTCGGATCTTTGGGGTCCCGCGAGGATGTTGCACGAGTACTAGGACTTAATGATCCAAGCTTGAGAGAGCCTATGTTGTTACCGATGCAGGGATCCCATGTATTACCTAGAGACCCTAACCTTACCAATCTCACTCAGGGGCAGATGCTCCAGCCCCTTCCTCCTGAGATCGACCGAGAGCGTAGGGAACGAAGCAGAGCAGAAGCAGCTCAAAGAAGAAGGGCGTCCCCTGAGCAAGAGCCCAGAGGAAACCCAAACATCAGAAGAAGGGCATCTCCTAAACAAGAGCCCAGAAGGAACCCGGATACCAGGGCCAGGGAGCCTGAACGGTCCCTGACTAATGCTGACGTATGGGCAATGGTACGCCAGATTATGTCCGAAAGCCGGAACTACACCAATGAATATTATGGCATTGAGCGAAGCCATACTCCTTTCACTAATGACATCCTCAACTTTCAATTTCCCCGACGTTTTAACCTGCTGCAGATGGACAAGTACAATGGGAGAACCGATCCGGGACAGCATTTGATGCAATACTCATGGCTCATGAATGCTGTTGCTGCTCCTGAGGCAGTGAAGTGTAAAGCATTCCCGATCTATTTAGAAGATGTGGCGCTGCTATGGTTTACCCGACTTCCCCCTCGGTCGATATCGAATTATAGGGAATTGAGCGAACGTTTTATGAATCAGTTCCGACTCCATACCCGAAAGTCTAAGAGTGTTATTGAATTATCAAGAATTAAGCAGGCGCCGGGAGAGTCTTTGAGGTCATATCTCGACCGTTTCAACTTAGTTGTGACTGAAGTTAGTGACCCGCACGAGCCCACCATCTTGATGGCTTTGATGGAAGGAGTCGATCCTGACTCCGAATTTGGAGATTACCTTTCTGGGAAGCCGCCTCCCACAAGAGAGTTGTTCTATGAAAAGGCCGATATTCGGTTAAGACGAGAGGAGGCCAGGGAAAACCGAAAGAGAAAGTCTATAGCGGCTTCAAAAGAAAATGTTCAGAGTAATGTCGTCGTGAAGCAGTCTGGAGAAAGTTCCGGAAAAGTTGAGGTGAATGTGGGAAACAAGAGTGGAAACGACAATAATGGAAATGGGGGCAACAACAACAACCGTAACGCGAATGGTAACAGAAGAAATAGAAATAGGGGAAGTGATCCTAACAAAAGACCCCGGTTCCAGACTTATGAGAATTATACACCGTTGAATGACACTTTGGAGAACATTTACTTGGATACATACAATGTTTTGAAATATAAAAGACCGCCACCTCGCGACTCAACGGAGAAAGAAATGGCAACTGGAAAGTTTTGTTTGTTTCATGGAACTCATGGGCATTCAACCAATGAATGTCAACATTTGAGAGACGTGATTTAGAAGCTGCTGCGCGAAGGGAAATTGGATGAATATAAGGTTGCCCCGAGAGACAGGGGGCAAGGAGAACAGGCTCCAAAACAGATCCAATCTGCTCCCAAGCCTACAGCGCAGCAGAAAGGCAAGGGAATTGTTATCAACTCCATAGTGGGTGGACCCCACCCAGCGATCCACAGTTTTAGAGCAATAGATCAATATGTAAATGCAGCTAAGCACGTAGATGTGGATGAATGTGATGATTTGGAAGATATCGCCCCCATAAAGCAACAGAAGACAATGTTTGACGACGTGGTATTCCGTAGCAGAGATAATACCGGGATCCAGTCACCCACCGACGATCCGTTGGTCATTACCACCACCATTGGGCCGACATTGGTTCATAAGGTGTTAGTAGACAATGGAAGCTCTGTTAATATTTTATTTAAAAAGTCATTCGATCAGATGAAGCTTGAATCTGAAGATTTGAAGCCATGCGAAGGTTGGATCCGAGGCTTCAACGGAGCATCGACAGCTCCAATGGGGTACATAGAATTGCCCGTAACCTTGGGGCAAGGAGAACGCCGAAGAGTACGGATGCTTCAGTTCGTAGTATTGGACGTAGATTCGCCTTATAATGCATTTTTGGGAAGGCCTGCCCTTGCTGAGTTCAGGGCTTGCATCGCCCATTGGTGTTTATTGCTTAAGTTCCCAACTGAAGTCGGAACCAGAGTAGTGAGAGGAGATCAAGTCTCCGGACGGGCCTGCTATGTTGCCGAATTAAAGATGTTGATGAAGGGACTTAACATCGAGTGTAAAGGTGCCTCGCCTCCTCCAAAGGAGGGCTTGGCATAGCAATTAGAGGGATCGGCCCCGAAGGAGTTGCCCAAAGGAACGCTTGAAGACCTGTATCCCAGAAAAGACGAGGAACCAGAGACTAGAAATGCAACTCCTAATGAAGCGACAGTGGACATTCCCATTGATGAAGCTGATCCAACAAGAGTTTTGAAGATTGGATCCCAGTTGGATCCACGTCGGGCCAAAGAACTAACTGACTTCCTGAAGGCAAACTTGGACGTGTTTGCCTGGACCCACGCCGACATGTGTGGGATATCGCCATCCGTAATAAGTCATTCACTAAATGTAAACCCGAAACACCCGCCTGTAAAGCAAAAGAGACGTATGCTGGGCCCAGAGAGGTTGGCCGCTCTGAAAGAAGAAGTGGAGAAGCTGAAACAGAACGGATTTATTAGAGATTCGACATATCCCGACTGGATATCGAATCCCGTCTTAGTAAAGAAGCCGAATGGAAAGTGGCGGACTTGCATTGATTTTTCAGATTTGAACAATGCTTGCCCGAAAGATAGTTTCCCACTTCCCAGGATTGACCAGCTTGTAGATTCGACAGCGGGACACGAACTTCTTTCTTTCACGGACGCATATTCCGGGTACAACCAAATTCCTATACACGTTCCAGATCAAGAACACACAAGCTTCATTACAAATTTGGGGTTATACTGTTACGTGGTCATGCCGTTCGGATTGAAAAACGCCGGAGCCACTTATCAGCGCTTGGTGAACAGGATGTTTTATAATCAAATAGGGAAGACTATGGAAGTTTATGTGGATGATATGCTTGTCAAATCGAAATAGTCCTCCAGCCATACGCAAGACTTGGCAGAAATGTTCGGTATCCTGCGAAAGTATCGGATGAAGTTGAATCCTTTGAAATGTTCATTTGGAGTGGCATCGGGAAAGTTTCTAGGCTTCATTGTGAGCTCCCGAGGGATTGAAATCAACCCCAGCCAAATAGCAGCGATTAGAAACATTGAAGAACCGAGGAGAATTAAAGATGTCCAAAGTCTTGCGGGGAAAGTAGCCGTGTTGAGTAGGTTTATCTCCAAAGCCACGGACAAATGCGTCCCATTTTTTGATTTGATTAAAAGGGGAAAGAAGAACTTCGAGTGGACTCCGGACTGTGTTGAGGCCTTTCGAAATTTATTGGAATTGCTAGAAAAACCGCCGATTTTTTCAAAGCCAGTGGATCACGAAGAGTTATTTGTTTACTTAGCAGTTTCGGCTCACGCTGTTAGCACAACCTTGGTTCGAGAAGAAGACAAAGTGCAAAGGCCAGTATATTATGTAAGCAAGAAATTGGCAGCGGCAGAACGCAACTACCCAAAGATTGAGAAGCTCGCTTACAGCCTCCTAATCGCCTCCCGAAAACTTCGTCACTATTTCCAAGCTCACCCAATAACCATATACACTGACCAACCTCTAAGGCAGGAGTTGCAGAGACCCGAAGCATCGGGACGATTGATCAAATGGAATATTAATTAAGTCAGTTTGATTTAAATTTTCAGCCGCGGAGGTCGATCAGGGGGCAGGCTCTGGCTGACTTTATAGCAGAGTTCACAATCCCAGAGGAGGAAATAATCGATGACAAAGTGGTCAAGTCCGAAGATGAGTTAAAATTAGATCCATGGAAGCTATACACTGACGGAGCCAAGAACGACCGAAGGTCCGGAGCTGGAATCGTCTTAATCACTCCTGAAGGACGGTCGTTATATTACGCTCTACGATTAGAATTTTCGGCGACTAACAATGATTCTGAATATGAAGCCCTGATTGCCAGTTTGAAGCTTGCTAAAGACCTCGGAATAAAAACGTTGGACATATTCTGCGACTCCAAAATCGTAGTTTGCCAAGTGCGAAAGGAGTTTGTGGCTCGGGGACCTCGACTCATTGCCTACCTCAGGAAAGTGGAAAAGCTGTTGAGCAACCTGGAGCGGTACAACATAAGCATATCCCAAGAGCCGAAAACCAGAAGGCAGACAGGCTGGCAAAGCTAGCTAGTTCCGACAACCCGGAAGAAACTGAAACAATTCCAATTGAAACGTTGGAATCGCCAAGCTTTGAGTCGATGGAAATTGAGTTCGCTTTCGAAGCGGAAGCGGAGAAGGAGTCGTGGATGACCCAATTAAAAACTTCCTTAAGAATGGGACACTCCCATCAAAGAAGAGTGAGAGACGGGCTATAGTTCGCAAGGCCACCAGATACATTCTTCAAGATGATACTCTTTATAGACAAGGATTTTCTATGCCCCTTTTACGATGTATAGCACACGACGACATCAAACGTGTACTAAGAGAAGTACACGAAGGTGAGTGTGGAGATCATACAGGAGGTCAGACTTTAGCGAAAAAGATATTGCGGTATGGATACTTCTGGCCCACAATTAATAAAGATGCGGTTGATTATTCACGACGCTGCGATAAGTGCCAGAGATTTGCCTAAATCCCCAGAGCACCGTCGACCCAACTCAAATCGATGGTGAGTCCTTGGCCTTTTGCCATGTGGGGAATTGATATCATCGGAGTTCTACCAATTGCTAAAGGAGGAGCGAAATATGCAATAGTCGCTGTGGACTATTTTACGAAGTGGGTGGAAGCTGAGCCCCTAACCAAGATCACGGCGGGAAAGGTGATAAGTTTTGTGGTTAGAAATATTATATGCCGATTCGGGATCCCAAGGACCATTATAACTGATAACGGAACCCAGTTCGATGGTGCTGAATTCAGAAATTTCTGCTAGAAATATAAGATCGACAAACGGTACACTGCGGTTGCCTATCCGCAGTCGAACGGGCAAGTAGAAGCAATAAACAAAGTTATAAAATCCATCCTCAAGAAACGGTTAGAGCGCGCAAAGGCAAAATGGGTTGACGAATTGCCCTTAGCTTTGTAGGCATATCGAACAACATTTAAGACAGCTACTGGTCATACCCCTTTATCTCTCTCTTTTGGTTCAGAAGCAGTAATTCCAGTAGAGCTTGAGGTTCCCTCCCACCGGGTGACGTATTATGACCCGATGACGAATCGGGCACTCTTACTCGAGTCTCTTGATGAAATCGAAGAAAAAAGGGATGAAGCAGATTTGCGCACGGCAAGACATCGATGTCAGATGGCATGCTATTACGACAAAAAAGTTCGCCTTAGGACTTTTGAACCAGGAGATTTGGTGCTAAAGAGAGTCTTTCCATCCCTTCCTCACCTCGGTCCAAAGTGGGAAGGACCCTTTGTCATCCAACGGAAACTTGAAACATGAACCTTCAAGTTAACGACCGTAGATGGCGAAGAGGTACCTAGGGCATGGAATGCCCAACACTTGATGCGATATTTGGATTAGAAATGTTGTACTCTTTGCTATTTTTCTTATGAACTCTGTAAAAAGGCACGACTTGCCTTAGGAAAGTCTGATGATATGAATAAAGAACTATAAAGTGGATGTAGGCTACGACTTAGCCGAACCACTATAAAAATATCGTGTGTCATTTACTTTCATGCATTATATATATACCTTCATCTACTATTCTGTTGCGATTATGGAATATAAGATGATTTAAAACCTGAAAGGTTGAAAACAGTTTATACGCAAGAAAAAGCACAATGACTGTTTGTGCGATAAGACATAAAAGAATGGGAAGACAACATTCTTAACTCTAACTCTCGAGAATTAAGAGAGTATAAAGGACGGGAAGACGACGTCCTCTGAGGCGTGAAGGTGCACCCAGACAAGAGACCGCCTCAGTAAGAACTCTAACCTGAGTATAAGACAAGAGAGTATAAAAATGCCAGAAAAAACGACAGGCATTGACGGCACAGAGAATGCAATCTCGTCGAAAAATCAGGGACATTCAGACTACTTGATTAAGTCTTGAATAGTTTTTTGAGATTGACTGGGGGCATATATGTATACACATATTTCCCCCCACCATAACTTCATTACACAACTATAGTAAGACATGCATTCTTACATAAGTGCAAAACTAATGACTAACAGACATTGCAGAAAATGAATTATTTTCTATTTACAAATGAATGAATTTGTACAGGAAAATAGGCAAAAAGAAGGTGCAAGGGCCACCCTTACAGCAACAATTATTGGTCAATCAAACGCTAAAATAACGCAAGACACTTCATCATTTGGACTTTGAAGAGGGCCTGGACTTCTTAGCAGCCTTCTCCGCATCTCTCGCCTCTTTCTCGGCCTCCGTCAGTATGCGCTTTGACTTTTTCTTCCCTGAAGCTGAAGTGCTGGAATCAGTCGACTTCTTCCCGGAAGGCGGAGCGCTGGAATCAAGAGAATACTTTTTAGCAAGTTCCTTTGTAATGGATCTAGTCGAAAGCTTAACAACTAACCTTGATCTCGCATCCACTACTGCGAGGGTCTTAAGGCTTTCAGGGTCTAAGTCTTCAGATTTAAGCTGCATGCGTTTATCTTGGTCAGCTTTCAGTGCAGCTAAGGTAACATCATCAGCGCTTTTCGACTCCCCGACTATTGCCACCTCCGGATCTTCCTCATGTCCCCCATCGCCGCAATCGTCCTTTAAGGCATCTATCATTTCGTCATCACGAGGAGTGTCAGCCTTAGATGGTTCGCTTCCTTCTCTTAAATCTATGGGAGCAGCCTTGTCCTTTCCCCCTTTTGCCTTCTCCGTAGGCTCCACCCCAGAGGCGGTTCCCTCGGACACATCTGTCTTTCCGGACGGCTCAATACCTACAGAGTGAGAAGCAACAGTTATCAACTCAGGAGAAAATAATGGGTTTTTCATCGATTGCTCAATCACGTGGCGAAAGGTAGAGATAGCCTTGACGAATTGAGGTGAAAATGTAGAGATACCTTCCGAAGACTTCTCGGCTGGAGTAACTGCTGTCTCCGATGCCGTTTCGGGAATAGGGGATAAAAGAGTTATTCGAGGGATCCCCGGGTTTTCAGGATCATATCCCTCTATTTCAGAAGTTGCGGGGCAGTAGAAGAGGAACCAGCCTCGGGAATGTTCTTTTGCTTAGTCCTCCGCCTCTCTTCGTCCATAGCAGCAGCAATGAGGCGGCGCCCTTCAGCTAGGCGTTCTGGCTCATCATCTCTTAAATATTTCTCCATCAGCTTGTCCTCGTCAATGGAATCAACCTTGAGCTCCTCTTTCTCCCACTCAACGATTTGACTCCATACCTGGACTAGAGTAGATGGATAATCTTCAATCCAAGAAATGTTTCGGCGGCGGATGATGTGCGCAAAGAATTCAATCATTAATTCGCCGAAACCCTGAACCTCTCCCTCATCCTCCAACAGTTGTTTGCGGGCTTCTTCAGCGGATTTGATAGCACATTCGACGTTACCCTCCGCTAGGGCAGCCCTGTTCTCCGCCTCTACTAGCTTAGAAGCCAAGTCAGTATTTTTCTTTTCCAGTTCAACGTTCCTCCTTGCTAACTCGGCATTCTTCCGCTCAAGGTCAGCGTATGCAAGTCGCGTTTTGGCAGCATCTGACTTGGCATCTTCGGCTTTCTTTTTCAGCTCCGAACGCTCTTGGGTATGGGACTCAAGCAAATCATGATAACGTTTTTGCATATTTTCAAATTGTTGTTTGAAGCTAGTAGCATCCCGTTGAGCAACAGCAAGCTGGGCCTGTGTATCCTCCAAATCTTTTCCTAGATTCATTAAGGCCTTTGCATCGTCTTAAGCGGTTTTTTGCATCGAATCAGCATTCGTGATTAAAGTACGGATGATTCTGGAAAGGTTGCGTGAATACTTGAACATTTCAGAATACTGTTTCTCGACCGCATCTATCTTTGCTTTGGCCTCATCTGCCCACCTTGAAGAAATAGGCTCAAGGGCAGGTAAAAAAGTCAAGTTTTCGAAGTAATGTTCAGGAAATTGCTTCTCCAGATACGCCCGCTTAACTGCAGTTTCAGCGTCTAGCGGTGGAGGGGCAGGAATTGTCAGCTCAGTATCCCTGTGCGTGGAGGACTCAATAGCCCCTTTATCCGTTCTAGACCGTGTAGCAGGGACCTTACGCTTGCTTCGTGACTCAGTATCTTTTGGCGGACTCCTCTCCATGCCACGTTTTTCTTAAGAAGAGGTTGAATCTTTTGATTGCGACCTG
This sequence comes from Allium sativum, assembly GCA_030737875.1. Classification (NCBI taxonomy): domain Eukaryota; kingdom Viridiplantae; phylum Streptophyta; class Magnoliopsida; order Asparagales; family Amaryllidaceae; genus Allium; species Allium sativum. Next base: position 296,036,277 of record CM060918.1, on the reverse strand, counting down.
TCCTCTTCCCGACGACCTTGATAACCTTTATATCGTTCTGGGTCTGTCCGGACAGGAGAGCGAGAACGTGAGGTTCGCGAACGATAAGAATCATCGGGTCTTCTGTCCTCCCTACCGCGATCTTCACGGTGATCATGCTCAGTATCATAGGGCGGATTTGACATGCTACGGCGAAGTTTCCTGATATCATAGTAAGATCGGGACATCATGCCTACACAACAAAACAAATGAAATTCAGGATAAATATTTTCACAAAGAGAGATGCTGTGAATAGTGGTGTTATTGTGTAAAGTGCGTCCTAAGTGGTGTTTTCCCCCCGACAAACCCGAGTCCGAAGTTAGACTAGTACGAGCGGGTTCTTTGGCTTTAGCAGGAGTGGTCTCTTCGGAAGAAGTGAAAACTAAAGGATTCTTCCTAAAATCCTCTGAAGTGTAAATAGTTTCAGGTAAGGGGAGATCCCCCAAACCCTGAAATAGTGGGTCATCAGTGCTAGGGACATCTCCCTCAGAAGCATCGATCGGTGACTCTTTGGAAGACGTTGACCTTTCCGGAGAAATGGCATCCTCGGGAACAGTGTACCCTTCGCGATGCTTTTCGGCCATGTTAGCCAATTCATCATCTTGGGTAGAAGAAGGAGAGGGTGAAGCCTGGAGAGGCACTGTAGGGGCTCTCGAACCTTCGCCCGTTTCAGGGATCACGTCCACTGGGGGAATATATACATATGGAGCCGTCCCATGACCAATGCTACAAGTAACAGATAGCAACCCATGAAAATGAAGATATTCGTCCTTAAGGACTTCATCAATAGTTAAAAACTTCTGATCGCCATTAAGGAGCTGGTGCATCCGGTCAAAGAATACTTGGTCTGATATTTGTTTTGGGTTATCGACTGCGAACAAAAAGAAAAACGAGTTAAGGCGATGGCTTAAATGTATAGAGTCGAGATTTAGAAAACCAGTGCTTTACTTGATTTCGTCCACCTCCTAGCACACCCTGGCTGTCGCTTCACATAAAACCATTCTAACCTGGAATCCCCAGCTTTACTACTGAATGGCGCTGGAATTATTTTCCTCTTAGGGACAGACTCAAAGTAACAGAAAGAAGGAGTCTCTCGAGTCCGATGCTTGAAGTTATAGAAGAAATGAACGTCATCAAAAGTGAGCTCTATGCCTAAGATCTCACGGTACGCTACATATAAGGTGTACAAGTAAGCATAAGAATTAGGGTGCAGCTGCATGGGGGCAATCCGCATTTGTCTTAGAAAATCGACGATGAAAGGAGAAAATGGAGGGATAGCACCGACCATGCACATCAACCGAGTAATTGCCATATACCCTTCTGGAGGGTTGTGGGGACGGTCAGTTCTCGAAGGCACCAGGTTGTTCCTTTTTAGTATCCCGTATTTTAGACGAATTCGGATAAGTCTGTCGTTGTCGATCGTCGATTCAACAGAATCTTGGGGTGATTCCAATATGACGGCAGATTCAAATTCATCAGGAGCTCGGTCGTCGCCAATCCCTCCGTCCTCTTCACAACCTAGGGAAACTCCACCCTCCGAAGACACATTATCGCTTTTGCGAGTTCCAACCTCGTAGTCTGAGCCCTCATCATTCCATTCTGGATCCGAGGAAGAAGATATGTCCTCAAGAGTAATTTTGTTGGATGTCTCCGGGGCCTCCTTCTTCCCGGCTAGTCTAGAAGAGCGTCTGGGTCTCATGGTCACAAAACTATTGAAGAAGCAATAGCACAAGTTAGAGTAAATTAGCCCATATCCCCCCGTGCATGTGTGCAAACTAAAGTGTAAACAGTGTATGCGGAAAGTGTAAAGTTAATGTTTGAAAGTGCGACGCAAAATTTTGGCAAAGTAATAAGGATCAAGGCAGTTCTTGATGTCCAGTTATGTTCGCAAGGAACTATCCTAACTGTCCATTAAGTTGAAGATTATGCCAAGAGTTGACTGGGCCAGTTAAACGAGTTTTTATGCCTTAAGATGGACTGCCCTTCGGTTCGGTTCGGGCGCATTTATTGGGATCGGATCGGGGGCGTAGCCCTGCCTTGGGCTCGGATAAACATTGAAGCTCAGGAATCAAAATCGGATCGGCTCGGAAGTAGATTCCCCGAACAGTTCGGGTTGGATCACGCAGTCATGCCTCTCCTCCTTTATCTTACAGTCCGACCTGATCCGGTTAGGTGAGCTCCATTCCCCCCTTCTTTAACTACTTGTCCCGACCCGATCCAACCTTCTGGATTTCTCTTCTTTTTCCCTTCCTCCACTTTCCATACTCCATCGCCCGAACCGACTCCCTGTGATCTTCTTCTTCCTCTTCTTGAGTCTTAGACCCAATATCATCTCCGACGTCCCAGTCATGACCGAACAAACTACGACTCCCTCTTCCAACGCCTCGAAGTAGCAACGAAGCCACCAACGACAATAACGAAGGAAGAGGATGCTGTAGCATGGTAATCACATTCAGATCGATCGAATTGACCATAAATTTCAATTAAAACCTATTATCATGAGGTCGATCAGGGATTTAGACCTACCAAGGTGGATAAGCTGGAGATTCACACGAGAATGGTAAAGAGTTTTTTTCTCTTTTGAATCCTAGAGTTTCGGAGCAGAACTTGTAAAACGATAAATAAAAAGAAAGTGGGAGGAAGATGAAGGCTGAATTTATATAAAAACATGGTGACTATTCGTCTCCCCGTTCGGACCGGCTCGAAGGCCCAGTAGCGTAGCTTGGCCCACTAGTCCAATGCGAAATAGAAGAAGAAGGGGATCCGTTCGGGTCGGAATCCGAACCGAACAGAATGTCATATCTCAGCATGTCATGTGAATTAAATTAAAATTTGAAGAAGAGGATGAAAGCACAAGGAAAGTCAAAGGAAAGATTGCCTAGAAGGCGATATGCATTGATAATCAAAGCATGCTCCGTTTCCAACTGAAGCATCCTTTGTGGGGGCAAAATGTTAGCCTACTTTGTGAACTAGGCAACACAAAGTCGAGATGTAAAATGTTGAAGAACTTAGAAAGCATCATAGCGGATCGGATCAGAGAGATGTTGTTGTTCGGATCGGAGAGATGTTGTTGTTCGGATCAGAGAGATGTTGTTGTTCGGATCGGAGAGCTGCTACTATTTGGATCGAAGAGGCGCTGCTATTCGGATCGGAGGGCTACCTACTATCAGTCGGATCGGAGGGCTACCTACTACCGGGTCGGAACGGAGCAGAGCAAAATGGATAAGGACTTAGTTTTAGGTTAATCCGGATCGGATCTGATACCCCGATACGAACCCCCTTTGCAGGCCCCTCCGAACCGAACCTATAACCCACGTCACTTCCCCCCACGATCGCCTGAAGATGCGGAGCGGTTATGACTAGTTCCTAACCACGATAATCTCTATTCTGATGCGCTGTCAGCACTGGAGTCCATCCGAACCCGAGGACGATGGGATGGAAGACACGTGGCTCCGATCCGGATCGGGTTCTGACTAAATTTTCACCTATAAATACCTTGCCTGGAGACAATTAAAGGGATCTTCTTTATGGCACTTTGAGAGTTCAACCACTTTCATAAACCGAATTCCAGCACTCCCGGATAATCCAAATCGTCTTTCAACATTTGTTTTGAGACAATTGAGTGAATGTATGTGAGTTGTGAGTGAAATTGAGTGAACATCTCATTGTAATTGCAACTATATCATCGAGAATAGTGATTGACAAGTGGACGTAGGCTTTTCAACGCCGAACCACTATAAATTATGTGTCTCCATTTTACTTTTGATCTTATTTTAGTTCGATTTTAGTCAATTTGGGTGTTAGAACCACTTTTTGGTCTAACAAAGAGGTAGTAATATTTCTGTAGAAAGTGTAGTCTATCTTTATGATCATCCAATTCGTACACTTTTTGACTCTGGCGCATCACACTCTTTTATTTCCTCTGCCTTAGTAGAATCTCTGCATCTAGACACTAATATGGTAGAAGATCCCTTAGTAGTTTCAAATCCAGTTGGGGGCTCCGCTTACTTGTCAATGGTTTGTTTGGGTTTGCTATTCTCAGCGTTGAGTTTAGTTGTGATGCCTTTGTCTTAGGCTTCTCGGGGTATGGTTTGATCTTAGGCATGGACTGGTTATCCAGTAATAGTGCCATTCTTGATTGTGAGAAAAGAGTAGTTAGGCTCTTGACTCGGCTTGGTAACACTCTAGACATTTCTTGTAATCCCTTGAATGCTGTTATGCTAAGTTATCTAGAGTCGCTTGATGCTTCTGATGAGAATTTGCAATCAGTGAGAGTAGTACGGGAATATCTGGATATCTTTGAGGAGGTGAAAGGCTTACCTTCGAGGCGGAAAATAGACTTCCGCATATATCTTGTGGATAACGCAAAGCCTGTAGCTTTACATGTCAGACACATGGCTCCAAAGGAGAGAAAGGAGCTCAGTAAGCAGGTTAAAGAACTTCTCGAAAAAGGGGTTCACTAGACGGAGCATTTCAGAATGGGGTGCTCCAGTGGTGTTTGCAACTAAAGCGGACGGTTCGCTTCGCCTTTGCGTCGACTATAGGGAGTTAAACAAATTGACCAAGAAAAATAGGCACCCTCTTCCCCGAATCGACGATTTGTTTGATCATCTTGTAGGTGCAACGGTCTTCTCCCAACTTGATCTGGCAACTGGGTTCCATCAGCTAAGAGTAGCTGAAGATAGTATTGATAAAACGACGTTCAGAACCCCAGACGGTTTCTTCGAGTGGCTTGTCATGCCTTTCGGCTTGACAAATGCACGCACTTATTTCGTAGACCTAATGAGCAGGGTGTTCAGAGAATTCCTCAACAAATTTGTGGTTGTCTTCGTAGATGATATCTTAATCTTCTCAAAGAATGAGGAAGAGCATGCCCAGCATCTGAAAGAAATCATGGAAACTCTTCGAGCTCATCAACTAAAAGCCAAATTCTCCAAGTGTCACTTCTGGAGAAAAGAAGTAAGATTTATTGGGCATATAGTGTCCGAAGAGGGTTTGGCTGTGGACCCTGCAAAAGTGGTGGCAGTGCAAGATTGGAAGACACCAAGAAATGCAACCGAAGTTCGAAGCTTTCTTGGGCTAGCAGGTTTTTACCGAAAGTTTATTAGGGATTTTGCGAAAATCTCAGCCCCACTCACAAGGCTAACAAAGAAGAATCTGGTGTTCACTTGGGATTTGGATTGCGAGTTTGCTTTCCAACGATAAAAAAGGGCTCTCACAACAGCCCCAGTTCTGACTTTGCCAGATAGAAGCAAAATGTTCACGGTATACACGGATGCATATGGAACGGGACTAAGCGCTGTTCTAATGCAAGAAGGAAGGGTAGTAGCCTATGGTGAAAGACAATTAAAAGTTCATGAAAAGAACTACCCAACCCACGATCTTGAGTTAGCCGCCATCGTCTTTGCACTTAAGTCTTGGCGCCATTATCTCCTAGGTGAGAAGTTCGAATTATACACTGACCATAAATCGTTGAAATATCTCTTCTCACAGAAGGATATTAACCTGAAGCAGCAAAGATGGATGGAGTTTCTTGCCTCGTATGACTTTGAAATTTCCTATACTCCCAGTAAAGGCAACGTAGTAGCAGACGCGTTGAGCCGTAAGAAACTGACCTTAAGCCCTCTCTTTGTGGAAAGGCAAAGCTTGGAGTATATAGCCAGTTTTAACTTTAGGCCCTCCTCAGATTTTTGTACTGGGTTTGCTAGCATCTCTCGAAGTACGCCCTACTCTCTTGGACTCAATAGGGACTGCACAACGTGAAGACCCTCAGCTTGTTGATGTGATTGATAAACTTATTAGGTGTGAGACGTCTAGTCACCTCAGTAGGTATGCCATCGATGATAAGGGTTGGCTGAGGCGAGATGGAAGATTATGCATCCCACAAGCAACAGAGTTGACAAAGAAGGTTCTCGAAGAAGCACATCATTCCAAGATGACCATACACCCTGGCGGTGATAAGATGTACAAGGATATAAAAAGGACTTTCTTTTGGGATGGCATGAAACAAGACGTGGCAGATTTCGTTTCTAAGTTCATGACCTGCCAACGAGTCAAGGCAGAACAAAAGAAGCCTGGAGGACTACTTCATCCTTTAGAGGTCCCACAGTGGAAGTGGGATAGCATTTCAATGGACTTCATTGATGGACTACCTAGGTCGAGAAAATGCAAAACTAGCATTTAGGTAATAGTGGATAGGCTTACTAAGAGCGCCCACTTCATACCTATCAAGAGTAGAAGGACTGCCGCATCTCTAGCATCTCTTTATCTCAAGGAAATAGTTCAACTCCATGGGATACCCTCCAGCATTGTTAGTGACCGAGACCCTATCTTCACAAGCGAGTTTTGGCGGAGTCTACAAGAAGCTGTAGGCACACAGTTATGTCTGAGCACGACCTATCACCCCCAAACCGACGGCCAGATGGAAAGGGTGAATAGAGTTTTAGAGGATCTTTTGAGACTTTGCGTCCTCGACTTTGGAGGGACGTGGGAGGATCACCTTCCTTTAGTGGAATTTGCCTATAACAACAGCTACCAAGCTACCATCGGTATGGCGCCCTTCGAAGCCTTGTATAGAAGACCGTGCAGATCACCAACTTGTTGGTACGAGTCTACAGACAAGTTTATACTTGGACCAGATATGATTCGAGAGACTTCGGAGAAAGTGGACTTGATACGTAGGAGAATGAAGACTGCCCAAGACAGACAGAAATCCTACGCCGACAAAAGAAGGACCGACCTTGAGTTTGAGGTTGGGAACAGGGTTTTCCTTAAGGTATCACCTTTAAGGAACGTTGTTCATTTTGGATACGCCGGAAAGCTAGCACCAAGATTTGTAGGACCGTTTCCTATCATCGAGAAGGTTGGAAAGATGGCCTATAGATTAGAGCTATTCGAGAGACTAGCCGGAGTTCACAACGTCTTTCAAGTTTCTCACCTCCAGAAGTGTTTGCATGAGTCAGCGGAAGTGGTGGAACCTAGCATTCTAGAAGAAGCCGAAGTGGAACGTGAAGCAACTGTGAGGAGAGTTCCAACCCGCATCTTAGGAACGGAATTAAAAAAGCTACGCAACCGCGAAGTCAAACTCGTTAAAGTTCAGTGGAACGACGCCGAGGAAGACGCGACTTGGAAAACTGAGGACAGAATACGCGCTGCCTACCCTCTTCTTTTTTAGGGTACATCTTTGATCTCTCTTTTTCCTTAAGTTAGGCTTTATCTATCTTTTAGGTATATCTCCTCGGTCCTTTTCCTAACTCCTTAGGTAGAAAGCAAATGGATGCAAACATGTATTTGAAAACATGTTATCGATGATGGCTGCAAATGGTTGCTAATGGTTGTTAGTGGTTGCTCGTGGATGCATACACACACACAACCTAGGTTATAGATCGGCTCAGTCACTTCATATTGCATATGCATATATGTATTCTCATTGGTATATGGTTGAAACTTGATATGTTGTCATATGGTCGTTGCAATTGTATGAATGGTTGTGCACTCATGTAGAATTATGAGTAGGAAAAATTTGCATACATAATGGATTCATGACACTTACATGATTCGCATTAAGGAGGTCAACTGAATCAGTAGACCGCCTGATTTCTGCATTAGATAAGGACATGTACACACACTATGCATATGATCATGAAGCATTAGAAGTCTTTTAAGGACAGTGGATGCCTGTGTTTGTTGGTTGAGTAGATGAACTGTTGGATGGTAAGATATACATTCTTCCTAACTTAAAGATTTCGGGGACGAAATCCTCTTAAGGGGGGAGAATGTAACACCCCATGAATTCTATAACGCTAAGCTTCACAAATTAAAGTATAATTAATTCTAATGAAAGAATTAAGGGAAACGGGTTACGCCATTGCGTTCGTCTCGGAATTCTGCTCGAGATAGAGTCCGAGTTTGCGCGAATCGGACTCCGTATAAAGGAGTTATGGCCTTCGGAAGTTTCAGAATCAAATTTAAATTCAAACAGCTCAGTTTTAAATTCAAAATTCGAAATTCAGGTTCAAACTGGGTTGGGCGGGAAAATTCCCGATCAGAGACCAGGTCGACCATTGGGTCGACCATGGTGTTGACCTGGTTACCCCAGGTCGAAAATAGTGTCGACCTGGTCCCCCCCCAGGTCGACTATAGTGTCGACCTGGGTGTCGACCTGGCTGGTCGACCTAGCTGGCCAGGTCTGGCTCTGGCTCGAATTTCTGAGGCCCTGTGTGTCACTAGGGCTGACGTGTCACCTCTTGATTGGCTCTATGAATTTTGAATGGCCTAGATTCCTCCTATCTTCATCTGACGGCTCAAAACAACTTAAAAATCTATAAATACACTCTAACTCTCAATTGAAAATTCACACAAAAATATGAGAAACGAGACATCATGCTGCTAGGGAGGAATTGAACATAGCCGTCAAGAGAAAAGCCTAGAGACGAATCAAACTAAGAAGAAGATTTAAAGTTTAAATCAAAAGTTTTCAATGCAACGTTAGTCTACCCAAAGGAGCGCATTCCAATTTCAGAATTCAGAATCCAGAATTCAAGATTCTGCATTCGTTGTAAGTATAGTAACCTTTAAGAATATGAATAAGAATTGCGATGTGATTCGATGTGAATGTAAATAGAATTGTGTTATTGTATTATATAAAATTCTATGTATATTGATGATTCTATCATGACTTGTGTATTGACGTTTGTGGCATAAATTGATTGATGCAAGCCTATTGAACAATTGTATATGAAAACAATGACACTTGCAAGTTTGTGGCAAAAGAATAGAACTGATCCCTTTATGTATATGTCGATGGCATGGACTATGTATATTCCCTTAGTTTAAATTAGAATTTATGTAAACATGATTGAGACTTGAAACCTTTTATGCCTACATCACCTAAAACCTATGATATCATTTTCATGTCTATTTGCAAGTATAATTGATCTATGCTAAGCATCGTTTGGGTTTCATAAATTATTCAAGTTCATGTATATTTGCAAGTATAATTGGATCTATGTTAAGTATCGTTTGGGTTTCAAAAACTATGCAAGTTCATGTTGAAATAGGCTATGTGATTAAATGTTATAATTGGTCCTTTTGGTGAATATACATCATGCTAGTTATGTGTTTGACATTATGTCAAGTTAAACATATTTAAACACAAGTTGTAAACTATGCCATTTCATATGTCACCTACTTAGTTGTACTTTGATTTGAATGCAAGTTCACATGACCTATCATTTATGTTAGTATCGCTAAACTGCAAGTTCATGCGCTACACACCCTTATATGTTGCAAAATATTACATGTTCTTAATTTCCCCTTTTCTTACGCTTATAAAGTTGGGCTGAATTGTGTCAAGCCCAACATTTGTTATAACGTTGCGAACGTATAAATGGGGGTAATAATGTTGGGTGTAAAACATGAAAGTATATGATGGCATGTTTGGCACATGCCAATGACAATGACATTTAAGCAGTATAAATTGTTATGCCCAAGAATAAAAGATATGACATTTACATATATAATAATAAAATATGTAAATTTAGAAAACACGACGTGTTTAATCCGAGGTTGGATTGAGTTGTGATGTAAACCTGCCCGGAACCGCCCGGCTGTCTAGTAGTCACAACAATACCTATCCAATGTGGGTGGTTAAGCATTGAGCCCAATAAATACCCGAGGTTAGACTGAGCTACGGTGTAAACCTGCCCGGAACCAACCGGCATATCCAGTAATCGTAGCAATACCGGTCTAATGTGAGTGGTCTGGTGCTCCTAAGAGGCTAAGGACAGGTGGTAGGGTTAAGCCAACTATAACACTTAACCAAATTCGACATGTTAACACGAATGGATGGGTGGGGGTTAGGTAAATACAGACACTTAACCACTTAACATGTTTGACTAGAAAATCCTAGTAACGAGGGACCCGTTTCAGCAGTAACCCAATTTAGGTTTCAACGGTACCCTGAAACTAGGCAGGGTGGGGCACGATTACTGGGCTGATTGTAAGCGGTCAAACGACGGCGGTGGGTGCACAGTGCAGGTCTAACGAAGTGTAGGTGTGCACACACTTCGAAGAAGACAACTAGGGCGCTGGGGACACCAGTAGTATAACCTATGCCTTCTAGAATTTGTGTCGGGGCCACAACCATGGGTCTTGATACACCCCATGGTGGGACCAGCATAGGTATCTACAATTCTTGGGGGCCGTATGACACATGTTAACGCGAGTAGGAGCCGATCTTTAAATAAAGTTGGGGATCACTTCACCCTTACCATGGGGTGCCAGTTAGAGTAGACTCAAGTAGATGAAGAGATATAATATGGGTGCGATAGTACATTCGACACTCCTTTAGCTTGTGACACCATCCTATTTTCAGTATATATCTATCATGCCCTTTTCTTATTCACATACTGAAGAGTTACTAGATTTGCTCAGGCTTTATGTCTGACCCTATTTTCTTTTCGTCTTCTTTCTATCGTCCCCCCCCCCCCTCCCCAGGTCCACTGGGAGGAAACAGCTCAGCGCAGTCAGGCTCTGTTCAAGCTCCAAGAATGTAGATGTATGATTTGGGTCTCTTTTGCTCGGACTATGGCTTTGGATATCACTATGGGGATTTTTGTCACTTTATTTATGTTTTATGCTTTTTAATAATCAAGACAGTTATGATGTAGTAATGATGGAAGTATTTTGAGACAATTATGGAATGCTTTGTTTTTGGAACACGTATTGATGAATAAAAGTCTGTTGGTTTCCGCTGTTTAAAATATGTGTATTTATATCTGTCTTGAGTTTATCTGTGGCTTTTACTTATAAACCTCCACCAAAATTAAGGCATTCCCTTTGTGAGTGACCTTAACGGAGGTGGGGTGTTTCAGTTGGGAGCCAAGCTGAGTAGTTATTGATTTGGAAGAGAATCTTATAACCAACCCAGTTTTGGGGTCGACTTTAGAGATAGGGGCCACGTATACAGGGTCTTGTTCCCCCTTCTTAAGAACCAACTGCTTTTCTTTCCTAGCATGCATATCAGCCAAGGTTTCACTATCATCATCCTTGGCCTTATTTGTGATGACAACTTCCTCTTCCTCATCTCCGTGACCACCATCAGTGTCTTGTAAAGCCGCAATAACCTCAGCGTCCGTAGGAGCGCCGGTGCCGTATTCCGTGGGTGCTACGGTGACCTTCTCACTTGTTGTACCCTTGGTTTGATTTGGAATCTCAGAAACTTCAACATCAGTGCCCGAGGGGACATCAACTTTCTCTGCCACTACCTTCTCCTCTGCATCTTTCTCGACCGGTTTGATACGTACACCATGAGAAGAAAATGTTAGTGAATCGGGAGAAGATGTGGCCATATCAGTTGTCTGTCCCGTGAGACGACCACAAGCTACGACTGCTTTGATGAACTGTGGAGAGAATATAGAGATACCTTTAGCCGACTCATCGCTCAGATTTGTAATAGTGGCTCCGACAACTGGAGGGGTTGGAGCCAAGGGAATCAACGGATCATCAGGGTTATATTCCTCAACTTCAGAGGTTTTGGGCTCCACCAACAAGCTAGAGCCTTCATCAATCTTATCCTTTCCCTTGAGCTTCATCTTCTCCCTCTCGATCTCTTCATGGATTAGGCGTCTGCCTTTCTCCAAAGCCTCAGGTTCTTCATCTCTGAGAAAGGTCTGCATCAGCTGGTTTTCATCAATCTCGTCAACCATCAACCGCCGCTTCTCGCCTTCGGCAATTGCACCCCATACGTTGGCCAGAGTATCATGATAGCCCGTAATCCAAGAGATGTCTCGAGTCTTGATGACTTGACCAAAGAAGTCGAACAACAGTTCCTCAAAACCAGCTATCTCTTTCTCTTTTTCAGCGAGCTTATTAGCAGCAGCACTGGCCGATTCAAGAGCATTATTGGCGTTACTTTCAGGAAGAACTGCATGCTCCTCAGCTTGGACAAGTTGATCATTTAAAACCCCTTTTTCTTTTTTGGCAAGAGCGAGGTCGTCTTTTAAGCTCGCCCTCTCTTTCTCCCAGGCTGCTTTCTCAGCAGCAAAGCGTTCCTGTGCTATTTTCAGTTCAGTGTTGATTGCCATAAGATCTTCCACTTCCTTCCTCAGAGCCACCAGTTCCTGGCTGTTTGAATCAAGCTCACTGCGAAAACGCTTCCTAACACTTTCCAGCTCAGACCTGTAATTCTCTGCATCTCGCCGAGCTAAAGCCAGTTGGGCCTGTGCATCCTCTAGTTCTTTTTCCATTTTGCTCCTAGCCCTAGCATCATTTTCAATATTCACTCGGGACCTAGGCGCGTCCGTATCTATGCGACGGATGGCATCTGAAAGATGAACGGCATGCCTCTTCATTACCCTATATTTTTTAGCCACATGGCATACGTACCCTATCACCTCTGTGTCCCAATCCTTGGGGACCGGTTCAAGATCCGGGACGAGCATCATCCTCTCAAAGAAAATATCAGGGAATTGCTTTCGCAAGTGCTCTAGTCTGGCCTGAATTTCAGAATTGGGAGCAATATTCTGTGCAGTGAGTCGTGCTCACTAGAGGAAACATTAAATGCCTTCCTCTTCTCCACGATCTTGCCCTCATCTTTGTTTTCGCCCTCTGACTCGTGGTGTTTTTTAGAAGACTGGATATGAGAAGGCGTACTTTTCGGAGGGGTCAAATCTCTAGGAAGTTGGTTACCCCCAGCCGGTAGTGATGGACGACTATGAGGCTTTCCAGAACCTTGCTTTGATGGAGATCGAGATCGTGTAGAATAAGATTGATGAGAATCCCGAAGCCGATGACTATCTCTTCCCCGACTATCACTATGAACATGCTCGGGATTTGGAAGGAGGCTTGGTGTGCCCTCACGAAGGGAACGATAAGAATAAGACCGTTTATGAGACATCTCCCCTGCAAAAGAAACAGGTGCATGTTAAAACTATGAATGTCAGTGGTATAAGAGTGTTATGATAAATGGTGCATGTGATTTGTGCATCCCGTGAAATCCCCCTTTAACGGACCAGGGCCCAGACTTAGGCTCGTTTGCGTGACTCCTTTTTCTCTAACTGGAGCATTCATCTCCTCAGAGATAGTAAAAATTGGTTCCCCTCCGAAGTCTTCCTGAGTATAGATATCGTCTATTAAAGGAATCTTATTCAATTCCTCGAGTGTTTGTTCCTCCGTTAACTCATCCTGAGCGACATACTCAACCAGTGATGAAGTTTTTAAGGGAGACTTCCCCTCAAAGGTCGAGACCTCCTTTGGCTCGTCAGATTGCCCCTCATTTCCTTTGTATACGTTTAAATCTTCATCATCCTGATTGATCATCGACGAAGGACTCTTGCGAAGTTTGGTTGTCTCTATGGCTTGAGAAGTTCTTTCTCCCTCAGTCGGAGGCATATACTTGTAAGGTTTGCCACCCGCTCTAAGTCCGAATCTTATATCTAAAAGACGGTGTTTGTGAAGGTTCTCGTCGATAATACATTTCTTGATCCTTAAGAAATCTGAGTTACTTTTCAGAAGGCGGGACATTCGGTCTTCATATCGATCCTTCTTTTCTCTCAAAGTTGTGATCTGTATGGAACAAAATGACTCATTAGCACTGAAATTATGCATTCGAAGTAAACACGGGAAAGTTGAAAACATACTTTATTGTAGCCACTTCCTCGCACATCCATCTTGATGTTTTATATAGAACCAATCAGATTTGATATCCCCTATATTACTATAACCATCCATCACAAATTTTCTGTTGGCAACTGATTCAAAGAAAGAAAAATTGGGAGCCCCTGCGGAACGATGCTTGAAATGGTAATAGAATTTCAGATCTTTAAGGGTAAGTTCGGTTTGTAGATTCTTCGTATAAGCCATATATAGAGTATACAGAGCTGCGTAGGCATTCAGATGGAGTTGCATAGGGGAAATGTGTAATTGTCTTAAGAAATCGACCACAAGTGGAGGGAAGGGAGGAATAGCTCCTACCCAGCACATGAGTCGACTAACAGTCATGTACCCCTCTAGGGCATAATGAGGTCTATCTCCGCATTCTGGAGTTTTCACATTGTCCCAGGGAATTCCGTGTCTTAAGCATATCTTCTTAAGTTTTATATCGTCTAACTTGGAAGGTAGAGAATCAGTGAGCTTCTCTATTTCCTTAACACCCGGAATTTCGTTAGGAGCTCGATCATCCTCATCTTCAAGGGATGTGCTCTCAGAAGTCGTTGACTCTATATCGGTATCCATCTCGTAATCAGGGTCGGATTTTTCCCTATTTGAATCAAAGAGAAGCACATCAGGGTCGTGATGTATCGATGTCTCTGATTCAGTACCTTCGTTCGGTGTCTCAGTCACTTGTTTATCAGACATAGCTGTGTTGGCGAGTAAAAATTAGAACACAACTTACTCGTTCCCCGTTTGTGTAAGTGCAAGTGTGTGCCTGTGCGTACATATAAGAAAAGCATGAAGTTAGTTAAATGAACAGGATATTGGTCGTGATATGCCATCAAGTTAAGTCGCTCAGTCCAGAATGTTCATCTCGAAGGCTATAACCTAACTGTCCATTGGTTTATTAGAGGTACGTTGTATGCCAGTATGCGCATTGGATCGCTCATCAGACCGGATCGTGATGCATCGTTGGTTCGTGAAGCAGGAGCAGACTCGTGGAAAAGCACCATCTCATGGAAGAACAACGGATCGTGGAACGCTGAACCTCTTGACCCATTGTGCTTTACTTAAACGGATCGCGACAGACCTCCACGATCCATCCCCATCACCACGGTCCGATCTCAGTCCAGCGACCCGATCCGTTGTCCAGAACCACGCTTCTAATCTTCCTTTGCTCCCTGGTCCCCCTGCTTCCATGATCCGAACCCGAACCTCACCTACGATCCGACCTCGCCTACTCTTCCTCCTCTCTTGTTTCTCCTCTCCATTCATGAACCCACGAAACTGAACCCATTTATCACTATTCCCAGACCCGGCGCCTTCATTTTTCACTATCACTACGTTGGTGAAAGGGGAATAAGGAGGCGCGGAAAAGAAATCAAACAAAAGAAGAAAAACCCCATAGAAATCGAACTCGAATCGATACTCAAAAAAAGAGAAGAGATACAAGCGAAATTATCATTATTATTACCTTTTTATTGAAAGAAAAACTCGATTTTTGTTGAAAGTCAAATTAGGGTTTTGAAGGTAAAAGGTAAGAAGAGTGGCGGCTGGTAAAAGAGAAAGTGAAAAGTGAAAGGAGAGCAAACCCGTTTATATAGCCAGAGAGAAGACCCTTGATATTCCCTTCCTTGTCCTATATGGTTCGCCAGGCCATCATGGGCCACGAGAAGGCGGAAAGCCCACTGGGGGTCGTGCATGGGCCCTCCAGACTACGGTCCGAAGCCTATTGGATGACTCTAATTGAAGTTGTGGGATAGTCCACCATGGTCCGAGACTTGAAGTGACGATCCAAGCACTAGCGTAACCAATGGATCGGAAATGACAGAGTTCCATATTTGTAGAAATACAAAAGTTATTAAATACTACTTCTTACAGGGAGTTTTGAGACTTACTTGGCGATTTGATAGCAATATCTCTAGGAATTCAAAAGATGAAAATCACTTGATGAACAAAGAAATGACTGATGATACAACCCAATATTTATACCAGTCAAGGAACGCACCTTCCTGAAGCAATACGACATTTCAGACAGACATGACCACTGATTCACATCGCTTTGTGAAAAGATAGCTCAGAAATTTCGAAGCCTGTTCCATCCCTGATAAAACATACTTCGAGGGGGCAAAATGTTGGCTGGCTTTTGGACCAAGCCATCAAGGTTCATATATAAAGATAATATGAATCTACACATGTCAAAACCATTAAAGATTCGATCGTAGTCTTCCTATCTCCCTCGGATCAAGACGCTACTACACCCCCCCCCCCATCGCAGCTTCCTACCACGATCTGATCCATCCACACTTGAGTCATTACTACGATCTGATCCCTGAAGCTGAGAGATGAAGGCCACGACTAAGTCATTCACGATCCGAAGATGAAGGATCTTGCGACACCTGTCCATAACTTCCATTTTGACCATTTCTTTATCAAACTGTGAACCAATCCGAGATCAGCGCGATTTGTGACATGTATGACCACGATCCGCCTGAAGAAATCAGCTATAAATAGTCCTAGATTTGGCATTTTTGAGGATCTTTTGGCAATTCGGAGCTCTGGTTCCACAATTATCATATCTCCATTATTTCTACTCAAAGTTTTCTTTAATTCACTGAGTGAATCAATATTGTAAAAGTGAGGTTGAGAGATAAATCATTGGTTGTACTCGAATCTTACGTATAATCATTGATATAATGTGGACGTAGGCTCATTAACGCCGAACCACTATAAACCTTGTGTCTTTTCTACTTTTTCTTGCATTTTTTCTGATATTAATCTCCCCCAAATCAGAACAATTTGGGTGTTAGACCCAATTTTGGATCTAACATTCATTTTTATTATAATAGTGAGAAACATTAGAGCTAGGCCTAAGATAAG
Organism: Allium sativum; assembly: GCA_030737875.1. Taxonomy (NCBI): domain Eukaryota; kingdom Viridiplantae; phylum Streptophyta; class Magnoliopsida; order Asparagales; family Amaryllidaceae; genus Allium; species Allium sativum. The sequence goes on along the minus strand of CM060918.1, from coordinate 296,019,726 downwards.
GTTTTGTTACACTAATAACGTCTATTCAATTGATTTAGCATTTGTAAAGAAACCCTATTTACGAAATTTATATTTTAGACCACATAACGATTATATTCATTTGTTTTTGCCATAAATATGTAAATATGGTACTTACTGTAATACATAAATAATTTTATTGTATATACAATAAATTGATTGATTATGACAAAGTAAATTATGTTGCATGTTCATATTTGGAATAGTATTGGACATGTGGATTTTCGGTGTATGTAAGTAATGTTTGAAGTGATAAATATATATATATATATATATATATATATATTTAATCAACCTGAAGTCCTATTAAGAGATTTTTCTATGCAGGAGTTTTATAATTCAAAGTCCAAGACCCAGAATATTAAATTATGAAAAGATTAGGGTGCGTTTGTTTTGTATTTTGAGTTTTTGATTTTATGTTTTTTAAGTCATTTTCAATTTCTTATTTTTACAATTTTCATTATTTTTAAAAAATGCGCTTGGTATGAAGTATTCTAAAAACACATTTTCAAAATTGAAAAACGCATTTCGTTTGAAGTAGGGCTGTCAATTTCCAACCCGACCCAAAACTCGCATGGGAAATTAGCGGGTTGACCCGACCCGTTTAATAACGGGTCATTTTAGGGTCAACCCGACATTGACCCATTTATAAACGGGTGGGTTTAGGGTTGACCCGCGAAACTCGAATTTGACCCGACTAACCCGTTTATGGGCTCTATATTATTGTAAAATTCTCATCTTAGCTTGAAAATTAAGGATGTTGTCCTTATTCAATTATTCATACACACTAACACTTAACAATTTTTCACGTTTTCATATTTATTCCCACATTAACAACTTTTTACGTTTTTATTCTCATCTTAGCTTGCAACAAGTGAATGATGACAATACCCTTCTTTCATGTTTTCATGTTCATTCACTTCTTTTTGTACAAATATTTTTCTTAACGGGTTACACGAATCAAACCCGAAACCAGCACGATTATAAATGGGTCAAACCGAAACCAACCCATTTAATAAACGGGTTTAGCTGACCCGACCCGACAACGACTTGACCCGATCCGAACTCGACCCAACCCGACCCATTGACAGCCCTAGTTTGAAGTATGTTTTTCATATTTTGAAATTTTGAATTTTTCTTTTTGTAATTCAAACAACATTTGCATTTAAACCATAATACATATATAGTATACATTATTCATTATCCATATTCGTATGAACATACTTTAAACATAACATACACAAATTATCGTATACATTATTTATACAAACATTTCTAACCTCTATATAAGCAAAATTTTGAAATAGATTATCACAAAGCACAATAGAACTCAAAAAACTCATGCACTTCAAAACCAAAATGTACATTAGACATAACATGAAACCAATTATCATATGTGTATCATTCATTAGTCATAACATATATTGTACATAATATATACAAAACCAATAATTCAATAATTTATATACACTTCAAAGCAGAACACCATTTCAGGCCTTCAAAACCAAATGCTCTTGTCTAAATGTAGATAAATCCCAGCTAGTTAACTGCTTGTATCAGCTGAATTAAAGCCAGGATCAAAACACCCTGTATGCAAGCACCATTGCAGCACATAAAAGACCAGTTGCATCTCAAATGCATACCAAGTAAAGTGCAATTAATCACAGCCTCAATATGTCTAGCAATATCATCTTCATATATCCCACTAATATAACAATGGTATACGAAAAATACATGCATTCCCATATACTCATCATAAGGAACATGAAGACACCAATATAACAAGCTAAAATAACCGAAATGCATGTCATAATTTTGTACCAACCAGCCTAGTTTTCTGAAGTCAAAACCAAAATTGGAGCAACTTGACAATATGTAGCATGAAACAAAGTAACAACCATCATGCAAAAGTAGTACACATAACTTCTTTACACAGTATGCAGAAGTGATGCACTTAATAAAAACAACATGCTCGTCTCCTTATACCTCAAACATATTAAAGTGATTCTGGAGCATTATAACTAGATCAATCCATCAGTCTACATTTCCCTTCTCATCTTAATTTATTACTGCAAGATGATTCAATAAACAATCAAACTTCCTTGATTTATCATCGATACAAAACCATATCACACAATAATTTGTATTATTCTGTGATTTGAAATATGGCTTGATTATTTTCATCCAAAGTAATATTAGCACTTAAATGATTTCTAGCATCATCTGTAAGAGTCTTCTTACAAATAATGTTAGAGAATGGTTGGTTTAAATCATCAAAATTATATAACGCAAAGAAGAAGAAAATTATGGCAGCCTCTTGAAGTGCACTTATGCCTGCAATAGAATCACCATTTCAATCCATGATGAATTTAATGGTATTTTTATTCTTGTTGCTTGACAAACATGAGTAAAATAATTTGATACAATAAATACCTATTCATGTTAGCCCATGCATTCTTATATCTAAATAGAATATTTTTGCTCTGAGTGTCTAGTTGTGTTGAATATTTTATGGTAGGATAGTGGTCACTTGTTGAGTGTAGAGATTCTGAGCAAAAGCAAGAGGAAAAAAATATGGAATTCAAAATTAACAAAAGATCTATCTATATCTACGTGTTGCAAAGCCTTCACTCCCTTCAATGAAAATTTATTACCAGCGTAATTCAACTCCAATAGCTGAGTATGTGAGGATTTCCTATAAACAATATAATTAACAAAATAAACACTCCCTCCCCTTATTTTCTCTTATTCTGGTAATAATTGTAATAGCCTGGACGTTTGCTAGTATTATATTTTTTTGCCAAATCTCAAAATTTCATAATATTGAAACTCTAGTCTTCCCTTAATAGCATTTTGCTCATAATTCCAACTGGGTATAAAACTTAACAAAGCAATGAGCGGGTTCTTCATCTAACTTATGTTCAAGAAGAGCAACAAAGTTATAATTAATTTTGTTAATATATTCAATAACGTCGAACTTTCTTGTTTGGGAATTCAATTCCCATACGTTCCAAAAAAGGAACAACATTTCTGATCAAAAGGAGAGGGTCCTCTAGTTTTTTAAGATATTAGAGGGGTAACTCAACTTATTCTCTTATGTTTCCTTCCTTTTGACTTCTTGAGTGAATAATTCAGACTAGTTTGGATTATTAATGACTCTCTCAGCAATGGCCATAAATTCAAATGGAGGGTCTTTATTTCAGGATGGTGTAATGTTTTTACAGTTTGATAGGACTTCCTTGTCAGTTGCATTCTATATTAAATTAGCAGGAATGCCCCCTTGTACACTATTGTAGCTCTGTGACATATTAGTATCATTATCTATGTGGCTAGAGATATACTGATATCACATGAACCACGGGTAAATTATGGAAGTGTGACTGACACAATATATTACATTCAATTGGCACATGCAGTGTTTAAGGTGACATCTTCAAAATATCACATGAACCATAGGTAATATTTCTAGCATATTATTTTCCATTCATTCACGCTGAAACTAGTATAATAATTGTCCAAATATCTCAGGCACCAAATAAAAGTCTAGAGAGATTGTATAATGGAAACTAACTAGAAGTGAAAATGTATTCAATTCTATAATGTAAGAAAATGTATTCATGATTATATGAAATTATACATAATTTTAAGGTTAACATAATTGACCCATATAGAAACAACAAAAAATGGCGTCCTCTCTTCCTTCTACCCCACCTTTTCTATCGAAATATCCTTCAACATATAAGCCTTTTGTAACGATCCGAAAATTTGCGATCTTGGTTATTCGATATACAACACATATCGAACATCCAAGGATTGAAAATACCGGTAGTTAATGAAAGAATTAAGAGGGTGAGAATTGATAAGATAGAAACTTAGAATAGAAGAAGAAGAAGAACACAACATCAGAGTAACACGAACCTCACAGCGGAATGAATAACATATAATATATATAACATAACATGAAATATATATCTGTACTTGAATATGCATCATTATCAAAGCACATCACTTACAATACAGCGGAAACAAACTATAGCTATATGATCCAGAAACCTCCTGCTCCAGCTCTTCAAGTATCTGTAAATCCCGACTACTTGACTGCCCGTACAAAATTGGGCACCCAAGAGTTTAGGGAAAACAAAACAAAATAAACTCTGGGTCAGTCATGGGACTGGTATGAGTAAAACAGTTTAAAACAGTTTGAACAAGTAAACGATATCTCATAAGACCACGCCGTATAACGCAACGGGTTTTTCCCTTCCAAAATATCTTTATATCAAAAACCCTTTGGTATTATAATAATGTCTATCAACCACAATATAATAATCATCTAGCAGAAACGCTTTCATCTCACGTTCTACATATATCGTATACAATCAAAACCGCAAGCACGTATTGGGTAATGGATTTCCAACTATGACAAGGTATGGAACCACCATTCACTAGTGTACCTCTAGAGAGGAATACACTGGGTTCAACAAGAACATCTTGCAACCCGGCCACACATGACCAACCACTCATTTTGCTTGAGTGTATCGAATGTATATCACCAACGGTTGGGATCAGCAACCGTTTCCCGAATGGGACAGCATCAACAATAGATTTTTAGAAGTAAATGAAACTCTAGATCAGGTGATTATACACCCTAATAGGTGCGACCTACATAGCCATGCTGCCTGCCCGAATTTTGTCATTTCTCGGTTGATGAGGCTTGAGGTTACGCTTTATCATCACATCAGATTCACTTTGAATGCCACATTGTCAGATCCATCGAAAATCACTAATTGACGTCTACAACAGTACATTACGTGTTAGCTAAAGAATTTTCCTTCTCCGCTTCCACTCTTGGTACGGTTGAAGAAATCAATGTACGTGACCTTTCTGGAAATACTCTGTCAGACAGTCATCCATACAAGTCATCCAAGAACAGGATGAACCGAAGGCACTATTCAGTACATCCATCTTAGGCACTGTTATCTAAGACTTATACAATAGCCCTTGCACTTTACTCCGTCTTCAATTTCTTTGGCATATATGATTCGCAACGCTTATGCCAATACAGAGTGGTTCTTTGGATAATAATCCAACCGATCTCTGTATATTAAAAACGTTAAAATGGTGGAAAACTTCGATAGTCGATGGGTTAACTATCAAAGAAAAACACGTGTGCAAACAACGATTTTATTTCCAAATTGAAATTATATCGATCAATCGTCAACCATATATATATATATATATATATATATATAGTATTTCCTTATTTTCTACATCTAGGAAATATATGTTATTAACATTGGAAACATTTCCATAGCTTAATTACGTATCACTATTCTTCCACATCTATCAGACTCTAACTATAAACTTACAAGAGAACAACCTCCTAAGTACAAACCCCGAAGGCCGAAACCAACATCAGATCGATACTCAGGAAACCATTCAACTTATTAATCTCTAGTCAGTTTCCAATTTATGTTTAACTCCATTTCGATTAACTCTACTTGATTACTCTTTTCACTTAACTCCTTTTTATCTCGTCAATTTCCTTTTATAATCCTATTTAGTTTCCAACTAAATATTTCTTTACAATTCTATTTAGTTTCCAACTAATTATCCCTTTTATAATTCTATTTATTTACTAAATAAATATTCCTTTATTCTATTCTATTCGTTTTATCACCATTTTTCCTTTTTATAAAACTCTATTCGTTTTATAAGCATTTTCCTTTTATTTACTTTCGAAATATTTCCTTTTTATAAAATCTGTTGATTTTATAAAATCCCTTTATTTCAATATACATTGAAACAATTCTTTTAACATCCCAGGGTCTTTTTATGATATTTAAAATATCGAATAACAAGGATCAATATCATTCTAACACACATAATCCGTAATAGATTATATAACACTTCATATATCACAATATATGAAAAACAGTAAAATAAATGTTGAGGAATCCAGTCGGATTCCTCCAACCTGTTTCCCTGCATCACGGATGTTAAACAACACGAGTATAAAATATTCTGATAACAGAATCAATATTCGATTAACGATTTGACATATATCGTTATCTATAATTTTAATCAATACACAAACAATTCAACTAAACAGTTAACACACAGCAATCAACAGATGATTAACAGTTCTAAAAATACGTTATAAAAATATAACTGTTCAGAGTTGGTGAGTTTTACTCACATTGGACGATCATCGTTAAATAACGATAATCAATCGCTCATTCAGTTCAGGTAGTTTTTCCCGTTATAAATGGAGATGAGCTCCAAATCATCCCAGACTGGTCCCCGATTGTATTCTATGTCTGTACGATCCTACAGATCCGACGGTTCGGAATTCTGATACAATATTCAACGGTTATGGTTTATACAAGCAAATACATTTTTTTAAATTAAACTTAAATTATATAACCCATTTGGGCCTTAACCTTATTTCCAGCCCATCCATACTCATCCAAACCCGTTCAAGTCTTCTTCCCCGCATCAGGCAAATTCTCGTAAGCTGCTTCAATATTCGAAGTTCGAGCCGTTCTTTTCATCCATCACCGAGATTTACCTTTTTGGGTATTAAAACGTATGGCTCCAACTACTACACGGACCACCATATTTCCAAGCTAACCTCATCCTTCTTCTCCCTCTCCAAACAAGACTGTCGAAACAAGCTCATCCTTCTTCTACAATCCCTTCACCATTCACAGCAAATACAGCCGGTTCAAGTCCTTCCAACCTCCCTCTACTTTTCACAAACATTCAAACCCATTAAACCATAAATCTTGCCAACATCTCCTCTTCAACTTCCTGCACCCATCTTCCCACCCGCACTCTTCCTTTGAAAACCGGCTCCTGCTTCTCACGCCTGGTTCCAGAAAAGGCACGACAATTTCAAACACCCAAATCCCTCAAAATCACCACAGCTGATGTTATATCCACCTACGAACTCAACTGCATCACCCATTCCATCATTCGAAGCTCACGAATTCAAACAAGCTAAACCCTAGAAGACGCTGCTGTCTCTCCGAACTCCTGGAAGCGGTGCGAGTTGCAAAAAATACACGTCAAGTTGAAGCTGTTGCTCTCGTAATTCCATATATACATGGTTTAAAATTAATAGGATTTGTTTTTAATTACTTTGATTTTTTTCTTTCGTTTTCTGCTGAGGAAAAATGAGGGTAGGAGCGGCGGATGCTTCATTGACTGATGAATGAAAGAATAAGGGTTTAGGAGTTGGTGATATTTTATAGTAAGGTTTTGTTGTGGGTTTTTTTCCAGGCCATGACACAGAAGGCGTGGACCTTGTTTGGTCCAGAAATATTGTTTAAAGAATGTAGATATTTGTGTGTAAGGGTTCAAAGATGTCTAGTGTTCATAACGTACAACTGTGTATGTACGTTTCTTTACGGACAGATTAAAAAAACACCATCGTGATGAGTGAGGTGTCCCGACTCCAGAAATATACTAATATCGGTAGGTTAACTTATATTGGGACACCCTAAAATCGCTGATTAAGGGTGCAAAATACCCCCAAATAAGAAGTTGCTTATTTAAATAATTAAAAATTACAGTAAAATTTTAAAAATTATTTTATTGTTATGTCTCAAAATAACCTTGTCTAAATTCAAACCCGATATTCAAATATTTTTAAATAACCGTTATGGCCACGAACGAATTTACCGCTGTTTTTCTGAATATTTGATTTGGACATAAATCAAAATGTACACGACGAAATCCCGATTTTTCTCTTCCACTAGAAAGATATACTCCACCAGCTCCACACGTTTCTTGTTTCACAGAAATCCGATTTAAAATGGACCCTATACATTTAGTTGAAGTTCAAATCGCCAAATAGCGAACTGCCGTGTCGTTATGTGCTCATTTATAATTTTATTATAATTCCATGTTCAAACAGTTGTCGTTTAAATATATTCGCTAATATAATTCAACTCTTAACTGAATTAAATATCACAGATGATCCAATTCACACCATAACGTGAATTCCACTATTTCTGACTATTTCAAAAATTAAATATATTATTATATTATTTATCTTAATTAAATATTCGATATTATTTAATTCAACAACCATTTAATTCTAATTCACCATTTAAATAATTAAATAAATTAATTATTATACCGCTGAAAATACGGGTCATTACATTCTTCCCTACTTAAAATAATTTCACCCTCGAAATTGCTAAGGTAGAAAACAAACCCTATCGACTGGTTAGAACTTATCTCCTTCAGTTTCAACTGAACCAATTTAATTTCAATTAATATATTAATTCTTATTATCGAAAATTTTCAAAAATCCTGAAAATTTTCTAGCGCCTTAACTTTTCGAAAAATTTCGCCAGCAGCTCATTTGTACCGGTCAATAGGTCAAACTCAACTCGCCTCTCTGGGCCATCTCCAACCCAAAAGAAAATCAAACAGCCAAGCGGCTTGCCAATTCGGCTCATCAAAATCTCAAACCCATATATAAAATATAAACTGTTACCTTTTTGTCGGGCATATCATTATATCCCTTCCACCTGTTACCAATTCAACATATACCTAGGTCATCCCAATCAAACTCCAATCAGTTTATCCTCAAAACCACATCACTCGCTTATAACCAAGCCAAATTCCATTCTTAAATCCAACGCTTAACTTATTAATTCAACAAAAGTCCAGATACCTCCCAATCCAATTTTATTAGATATTTTCTATTACAATTCAATTTCCACTTAACTGGTTTCAATTCCAGTTTTCAATTTGCTTTCACAAATTCACATTTAATTTGTTTTAAATTAAACCATCTATTTCTGGGAGTTTTTAAACATCTTTGTTTTTCTCAAAAATCAAACGTCCCTTTCGAAGTTCAAAACAACTTGTTTTTCTAAACAATTTCAAAAACAATCTCTTTGGTAGTAATCTGTCACTTTACAACTCGAAAATGAACACTGATGATGTCGCGATTCATCATCAGGGGTTATCTCCCAGCTATCGAAGTGAGTTCAATACTATATCACTTTCAATATAATTCTTAAACACTTTAATTTTTGAAATCAGTTCAAAATATCATCCACAAATGTTTGGAATACAATTTAAAATCTCCCAGGATCTTAAAATTTACATATATTTAATCCAAGTATATTTACAAACTCTGTTCCAAATTTCCAGGGTTTTAATTTCAATTCTGATTCAAATTCAGATTTAATTCATTTCGTAACACTTGTACGAATTTTATTTGGTTATATATATATAACCATCTCCATTATAATCTTACTCGATTATAATAACAACCCATATATCCAATATATTATAATCACCCCGATATAAATCCTTTATATCAAAATATAAATTGGGAAAAATTGTTTTCATTTACCCTCTTTCAAAACATATCGTGCCGACCCATCGTATTTGAGTGTTTATAAACTCCTACCGATACAGTGGATCAAACTGATCGACCAGAACTCATAAACTACTCAACCAATAAATCTTCACAATATAAAATTATTTTTTATATCATCTACAAATACGTTCACTCGTATATATACACTCAAACTCAATCTAGGGTATTACTAACCCTATCTCTACTGAGTCACGCCACGGAGCCAAGATAATTCACTTAATCTCTGATACCAACTGTAACGACCCTAAAATTTGCGATCTTGGTTATTCGATATACAACACATATCAAACATCCAAGGATCGAAAATACCGGTAGTTAATGAAAGAAATTAGAGGGTGAGAATAGATAAGATAGAAACTTAGAATAGAAGAGGAAGAAGAACACAACATCAGAGTAACACGAACCTCACAGCGGAACGAATAACATATAATATATATAACATAACTTGAAATATATATCTGTACTTGAATATACATCATTATCAAAGTACAACACTTACAACACAGCGGAAACAAACTATAGCTATATGATCCTGAAGCCTCCTGCTCCAACTCTTCAAGTATCTGTAAATCCCGACTACTTGACTGCCAGTAGAAAATTGGGCACCCAAGAGGTTAGGGAAAACAAAACAAAATAAACTTCGGGTCAGTCAAGGGACTGGTATGAGTAAAACAATTTAAAATAGTTCGAACAAGTAAACGATATCTCATAAGACCACGCCGTATAATGGAACGGGTTTTTCCATTCCAAAATATCTTTATATAAAAAACCCTTTGATATTATAATAATGTCTATCAACCACAATATAATAATCATCTAGCAGAAACGCTTTCATCTCACGTTCTACATATATAGTATATAATCAAAACCGAAAGCACGTATTGGGTAATGGATTTCCAACTATGACAAGGTATGGAACCACCTTTCGCTAGTGTACCTCTAGAGAGGAATACACTGGGTTCAACAAGAACATCTTGCAACCCGACCACTCATTTCGCTTGAGTGTATCGAATGTATATCACTAACGGTTGGGATCAGCAACTGTTTCCCGAATGGAACAGCATCAACAATAGATTTTTAGAAGGAAATGAAACTCTAGATCAGGTGATTATACACCCTAATAGGTGCGATCTACATAGCCATGCTGCCTGCCCGATTTTTGTCATTTCCCGGTTGATGAGGATTGAGGTTACGCTTTATCATCAGATCAGATTCACTTCGAATGCCACATTGTCAGATCCATCGAAAATCACTAATTGACATCTACAACAGTACATTACATGTTAGCTAAAGAAGTTTCCTTCTCTGCTTCCACTCTTGGTACGGTTGAAGAAATCAATGTACGTGATCTTTCTGGAAATACTCTGTCTGACATTCATCCATACAAGTCATCCAGGAACAGGATGAACCAAAGGCACTATTCAGTACATCCATCTTAGGCACTGTTATCTAAGACTTATACAATAGCCCTTGCACTTTACTCCGTCTTCAATTATCTTTGGCATATATGATTCGCAACGCTTATGCCAATACAGAGTGGTTCTTTGGATAATAATCCAACCGGTCTCTCCATATTAACAATGTTAAAATGGTCGAAAACTTTGATAGTCGATGAGTTAACTATCAAAGAAAAACACGTGTGCAAATAACGATATTATTTCCAAATAGAAATTATATCGATCAATCATCAACCATATATATATATATATATATATATATTTGTATTTCCTTATTTTCTACATCTAGGAAATATATGTTATTAACATTGGAAACATTTCCATAGCTTAATTACGTATCACTATTCTTCCACATCTATCAGACTCTAACTATAAACTAACAAGAGAACAACTCCCTAAGTGTAAACCCCGAAGGCCGAAACCAACATCAGATCGATACTTAGGAAACCATTCAACTTATTAATCTCTAGTCAGTTTCCAATTTCTGTTTAACTCCATTTCGATTAACTCTATTTGATTACTCTTTTCACTTAACTCCTTTTTATCTCGTCAATTTCCTTTTATAATCCTATTTAGTTTCCAAATAAATATTCCTTTATAATTCTATTTAGTTTCCAACTAATTATCACTTTTATAATTCTATTTATTTACTAAATAAATATTCCTTTATTCTATTCTATTCGTTTTATCAACATTTTTTCCTTTATAAAACTCTATTCGTTTTATAAGCATTTTCCTTTTATTTACTTTCGAAATATTTCCTTTTTATAAAATCCGTTGATTTTATAAAATCCCTTTATTTCAATATACATTGAAATAATTCTTTTTACATCCCAGGGTCTTTTTATGATATTTAAAATATCGAATATATCATTCTAACACACATAATGCATAACAGATTATATAACACGTCATATATCACAATATATGAAAAACAGTAAAATAAATGTTGAGGAATCCAGTCGGATTCCTCCAACCTGTTTCCCTGCATCACGGATGTTAAACAACACGAGTATAAAATATTCTGATAACATAATCAATATTCGATTAACAATTTGATATATATCGTTATCTATAATTTTAATCAATACACAAACAATTCAACCAAACAGTTAACACGCAGCAATCAACAGATGATTAACAGTTCTAAAAATACGTTATAAAAATATAACTGTTCAGAGTTGGTGAGTTTTACTCACATTGGACGATCATCGTTAAATAACGATAATCAATCACTCATTCAGTTCAGGTAGTTTTTCCCGTTATAAATGGAGATGAGCTCCAAATCATCCCAGACTGGTCCCCGATTGTATTCTATGTCTGTACGATCCTACAGATCCGACGGTTCGGAATTCTGATACAAGATTCAACAGTTATGGTTTATACAAGAAAATACATTTTTTTTTTAAATTAAACTTAAATTATATAACCCATTTGGGCCTTAACCTTATTTCTAGCCCATCCATACTCATCCAAACCCGTGCAACTCTTCTTCCCACATCAGGCAAATTCTCGTAAGCTGCTCCAATATTCGAAGTTCGAACCGTTCTTTTCATCCATCACCGAGATTTCCCTTTTTTGGGTATTAAAATGTATGGCTCCAACTACTACACGGACCGCCATATTTCCAAGCTAACCTCATCCTTCTTCTCCCTCTCCAAACAAGACTGCCGAAACCTGCTCATCCTTCTTCTACAATCCCTTCACCATTCATAGCAAATACAGCCGGTTCAAGTACTTCCAACCTACCTCTTCTTTTCACAAACATTCAAACCCATTAAACCCTAAATCTTGCCAACGTCTCCTCTTCAACTTCCTGCACCCATCTTTCCACCCGCACTCTTCATTTGAAAACCGGCTCCTGCTTCTCATGCCTGGTTCCAGAAAAGGCACGACAATTTCGAACACCCAAATCCCTCAAAATCACCACAGCTAATGCTATATCCACCTACGAACTCAACTGCATCACCCATTCCATCATTCGAAGCTCACAAATTCAAACAAGCTAAACCCTAGAGGACGCTGTTGTCTCTCCGAACTCCTGGAAGCAGTGCGAGTTGCACAAAATACCCATCAAGTTGTAGCTGTTGCTCTCGTAATTCCATATATACATGGTTTAAAATTTATAGGATTTGTTTTTAATTTCTTTGATTTTTTTCTTTCGTTTTCTACTGAGGAAAAATGAGGATAGGAGCGGCGGATGCTTCGTTGACAGATGAATGAAAGAATAAGAGTTTAGGAGTTAATGATATTTTATAGTAAGGTTTTGTTCCGGGTTTTTTTCCAGGCCATGACACAAAAGGCGTGGACCTTGTTTGGTCCAGAAATATTGTTTAAGGAATGTAGATATTTGTGTGTAAGGGTTCAAAGATGTCTAGTGTTCATAACGTACAATTGCGTATGTACGTTTCTTTACGGATAGAAATAAAAAAACCATCGTGATGAGCGAGGTGTCCCAACTCCAGAAATATACTAATATCGGTAGGTTAACTTATATTGGGAAACCCTAAAATCGCTGATTAAGGGTGCAAAATACCCCAAATAAAAAGTTGCTTATTTAAATAATAAAAAATTACAGTAAAATTCTAAAAATTATTTTATCGTTATGTCTCAAAAGAACCTTGTCTAAATTCAAACCCGATATTCAAATATTTTTAAATAACCGTTATGGCCACGAACGAATATACCGCTGTTTTTCTGAATATTTGATTTGGACATAAATCAAAATCTACATGACGAAAACCCGATTTTTCTCTTCCACTAGAAAGATATACTCCACCAGCTCCACATGTTTCTTGTTTCACAGAAATCCGATTTAAAACGGACCCTGTACATTCAATTGAAGTTCAAATCGCTAAATAGCGAACTACCGCTTCGTTACGCACTCGTTTATAATTATATTATAATTCCACGTTCAAACTTCATCGTTTAAATATATTCGCTATTACAATTCAACTCTAAACTGAATTAAATATCACAGAAGATCCAATTCACACCATAATGTGAATTTCACTATTTCTGACTATTTCAGAAATTAAATATATTATTATCTTATTTATCTTAATTAAATATTCGATATTATTTAATTCAACAACCATTTAATTCTAATTCACCATTTAAATAATTAAATAAATTAACTATTATACCGCTGAAAATATGGGTCATTACACATTTTCTTCTCCCTCGTCCAGCTTCTTCCTCGTCATCTTCTCCTTCCCGTCCAGCTTTTATCCCTCCCTCCAACAATCCTTCCTCTAAACATGCTTGGTCTTCTATCTCTTGTTCTGTTCCCTTTCATGTCCCTCCTTCGTCTCATCATGCCTCATCTTTTTGTTCGCTCCCTGTTCATGCCTATCCTAATTCTAATCGTCTTCCTCGTCGCGTTGAATTTTCCTGTCCAAGCAGTGCCAGCTTCTAATCATTCTCATTCTCGTCCTTCGTTCCTTTCCTCATCAAATCGTTTTTCTGTCCTCTCTGATCAACATGATGATTTACCACTAAAGTCTTATGCTCAGGTGGCGGCTTCGCCACCATCATCACCGCCTAAACCTCCACCTAAAAAGTCATTCAGACCTCCTTTACCAAAATTCGTCTATGTTTTTTAAACAGTTGCTCACTTGGAAAAAGAAAGAAGATGTCTATAGTGCGCATGCAAGGGTCACGTGGCAAGTGCGTGCAGGGATTCAAAAATATGTTTCAAATGTGGTTCGTTTGGTCACTCAGTGTATCACTGTCCAAAGATTTTTTTTATGTTGGTAGCTCTTCGTCTTCAGCACCCAAAGCAGTCAAAAATAATAATAATTGCAATGCTCGCTGGGTCCCTAAGCAAATCAATTACCCTGCAAAAAATGCTTTTCAACCATCGCTTCGTAATGCCCCCCGTCAAGTTAATTACCATGAAAATTCCAATAATATGCAATTTATTCAGCCTAATTCCCATCAGTCTCAACCCCATTCTCAACTCTTTCAAAACCTCAAAGAACTTTAGAAGGGCGGATGCTTCGAAATGCATTGTAGCAAAGACCCTGACTGGAAAGTGGAGTGTGGAAACATTACATCAAGCTTTAGAAGTAAACCTTTAACATGATTGTTGGCCGATGTCGATTATTACAAACAACTCTTTCTTGGTTCATTGTCCTACTTATTGTAAAAGAGATCATGCATTACTACTAAAATTCTGACTAAACCAGGAGCAACGATAAGTTTAGAAACTTGAGATGAAAATGAGAGAGAGCCAGAACCTGCATTGGAAACTGAATCATGGGCTAATGTGGAAGGATTTCCGGAATTTCTCAAATACAAAGATGATGCAGTGAAGGAAATTTTAAAACCTATTGGCAGAGTTCTCGCTGTTGACGATTGCGACTGGTGTCACTTTGATCATAGAGATTTTCTGGTGAAAATGCAATTTTATGAAGGAATTGGTTAAAAAAATGAGTTTGCGGCCCGCATCAAGAACAAAGTGCATATTATCAAACTACAACGCAACAAACATGAACATCCTGGCATAAGACCAGAATTAGTTTTTATTGGTAATGAAGATAAGCAAGTAGTGCCAGGTATTCATAATTTTCAAGATATTAGCTCGGAGGATCGGTTTGATGCTATGATTGAAGAGGCAGTGATGTTACCACCATTACCCTCCATCTATAGGGAAGTGAATATGAATTTTAACTTACCAGGCTTTGATACTCAAGAGATGGAGCAAGATGACCAAGATGAGGTGAACCAAGAAATGCATGTTGATCAGATTCAAGAAGTACATGTTGATGGCATTTCCCCTTTAAACCAAATTGTCCCTCGTACTAATGATTTCTCTATGGTTCCTATTCAAACCATCCCATTTGACATTAGCTCAATCCCTCCGCCACAATCCCCTCCCCATCAGCCATGGTTAGATGATCAAGGTTGGCCTCAATTTCTCTCTCCTATCTTTGTTCGTCGAAGTGGAAGACGCAACAATCCTGAAGTTACTGGTAGTTTTTTAACTCCTATTGTTTTTTCCTCTACTAATAAATGTTTGAATAAAAAGATATCAAGCTGCATGGGTGTGAATTTACGTGACGCACACTATAAAGCCATGCAGGCATTAGAACAGGAGCGTATTAATAGACATCAATAGAAGTTGTCACATGGAATGTACGAGAGTTAGGGGACCATTCAAAATGTCATGCTATTAATCTAGTTTTGACCCCACTAAATCTTGATATACTTTTCCTTCAAGAAACTAAACTCTAAGATCCCTCGAATTATCATTTTAGTTTGATTGGTGGATCCTCTTTGACTGGTTGGACCTATGTTAATGCAATTGAAACTAGAGGTGGTCTTATTACTGCATGGAATCAATCTGTGTGGTCTTTGCATCAAATTTTTCCTCTTATTCTACTTTGCATGTATCTCTTAACCACATTGCCACTAACACTCTTTACTTCTTTTCTTACACCTATGGTCCTCAAGATTCTTATGAAAGAATAAACCTTTGGGAACATTGTAAACATATGGCTATTTGCTTCCAAGGTCCTTGGGTAACAGGGGTGATTTCAATACCATTAGAAATGTTAATGAAAGAAAATCTAGAATCATTTCCCCCAATACTAATGCTTTTGATTCATTCGTTTTTGATTGTTGTCTGATTGATCCCCCTATTTGCAATCGTTCTTTTACCTGGTCAAGTCACAGATTTAATCCTTCTCTTGCTAAGCTTGACCGATTTCTTTTCAATTCTTCTTGGGAGGAGAATCATTGTTTATCTACTGTTTTCGGCCTTGCTTCTATCATTTCTGATCATTGCCCTATTATCCTTTATTCAGGTTCCCTTTCTAGTTTTAAGCGTCCATTCAGATTTGAGCGTCTATGGTTACTAGAACCATCTTTTAAGGAATTTATTCAAACGGTTTGGGATCATCTTATTCATTCTCAATCAACTATGCATAAAATTGTCCTTAAATTGAGATCATTAAGGAAACTAATTAAACCATGGGCCAAATCTGTTTGGGGTTCAATTCGTGCTCGCATTTCCCATATTCAAGAATCAATTTTAAGTCTTAATATCCTGGAAGAATCTCGTCCCTTAAATGATGAAGAACATAATTCGTTGAAGAATCTCAAATCTGAATTGGAGAGACTATTTAAGCAGGAAGAAATTGGTTGGAAACAAAGATCTAAAGCTAAATGAATAGAAGAAGGAGTTAAAAATACTGCTTACTTTCATAGAATTGCAAATGGAAGGAGACGAGCTTCCTGCATTCTTGAAATCTCTCATGAAGGTCAATTATATTTGAATCATGACGACATTCTTCTTCTCTTCTCTAATTACTATCGTTCCATTCTTGGTCGTTCATCCTCTGCTATTCCGTTCATTGATTGGAGTTTACTTTACCCTTCTTCAGATGCTATTTCTATTGACCAACCATTTTCAGAAAAGGAAATTTAGGCCACTTTAAATGAGATGAACGATGATAAAGCACCTGGCCCAGACGGTTTTGGGCCTTTATTCTTTAAATCTTTTTGGGCCATGGCGAAAAATGATATTATGGGCATGTGTAATGAATTTTATGAAAACCCTAGTCTTATCTCTCGTATTAACTATGCTAACATTGTACTTCTTCCCAAATTCTCTAGTGCAAATTCTCTCTCTGAATTTCGTTCCATTAGTCTGCTTAATACCACTTTTAAAATCATCACCAAAACTCTCGTTAATCGTCTTCAATCTATGATTTCTGATCTTATTGATGCTAAGCAATCAACTTTCATTCATGGACGTTGCATTTTCGATTGTATTGCGACTAGTCAAGAGGTAATTTCTTACTGTCACAATACTAATACACCAGGTGTCCTCCTAAAATTAGACTTTTCAAAAGCATTTGATTCAGTAAATTGGGAATTTATTTTACAAATGTTTAAGCATATGGGTTTCTCTCAGCTCGTGTAATTGGATTGACTGTATTCTTAGAACTAACCATTCAACCATTTCTACTAGTGGCAGTACTGGTGGTTTAATTAAATCCAATATGGGGCTACAGCAAGGAGATCCATTATCTCCTCTAATATTTGTGTTAATTACAGATGTATTTAATCAAATGGTCAAGAGAGTGATCGCAAACAACTACTTTGATGGAATTCATCTTTCAAATGCTTCTCAAGCAATTTTTAATCTTCAATTTGTTGATGATATAATCATTTTTTCCTCTCCTAACCTTAATCATATTCACTGTCTTAAAGTGGTGCTTTATGTTTTTGAGCTTATTTCGGGTCTTTCCATTAACTTTTCGAAAATCTCAATTATAATGCTAGGTAAAGCTGACCTTTTAAGCCCTTCCATCTCTTATATCCTCAATTGTTCGTTTCATAAGTTTCCAATAGTTTATTTGGGAATTCCTCTTAGACCTACCAAACTTCGTAGATCGGATTGGTTGCCTCTCATAAATAAAATTGAACAGAGGTTATCTTCATGGAAGGCTAATACTTTATCCTCAGCTAGTCGTTTAGTGTTAGTTAAAGTTGTATTATCTGCTTTGCCAACTTATTGGATGTCTTTTCACAAGATACCTAAGTGGCTAATCTCGAAAATTGATTCAATAAGGAGTGATTTTTTATGGAATGGAAATAAGGTCAAAAGATTGGTCAATTGGAAAACTATGTGCTTACATATTGATCAAGGGGGCTTAGGAATAATTAACCTCTTGAATTTCGATTTGGATTTATTATCAAAATGGTTATGGCGTGCGGTTTCTCCAGGTTCCATCATATGGAAAGACTGGATTCTTTCTGTTTATTACTCTAGCAACTCTCATCTTGTATTGCATTCTTTCCCCTCTGTCAAACCTTCTCCATTTTTTGCTGGTGTAATTTCTTGTATTCCTCGAATTAAAATTTTGTTTCATGTCAGGTTGGGTGATAGGGATTCTTGTTTATTCTGGCATGGTCATGTCCCTCTTTCTCAAGTTTTTCCTGCTCTTTTCTCTAGGATTTCCAATGAGTTCTCTTCAGTGGTGAGTTTGTTTCATTATGGTCCCTCTTCTCTTTGCCCTTCATCATTATTTGATGTTCAAGTTCTTGATAATCTCCAGGATATTTTTAGTTTGATTTTGCAAACTCATATCCTTCACTCTCCTGATTGTTATGTTTGGGCTCTATCACCAAGAAAGGGATTTTCAGTTGCTTCATTGTACAATTGCATCAATTTTACCGGTAGTTCTTTCTCTTTTTCAAGACTTTGGAAAATTCTTCTGGCTCCAAAGGTTCTCTTCTTTAATTAGTGCTTGATACATGGTAAAATTAACATGAGAGCTAAGTTGCATAGGCTCGATTTGATTGATGATCCTCACTGTGCTTTTTGTGTAAGGCATGTAGAATCTATTGATTATCTTTTTTTGGAATGCGTGTTCTCTTTCCCTATTCTTGCTGCCACTGGTATTTATATGCTTGGATCGGTACCTAATATTTCATCAGTGTTTGATTATTGGGAATATTGTGCTGTCAATAATGTTTTAGACTCCTTTCTATTAATATACTGTTGGTGCATTTGGAAAGAAAAGAATGCAGTTGTATTTAACAAACCCCTGAAGAAATTTGAAGGTTTATGCAGACTCATTATTTACTACTTTCACTCTTGGACAGGGCAATCTTCTTCAGTCAAGTTTATGCTTGCTTTGCCAGCGACTAATAGCCCAGCCGAATTAGTGGGTTCAAATCATGGAGACTCGAGTCCAGACTTGCACTAACTTGGTTATGGTTGCATGGTTTAGTCAGTTCTTATGTGGTTTATATTTTGGCTTGGGTATGAACTTTGTTTTCTGTTAGTCGCTCCTGGGTTGTTTTGTTTCTACTGTAAACATTGATATGGTGGGTACTTATGTATAATTATCTCTCTTTAGAACTATAAACCACCAGTTGGGCTTGTCAACTGGGTTATATATATTAATATTATGCTTAATCGGCTGTGTAGTTTCGCATTACACATCGTCCGACTCAAAAAGAAAACAAATAATCGAAGACAACGCTCATCATATTTGTCAATGACAGAATAAACCTTATTTCTAACATCTCTGTTATTCCATAGAGCCAGGATAAGTTCCAATAAGATATCCATATTAAGAACAAAAATATATACAAATGGTTTCATTTTATTTTTAACATCCTACCATTTTTTCTTTACTTTTTTTGGAAAATTGAAAATAAACAATTTCTCCTGAAAAATAAATCTCGCATGAAACAGAGTTGAACCACTTTGGACACACAAACTCTGGAAAACACATGGTAAAATCATATTAAAAGCATAAACAAAAGAACAATCAAACTTTGAAAAATCGTTTAGCTTGAAGACCAATTGTTAATTAAATCATTATTGAGCATATTAAATCCAAAGCAAAACAAGTACTTGAAATGCACAAAAAAAATAGATTGACAGAAATTACCTTATAACAGCTGAAACAGAAGGAGCTCAAATCAAAAATTAAACCCTAACTCATGCCGAAGAGAAAGAGCCACTATTAAATATAAAACTTGATGAGCTAGGTCAATTGAATCAAAGGAGGTATGAAAGAAATAAAAAGTTGTGATTTTGCCTGAATTTTTAAGATTGATGAAAATCAGAGAAGAGAAATAGTGCAGCCAGAAAAAAATTATGGTCTTTTAACGCGTTTGCTTTCATTTCCGGGTTTGGTTTTTCAATTTTTCATTTGGTCCTGAAAACGGAAAAACAAGAAAAACTTGTTTTTAGTTTTCTTTGTTGGGCCTATTTTGAAAAAGGATGTTTTTTGAAAATGATTTTTTGAAAATGACAAAGGAAACATGTTTCCGGTGTATTTCAAAATAGAAAACTGAAAATGACAAACCAAATGCACCTTTATTTTTTGGTAAAATCTATAAATTTGAAATCTTACCAATATTTTTCTTAGTTAGCCAAGATATATATCTTATGAAAGCGAAGTTTGGGAAAGGTTTGATAGCGTGAAGTTCATCATAATTTAATGAATTTAATGTTTTCCATTGCGTGTAACTTTCTTAATAGTCTATGATGTCATAAGTTTTTAGTTCTGAAAGAATCCAACAGAGATGAACACATCATAATATTATATATAAGATAATGATAATATATTGATGAGATATCAAAAATCTCCAAATGAGTTATACCTTACTTATGTCTTTTCACTTATATTGACCAAACAACATTAAGATGTTGTGCTATAGGATATCCTAAATAACTTCTGAATTGAAAAATAATTATTATTTCTATCTCACAAACGGACGTTTATTATTTATAGAGCACAAATTCAAATAATGTTTTAGTTCATATTTCTCCTATTTCATTTTTTTTCTTACATTTTAGTTAGTTTGAATTGTTTTCCTCCACTATTTATTTTCAATTATGGAGAAGTATACATGGCCAATTTTATTGTTTTACGTAATGTAAACTCTTGGTATAATTCACGATGAGTTGATTATTTTCTATTTTAAGTATTATTGTAGTGAACTCTTAATATCTATTGAAAGTGTAATGGCAATAAACAAAACTATTATGATACACCAAAATGAAAGCAACTAGATGTTTTTCATAGAAGTAGCATACAAAATGCAAAAAATGCAAATAATACTTGAAAGAAACAATCATGAAAAAATCAACTACATTGAAGAAAACTATTTATAAATTACGAGCATATAAAGAAGAGAAAATAAAACTGTTATCTTTTGATTTTAATTTTTTCAATACTTTTCTAAGTTTATATTAATCAGAAGTATCCAAAGCTGATTTGAATCGTCAATACGTTTGCTCAAACTTAAAGAAAAAATTATAAAATCAGGCGTGAATGCATATGTATGTCATAATGTGCTTCATCAAAAATTTCCTACTAGTTTTACTATTATTAAGTATTAACAAGGGATTACATTGATCTAGAATCATCAGATTCTATTCGATAAAGTAAATTACTGACATATAACATACAATATTGCACTCGTTTTCTTTCATTAAGATTTTTCCACTAACTTTTTTTGTAAGGTTTTAATGAGAAATTGTCTTGATATTGAAGCATTAGCCATCTTTTGATGCAATAACCTATTAAAATATGTCATACTATATTTACCCTTTTTCATTGTGATTTTTCATAGTGGATTTTTCATAATAAGGTCTTAATGAGACAACAACCTAATTTAGAAGTATCAAACTTCTTTTGATAAAATAAGATATTAAAATATATCATTATACTATTGTTGAGGGCAAAATATGTCGTAAACATCCAAGATTCTTATTTCTTAAGAATTGCAGTTTCACATGGAAAAGTAAGTGCAGAAATAAATAAATAACACAAGAGATTTATAGTGGTTCGATCTTGCAAGAGTCCACTTTGGAAGAGTCGTTGGAGTATTATTTATAACAATTTGTTACAAAGTTGAGATTTTCTCATGACATCCCTTTACATACATCTCCAAGTTATATGATGTTACAATTATCATATATTAATATATTAAGGAAAAAAGACACTTTTTCCCTTCTCCTTTCACAAAGCATAGATACCATTAGAGAGGCTACTTGGAGCTCTCAAAAGATGTCAACTCACCAAATTCCAACCCCTTTGAAGTGTGAGGTTGAGGGGTATTTATAGTGGAGTGGTTAGGTGGGAGTTGGTAGGAGTAGGGGACCACACAAGGAATTTTGTATCCCCTGTAGCCAACCCTCAGAATCTTGGATCCTCTGAAGCTCGTACCCCTCCCTGGGGTATGAATTTCGTACCCCTTGGGGCACAAAATTCGTATCCCGTAGGGCATGAATTTCGTGCCCATTGGGCACGAGGAATGATGGCACGGGAATAAGAGATCGAGGTAAACGGAGCTTATGTCTTTCTGGGGTTCGAGACATTGGTATGGCGAAGTTTTAGAGGAACTATGAGGTTCTAGTCGGCATGATCCCTTCCTCATTTCCTTTACTCCTTGGCGACACTCTCGGCTTTGGCTTCACGTGATACGTTGAGTTGAGCGTGCCCTACGTAGTTTTGGGAACCAAACCAAAATGCTAGTTAACATTTTCACCCCAAAATACGTCTTGTCTTGACATGATGTGCTTTGTGTTGGTTGAAGTAGTCGTCGAGTCATCGACTTTTCCTGCAAATTTACAAAAATAGGCGTTAGTGGTTGAGCTCGCTTATTATAGAATTGTAAACAAGTCATGGTTGGCGCGACGATGTGCCTATGTTGCTAAGTACTTGCGTTGCATCGTGCTTGTGCGCTCATTATTATTCGTATACACATGCATTGTGTGTACGTGTATATACGCGTATATATATATATATATATATATACGCTACTGTATAGGTGTATATTTTCCCTCTTCTCTTCTTTCTTTTTTCGTATCCCTTGGGTTACGAGATTTTTGTAACCTGAGCGGGGATATGAAAACTCGTATCTCATTGGGGTATGAATCTTCGTACCCCATTAGGATACGAGGAGCCGCGCCTTGGAACACTAAGGGTGGCTAAGCCGATTATAAAGTGAAAATAAGTGTCAGGTCCCTAAAACATTTCAAAACGTAAGCCACGTCCCTGTCATGTTTTTAATGCAAATCTACCCCCTGTTTTTGAAAGTTCTGCCTCACTTTTTCCAACTTCCGTGGTTAACGTGTTTTGGCTAGAATTTTATGCGCTTAAATAAAAAAATTCTAAATTATGGAAATATTCTCGGAAGTCCACAGAAAAAAAAGTTGCATATATGTATGCAACTATCTGAATACACATGCACTAAAATGTGCACGCCTGCTGAACAATTGCATACAAGTATGCAATAATTTAAACATAACTGCATACTTGTATGCAAGAATGTTTTGCAAAATTGAGGCAAGGCGGTATTTGCATATCTATATGAAGTTTTTCATGTATAACTGCATACTTGGATGCGGATATACGCTGGTGCATGTTTTTCATGCTGAAATTGAATTGTTGCATAAAAACATGCACGTTTCATGAAATCTGCATACATGTATGCAGCTGTTTTACACAGAAAATGAAATAGATGCATACGTATATGCAACTATTTTGAAATATATGCATCTTTCGATGCATTTTCGCTATTTTTTTCTTTCTGTTTTGACGTGTTTTTTGATTGTTTTTCCCCCTGATTTTTTTTATTATTGTTTTATTTAATTTTGAATTTACGTGATTTTTTTATTTATTTACTGAAATTTCAACAAATAGGGACTAAATTTACAATAAGTTTATGACCGAACCTAGGCCTTATTTAAAACCTTAACAGGGACCTGTGCCAAACGCACCCTATTATAAATAGGCGCCCCTCTCCCCAGCACTTCTTCTCTCTTCTTCTTATTTGCAGTTTGGACCTTAGCTTTGAAAATCCAATAAAGGAACAATTTTGGAAAGCGTTCAAAAGTGCGAGCTTCCTCTCTTCGAGCTTGGACAGGGCACCGAGAAGAGACACCGGGTTGAGTCAAGCTTTCTCTCTCGAGCTCCGGTTCGAAACCTCAGCTCACGGTCAGAGTTGACTGTTAAGTCTTTGGAGGTGTGAGATTGGGGTTGAGGAGAGAGAGTCACGTGAGGTTGAGTTTGTAGGGGAAAGGAGATGAGGAGAGTCGAGTAACGAAGGAGGGTACGATGGTGGAGAAGGAGTTCCCGGGGAAGATGGAGGGAAAAATTTGTACCCCTTCGAGGGTACAAAATTCGCACCTAGTGAGGTGCGAGATTCGTACCCCGCGGGGTATGAGACTCGTGCTAGTGGGGTACAAGTTTTGTACACTATGGGGTATGAGACTCATACCCAGTGGGGTACGAGATTCGTACCCCGTGGGGTACGAGATTCGTACCCTGTAGAGGTGCGAGTTTCGTACTCTTGCCGCGGCATGAAGTCTTCATGATTTCTGTGGAGTCTCGATCTTCGCCACCATGTCGTGCGTTTCTCTTGGGATCCTGAGTTTTCAACTACCTGCTTCTGGATTTGTACCATTTTTATGTCGTTAGCGTAACTGAACCAATGCACATGTCAACGACCACGCAGTTGATGGCTTGAACTTGCACGCAGGTTTTTAAAGCATAAAATCGAACTGTGACTGAACTGCTTAGCTATTGGGACTTCTTCTGAATACCTTAAGTGCCATGTAGTAGCGAGTTGGTGCGAACCCAGTTGATCGATAACAGTGATGGTTGTTGTCGCTGCGATCTACGCTCTTGACTTGTGAATAATATCATCGTAATATATTGCATAACACTACATGTACATGTTAGTTTGTACCAACATGAGGGGTGCAGGTTATTCAACTGCGATGTCTAACGCTAGTGTGTTAAAGTATAACTAGTGATGCATACAAGATCCATGACCAGAAAGACTTCGAAAGTCGAGACTTCTTTGCCATCATCGCCTACATCTGACTCCACTAGCGATGCTAGCTCGACCGACAGTGAGCTAGAGACTACCGAAAGATCCACCCTTTCTCAAACAACGAGTTTACCCGAAGCGTCTGAGCATGGAGATTAAACTGGAAGACAACATTCTCCTGCTGTGCACGAAGAGGTCGAGAATGTGGAAATTGTCGAGGGGATGCACCGGTTGCACCGGATATGTTGCCCAATGCAATAATTCTTGAAAATCCATCAAATTCAGTGCCATCCCATATGGACGTGGTGGGAGTTAAGAAAATGGCGTTGCGGTTCAATATTCCCGTAGATCATGTTCATGCACCAGAAGAGGATGGTAGAGCTCATGCACCGCCCAAGGGTTTTACTGCTTGGAACAGGCAAGTTTGCATTTCTGGGTGCGTGCCCCCAGTTAGTAACTTCATTCGGGACATGATATATTATTTCCGTATCGCACCATCGCAGCTACACCCAAATGTATATGCCTCGCTCTTAGGCACTTATGTTCTCTACTGGGAGTATTTACATTGCGAACCTACCGGAGAGGATATTCGGTATTTGTTTCAGCTAAAGAGAAGAGCTAACATATCTCCGTCTTGGTACTTTCTAAAAGCTTCACCCAATACCAAGTTCTTTGTTGGGACGTGGCCCAAGCCATCAGTAACAAACGTGAATGGTTCTTCGTACGCTGTCCTCCTAGATTTGCCAGGAGATGGCTGCAAGGAAGTAAGCATTTGAATTCCGCTTTTTACTATAAATTTTGCGGATTCGATGTCTTATATTTGACTTTGTTTTGATATGGCAGGAAATCCTGAAACGCTTACTGGCATCGAGTATCAACAACGCCTTGAGCGATTTCGGCTGCATAGCGTTCTACCGATACAGTCACAAGTCAGGACCACCTATATCGTGCAGGGTTGCTCCCTGATGATCGGGCTATAATCAGGCCTGCTGTAGCAGGCGGTGGGCCGAAAGAGAAGGTAGCGAAAGACAAAGGAGTTGCTAGTCGGAAGAGAAAGATGCCCTCTACTGGGCCCAAACCATGAAAGACTGCTAAGACATAGGGAGACATTGGCGGGGATGAGGCTGGCGATGAGGAGATAATTGTTAGGGATGAGGGTCCGTTGAGCTCTCCTGTCCCGCCTCCGACAGAAGAGGCGGGGGTAGAAGCGTCGGTCAGACCACAATCTCCTGTGACTCCTTTAGAGACCGCCGCTTCACTCGAAAAGGAAGGCCGGTTTGACGGCCTAAACAAACTTTCTCTATATTTGTCTTCATGGCTGGACACGGCAAGTATAGAGGAGCTAGCTTTAGCCGCGGACCATCATCTAGTCTGTTGAGAGAACACTTAGGACATACACTCATAAGCACTGCATAACATAGAGATTGTCCATATGTGCGAAATATATGACTTCAAACTCAATTTTTTGACTGGTGATATGGAAAAGGGACACGGAGGACGAGGTTACTCGCATGGAGGTGACCGATACCCTAGGAATACTTTTCTTGACATCTTTAGGAGAGAGTCGAGCTTATATGGCGACTCCGCACCTCCACAAGATTGCAACAGTGAGTATTGCCACAGAGACCAACCTCAGCGATCTCCAACTTCTTCTCCTCCTATCCGAGTATCTAGAGTAGATTCCTGGCCCGATGTTGCGGGCGTGAGGCATTCATCATAGACAGCTCCTTCACACACATCGCCTTTGGCTTTCACCCAAGTAACTAAGGGGAAGGAGTCGTCGCTCAGCCATTCGAGCCCGATGGGAACAGCTACAACGAGGAGGCAAGATCTAGCAGAGCCTAAGAGGCGAGAGCTTTCTGTGGATGAAAGGAAGGCATTACTGAAGAAGAATTTCCCTCAGCATTACTTCGATGAGCTGATATTCCTCCCTGATTTTAGTCCACCCTACTAGGGACTTCGGGAGATATAGATACTTGTGAGGGCCGCTATCATCAGGCTAATGAGCTTACCAATTATTCCTTCCACCTCTCGGAGCTAATTAGGAAGAAAAACTTGGAGCTCATCAATCAGGGGTTGACTATCTCTAGCGAGCGGACCACCGTCGATAACTTGGAGAAGGAAATTGGTAGGTCTGCTCCTCGTGTTGTACGCATTTCCCCATTCGTCTTTATACTTTCGAATGTTAACTCTTAGTATTGTTGTTGTAGCGGAGATGAAGCATGTATATGAGATATTGAAGAAGGAGGCAGATCATGCCCGCTCAACCTTTAAGGACACTGCGGACTTTTTAACCACTGAAAACACTGCCCTAAAAAGGTACAAGGCTGAGCTGGAGAAAGCATATGCTGAACTGGAAAAAGACCATGAGCAAGTAACCCAGCTCTAGAATGACAATGACGCTCTGAGATCGGAGAATGAGAGGATGAGGGCGGAGAATGCGGAGGCTATTGAGCTGAGGAGGCAACTAGAGGCAATGAAACAGGCGAATGAGGATGCTGGGTCTAGTAACAAGGATGTGTTGAGCTCGGTGGACTGATTGAAGGCCGAGCACCTGAGAGAGGTGAAGCTGTTAAGAGAGGAGATCAAGGATACCGAATTTCGAGTGGAGGCATCCTTGGTGGAACATATCCAGAACATGTATGTTAAAGTTCTAAAATTTCGCGGACTCTCGTGGGTTGAGGATTATTCCCGAGAATTGGATAGAACCTGGGATAGATTGGTGATGTATGAGGCTTATTTACGTGACGTGGGCGTGGGAACCTTGGATGAGCGTCGGCTGATGACAAGGCTTCTGAACGACGAGGGGTGTGAGAAGCTGGAGGAAGGGAGGAGATTGCTACAGGAGGATGTGGAGAATGAGAGATTAGCAAGGCTTGCCACGAAGAAAGGGAAGTTCGTTCCTATCGAGAGTGTGGGGGTAACAAAGACATTTGTAGAGTCAAGCCCTTATCGACCATTAGCCCCTGAACCCACCACAACCTGTGATCTCGCAGCTCTGGCTCAGGCCTCGACTGAATATGATCCCGAGTATCCCGGGTTAAGAGAGACCGGATTTACTCTATCTACTACGATGAGCACACTTCCCATTGTTCCTACACCATCCTTGACCGGAGGTAAATTCCCGCCAATGTGTATTCCAGAAGATGACGTGATTACCGAATTTGCAAATTAAAAGTATTTTTTCCTTGTGTAGCCCCTCCTGGAGTTACTACGACACTGGGATTTTCCCCCGTGTTCCCTCAAATAACAAAATCTGGGTTAGGACCGCAGGGGATGTAGTTTGGAGAAGGAGGCGGTCAGTTCGACACCTTTTCAGATATCAGGCTAGGGTCCAGTATTTACAAGGGCCTTGTAGAGGAAAAAGAGGTGGGTGGTGGCCAAAGTGCTCGTGCAATGGGCCTAGTGGATGCCGATGTGCCTTCAATGCAGGCCATGGTGGATTCCTTAAAGTTTCGAATGATGGCAAAGTTTGAAGAGCTGGAAGAAAAGAGCAGGCAGGACGAGGCTGCTAGGCAGAAGGCCCGGGCAAAGGCCAGGCAGGATGCTAAAGAGAGGGCCACTACTATAACTGAGAAGAGGAAGGTCGATGATGAGGCAGAGAAGAAGAGGGTTGCAGATGAGGCCCAGAAAAGAAGGAAGATGACGAAGCCCAGCAGAGGGCCACGAAGACGCTTGAGAAACTTAAGGCTGATGATGTCATGAAGCTTAAATCCTAGAAGTTAGATGATCAAAAGGCGGCCAAGAAGAAGCAGGAGATGGAGGCCAAGAAGGTTCCGGGAAAGAGTGAAGCTGTGGTGGCCCTTGCTACGGGGAATGCACCCATGCCATTATCGTACACTGCTCCTGTTGACATTGTGGAGATCACCAGCGGTGTGGATGAGAGCGGAAAGCGTCTCTCGATCTCTTATGAGTTGGTGACCCCGCCAAAGAGCAGAGGAGGAAGGAGCGGATCTGGGAAGAAGTGCCCTACCACTAGTGGAGAGCCGTCTAGTGCAGAATCTGCAAAAAAGAAGCACAAGAAGAAGAGGCATGATTAGCGTTAGTAACCATGGTAAATGTTACCGTTATTTTGGTTATGTAGGCCGATAGTATATTCGAGTACGACCCTCGCTTTTGGTTTTTAAAGACACAGTGTGGTTCTCATGTACACCATGTCATTAGAATGGAAAGATGTTGGACACCTAGTTTGTTTAGTGTGTGTGTGAAATGAAATATTAACTAATAAAAATCGCATTTCATGTTAAGTGTTCGAATGTTCTTCTCATGTTTTTCGACATCCTGTACTTGCACAACTGTACTTATTGTTACACTAATAGAAACGTGAACAAAGATATTGGTTTGGGGCATTTCTAGTTCCATGGAGATCAAGCGCTGGTTTCATTTATTAGGTTTCCCTCAGCTCAGGAATCCCGTGGTTATGGAAACCAGGCCAGACGCCTTCTGCCTTGTACTGCCCGGAGTTAGTTCCAAGTAGGGTGAAGGCGGGGACGTTGCGATTCGTCCGATTTTTTTCTCTTCCGTCGTTCATTCGGGTTAAGAGCGCAGGTGTCGTTCATTCGCCTGAGTATGCCTGGATCGTCAGCCCGTAGGGTCAGATTGTGGCCATGGGTTGCCCCCAAGCCTTGGGACTTAGAGGAGGAAAGCGATTTAAGCTTGATCTCGGTGCTGCGCTGAGATTTGACAAACGCCTAGATCCGGACCCGAGGCGTCAGATGAAGTCATGCGAGTAGTTGGTCTCACGTTAGGTTGGCTGATGGGTTGCTCCCAAATCCTGAGACTTAAGAGCAGAATGATTTATCCTCGGTCTCGGTGCTGGGCCGAGATTCGAGTTAGAGGATATTTATACTCAGTCACGTCGTGGGCCGGGGACTCGAGTAGCGACGCCAGCTCCCGTGCTCGGGGTGTCGATCGGTGTCAGTAATGTTTGTCCTCAATGTTGGCTCGAGGTTTGGATGGAGACACCGATTCTCGTGCCTAGGGTGTCGATGAGGCGATTGAGAGTTTGTACGTAAGCCAGCTGTAATGGTCAATCAAACATGTCATGCACGGAGTAAGCAAGGGATAAACACGAAAGGGGCATGAGAAAATGAACATTACTTCTACTAATAACTTTGGCTGTAATAGCCTTTACAATGCCTTGAATTGCAAGAAAACAAAACGTCATCGGAAAGCATAAAAATATGTACACTAAGTTATGTAAAGTAGCAGCATAGATGTTCGTTGTTCCACGCTCTTGAAAGCTCGGCTCCGTCCGCGGTTGCAAGTCTATAAGTTCCATTGCTGAGCCTTCATTGTATGATGTACGGGCCTTCCCAATGAGGGATGAGGCTAGTCGGTGGGGTAAAACCAATTTTAGGATGAGGCTGCCATTGTCGAGGTCCTTATGGCGGACACTGGAATTGAAGTATCGGGCTACTCATTGTCGCTGCGCAGCAGCTCTGAGTTCAGCTTCATTCCTTTTTCCTTGAGTAGATCGAGTGATTCCATAAGCAAATCTTGATTGGTTTTCGGATCATAGTAGGTGACTCTATGAGATTGAAGCTTGAGCTCAATAGGGATGACGACTTCGAATCCATTGGCAAGAGCGAATAAAGTGTGTCCAGTAGCAGACTTATATGTGGTCCGGAAGGCCTATAGGGTCAGAGGGAGTTCGTCTTCCCACATTCATCTAGCCTTTTCCAAACGCTTCTTGATGATGGATTTGATTACTTTGTTAACAGCCTCGACTTGCCCATTGGCTTGAGGGTGAGCTACCGCTGAGAATCTCTTTTTGATGTTATGTCATTAACAGAAGGTCTTGAAATTTTGCGCTCTCAAACTGGGTTCCGTTGTTAGAGATGATGGCCTGAGGGACCCTATAGCGGGTGATGATGGTGCGGCCAATGAAGTTGATTACCTTCTTGGTGGTGATCGTGGCGAGAGCTTCGGTTTCTACCCATTTGGTAAAGTAATCAACTGTGACGATAACATAATGCGCCCCGCCTCTAGCCATTGGAAGAGTCCCAACAATGTCTATTCCCCCACATGGAAAACTGCCAAGGGCTGACCATTTGTGTAACAC